>CM054126.1:38518374-39768374 GCA_028751855.1 Ambrosia trifida
TCCACCTGAGCCCATACCCTGCTTCTCGAAATTCCTCTCAGAATGCCATTTGATCATGTTTTGAGCGAGCGGGTACCAACCATTCGAGTGTTTTTTGCATCGACGAACTCCATTCGGATGCAAGATCGCGATTATAATCGTTTTTGGACTGAATACTAAGTTTTTCTTTAAGTGAGTTCTTGATACTTGTGGTTAACATATGATATAAATCTTCACGTGACTCGGGACTAATGAAGTGAGGCGATATAGCTAACCGCTCGATAAATATGATTACGTTTGCATAGTGAAGAGCTAAAGCAGCATCACCAAGCGTCGGTTTTCGACTGTTTTGACCCTTTGATAATCCTTTATGGGGAATGAATACAATGTTAACAGGATTTTGAAGCGTACCGTTGACTTTTGGCGAGTCGATATCAGATGTCATGCATTTCTTCAGAAGTCCGATTTGAGCTAAACTTTTTGTAGTCACTGGTGTTTCGGTCCCACAAAATACACTTGAAGGACGATGCATTTGAAGATTCTTTCGTTGTTTGAATCCAAGATTCGACAATGATCTATGAATCGAGTTTTTAGAGGGATAATCCGAAAGGGCGGAAATGGAATTACTGCGCACCAAACGTTGTCCATCTTGGAAATCATTTACTCCCAGAGTCATGATCTGCGTTGAAATTTCGAAAACGCCCTTCACTCGTTCGACTATAGTGAAAAGCGATCTTAACAGTAACCTGACAGTGTAGTCATACGTACGAACCCATGTGGACATTTCACGCAAACCGTTAACTTCTTCGCGTTGCCACACCACTTTCTTCTCGAATTCGTTTACTTTCATTTGATTTGAATTATTATCATGTACTCTTTTTAAACCGTTCTCGAGCTCAGATAACACTTCCAGTTCTTCGCATAACTGTAACGTAACAGCAGCAAATCGCTTCATTTTCTTGACCCGTTTCTCCATTTTCTTCAACTTATACTCCCAACCGCACCAATTACTGTCAATCTCAATAAGATTATCAAAAACATGATCAATATTATGATAAACCGGATCAGTGCACCTTTTCCCGAGCCTGGAAACAGCTTTCGCAACGCATTTTATGTTGTCAACGATCTCAAGTAACGCAAGCTCCATGAGATAACTATGATTATCTGAAACGAGATTTTGAGTGCCAAATGAATTAGCGAGTTCTTCTTGTAATCTTGACATTTGTTTATCGCTTAAAACCTGCCATAAATTAGCTAACTTTGTCATCAATCTCGCGACTTCAAATGACATGATACCAATAATGGGTTTTTCGGGGTCTAAAGTTGCGGTTTTGCGTGAAGGCCTCCATATAGAAGTGAACCATGATGATTCTTTCATTGTGTCGATCCCCATTCTTCAAGTTGTCGTCGCTATTTCTGTTATAGAAACAATAAGATGTCATAATCAGCCACGACTATTATTACAAAACGCAATCAGTTTCAAAACACACATGGAATATTATACATTCCATTCAAAAAGCAAACCTCATTACGCCTATTATATACCATATGATCATATTTCATTCAAGAATCAAACCTCAAGGATCCCATAAATATACCATACGCTCATTTTGGTACAGAACGGAAATCTTAAAGTATGTTGGTCCAAGACCTTAACTACTCGACATATTAGACTTGATAATCCGAAAATGCAAAAGATTAATTCTTTATACGACAGTCACATGAAATTTCACAGTAAATCAAAGATTTGACTAGATGATGCAAGACATAATCAAGCAACCCTCGCAAACAATCTGAATCATGCTGCAGCTCCATACTTGCTGCAACCCGTCAAAAACACCTAACAGGTTTTGGGAATTTGGTCGGTTATTTCAATGGTCTGCTATTACGGGGTACATCACCATCCTAGTGGTGATTGATAAACTAAGTAGAATCATTTAGTTTTAATAATATATAGGGAATTCTGTTAGTACTTCGATGAGCATGTGTTTACAGTTTTGGTGAATAAAACAGATATACAGACTTGATAATACAACATATAATCAAAGAACCCTCACAAACAATTCCTTTCAGAAACAAGAAAACTCACTCCAAATTTATCAAAATCAAAAGATCGTTTCTTTTCAACGCCCATGTAAACTTCAAAAACAAATCACATATTTGATTTAACAATGCAGCATCTTTGCTCAGTCCAAGAAATATTTCGCTGGGAAACTGTTAGCGCCCCTTTAACAGGGGGGGGGGGGGGGGGGGGGGGGGGGGGGGGGGGTGTGCGTGGGTGAAAGGGGCACTAAAATGCCCTTTCACGCCCCTTTAACCTGTCCATTACACCCGGTCTAAGGAAGCATATGCAAGAAAACTAAGTCTAGATTCATATCAATTTGAATTTGAAATAACACAACTTGACAAAATGATTTTTAATTAAAATTATTAAAAAAAATTTGCTTCCTTTAATCAACACCCATGTGAAAACTTAGAAAAATCAGGACTAGTCAGTGATTAGTCGCTAGTCGGCCGACAACTGAGTAATTTTTTGCTAATCGGCCAAAAATCGGGAAAAATAGGCAATTCCGGCCAGATTCCGGCCAAAACCTTTCTACTTAAAAAGTTACATATAAAAATGTGTGTGTATATATATATATAACTGAAAATTACATATATAATCCCAATCCAATTAATCCCGATTAATCGCTAGTCAGTACTCCACCAGCTAGCGCTAGAGAGTCCTACAACAATGAAATTAACCACAATAATGCCAAAAACAATCTGGTCTAAAGACAAGATTCCTAATCACTTCTAAATTAGAAACATGAAATTTCACACACAAATCATAACTTCACAATGCAACTTTTTACCCAATTTTAAATTAAACACAAGAAAACACACACAACATTCAATTTTAATCCTACATTTGCACATAACAAACTTAAAAAACCAATAAAGATTGCAAAGATCACGTCTTTTTACAAACCCCACATGAAATCCAGCAACAAATCACAAACTTGAAACAGTAATTTAACATATGATCTGGGTATGAACCAAGAAAACTTACAAATGGTTTGAAGAATAGAAGCAGAGCATTCAGGGGCTAACAATAATAAGAAGAGTAAAGAGACAGATGTGATGGGATGAGATGTGTTTGTATGTTGTTGTTGTTGTAAAAGCCGCAAAAGAAACGTGAGTGGACACGAATCGAAATAAATGCGACCCAAGTCGGCGAATCCTAGGACTGATATGTGTACCGGATCTTTAGGGGATATGTTCCTAAACGACGACGTATTGGAGGTGGTGTTATTAACTTGTTGTGACCTCAACGTGCCCTTTGTTAAATGTTAATTATGATTATGATCAACGTAAATCGAATATTAATTGTTAATTAATAATGAAGCAACGATTGTATTTTTGTTGTTTTTACGGTATTATGTGTCTTTTTTTTTAACGTCAAATTTAGATCATTGTCGGACTACTAGAGTATCACCGTAACAACAACGAAACTCAGAAACAAATGATCGTTAAACTTTATCTCACCCCAAGTTGTCACTGGCCTATAATGCCGCATTTGATGTGTCTTATCACTTATTTATGACAATGATTAATATGAAAATTATACATAACTAGATAAAACATTTGCATTAAATCCTTTAAAAGTATCCCATATGTCATAGGTTGTGTCAAATAGATGTACCTCTAAACTTTTTGACTCTCCGACTAAACATATATGACAAACAAAATCACAAAAAAATGGTTATATAAATGGGTGCTTAAATTATAATTTATTCAAATTCTGTATGTCACGTTGGTGTAGTATTCATTTGGAGTCATTTGGATGGTATAATGTACAAACAACATTAACATCATACTTTATTCTCCACTTGTTAGTAAACAATCTCTCCAAATGACATCAAAAAATTAGACATCAATGATTAAGATTAATTATCCTTTAAACATCTAACAAAACCCGACCACCTAGGTACATTCATATGCAGAAGACCACCTACGCTCGTAATCATAGACAGCGTTGTTGACCCTGTCCGTCACCAATTTCAAGGAAACCACCACCAAAGGACCACTATGGTAAAAACACCAGCTCGCATGACATTATTTTCACAAATGAGACTCTAACCGGGACCTCCTTCAGAGAAAGTCATCCGCATACCACTAAATATATTCCTACTTTTTATCCCATGTCAGAAATTGAACACAGGACTTCTGAACTTCCCCCCAAGAGGCAAGAACCTCTACCACACAACCAAATCTTGATGATAATGTTGGTTGTAGGGATGGGATAGGTACAGTACCCGTTTCGGTACCGAATATGAGAATACCATACTGAATATATTGGTACGTACAGTATGGGTATCGGTAGTGGTATTTCAATATAGTACCCTCTTTGGTACCACTTTGGTTTTTTATTTTATTTTTGAGCACTCGTATAGGTGTTAAATAGGTAAAGTCAGAAGGCGTACCAAATATGTAAAATTGGTATGAATACGAATACAATACGGGTACCAAATAGATAAGATCCATATGAGTACCATAATAGTGTAATACAAAAATAAAGCATAATATCAAATATTCATTCCATATTTAAATTCGTTACCCATACCAAAATCATCCAAAAAGTATCGTACCAATACTAAAAGTACTGAAATCATTAAAACGTGATATCGATATTCGTACCAAGTATGCAAAGCGGTATGAGTATGAGTATCCGAAAAAAAAAGTCATCCCTATTTGGTTGTATATTCAAAAAGACTCAAGATTTCTTGTAGAGCACTATTTAAGGTCTTTCTATTCTCTAATAAGACATTTAAGCTCGGTCACCTTGGTGGTTTTTATGTCATCAAGATTGTTTAAGTATCGTTCGATTCACTTAAAACCAAAGGGAAATCATAGCGTGCATCAATACAAAGTTAGGTGGTGTGGAAACTAAAGTACATATTTATTCGAGACCATTGTAATTTTAGAAACCAGCAAGGCAACGAATCCCGGAGTTCAAGGGGCAACACAAAAGTAAAATCATAGAAATGAAATACCTAATTTTTGATAATGTCATATTGATAAACAATTAAACAAATGTAATTAGTTACTTAGGGGGTGTTTGGGATTGATTATTCAAAACAGATTATGCGTTTTGAAAAAGCAGGGGTGGAGCTGCTTGTAGATTATTGCGTTTTGGTAGCCTAAAAAACCGATTATCTGCGTTTTCAAAACGCAATCCAAACACTAAAAACTGATTATCTGCTAAATTACTCGATTACAAGTGTGTTCTTAGGACAACCAATCAAATTTGTGTTTATTGCTAAAAGTCAAATACGTGGAGGTTTGGAGCAAATCCACAACTGGTCATAGGTTTTAACCTTTGTCAAATTTAACGTACGTTGTTGCGAAATATGCTTGGTATTTTATATTGTATGCATCACCAAATTAAAATAACTTTGCCTTTTGTAAAGTTGTTTTTCCAAAGTTAACCGACCAAATTAAAATATGAGATTCAAGGTTGTTTTCAACTACAATTCAATCATATCACGCTAAAAAAAGTTATAAAAAATATCGAAATTAACAAAGAAATAATCCAATTACTACCCACTATTTTTTTGGGTATATCACCATATCTAAAAGCGTGTGAAGTTGTATAATAAATGTGGTGCTCACAGCTAAAAACCTAAAACTGCATCCTTATATTAAAAAAAAAAAAATACATAATCAAACTTAAGTATTAACGTTGAGAAGTGCAGAAAATACTAGTATGTATAACTGTAAATGTGGATATGTGATATATAAGAAAATGTGGATATGTGATATATAAGATAGTTAAATATATGATCGTCCTTTTTTTTATTTTACTATATCTGATTAGCAATATGTACATGTGCGTAGGGTGGATGGGGCAATCCGTGATGGGCTGGCCGTGATAGCTGTGACTATCACAAACACCGCCCCACCATTTGTATCACGCCCACGACAACATCACACCGTGACAGTCATCATGGAGAAAAAGTAGCTGACTGTCCCATCATCCTTCTCTCCCATCTCTCTTTCTTTTTATAAATGTGGATGGGGCGGCACAATATTATTGGGTGTGATGAAATGTGAACATCACTCCATGGTTTTAGTTTTAATGATGAATGTGATGGGGTGTAATAAAAATGAGGTGACACAATATTTTTAGGTGTGATAGTGTGATGAGTGTGATGACCATCCCATTCACCCTTATTATTATGGCTCTCAAAATTCTATAATAAACATGCCTAAAACACTAAACTATAAACTTATAAGTTAAAGAATTGATTCAAATCCCACACTTTTAAATATGAACTTTGTTAATACTCACATTATCTTTTTTATGTTTATAAACTTTAACAAATACCTCGCACCCATAAAACTCACACAAGCACATATTTCTCTTCCTAGTGACTCCTCCTTATGCTTTTTACACACATACGTAATGATAATATGTATCATCGTGTTATCAGTGTTATCATGTGATCATATTCCACCATCAAGTCATCAATTCAGGAGGAAACTTATAATTATGAGAAAACCCACTTATAAGATTCAAACCCATAACTTTATAGTCTCTAAATCTTATCCCACTACCAAAATGCCAGTTGGGCTATAATAGTAGGATTTCAATATGTTTGAGATTTATTATTAGAAAAACATGATACACATGTGCATATCGTAAAATGCGTATATGTATATTATTATACTTTTAAAAATATAGGATTAATAGAGCATTTACATCCCCTCTACCATATAACAAAAAATTATACTTTTAAAAATTTATTTCTCATTTAAAAAGAAAAAACCTTTCATATCCCTTCCATCATATTTACCTTATCTTACTCACAAACACTTATTTTATTATATTCTTTGTTAAAATGCACTCACAATAATTTGATGGAGGTGAATAGTAGTTTTTTATATATAAAATGCTAGAAGATGGATTTTTTAAAATATAAAGATGGAGTATAAGAGCATTCACATCCCCTCCATCAAACCTCCACCCATATCTAAAATTTAAAAAAACTTACTAAAAACATCCTACATCCCCTCCACCATTTTATACTCCATCTTTATATTATGAAAAATCCATCTTCTAGCTTTTTATATATAAAAAGCTACTATTCACCCCCATCAAATTATTGTGAGTGTATTTTAACGAGGAATATTATAAAATAATTGTTTGTGAGTAAGATAAAGGTAAATATGGTGGAGGGATGTGGAAGGTTTTTTAAAATGAGAGATAAATTTTGAAAATTATGATTTTTTGTTATATTATAGGGTATAAAATGGTGGAGGGGATGTGAATGCTCCTCCATCAAATTACACTAAAAATCACTACTTCACCCCTAAATCTTATTTCTCCTAATTAAAATAATTATACTTTTATCATTAAGAGACAGGGAAGTTTTGATGGAGGGGATGTGAATGCTCTAAATCTAAGATTATTAGGGTGGATGGGACGTAACAAGTCCATACCCTCCCAACAACCAATTGTCTCTTTACACATCTCCTCTCTCATCTGAATGTGTTGTAACCAGTCGGAACTAACGTCACTACGCGGTTTACTACCCGCCCCCTGCACGCATTGTTTCTGCGCAAACACACACACACAAATCTCACCTCCTCTTCTCGGTAAGTAGTTCAAAAAAATGTAACCTAGAGCCGCACCTGTGGGGTGGCGGCTGTGTATCCAATCAGGTAGCGGTACCGGGGAATGCCCGCCCATCCTTAGGGAAACATAAATAAACCATCTTTTTTGTTTGTCATTTTACATAAACATTAGAGCATCTACAATGGTTGGTCAAACAAACCACTCTAAACCGTTACGTTAGCATGCCACATTATTTCAAACCATTCCAAACAAAACCCCACATTTTTCCTCAAACCCCAAACCATTCCAAATATCCACTTCATCACCTACTTTTCATTTTATCTAATTTATACCACAGACACAAAAACTTTTATTTTTATTCAATATTGAAGTACACCCGGACCCCACTCAAACCCCATTAGACCGGTCCGGTATAGTGAACGGACCCAATATGTTCAACCTCCTCCAATGGTGCAAATCCACTTCTTTGGTATGTCCGGTGTGTTAGGACCGTCCGTTCTATGCCCATTGGAAGTGCTCTTATTTCATGCTTACGTTCTCTCGTTTTTAAACATATAAGTTGCAAATGAAATGGCCATAGCAAGTAGAAGGTTTATTTTCCATTTTGTCTTTTGGTACAAAGTGTGAACAATCATCTATCTCTCAATGATATTGTGTTTGTGTCTCTTGTCCTCAAAGTTGTAAATTCCGGTCATGTGGATATAGAGGATCTAGAAACCATATTTGTCGAACTTTGTCATATAATATTTTTATCTCTTCTCTTTTCCTAGGACCAAATATTGACTTATGAGAAAGACATGACTCTGACATAATGCCGTTGATTTTAACATCAAACCTGTTGGCATCTTTTTTTTTTTCTCTGAAGGTTTAGATCAATGGAAATCCTTATACAACCCTAACCTATTGGTCCCAAGTTCGAATCCCTACCCACCCACCGGTGTCCTCCTTGCCTAAGCTCAAACCGTCACGGGGAATTTTTTTTGTGGTGTGCATGGATTGAACCTGCGACCTCCCCCAGGATGGGAACCCATAAGGGAAAATCCACCCTACCTCAAACCAGCTGAGCTGAAGATCATTGGCACCTGTTGGCATCTATTTGACTATTTCTCGTCCGGCTACTATATCACTTAATTTCATTGGTGCACCTAGAAGGGTATCTAGTTCGTTAATCATCCGGTCGGTAAAAAAAAAAAAAAATTCTATAACAAAAGATAGTTAATATCATTCTTTTCTTATAGTTTAACCTCTCAAATATTAACTTGTGTCACTAGTAGGGCGATTAAAATTAGGGTGCTAATATCTCGACACCCTAAAAAATTATTTGCCCACCCTAGGTATTCCTCGTATTGCTCAATATATACTACAAATCATAGGCTAAAGACGGGGTGAATAAGCCTTTAAGACGGGGTTTTCAACCCCGTCTTAAGCCATCGCGTCTTTTGGTCATTCACCAAGAGACGGGGTTCAACAAATCCCGTCTTTTGCCCTGAACCCCGTCTTTTAAGTTGTACATATATTATATCAAAAATAACAAACCGCGTCTTTAGATTTCTTTTAACCCCGTCTTTTTTCCTTTTACAATATTATATTAATTAAAATTAACCCCGTCTTTAGGACAATTTAAAAAAAAATAAAAAATTATTACATAACCTAGTAGACCGGCTTATTAATTCAACCAAATTGGTTTTCATACCAAATCAAAACCGGCACAATAATTCAATCGACCCAATGCATCATTCCAAATTTGTTCAAAAAGATCCAACACGCATTTAATCCGAAAATACAAAGTTAATCTAATATCTAAATACACATTCATCCCACAAAGCTAATCAAACGAGTTTTCACAAAGATAATATCAATGTTTAAAGCTAACCTAAATAGAAATATCTAACTCACTAAGTAAATTGGGACCAACTTCTTTTACTAGAATATCAATCTTTTGGTCGTGACGAATTTGGTATCGTTCCACATCTATAATAAGCAAATGGAGCCTCTTCAATGGAGCCTCTTCAATATGCAGCTCTGCATCAAGATCCCTTCTTGGAACCATTTCCTAAATAAAAGAAAACCACACTATTAACAAACAGATGACTATTGAATATTGCTTTTCAATCTTTAGAGTTAACTGCAAGTCTGCATCTCAATAACATCAATGATGATGTATTCTTTTTTTTGGCATTTGCAAGTTATTGTAGCAATATATAAAAAAAATTAATAACAATTTTTATTAGATAAAGCTTGGTTTTTTAGGAACTTTGACTTTAAAACCTTATTGAAATTTGAAATACTAAAAGTTAAAATCACACTATTAAAAAAAACTTAACTATCTTAAGATCTTAATAGACAATAATCACAAGCATAGCAAAGCTAAAACCAATTTTAATAGAACTATAATTGCATTTTTTTTTCACCACCTGCACCAAAAGCGAAGTCAACCTACTGGCTGACCGTTTGCTTCATTCTAATAACACATAACCCACATGAAAAATCCATTAAACTGATACAGCGGTTTGCACACTTTGTGTTTTATGTTCTAGTGTTAAATATCAACAAATTCACAGGGAAGCATATGCATATAAAAGACATGGGGAAAATAAACTTTATGTACCGACATGAACCCGTTGTAGCTCAAAACGTATGGTAGGCTGGAGCAAACCTGCATAACACACAAACTATAAGAAAAATTTTGACATTCCTTAAACAACTACGACAAAATACACGACAACGAGGGTGAAAACAAACCCAAATGAGCCGAACCACGAGACAAGCTTGAGCCAAGACCTGACCCAAGACCAACCAAACTAACCCGAGCAATCAACGACCGGACCACCCGGTTGTTGACATCTGCACATCAGAAACCACAACCACCGGACCTGCATAATAAAACGAACCACCACCACCTCCGACTGTCGCCATTCACCTTAGCAAAAACCACCACCATCGGCCTTCACCCAACCCGTCAGAACCACCACCATCTCAGCCAACATAACCGGCCCGAACCCGTCAGCAAAACCCACGATCGGGTGAACCACCACCTCTCGACCACCAAACACAGCAATCCCTTCGTGAACCATCACCGGTGCCATTTGAGTGCTGTTATGGCTGCTCGTCGGCCTTGTAACAAGGGGAAAGAGGATCGGGTTTTAGAGAGAGAGAGACCGAGAAGATAGAGAGGTCTAGATTGGGGGTGGCGGCTGCAAAATGAAAAGAGATAGAAGAACTTGGGTTTTTATAGTTAGGGTTTATTGGTAGGTGGGTATACCGCGTATCGAACCCGTTTTAAACGTAATACGCTTAGGTTTCTATTTTGGTTGGACAATTAATCACAAATTTTAGTCGGTTTTGTTCGTAATTAAAAATAATAATAAACCGAGCACAAATATAAATATTTTCGTTGTCTAACGAATGTTTTCAGAACACGCGTTTATATTGCAATTTAAAATTCAATCACGGTTTCTTTTATTAAAACAATCTGTTAACTTCTGAAACTTAATAATTAACAACTTTTGTAATAAATAATTAGAATCACATCGTTTATTGACTGGAATTTGCCGGTTGTCACATTTAATATGATATATTACTGTCCATTGTGATCTATTAAGGCCCAATGTGATTCATTAAGACAAATATGATCAACTATCGTCCATTGTGATCCATTGAGGACCGATCATATTATGATGTACTAATTTCCATCATGATCCATTAAGGCATATCTGATCTGTTACTACCCATTATGATCCATTAAGGCCCAATATGATTCATTAAGACGTATATGATCAACCATCGTCCATTGTGATCCATTGAGTACTGATATGATCCATTAAGCCTCATTATGGTCCATTAAGGCATATCTGATCTATTACTACCCATTGGGATCCATTAAGTCCCAATATTGCCCATTAAGTTTAATTTGATCTATTATTGTCCATTGTGATCTTTTAAGGTCCAATATGATCTATTAAGACGTATATTATCTATTGTTGTTCATCGTGATTCATTAAGGCCTAATATCATCAATTAAGACATGCATGATCTATTATTGTCCATTATGGTCCATTCAGACGAACATTTATGATCTAGTATTGTCCATTGTAATCCATTAAGGCTCAATTTGGTCCATTTACACATGTACTATCTACTATTGTCTTTTGTGATCAGTTAAGGCTCAATATGAGGCATTAAG
Organism: Ambrosia trifida; assembly: GCA_028751855.1. Lineage (NCBI taxonomy): Eukaryota > Viridiplantae > Streptophyta > Magnoliopsida > Asterales > Asteraceae > Ambrosia > Ambrosia trifida. Next base: position 38,530,158 of record CM054126.1, read on the forward strand.
ACAAATATGATCTACTACTGTCCATTATGATCCATTAACGCCCAATATGATTCATTAAGACATATATAATCAACCATCGTCCATTGTGATCCATTAAGTACCAATATGATCAATTAAGGCTCGTTATGGTCCATTAAGGCGTATCTGATCTATTACTTTGATCTATTATTGTCCATTGTGATCTTTTAAGGTCCAATATGATCTATTAAGACATATATTATGTATTGTTGTTCATTGTGATCCATTAAGGCCTAATATCATCAATTAAGACATGCATGATCTATTATTGTCCATTATGGTCCATTCAGACGAACATTTATGATCTAGTATTGTCCATTGTAATTCATTAAGGCTCAATATGGTCCATTTACACATGTATTATCTACTATTGTCTTTTGTGATCGGTTAAGGCTCAATATGAGGCATTAAGACAAATATGATCTACTATTGTCCATTATGATCCATTAAGGCCCAATATGATTCATTAAGACGTATATGATCAACCATCGTCCATTATGATCCATTGAGTACCAATATGATCAATTAAGGCTCGTTATGGTCTATTAAGGCGTATCTGATCTATTACTTTGATCTATTATTGTCCATTGTGATCTTTTAAGGTCCAGTATGATCTATTAAGACATATATTATCTATTGTTGTTCATTGTGAACCATTAAGGCCTAATATCATCAATTAAGACATGCATGATCTATTATTGTCCATTATGGTCCATTCAGACGAACATTTATGATCTAGTATTGTCCATTGTAATCCATTAAGGATCAATATGGTCCATTTACACATGTATTATCTACTATTGTCTTTTGTGATCGGTTAAGGCTCAATATGAGGCATTAAGACAAATATGATCTACTACTGTCCATTATGATCCATTAAGGCCCAATATGATTCATTAAGACGTATATGATCAACCATCGTCCATTGTGATCCATTGAGTACCAATATGATCAATTAAGGCTCGTTATGGTCCATTAAGGTGTATCTGATCTATTACTTTGATCTATTTTTGTCCATTGTGATCTTTTAAGGTCCAATATGATCTATTAAGACATATATTATCTATTGTTGTTCATTGTGATCCATTAAGGCCTAATATCATCAATTAAGACATGCATGATCTATTATTGTCCATTATGGTCCATTCAGACGAACATTTATGATCTAGTATTGTCCATTGTAATTCATTAAGGCTCAATATGGTCCATTTAAACATGTATTATCTACTATTGTCTTTTGTGATCGGTTAAGGCTCAATATGAGGCATTAAGACAAATATGATCTACTACTGTCCATTATGATCCATTAAGGCCCAATATGATTCATTAAGACGTATATGATCAACCATCGTCCATTGTGATCCATTGAGTACCAATATGATCAATTAAGGCTCGTTATGGTCCATTAAGGCGTATCTGATCTATTAGTTTGATCTATTTTTGTCCATTGTGATCTTTTAAGGTCCAATATGATCTATTAAGACATATATTATCTATTGTTGTTCATTGTGATCCATTAAGGCCTAATATCATCAATTAAGACATGCATGATCTATTATTGTTCATTATGGTCCATTCAGACGAACATTTATGATCTAGTATTGTCCATTGTAATTCATTAAGGCTCAATATGGTCCATTTAAACATGTATTATCTACTATTGTCTTTTGTGATCGGTTAAGGCTCAATATGAGGCATTAAGACAAATATGATCTACTACTGTCCATTATGATCCATTAAGGCCCAATATGATTCATTAAGACGTATATGATCAATCATCATCCATTGTGATCCATTGAGTACCAATATGATCAATTAAGGCTCGTTATGGTCCATTAAGGCGTATATGATCTATTACTTTGATATATTATTGTCCATTGTGATCCTTTAAGGTCCAATATGATCCATTGAGTACCGATATGATCAATTAAGGCCCATTATGGTCCATTAAGGCCCTTTATGGTCCATTAAGGCGTATTTGATCTATTAATTTGATCTATTATTGTCCATTGTGATCTTTTAAGGTCTAATATGATCTATTAAGACATATATTATCTATTGTTGTTCATGGTGACCCATTAAAGCCTAAAAAAACACATTATTAACACCAAAATCATAAACAGAATTAACCTTAATAAGCTTTTTAACGGTGAAAATCAATGAAGAAGAAGATATGGGTGGTCGATGGTGATGACGTTGGAGAGGGGTGATGAGGTGTTAGATTTTTTTTTTTTGGAGCTTATATATAAAATTCTAATAGCAAAAGACGGGATTTTCTTAAAAGATGGGGTTTTGATTCAAAAGACAGGGTTGGGTTGTATTTATTTTAATATTTTATTATCTTAGTTTAAAGACGGGGTTTTATTTAAAGACGGGGTTGAACTAATAGACAGGGTGTTTTATTAAAAGACGGTGTTGGGTTGAATTTTTTTGATATTTTATTATCTTAGCTAGAAGACGGGGTTTTCTTTAAAGAAGGGGTTAGACTAATAGACGGGGTTTGTTTATTAAAAGACAGGGTTAAGTTGATTTTTTTAGAGTATTTTTTTATGTTAGCAGGGATATTTTTATTATATTTAGCAAAAGACGGGGTTCAAACAAAAAACCCCGTCTTTATGTTTTTTAACCCCGTCTTTAGCTCACTTTTGTAGTAGTATATGAGGAGTATCAACTTTATTGTTTTCTGTGTTGGTTAACATTAGATGGCTAAAAGACAAAATTTGTACTTCAATATGCCTAGTGTTGGGCAATACATGACATATCAAGCCTAATATTGATACCAATACTAGGCTGAAACGTGATATGGGGGATTTTTCCCTTAATATGCCCCATATAGATTAATATGAGGCATATTAGGGCCCCATATCACTTCTCAGCCTAGTATCAGATTCAATACGTGACTCTGATTTGTCACAAATTTTTATATCTCTTCCCTTTTTAAAGGACAAAAGTATTGACTTATGGGAAAGATATCTTTGACATGGATTTTAACTAACCAGAGAATCAAATAAATGTATCATAGCTAACATCAAAATCGTTGGCATCTATTTCTCGTCCGGATTCTAACACTTTCATTGTTTTTGTCAAATTTATGGTATATTCACTCAATGATTATTATTAAGATCAAAAACTAACTGAAAGAAATCAACCAACGATTACACAACAAGAACTCTCAAACTTTCTCTAAACCAACCCAGCAGATCATCAATAGATGATCTGCAATTACACCCAAAAAACTAATCTAAGAAGATTATTATGTAACCCTAGGTGAAAGAGAGAGTAAACGAAAGAAAGTAATCGTACAAAAATGATCTGATCTCTCGAGAGAAGGAAACACAATCCTTTTATACCTCTCTCACAAACTCATTACCCAAGACAAAATAAACGATCAGGATTTACTCGGTAACAGATGATCAACGGGTGAAACACGTTTGTGTTTGTTTCACCCGGATTGCCAAGCTGGCACACTTCAGATGGGCCATATGAGAAGTATGGGCCATGAGCCTTAACACTAGATATTCTCCAATGGGCTTCAGCTCCTTCTTGATCTGCTGGGCTCAGCTCACTTATCCATTTTATCATCTGCTGGGCTTCATCAAGACTTGGGCTTCATCAGGACTTGTTAACATGTAAATCAATAAAAGTGTGTAAATAAGTGTTATACAAATATTAGACTAAGTATATAAAAGTGAAATATATCTATATATTTTAACACCCCCCTCACTTTTATTCCCAAACAAGTTTACCAGTTTAAGCCACTTGCAGCTAATAATATGTTGAGCCACTAACAGACCTTTAGTAAAGACATCAGCTATTTGATGTTCAGATTTTATCCCTTGAGGCTTAACCACACCCTTTGATACCTTTTCTCTTAAGAAGAAAAGATCAATTTCGAAATGCTTAGTTTTCTCATGCAAAACAGGGTTAGTAGCAATTGATACTGCAGCAGTGTTATCACAAAATAATGATACAGGAACAGTCACTTGAATATGTAACTCATTAAGCAGGTTAATCAACCAAAGAATCTCACATGTTGCAGTACACATTGCACGATACTCAGCTTCTGCTGTAGATCGTGATATTGTCGACTGCTTTTTACTTTTCCAGGTTATCAAATTATCTCCTAAGAATATACAAAAACCTGTTACAGACCTTCTAGTTACCAAACATTTTGCCCAGTCAGAATCAGCATAGCCTTTTAAGTCAAAGTTGTCACTTTTCTTAAAGCTAAGGCCACTTCCTGGACAACTTTTTAAGTACCTCAAAACTCTCATAGCAATCTGCAAATGAGCCTTTGTAGGCTTATGCATGTATTGACTCAATACATGCATAGAGTATGCTATGTCAGGACGAGTATGAGATAGGTAAATTAATTTACCTACAAGTCTTTGGTAACCAGTTATGTCTACCAGATTTTCACTTTCTTTAATACACAAAGATGTCATTAAGTAGTTTGACTCAAGAGGGCTGTTGGCTGGCTTGCATCCTGTCATGCCATACTCAGCCAAAAGCTCCATACAATATTTTCTTTGGGTCAAAACTAGTTCATCTTTTGTGTTTACTACTTCAATTCCTAGAAAATATTTTAAAGACCCTAAGTCTTTTATTTGAAACCTGGTTTGTAAAAACTGTTTAACAAGTTTAATTTCTTCTAAACTGTTTCCAGTTATTATAATATCATCAACATAAACAAGTAACACAATCACAGTATCACTATTATTCTTTATAAACATAGAATAATCACACACACTTTGCACAAAACCATTTTCAAATAACACACTAGCCAGTTTTTCATTCCACATTCTAGGTGCTTGTTTAAGACCATATAATGATCTTTTAACTTGCAAACCCTAGTGTCAGATTTTGAAAAATACCCTTCAGGTAACATCATATAGACATCTTCTATAAGATCACCATATAGAAAGGCATTATTCACATCCAACTGGAATAATGGCCAATTATTCTGAACAGCCATGGAAATAACTACTCTAATGGTTACCATTTTCACCACAGGTGAAAACGTTTCATCGAAATCTATGCCCTCTCTTTGACTAAAGCCCTTGGCAACAAGCCGAGCCCTATATCTATCTATTTCCCCAGAAGCTTTATACTTGACTTTGTAGACCCATTTGCATCCTATTGGTTTTCGACCAATAGGAAGATCTACAATATCCCAAGTATCATTTCTAAGTAAAGCTTCTATCTCATCATTCATTGCAATTACCCAATTAGGGTCTTTGCAAGCCTGATGATAAAACTTGGGTTCACTAGACTTATTTAACATAGATACAAAACAAAAATTTTCTTTGGACAAGTTTGAGTAATTCACAAACTTTTCAAGCCCATACTTAACCTTTCCCTCTATAATAAACTCATCTAACTTCTTAGGAAACACAGTATTCCTAGCTGATCTCCTAACAACACTAGGCTGAATCACAGGTGATATGTTTCCCTCAGAATTCTGAAAGATTTCACTGTCATAGTGCTCACCCTCAGCCCTGCCTAACTCAGTCCTATTGCTACTTGGTTGCTGACTGCCACCAGTCTCAGCATCTCCAAAAGTAGACTCAGAAACCTGAGTTGGATGCTGAGACCCATGAACTTCTGACTCAGTGCTATTTACCCCCTTATCATCATTGGGCACACCCAGATTAGCTGAGTGTTGTGTATCAGTACTATCATAAGTGTCAAAAAAATTTATATTATTAACATTTTCATAATTTTTAGAATCAAAGTTTTTTGAAATATGATTTTCTTTAAAAGGGAAGATTGACTCATAGAACCTAACATCTCTAGAAAACATTATTTGTTTTTGTTCAAGATTCCACAACTTATAACCCTTTTTTCATTTGTATATCCTAACAATACACATTTTTCTGCACGGCTTTCTAATTTATCACTATTATTTAAAACAGTACTGTAACACAAACACCCAAACACTCTAAGTCTATCTAAAGGGGGTTTATAACCAAACATCATCTCAAAAGGGGTCCTACCTTTTAACACTGAGGATGGAGTCCTGTTTATAAGATAAACAGCAGTCAAAATACACTCAGACCAGAACTTTAAAGGCAAACAACTTTGAAATAACAAAGACCTAGCAACATTTAAGAGATGCCTATGTTTTCTTTCTACAATCCCATTCTGTTGGGGTGTATAAGAACATGAAGTTTGATGAAAAATACCAAGTTTATTACAAAAGGTCTTAAACTGATTATTAATAAATTCAGTGCCATTATCACTCCTAAAAGTTTTGACACTCTTTTTAAACTGATTAATCAAACATATTGTAAAGTGAACAATATTATCAAACACTTCTGTTTTAGACTTCATAAGATACACCCAAACAGCCCTAGTATAATCATCTACAATGGTTAGAAAATACCTAAAACCATCTCTACTAGTGACTCTATAGGGACCCCAAACATCCAAGTGAACAATATCTCCAAGACTTGTTGTCTTGTGTTCACTAAGTGGGAAAGGTTCCCTATGTTGTTTGGCCTTATGACAAGTCTCACAGGGATTGTCACTTATACCAATTTTTATATTTAAATCAGTTTTTAATACATCTAACACAATGTCAGAGGGGTGACCTAACCTAGCATGCCATAAGTTGGTCAACTCACTGTTAGACACACTAGCACAAGACAACACAGAGGACTCACCACAGAAGTACAAACCATCATGCTCACTACCAGTCACTAGAACCTTCTTGGTTAAAGAATCCTGGATATAGCATTTAGATTCATCAAATGACACAGTCAATTTACTATCCTTGGCAAGTTTGTTAACAGATAACAAATTAACACAGTAATCAGGGACAACAAACACATCATACAGAGTGACATTATTACTTAGTTTAACATCCCCAATCTTAGTGACTTTTGCAAAGGTTCCATTAGGATGATTTACTCTTATATTTAAATCCCTAACATCTATTTGGTTTATTAAACCTTTATCACGCATGACCATGTGCTGATTTGCCCCTGAGTCACAAATCCATCCTAACACTCTATATTTGCCATTAAAACTAGCAAAAGAAAACACTCTTTTTGAGTTTCCACAAAAACTGTATGAACACCAAAACACATTACTTCTACCTGCAGCATTGCAGCTTGTAGAAGGTTCATCAGGTTTTCTATTTAACAGACTTAACAATTGAGCAACCTGTTCAGAAGTCAGAACACTTGGAGAGGAAGAGTTATTATTTTCAGCAGAAGCAGTATTAACATTACTATTACCCAACCCTTTCCTGTTCTGACCAGGTCTAGGTCTCATCCAATTTGGATAACCTATTATTTCAAAACATTTATCAATGTTATGTCCAGTCTTATTACAGTGAACACATTTAAGACCTTGACTTGTGCTTTTATTAGTCTTTCTCTTGTTATCTAAGGTCTGATTTGCTTTAGCAAAAAATCCCATAGTCTGACCAAGATCTTTAGATCCTGAACTGCTAGAATTTCTATGAGACTCTTCTCTAGAAATTACAGCAAAGGCCTCTTTGACTGTAGGTAAACTATCTCTAATCAACAAATTTGTTCTTACTGATTGATAAACACTATCAAGCCCCATTAAAAACTGCATTAGTTTTATCATACTACTAAAATCATTAAACTGTTTAGCAGCATCACAAGTACAGGCAAGTAATTGTAGTATTTGATCTAATTGATTCCACATGACATTTAACTTGTGGTAATATTCAGAAACAGAAATGCCATTTTGTGAAAAAGAATTAATTTGTTGATAAAAATTGAACACAACTGACCCATCTATCTTGTTATAAGTTTCTTTTAATTCCTTCCAAACCTCTGAGGCTAACTTAGAATACACTTGTCCTAAGTAAAGTTCCTCAGAGATTGAGTTAAGAATCCAAGTTAAGACAACGGAATTACATCTATTCCACTGTCTTTCTAACACAGAATCACCAATAGGTTTATCACAGTCACCATTTATAAAACCTAATTTGTTTTTGACTTGTAGGGCTAATATCATAGCATTAGCCCATACATTATAGTTGTCAGTTCCTTTAAGTTTTATATTCACAATGGTTAAATTTGCAGAATCACTAAGGTGAAGATATAGTGGGTCACTAGGATCAAGTTTTCCAATTAAGGTGACAGAGTTAGTATTAGCCACAGTGGTATCATCATCATGACTATGAACACTATGGTTGTCTTCATCAGCCATTTTTAGTAATTAACACACAAACAATCAAACAGTTAATCACAGAAAAACACACAGATGTCAATCAAAACCAAGCAAAAAAATAGACCTAGGCGAAACCAAGCCAGGGACCAGATCACAGGTTCATCACTCAAGGGTGCCTGCGCAAGCCTTAACTTGGGAGCCTTTCCTAATCTAGACACTAGACAGACACAACCAAATATTGAGTCTCAATGTCGGTCCCCCTAACCCGGCCAGGCGACTCCTAGACACAACAAATAAGAACTAATAACAAGAAAGCACAAATAGGAACAATCTCACCAATCAAGACCCAAGTTAGGGTTTCTCCAGCAGTGAGTTACCCTTTGATTGGGGGTAACACACAGGAACTCTTTGCTAGGGTTTTTACGACCCCTAGCACATCGCCTTCACAGACTCAAGCCACACAAGTAAGCTATCAGCAATGACCAGTCAAGAATCGACAACAGCTCCTCAGATCTTGATCAAGATCTCCAAGCAAGAACCCAATGGACACAATCAGAAAAAAACAGATCAATAATAACCAGTGAATACCAGATCAAAGCCTTGGCTCTGATACCATGTCAAATTTATGGCATATTCACTCAATGATTATTATTAAGATAAAAAACTAACGGAAAGAAATCAACCAACGATTACACAACAAGAACTCTCAAACTTTCTCTAAACCAACCCAGCAGATCATCAATAGATGATCTGCAATTACACCCAAAAAACTAATCTAAGAAGATTATTATGTAACCCTAGGTGAAAGAGAGAGTAAACGAAAGAAAGTAATCGTACAAAAATGATCTGATCTCTCGAGAGAAGGAAACACAATCCTTTTATACCTCTCTCACAAACTCGTTACCCAAGACAAACTAAACGATCAGGATTTACTCGGTAACAGATGATCAACGGGTGAAACACGTTTGTGTTTGTTTCACCCGGATTGCCAAGCTGGCACACTTCAGATGGGCCATATGAGAAGTATGGGCCATGAGCCTTAACACTAGATATTCTCCAATGGGCTTCAGCTCCTTCTTGATCTGCTGGGCTCAGCTCACTTATCCATTTTATCATCTGCTGGGCTTCATCAGGACTTGGGCTTCATCAGGACTTGTTAACATGTAAATCAATAAAAGTGTGTAAATAAGTGTTATACAAATATTAGACTAAGTATATAAAAGTGAAATATATCTATATATTTTAACAGTTTTAGTGGTGCAACAAGAAGGGTGAAGGTAAGTGGTATGTTAATAATTCAGTCGATAAAAATACATACTGAAAACATTAGCCAAGTAAATCGTTTATTAACTATTAACTTTTGGTTGACAAGATGATTTGGCGGGGTCACCCCAAATTGGGCCTGAAAGGGAGCAGGCCTGGTCACGCCACGTCTGCATTTAATGCAAGGGATGGATCGCGCCAAAGAAGATAGCATGGGGCAGTCTCATGTTGAATTAACAATGCATGGGAGCTCCCTATGGTAGATTTAGTGGTAACAAATCCGTCCTTTGACCATACCAGCTTCCTTTTACCCGGTACAAAGAGTATGACGTTCTGATGAGGAGAAAGAGAAAACCATTACGGGTACTGGTACCAAAAACGTCAAAAAGTCGACATCAAATTGTTACCGAAAGTAATTCGATATGGAATTCAGTACCTTTACCCGGTATCATTTACTCATCCCTACTAGGTATCCCTCGATAGGATTAGTAATTCATGCAATACAACCTACAGATGACGAACATTCCTTCATTAAATACATTCTCCTCGTATTATCAAGAAACATGCCCATTCATACGTCAGAGGTCAGTCACGGACACATCCTCAGGCTCTCCGTGACGAAGCTAACAGTGACTGTTTGTAGAGAAAGAGTGGAGCCGGTTCCCCGAGCGACCCCAAGAAATGCACATCATCCTTGGTGTTCATCTTTAGAATCAAGTTGATGCTCTAGTTGAAATGTTACAATTTGATTTTTCACTTTATAAACAAACATAAAATTAGTAAACACATTTTTTTCCTGTAAAAAACGAATAAAAACATAATACGAAAGACATTAGTCTATGTATTGTACTAGGTTAGAATTTCGTGTACTACACAGCAAGGCCGACCCTGAAAATTCAGGTGCCCGGGCCGAGTTGTAAAAATTGTGTCCCTTATCCTTAGCTTTAGGCCTTAACGAAATAAATAATATAAATTATTTTTTAATCTACGATTAAAGTAATATCAAATTAATGGATCAAATTTTATTTCACAATTAGGTTGTAGTCCAACGGTAGGGAGAACAAACCCTCTTGGGGAAGGTTGGGAGTTCGAAATCCACAAATATAAAGAGGTGAAAGTTTGGCAATTAATTTTCTTTTGTTTCATAACAAAAATAAAAATTAAAATGGAAGTCAAAACCAACCGGTAAAAAACAAAAACAACTAAGTGTGAGCTATTTTCATTTCATCTTCTTTAGTCCTACATTTATTAATAAACCTGCAATTTTTTTCTCAAACCATTTCATTTTCTTTTTTAATTCTTAACCTCTCTCAACAATTTTTTACTTTCTATTTTATATGAACTACTCTTCACTTTGAAATTGTTACTCTGTTATTAATATTTGATTAACAGTTTTGAGGCTCAAACATACAAAAATCTATCGAATTAAGGACATCACTGTTAAGAAAACTTGGATTGCCGGAGGGTCAATGTGCCCCCAAGAAATTAGGCCCGGGCCGAGAGTCCTCCCCGCACCCCTTAAGGGCCGACCCTGCTACACAGGCAGAAAAATATCAATATATAAAATTCTTAAATATGTATATATATCTTATAGCTAGAAAAATGAAATATTAACGATTTATAACAAAAACACTTAAAAATATGTAAAAATTATTATATACAACCAGCACAACAAATCAGTGTTAGTTGACTTTTTATACAAAACATCATCCAGTGAACAATCATAACAACGCGCTGGTACCAGATCTCAAAACGGGCAAACAAAAACCAAAACACAAACACGAATTCCAAACGACCAGATCTGTTAAAAAGAGGATTAAACCGCCATGGCTGCAAAAAAGAGGTTGCAAAAACACTTGCAGACCTCCAATTCTGCCACACCAAGCTACAGATAATCTTTATTCTTTAAACAGATTTGTAAAAAAAAAAAATAACCGATCGATTGTCTTATTATTAGGCTATAAAGATGCGAAACCACCACCAAGAGTTTCCATTACCCGTAACCGTGCAAAAACCATAAATATTCCTGTTTAACAAAAAAAAGTCAAATAGATAAGTTAAACTGTACATTACTAATGGAATAACATAGCAATATGATGCAACATAATCCCAAATCACAAGATTCAGTCATTCAACATTCGTATAAAGATTATAAAAAATCTTCAGATCTATGGATTATAACAACTTTTAAACATAACCCATATCTTAAATCGATTAATATGATCGAAAACCACAACATATGAATAGATACTGAATGTTATTAATAAGATTAAAGGAGAAGATAAAAAATCTTCTCAAACAATATTTATCATTCATCTCAAAACATCATTCTTTGTTTACACATTTAGACAAAAACAATCACAAAATTACAATTAAACATATGAACGACATTGTGTGTGTGTAAAATAGCAAGAGGCAAAGAAAAATGTTGATTTAGGAAGGGGGCCACCTGCTTATTTTTTGAACCAGAGCATATGATGTTTGGTTTAATCAAGCTTTCTTTTTCTCTTTATTTTCTTTTTTTGCAAAAAAATGTTTTTCTATTTGAAGCAAATAATTATATTTCTGGGATTCTGGATTAAAAAAAACATATTCCCAAAAAAAAATTAATTATTATTCCAAATAAAAAGAGAGCATCAAGTAAATACCATAAGCAGAGTAAACTGTTACAGCATTCTCTCATGTCTTGCATATCCTGAAAAAAAAAAAAAAAGGAACTAAATTCACAAAATTGGATACCACATCAAAAATAGTTGTGTAAAATAAATTAAAACCTGCTGGCTAATAAGATCGTATCTCACAGAGGAGAGTGTCCAATCACTTCATATCAAACGGATTGAGGCTAAATACTCACCGTTGTTCGGTCAATGTGGACTGAGAACCTATACGAATTGGCTGGATTGCAGAGGTATAGAAACCGAATGGCCGGAGCAGAGGAACCGACACTGGTTTCTCTCTCTAGATAATGAAAGACGACAGTGGTTTCTCAAAAGAAAGAGAGATAGGGTGACTATTGAAGGAGAAAAAATGTGGTAACAACACGTGTATAGTGTATAGGCCAGGTGTCCTTTTTAGTAAAAATTTAAATCCAAAAAATTAACCGAACGAATTGCTGTTTTGCAAGCCTCGAACCAGGGCACTTCAATGAACTCAACAACAATACACCATCTGTGCTGGAGCCTTTATTGATAATATACTCAAACATAACAATATAAATACCAACAAAAAAAATAAAAAAATAATAAAATTACTGTTCAAAGTCATTGGTATATTAATATAGTCTAATAAATGAGGGTGACTTAGCAATAGTAAGCATTTTGTTCTTTTGTGATTTTTTTTAAACTTCAATATTTTTCATCTTTTATAAACTTGTGACAAAACATTTTCTATTTTTTACCCAACATTTTTCCAATTTAAACTTTGGTCTTATATACTTTCCATTATTTACACTTATTTGCTTTATATTTCAAGCTAAATTTTGCAAGTTAATATTTTGTAAAATGCTTATGTGATTGAAGGTTTTTACATTTATTTTTCTCATTTAACGGCTCTGTCGCAACGTGCGTGTCCCAACTTGACTTGGTTATTCTTTTATATGTTTATGTTTCGTTCTAGTTTTTGTGCGTTAACACGATGCAACAATGATTCAATATTTTATGTATACTTTTAATTTGATTTAATGATCCCGCCGTAATGCTTGCTTACGTCTTAAATACTAGTTATTATTATAATTAAATAACAACATATTGATATAATTAGGTTGTTTGCTTTTTCTTTTTGGCACCAAAGATTTTCTTTCTTTTATTTTGGCCACATGAGTTTTTCACTTTTGAGCATATGTGCTATCTAATGAATTTTTTATACACAAAAGTCAAGTACTTCTTTTTTAATTTTTCATACTAAAATACTTCTTTTTCTATGGTTTTTTTTATTAACTAGGTATTTAACCTGTCGCGCGTTACGGCGGCGTCAATAAATTCGTTGCAGCAGTGGCAATACGATTTACAAAATAAGCAAGCATTAAAAAAAAAAAAACTAAGAGCCCACGTGTACATGTGACAAGAAACGCATGGAAATTTGCATTAACAGGTTAATGTGCATAGATTCGCTAACAATAGCATCCCAAAAAAACTACATAGTTAGAATAACATGATGGTTTTATTTTTGTATGCTCAAAAGTCTCAATGAAATAAGCTCCATGAAAAAACAAATGGAAAAAATATGATATACCACAATACGACATTCAGGAAACCCGGTTTCTATGTCTCCCCTGGATCCTCGAAACACAAAGCTGATGGTTGTTGAGTTTATGCTAACAGTTTGCCCGCCCCCTTTTAGTGATGATCAGTCCTGCACTATAAACTTCCGTAAAATCAGCAAATTCTAAAATGTTATTAAGTCATGGACATCATTCACATACCAACAAAATCACCATAACCACCGTATTTTATCGCAACGGTAAAAGAACAGAGATGACAAATCAAGATTTACATAAGTCTAAACAAACAGGTAACAATATGAAATTCAAGTCATCAAGTAATTTAAGTTGTATTCAAAGAACTTATGGCCCTTAGAGTGAGAAAACATGCTTCATATAGTTGTACCACATGCTTAAACGGATATATGCAATAATTTTACCTCACAGACCAAAGTTGCATCTTAATATGCATTAAATTATTAGCCAGGAACTTCTGAGAAACCATCTTCACAGCTCTAAAGTTGGCTGCAATATTCAGTAGCTTATCTCCAACCTGTATGACATTTTCAAAACACAATACAGGACGCCAAAGATCGGGTGAATGTTTTCTACCCTTAAAAACAACATAACATTATGTACAGAATATAGTTAATCCAACATTGTTTCCTTTACTATTTTTTTTTATCAACATAACTCAAAGTTTTCTTCTACTAACAAAGCTACAAGCTTCACAACCAAAGTGTCAACACTCAAATTCTTTGCCACATAATGATAACTATACGCAGCAAAACTCCCAACCTCCTTAAATATATCAATCCTCGTAACATTTTCCTTATTTATAACCACATCAAACACTCGTTTCCCCTTCCCATTCACACTAACATCAATCTCCGCAAAATGCAGCCACACAAGATAATCCAATTTCGCATCCACATGCAAGTTATACTCCAAACTCCCTTTTCCAACCAACGTCACCGCCGACTCATACAACTTAGCCGGAAAATAATTCGGCCTTACACCAGTCCCACTCACATCTTTAATGCCGTAACCGACTTAATCCCAACCTAAACTTAGCATCCGACTGCCACGCCCTACCAAACAGATCCGTATCGTTACTAAACCCCGGCCCCCACTGATTCGACCCACACGTCAACCTACCATAATTCACTAAAACCGAACTATCATTCCCGGTCAAAACCGAATCATACGCATCCGGATCAATCCGAATAACCTCAATCGAACCAATAACCGGAGGATCAGTAGCTATACTATACAAACACACATCAATATCACTATCTAAACTAAAAATCATAAGATCTGAATAAGCACCATATCTACTAATATCCTCAGGCCACGGGGACCGCCACGAGAAGACGACGGTCCCTTTGACGGATAAATCGAAGCTCGGAGAATGCGATTTGGTTAACGATTCAGATTTGTATAGGGTCTAGCAAAACAAAAAGACAAAAAATTAGAGAAATATTAAAAAAAAAATATATCTAAGCATATATAATACCTTCAGCCTGAGCCTGAGCATTGATGGATGGATTTTCCTCCTGGCGTGTGTTCGCCTTCAGCTAGAGCACCGATGGACGGAAGAAGGTTGTACAAAGCAACCGAGGCATCGATCTAGACAGCCCAACGCTTACCTCCAGAACCCCTGATTTAACCGAATCAACAACGAAATCAGCATAAAAAGGAGACGCCAACACAAGGGACCATCTATATGCTAGCCAATTACAAAGTAAAATAACCCCTAACCTGGTAATAAAAATCATTCAGTTTTGCTTTAGATGTAGTATTTGCATAATAACCACTTTATAGGAACTACTCATTGCTGATATTCCCCCTAAAAACATGTGAGATTAAAATCTGAATTATTTGGTTTCTTTAGAACAAACATATTCATTACTAACATGTACATGAATGTTCGCATACACAATATTTTATGAAATAAATTCGTATCAATCCAACTGTTTTCTATATCTTTGCAGAACTGAACACTTGAAATTTTAATCACTCAAGTTTAACAATTTAATAATTTGACATCACTAATTCTCTAATTCAAACTCATAAACATAAAACATATATAACATAATCATCTAGTTCAAACATAAAACATATAATATATAAGTGTTTTAAGAATTTACCTCCCAAGATACTGGAGTGAAGTGGAGCAAAAGTTGACCACCCATGATACCCGGGTACACCAGACCCGACTTGAACTCAGACCCTTCGAATCGTCAAATACGACCGCATGCTTTATCGACAACCTGGACACCAATTTCAAAATTTATTATTCAGACATGGCGGACACCTTTATCCTATTCTAAACCAACCCATAATCGGTGCAATAACTGACATTTTAGATCATAAAACAATCTCAAACGAAATAGAATCAAAATCGTATGAATGAGAAACCAAGATTTCTTCAGAAGCCGCCTATGATTTGTGCATCGACGACGGTGTCTTGTAGCCTAGATTGGTAAATCTAACCCTTGAAATCTAAACCCCCTTTCAACCCACTAAAAGATCTAGAATTTCAACTTTTTACGATTCCTTGTTCATCTAATATATTGAAATTAGTTAACACTAGAAATAAAAAAGAAAAAAAAAGAATTGAAGAACAAATAAAGGATTTTATATTTGACTTTAACAAAGTCACACCAATACGTGCAAATAGGAACATCCATACCTTAAGACTGAACGGAGTGGGGGCGAGAAAGGGGCGGGAAGGGCTTTCAAGGGCGGGAACACCGCCGCCGGTCCTGGCGTGGGGCTTGGGGCGGGAGGCAATTCACCGGCGTGGGGCTTGGGGTGGGGGTGAGGTGGCATGCGTGGATTGGCCAGCTTTTTTTTTTTTTTTTTTAACTTTAACACAATATAATATTATTTCCTCCCCCCCCCCTCTCTTCCCCCCTTCCACTCCCCACAATTTTTTCCTCCCTCACATGGGTCCCACAAGTGCCACATGACGCTTCATCCCCCTCTTTCCCACAACCACTCCTTATAGTCTAAGGTAAACCTATTGTTTATTACATTTTCTATTTTTTTTTAATTTTAGGATAATTATAGTTTTATCTGATTCTTTTTATTAAATTTATCTTTTGGTTATAATATATTTTTATAGGTCACGGTTCTACTTGAGTTTAATTTACAGCATAACGTTTTCATGATTTGCAAGTATACCATCATGTGTCTGCCAAAGGCATTATAGTCCAGCAGCATTTTGGTGGTGTGATAAGACTTAAGAACTATAAGGTCCTGGGTTTGAATCTCACAAGGGGGTTTCTCATAATTATGAGTTTCCTGCTAAATTAGTAATTTGATGGTGAAATATGATCGCGTGGTAACACTGGTGACACGATGATACTTCAGTGGTCCGTGAGTGATTTCAATTGGCCGTTAAAAAAATTTACCATCATGCGTCTTTTTGTGTCACGAGTGTTTTTTAATCTACATTTCCATGGTTTTACTCAAGTTTGATTCACGACGTGACATACCACCGCAACACAACACGTGAAGATATTTTACTAGTTAACATTAAAGAAGTGGGCCTTTATCTTTGTATATGATCATATCATAAAAAGAATCCATTGTCACTTGACACCATACCAACATATATGTAAAGTGAACTTAAAATATATTATTACATTCAGGCCAATACCATCTTACAATTAATGGCTTAACTAAACAACTCCTCAAGAACTAAGTCTTGATTTATATAGATTAATTATGCACTATATCTTAAAGATAGACTTCTAACACTTTGCAAATAAAAATAAAAACGGACAAGTAAAACATTATATGATATTACAACTCATTTGGTATCGTTAACCGTTAACAACTTAACATCTCATGTTTGTTAACGATTAATCGAAGACAAGTAACTCGATATCTCGTCACACAACTCTTGTGCTTTAATATTATCCGTATACTCAATCCCATGATCACCATCACCATACAAACACTTACACTCTACACCTTTCGACTCCAAAGCCTTTACAAACTCCATTTGACGATCGATCATCAAATCCCCTAAACGAACCGTCACCACAACGCGCCAACCAGCGTCTTTGATCCAACCCATAGCCTCCAAACCACTACCCATCATCGGGTTGCAATACTCATGGTCACGGCTTGCACCTATAGGAAGTGCCCAATCCCAACATTCGTCGCTCATAGATAGCGTAAAGTTAGCCCCCGAATATCGAACCTCCGAATCCATTCGTTCGACCCCTCCAAAGAACGGGTTGTGCAAGATCATACCATTAATTTTCAAAGGCTCAATATTATTAACATGTTGGGACACACGTAGTCCTACATGGTATGCTAGGGTAGCACCAGCACTAGTTCCCATTATGTAACAATTAGAGAAGTCAGCAAACTTTGTCAACCATGGATCATTAGTTGACTTTATCCAATGTAAGGACTCCACCCCATCTTCGTAGGCAGCCGGGAGGCGGTGTTCAGGTGCGAGTCGATAGTCTACGCTCACCACCACAGCCGAGAGGTGTTTCGATAGCGTGTTGCAAAAGGTGTGTGTGAGAGTCGAAGCCGCGGTTAAGAGAATAAAGCCACCACCGTGGAAGTAAACAATTAGGGGGTGTTTTTTTACTCGTGTTTCCGTCGCTGTTATGGTTTCTTTTGGGATATGAATACGAACCCCGGTTTTGTTAACATGGTTTATGGTTAAATCTTTGGTGAGCACGGGCGTGTCCGAATCTTGATCCGATGTGGGAGGGGAGGTTTGGAGGGATGTGGGGCGAGTGTACGAACCGTCAGGGTTAAGTACTATGAGGGGTGGGTGTTCCTCAACCGGTAAATTATGATCAGACATTATATGAGTATTTGTTGTCTGTTTGGCTTTTGTTTCGATGTAATTTCCCTATGAGTATTTGTTTTTAAATGAGTATTGAACTAGAGGATGATAAGGTATGGGAAAGAACTTGAATATATAATTGGAAAATTTTCTGAAATTAATACCACTCGTGACAAAAGTAGCATGTACACGTAACTAGTGTCACATGTTTTTATATAACATGTTGCAATCAAAGGGCCCTCCACATAAGGTAGACAGTCATGACTTTAATGAATGAGTGGAAAATTTGGAATTGTATTCTTTTGAAAGATATTTGTTTGATCTTTCACTATTGACTATGACTTTTCTTTCCATGACTACTATTTACCGTTTACCAATAGTTTGAAAATTGAAAGGAAAAGTTCTAGGAGCTGTTTGGTTGATTAAGTGCTAAATTATTAAGATGTCTGAATAACTAAGAGGCTCTGAATAATTAAGTGTTGAATGGTTCAGCTATGCACCAAGTCTGAATGGTTCAGCTCTTAATCATTCCATTCAAAGCCCTTTTTATGTTGAAACAAACAGTCTTAATGCTGAACCATTCAGAGCTGAATGGTTCCGAGCCTCATTAAGAGGCTACCAAACAGACCCTTAGATATGCCATTGCGAACAACATATCGATGGCAATCGCCAGATACGAGTCGGATATTGATTGTAAAATTATATTGAAGAAACAGGTATATGAGAGATGGATTTTCAGATGTTATTTGAGATTGCCTTAACTTCAACACCCATGAATCTTGATCTTAGACACTATAAACAGAACACTATCAGACTCGTAACATGAATGAGGTTATCATTATGACTATCATCCATTGTTAGAATAAGTATCTGTTTTAGAGAGAGAGAGGAATTGAATGAATCCCTTTCATTTTAGTGTGTATTGTATTTACAGTGTTTGGTGATTAGAGTTTTTCCCTTGAAGATATGCATAGCTATTGTATTTGATTCAAGATTTTTGTCCATAAAATAGGAGATTTGTTCATTAAATGAGAATCTCCACTTTGGAGTGTGGAGATTTTGTTATTTAATGATAGAGTGCATACCATGTTTTGTAATGTCGCTTTCGGAGTAACCGGTTTTAATAGGTGTTACACTTGAGTAAATTGGGCCATACGTCTTCATATATCCATGCCCAACAAACTACACGTCGGGTTAGAGGTGATAAAAAAAAAACCAGTTCGGGAACCCAAACCGTAAAACCGGCCCGAACCAAAACCGGTCAAAACCGGTTTCACGTGAAACCGGTACTAAAAAAATCTCAAACCGAACCGAACTGAAAACCGGTCAAAAACCGGTCAAAAGAAACCGAAACCGGTACACAAACCGGAACCGAACCGAAACCGGTATCGCTAAAAACCGGCCGAAACCGGTAAAAAACCGAAACCGAACCGAAATCGGTTTAAGAAAAATACATTTTTTGTCATAAACACAAATAAAACCTTGTTTTTTTTTTTGTATTAATATTCAATTTTCTTCTTTAAAAAACCTTAAA
Organism: Ambrosia trifida; assembly: GCA_028751855.1. Classification (NCBI taxonomy): domain Eukaryota; kingdom Viridiplantae; phylum Streptophyta; class Magnoliopsida; order Asterales; family Asteraceae; genus Ambrosia; species Ambrosia trifida. The sequence continues at coordinate 38,550,144 of CM054126.1, forward strand.
AGTTATTAGAAGTTAAATTTTATCTAATTTATATGATTTTAAAAAGTGCGCAAAAAAACCGATTAAGAACCGAAACCGAAACCGAACCAAAACCGGTCTCCGAAACCGGTCTTACGAATCGACAAAACCGGTACAAAACCGAACCGGTTTCGGTAACCGGTACTGTAGCGAACCGGTTTGGATCCGAAACCGCTTCGGCAAAAAAAAACCGATTTGCTCACCTCTACGTCGGGTATATGTTTAGTAATTAACGATTGAGTATCTAGAATACCAATGAGTATCACGTATACCCTTTAGTTTGTTCTTAAAATAAGAAATAAGTTAAAAATAATATGTTTTGTTAGTATAATTATTATTTTGTTTAAATATTTATCTATATATATAAAAGAAAACGTATATGCTCACGTGACGTGCAATGGAGGTCTCAAACTTCCCTTGAGAGTGTCATGTAGCATCATAATGGAGAGTTTTTGGTGTTTTTGAATTGCTTCCTTTTTTAATTAAATTGAGTTATTTTAGAAAAAAATAATTTAAAAATAAATTTACAATTTTCCCTGTCACACCCTCAAATTTCAACTGCGGGGTTTTACCGCGAGGCGCATGACATACCAGGATCCCATAGCCATAAGTCATATGAACGAACTCTAAATGCCCAAACCATTTAGTTCGTTTTCAAAAACCAAGTTTAGTTAAGCTGCGGAAGCGTAAACCAAATTTAAACCTTTTAAAAAAAACTATGCGCAAAACAATGCGCCCAAATTAAAACCATACGAAAGCATAATATATAATTTATGTGTATGCCCGAGAGCCCAAATGCAGTGAAGTGTACAGTGCTTTCTAATCCTGGCACCGGAAGCTAACTACCTGCAAAAGCATGTAAATGGTGGGTCAACAAACAATGTTGGTGAGTTCACAAAGTAAAATAGGTGAGTAAGTAAAAGTGTAGGTTTCCCAAACCATGTAACCAAGTACAAGCACCGGTCTCCCAGACCACATAACCACAAGTAAAAACGTCGGTCTCCCAGACCACAAGTAAACAGCTAATTCACATGCCAGGGGTAGCTAACCCACTCATGATAACTAATACCGGCGAATACCGAACTACTAATGAACAAGTTCCCATAACCGGGAGAAAAGTGCCTTGCGTCATTGCCCATCAACAATGACATATGTTTTAAGTTATTAGTTCACACCCATGCTCCCAGCACGATGTGAGGTTTGTTAGACCTAATAGCGCTCTCAACTAGTAACCCGCTTCCCCAACCGGCAATTGATTCGGTATTTTGAAGGACTTAAATGATAGGGTTGGTTTAGTTCATCAAGGACATATAGCATGAATTAGTAAAAGTAGATTCACCCCGAAACCCGGGATGTGTAAAAGTAGTCCCAACCCGGACTATAAACGTTACGTAAGTTGTCTCGACCCGAGACACATGCTTTTGAGAAAAGAGTAGTGAAACTCACCTTAGGTTGCAAGCAAAAATGTCCAAACTTCAACGCAATAGAGACTCGCTACCGACTCCCTATTATATGTGTCATTATGTGAGTACACGTGCATAACCAATATACCACATAGTACGTTTATTCGATTCTTCTAAAAGTTCAAAACCGTGTAGTGACACCTAGTGACTCTACATGCACAAGTATGTCCTACGTATCCCGTTGGTGATCATGGTGACTATTATGAGTTTAACACATCAAACACATCCCATGCAAGTTTCCACACAAATATATGTCAATTGCATACCATAAACAACTTCAAATAGTCACATAAGGACTTCGTACACAATCTGCGTTTTTAGGACAGATTGTGCACTGTGAAAAACGCATCTTTTAACCCACTTAACGAATGAATTAAAATCCCAAATTTTTACTGAGTGTTCATGGAGATTCAGTTGTAAACCCCTATTTTTATTTTGTCCTAAAACCAAACACAAAAATTATAAAAATTCGTACATCACAGCTGTGTCCAGAAAATTTCCACAACAGGTCAGTTTAGTAGAAAAATTCCCAAAAACTGTGTATTCATCCAAACGGGATGAATCCACTTGGAAAAGCCGAGTTTTTCCAATGTTGACATACTGTAAAAATTTCATAACTTAATTCTTTGTAAATCTCCAGTTATGACCATTTAAAGTTGACCCAATTTTCAGTTCCGAAAATCTGATATGACCTCTAATCAATTAAAATTCCAAAAACGATTCAACCGACGTCCAAATCTGATGGTTTTGCCCATTATGAAAAGCTAAGACTATGTACATCACAATCATGCAAAGAAATCATCAAAACTATCAATTTACCAACCCATTACAGCCTCTACAAAACGTCAAAACGAATCTGCCAGAATTTAAAACTTGCAGCCCAAGTTATTCACAAACCCTAATCATGCTTAAAAATCTCTAACACATGCATAATCCACACTCTCATGTTCAAGCACATATATTATCATGTAAAAACCCTAATCATGGCAACTAACAACAATCATCATCATTAAATCATCAAAAACATTCAAGAACTCATATATATATATATATATATATATGCGATTATATGTATGTTGTTTTTAGAGTTTTTAAAGTTTTTCAATTATCATAATTCATCAAAGAACGTATAAACGCATACCTTGCAATGCTAAAACTCCCTAGAGCCTTGAGATTAAACCCGAACTAGCTTGATTAAGTGAAAGATTGATTGGTTGTTTGGAAAATTGAGAGGGTTGAGGGGGAGGGGATCCACGGCGCAAGTAGGGTAATGGGGTTAGGGTTTTATTTTTTTTTTAAACTATAATTATAGGATAAGTTTGCTTGTTCCCCAAGTAGTTGGGTATTAGGGCCCCTCTTGCACAATATCTTGACCCGTTAAGCCTATACTAGCCCAATACCGGACCCGATAATATTAATCCCTCTAAATTGTATAAAAACCATTGTTTTTATTATTACATGAGATATTAACCATCAAGTGTACGTAATTTGCATGGTTTACATATTAATCGTCAGTCAAGTGACAATTCACATAATTCACATAATTCATATAAGCAGGCACTTCACATCCATCATGATTTAATTGCACATATTATAGTTATACATGCCACATAATTCACCAACGTTCGGGATACAGGACTCATGTGTGTGTTAAACAATGCTTTTCCTATTTAACACATATGTTAATATCATCTAACATGTGTTAGGCCTACTTAACTAACCCTGGTTAAGTATCTAACCATGCACAACACGTAAGTTAACTAAAGTATATCATGTAATTTAACTAGAGGTCAGTAAAAGTATTAACCTGAAAATGCGGGGTGTCACATCATCCCCAAGTTGAAAAGAATTTCGTCCCGAAATTCAGCAAGTAAACAATAAAGCCAGCTATAAAAATGTGTGCTTGGTTCCCGGATGTCACATCATCCCCAAGTTGAAAGGAATTTCGCCCCGAAATTCACTTTGAAAGAGCTGTTTTTTGTTTAGCGTTCGATCTATGTTCAGGTTCAGGTTTAGAAAAGAGGTGTGGGTATTTAAGCCGTATTTGATCCAGGCGTTCCCACGTATATTCCGGTCCTAGACGGGAATTCCGTTGTACGTTAATAATAGGTATAGTGTTTTGTTTGAGTTTCTTGACGCCCCGCTCAAGAATCTCCACTGGTTCTTCCATGAACCGTAGCCGATCGTCCATCTGGATCTCTTCCAGTGGCACCATCAGTGTTGTATCCAACAGGAATTTCTATAGATTCAGTACGATATGTGGGATACATCGTGTACCCTACCAAGTTTGTTAAGCAGGTTTAACATGTAAGCTACCAGACCAATCCTTTCGACAATCTCGAATGGTCCAATGTATCGTGGGTCAGCCTTCCCCGTTTTACAAAGTGTATCACCCCCTTCCAAGGTGACACCTTCAACATAACCTTGTCCCCAACTTGGAACTCCAAAGGTTTCCTACGCTTATCAGCGCAACTTTTCTGTCGATCACGAGCAGCAGCCATTCGATTTCTGGTTTGCACTATCTTCTCAGAAGTCTCGTGCACGAGTTCGGGACCTGTTAGCTGGCTATCCCCAACTTCAGTCCAGCAGATGGGAGACCTACACTTGCGTCCATAAGTGCCTCAAAAGGCGCACACTGTATCGAAGTGTGGTAGCTGTTGTTATACGAGAATTCAATCAAAGGCAAGTGCTTATCCCAACTGTTGCAAAAATCCACCACGCACGCTCGTAGCAGATCCTCCAATGTTTGGATGGTACGTTCACTCTGTCCATCCGTCTGAGGGTGATAGGCTGTGCTCATATCTAAGAGAGTCCCCAAAGTGTTTTGGAGAGTAGTCCAAAAATGAGAAGTGAATCGCGCATTGCGATCAGATATAATAGGAGTAGGCACCCCATGCCTAGGGACAATTTTCGTAATACAAAGGCAGCTAGACGTTCCGACTTGTCCGTCTCTTTAATTGCCAAGAAATGCGATGATTTGGTCAAACGGTCAATAATGACCCAAATCATATCGTGCCCGCTGGGCGTTTTAGGAAGTTTGGTAATAAAGTCCATGGAAATACCATCCCATCTCCACATGGGATTTTCCGGTTGTTGGAGTAAGCCTGAAGGTTTTTGATATTCAATCTTAACCTTCGCACAAGTCAAGCACTTACTAACATAAGTGGCTATCTCGGCTTTCATGTTTGGCCACCAGTATAGAGTCTTAAGATCTTGGTACATCTTGTCCGAACCACGATGTACCGAATAGCGAGAGGTATGTGCTTCATCGAGCACCAGTTGTCTGAGATCCCCAAATCGTGGTATCCAGACTCGATTCATGAAGTACTGCAGACCGTCTGTCCTCAGTTCCAAGTGCTTATCAGCACCATGTAGGGTCTCAAGCCCGATGTTTTCTTCCTTCAATGACTCACCCTGTGCTTCACGTATCTTATCAGGAAGATTAGAATGAATGGTGAGTTGTAAGGCTCGCGCTCCTTTGGGTTTCGTTTCCTTTCGACTGAGGGCATCAGCTACTACGTTAGCTTTCCCTGGATGATACTTGATGGCATAGTCATAATCGTTCAAAAGTTCAACCCAGCGACGTTGTCGTATGTTCAGCACTTTCTGATCGAATATATGCTGAAGGCTCTTGTGATCAGTGAAAATTATGCACTTTGTTCCATAGAGGTAGTGTCTCCAGATTTTGAGAGCGAAAACCACCGCTCCCAGTTTCAAATCATGGGTGGGGTAATTCTTCTCATGGACCTTCAGTTGCCGCGATGCATATGCAATTACCTTATCACGTTGGATCAGTACGCACCCTAAACCTTGGATAGACGCATCACAATATACTACAAAGTCCTCTGTACCCTCAGGCAACGATAATATCGGTGCACTGCAAAGTTTGGACTTTAGTAGCTGAAAGGCAGATTCTTGGGCATCTCCCCACTTATACATAATACCTTTCTGCGTTAGGGCGGTGAGAGGTTGAGCGATCTTAGAAAATCCCTCAATAAACCTGCGATAATATCCCGCGAGACCAAGAAATTGGCGCACTTCAGTAGGGGTCCTAGGAGCCTCCCACTTTTTGATAGCGTCAATCTTGGTTGGGTCCACATGTATTCCTGCCTCGTTGACCACATGCCCAAGGAATTGGACCTCTTGAATCCAAAAAATCACATTTAGAAAACTTTGCATACAGCTGCTCATTCCTCAGTAGTTCCAAGATTAACCGCAGGTGCTGCTCGTGCTCCTCCCTGCTCTTGGAATAGATCAATCATCTATGAACACTATGACGAATTTCTCCAAGTAAGGCTTGCACACACGGTTCATTAGATCCATGAACACCGCAGGTGCATTAGTTAGCCCAAATGGCATAACCAAAATCTCATAATGTCCATAACGGGTTCGAAACGCCGTTTTCGCCACCTCCTCTTCTCGGACTCTCAGCTGATGGTACCCCGACCTCAAATCAATCTTAGAGTAGAAGCTCGACCCTTGCAGTTGGTCGAACAAATCATCAATACGAGGCAAAGGATATCGGTTCTTAATCGTTACCTTGTTCAACTCCCGATAATCTATGCACATGCGAAAGCTCCCGTCTTTCTTCTTAACAAACAGAACTGGAGCTCCCCATGGCGAAGAACTAGGTCTAATGAAACCCCTATCCAATAGCTCTTGGAGTTGGGTAGATAGTTCTTGAAGTTCACCTGGTGCTAAACGGTATGGTGCGCATACAACTGGCGCTGCTCCAGGTGCAAGGTCAATCTGGAACTCCACTTGACGAACGGGTGGAAGTCCAGGAAATTCCTCTAGGAAGACATCTGGGAAATCTCGGACCACTGGGATGTCCTCAATCTTGATTTGAGTTCCAGCTCGAGTACCTGATATGTTAGCCAAAATGGCTGGATAGCCCTTACGAATACACTTCTGGGCCTTCAGATAGGAGATGATGCCTACTATGGCACCACCACGATCACCCTGTATAGATAAAAGTTCTCCACTTGGGAGGGGAATATGAACAATCTTCTCCTGACAGAGAATTTCAGCGTGTTGCTTGGACAACCAGTCCATGCCAACCACGAGATCAAAGCTACCTAGGGTGATAGGTAAGAGGTTGATGGCAAATAATTGCCCATTCAACTCGAGCTTACAGTCACGATGTATATGGGTTACCTCGACAGGCTTCCTATCAGCCAGTTCAATCGAGTATGGGGTATCTCGAAGAGTAGGAACCATCCCTAATTGTTTACTAAGTTTTGATGAAACAAAACTATAGTCCGCACCAGTATCATATAAAATAGAAGCAAGAGTGTCGTTCAAGGAGCACATACCCATCACGACATTGTTATCAGTCCTAGCTTTCCCCAGGCCAATCACAAATGCTCTTCCCCAAGCCCCGTTGTTGTTGCTACCGTTACGGTTGTTGTTGTTGCAGGACTTATACCTCACACTATCCCACGTTCTCTTACTATCACCAACAGTAGAAAATGAAACACCATGCTTCAGAAAAGTACCATGATCGGCAGTCTCATCTGTGAGTTTGCGAGTCAAGTGAAAGATTTGTAGGTGAGCTGCAGTGGCCAAGCCATGAATCTGAGGGGCCCACCCTTTCGGTATTTGTAAGGTAGGTTAAATAGATTTGAGCCTATAGTGGCTATCTCCTGTAGCTTGGTAGTGTAGGCGTCGATCTCAGACCCATCCGTCCTTATATAACAAAATTTCTAGATTTCACCACAGGGTGTTACGTTCTCCATCCAAGTATTTGTAACTCATCGAGTGTGCATGTAGCATACATTACCCCATCCTGCCTGGGGCAAATGCACATGGTAAAGATTTATACCATCGAAGCAATCAGACGGTCTCCTTCAACTCCGTTGGAATTATCGAGGTTTACAACCAATAAAAGGCTTGAAAATACGATGTGCGTTCAAGGTATAAGAAAGTCCAAATGTGGAAGTCAGGGGAAAAGAATGATTTAGCAAAATAGATCTTTACTAGCTTGGAAAGATGCGAGGGCCTCAACCACCCTATCGTTAATCATAAGAACTCAGTCTTATCTAAGTTAGCCAAGGGAAATGAAAGAAAAGATAGGTAAGAAAAGGTAAGAGCCAATCGTCGCCATGCTCTGTCTAGATAGTAGAGCCTTCATCCTCACTTTCCATGTGCTCGTCCTGCTCAGGTTCCCCTTCCATCTCTTATCCTTCCTCTTTTGCGATGTCAGTGTTATGGTTCTCATCACGTACAATCTCCTTCTCTAGTCCTATGTGAACCAGTTTAGTGGTAAGCTGTACCACTCGTTCCTCCAATTGTGGCCATCAGCCATTAGTAGGTTTCATCCTCCCTTGTGATGTTGCATTACATCGCAGGCTTTACGTAACTCCCCAAGTGTGTGTGTAACAAGTCCTGATCTAATGTATTCCCATGAATCTACCATATACTTATGAGTAACAGGGATATGCAGTCATACGTCCGCCCGCTCATACTAGGCGTAAGGTACTAAAGTAGGAAATAAGTTCTATATGCGTAACCTAGTCCCGTCTGAGTTTCGAATGGGAGTAAGAAAGATCAAGTAACAAGGAACGGAATCTAATTGTCTCCTTGCTCAGTGACATAGGATAAGTCTCAGTATTCGAATTCCTTCATAGTTGATTTAATGGTACCACGTCATGCGCATCGTGCAGCTTCCTGTGTACGTGCGCCACAACGCTCGCAAGGGCTCCCTCCCCTGTACTATAGTTGTCTCCTCGTCCATGAGGTTAATTAGGATATTACTCCCAGTATTGCGCCACCTGGTGTAACACTAGGTTCCCACCATTGACGTGTTAAGAATTAAGTCTAGAACTAGAAGATAACATATCTCCTGAAATCATATGTTGTAGATATATGTAGCTAATAGCTAGTTGTGCACTTAAGTTGTGAGTGTACTTATGCTATGATGATTATAGACTAGACTCAACATGCAGTCCTAGTTCACTATAACCAATGTCTCTGATACCAATCTGTCACACCCTCAAATTTCAACTGCGGGGTTTTACCGCGAGGCGCATGACATACCAGGATCCCATAGCCATAAGTCATATGAACGAACTCTAAATGCCCAAACCATTTAGTTCGTTTTCAAAAACCAAGTTTAGTTAAGCTGCGGAAGCGTAAACCAAATTTAAACCTTTTAAAAAAAACTATGCGCAAAACAATGCGCCCAAATTAAAACCATACGAAAGCATAATATATAATTTATGTGTATGCCCGAGAGCCCAAATGCAGTGAAGTGTACAGTGCTTTCTAATCCTGGCACCGGAAGCTAACTACCTGCAAAAGCATGTAAATGGTGGGTCAACAAACAATGTTGGTGAGTTCACAAAGTAAAATAGGTGAGTAAGTAAAAGTGTAGGTTTCCCAAACCATGTAACCAAGTACAAGCACCGGTCTCCCAGACCACATAACCACAAGTAAAAACGTCGGTCTCCCAGACCATAAGTAAACAGCTAATTCACATGCCAGGGGTAGCTAACCCACTCATGATAACTAATACCGGCGAATACCGAACTACTAATGAACAAGTTCCCATAACCGGGAGAAATGTGCCTTGCGTCATTGCCCATCAACAATGACATATGTTTTAAGTTATTAGTTCACACCCATGCTCCCAGCACGATGTGAGGTTTGTTAGACCTAATAGCGCTCTCAACTAGTAACCCGCTTCCCCAACCGGCAATTGATTCGGTATTTTGAAGGACTTAAATGATAGGGTTGGTTTAGTTCATCAAGGACATATAGCATGAATTAGTAAAAGTAGATTCACCCCGAAACCCGGGATGTGTAAAAGTAGTCCCAACCCGGACTATAAACGTTACGTAAGTTGTCTCGACCCGAGACACATGCTTTTGAGAAAAGAGTAGTGAAACTCACCTTAGGTTGCAAGCAAAAATGTCCAAACTTCAACGCAATAGAGACTCGCATCTTTTAACCCACTTAACGAATGAATTAAAATCCCAAATTTTTACTGAGTGTTCATGGGGATTCAGTTGTAAACCCCTATTTTTATTTTGTCCTAAAACCAAACACAAAAATTATAAAAATTCGTACATCACAGCTGTGTCCAGAAAATTTCCACAACAGGTCAGTTTAGTAGAAAAATTCCCAAAAACTGTGTATTCATCCAAACGGGATGAATCCACTTGGAAAAGCCGAGTTTTTCCAATGTTGACATACTGTAAAAATTTCATAACTTAATTCTTTGTAAATCTCCAGTTATGACCATTTAAAGTTGACCCAATTTTCAGTTCCGAAAATCTGATATGACCTCTAATCAATTAAAATTCCAAAAACGATTCAACCGACGTCCAAATCTGATGGTTTTGCCCATTATGAAAAGCTAAGACTATGTACATCACAATCATGCAAAGAAATCATCAAAACTATCAATTTACCAACCCATTACAGCCTCTACAAAACGTCAAAACGAATCTGCCAGAATTTAAAACTTGCAGCCCAAGTTATTCACAAACCCTAATCATGCTTAAAAATCTCTAACACATGCATAATCCACACTCTCATGTTCAAGCACATATATTATCATGTAAAAACCCTAATCATGGCAACTAACAACAATCATCATCATTAAATCATCAAAAACATTCAAGAACTCATATATATATATATATATATATATATATATATATATATGCGATTATATGTATGTTGTTTTTAGAGTTTTTAAAGTTTTTCAATTATCATAATTCATCAAAGAACGTATAAACGCATACCTTGCAATGCTAAAACTCCCTAGAGCCTTGAGATTAAACCCGAACTAGCTTGATTAAGTGAAAGATTGATTGGTTGTTTGGAAAATTGAGAGGGTTGAGGGGGAGGGGATCCACGGCGCAAGTAGGGTAATGGGGTTAGGGTTTTATTTTTTTTTTAAACTATAATTATAGGATAAGTTTGCTTGTTCCCCAAGTAGTTGGGTATTAGGGCCCCTCTTGCACAATATCTTGACCCGTTAAGCCTATACTAGCCCAATACCGGACCCGATAATATTAATCCCTCTAAATTGTATAAAAACCATTGTTTTTATTATTACATGAGATATTAACCATCAAGTGTACGTAATTTGCATGGTTTACATATTAATCGTCAGTCAAGTGACAATTCACATAATTCACATAATTCATATAAGCAGGCACTTCACATCCATCATGATTTAATTGCACATATTATAGTTATACATGCCACATAATTCACCAACGTTCGGGATACAGGACTCATGTGTGTGTTAAACAATGCTTTTCCTATTTAACACATATGTTAATATCATCTAACATGTGTTAGGCCTACTTAACTAACCCTGGTTAAGTATCTAACCATGCACAACACGTAAGTTAACTAAAGTATATCATGTAAGTTAACTAGAGGTCAGTAAAAGTATTAACCTGAAAATGCGGGGTGTCACATCATCCCCAAGTTGAAAAGAATTTCGTCCCGAAATTCAGCAAGTAAACAATAAAGCCAGCTATAAAAATGTGTGCTTGGTTCCCGGATGTCACATCATCCCCAAGTTGAAAGGAATTTCGCCCCGAAATTCACTTTGAAAGAGCTGCTTTTTGTTTAGCGTTCGATCTATGTTCAGGTTCAGGTTTAGAAAAGAGGTGTGGGTATTTAAGCCGTATTTGATCCAGGCGTTCCCACGTATATTCCGGTCCTAGACGGGAATTCCGTTGTACGTTAATAATAGGTATAGTGTTTTGTTTGAGTTTCTTGACGCCCCGCTCAAGAATCTCCACTGGTTCTTCCATGAACCGTAGCCGATCGTCCATCTGGATCTCTTCCAGTGGCACCATCAGTGTTGTATCCAACAGGAATTTCTATAGATTCAGTACGATATGTGGGATACATCGTGTACCCTACCAAGTTTGTTAAGCAGGTTTAACATGTAAGCTACCAGACCAATCCTTTCGACAATCTCGAATGGTCCAATGTATCGTGGGTCAGCCTTCCCCGTTTTACAAAGTGTATCACCCCCTTCCAAGGTGACACCTTCAACATAACCTTGTCCCCAACTTGGAACTCCAAAGGTTTCCTACGCTTATCAGCGCAACTTTTCTGTCGATCACGAGCAGCAGCCATTCGATTTCTGGTTTGCACTATCTTCTCAGAAGTCTCGTGCACGAGTTCGGGACCTGTTAGCTGGCTATCCCCAACTTCAGTCCAGCAGATGGGAGACCTACACTTGCGTCCATAAGTGCCTCAAAAGGCGCACACTGTATCGAAGTGTGGTAGCTGTTGTTATACGAGAATTCAATCAAAGGCAAGTGCTTATCCCAACTGTTGCAAAAATCCACCACGCACGCTCGTAGCAGATCCTCCAATGTTTGGATGGTACGTTCACTCTGTCCATCCGTCTGAGGGTGATAGGCTGTGCTCATATCTAAGAGAGTCCCCAAAGTGTTTTGGAGAGTAGTCCAAAAATGAGAAGTGAATCGCGCATTGCGATCAGATATAATAGGAGTAGGCACCCCATGCCTAGGGACAATTTTCGTAATACAAAGGCAGCTAGACGTTCCGACTTGTCCGTCTCTTTAATTGCCAAGAAATGCGATGATTTGGTCAAACGGTCAATAATGACCCAAATCATATCGTGCCCGCTGGGCGTTTTAGGAAGTTTGGTAATAAAGTCCATGGAAATACCATCCCATCTCCACATGGGATTTTCCGGTTGTTGGAGTAAGCCTGAAGGTTTTTGATATTCAATCTTAACCTTCGCACAAGTCAAGCACTTACTAACATAAGTGGCTATCTCGGCTTTCATGTTTGGCCACCAGTATAGAGTCTTAAGATCTTGGTACATCTTGTCCGAACCACGATGTACCGAATAGCGAGAGGTATGTGCTTCATCGAGCACCAGTTGTCTGAGATCCCCAAATCGTGGTATCCAGACTCGATTCATGAAGTACTGCAGACCGTCTGTCCTCAGTTCCAAGTGCTTATCAGCACCATGTAGGGTCTCAAGCCCGATGTTTTCTTCCTTCAATGACTCACCCTGTGCTTCACGTATCTTATCAGGAAGATTAGAATGAATGGTGAGTTGTAAGGCTCGCGCTCCTTTGGGTTTCGTTTCCTTTCGACTGAGGGCATCAGCTACTACGTTAGCTTTCCCTGGATGATACTTGATGGCATAGTCATAATCGTTCAAAAGTTCAACCCAGCGACGTTGTCGTATGTTCAGCACTTTCTGATCGAATATATGCTGAAGGCTCTTGTGATCAGTGAAAATTATGCACTTTGTTCCATAGAGGTAGTGTCTCCAGATTTTGAGAGCGAAAACCACCGCTCCCAGTTTCAAATCATGGGTGGGGTAATTCTTCTCATGGACCTTCAGTTGCCGCGATGCATATGCAATTACCTTATCACGTTGGATCAGTACGCACCCTAAACCTTGGATAGACGCATCACAATATACTACAAAGTCCTCTGTACCCTCAGGCAACGATAATATCGGTGCACTGCAAAGTTTGGACTTTAGTAGCTGAAAGGCAGATTCTTGGGCATCTCCCCACTTATACGTAATACCTTTCTGCGTTAGGGCGGTGAGAGGTTGAGCGATCTTAGAAAATCCCTCAATAAACCTGCGATAATATCCCGCGAGACCAAGAAATTGGCGCACTTCAGTAGGGGTCCTAGGAGCCTCCCACTTTTTGATAGCGTCAATCTTGGTTGGGTCCACATGTATTCCTGCCTCGTTGACCACATGCCCAAGGAATTGGACCTCTTGAATCCAAAAAATCACATTTAGAAAACTTTGCATACAGCTGCTCATTCCTCAGTAGTTCCAAGATTAACCGCAGGTGCTGCTCGTGCTCCTCCCTGCTCTTGGAATAGATCAATCATCTATGAACACTATGACGAATTTCTCCAAGTAAGGCTTGCACACACGGTTCATTAGATCCATGAACACCGCAGGTGCATTAGTTAGCCCAAATGGCATAACCAAAATCTCATAATGTCCATAACGGGTTCGAAACGCCGTTTTCGCCACATCCTCTTCTCGGACTCTCAGCTGATGGTACCCCGACCTCAAATCAATCTTAGAGTAGAAGCTCGACCCTTGCAGTTGGTCGAACAAATCATCAATACGAGGCAAAGGATATCGGTTCTTAATCGTTACCTTGTTCAACTCCCGATAATCTATGCACATGCGAAAGCTCCCGTCTTTCTTCTTAACAAACAGAACTGGAGCTCCCCATGGCGAAGAACTAGGTCTAATGAAACCCCTATCCAATAGCTCTTGGAGTTGGGTAGATAGTTCTTGAAGTTCACCTGGTGCTAAACGGTATGGTGCGCATACAACTGGCGCTGCTCCAGGTGCAAGGTCAATCTGGAACTCCACTTGACGAACGGGTGGAAGTCCAGGAAATTCCTCTAGGAAGACATCTGGGAAATCTCGGACCACTGGGATGTCCTCAATCTTGATTTGAGTTCCAGCTCGAGTACCTGATATGTTAGCCAAAATGGCTGGATAGCCCTTACGAATACACTTCTGGGCCTTCAGATAGGAGATGATGCCTACTATGGCACCACCACGATCACCCTGTATAGATAAAAGTTCTCCACTTGGGAGGGGAATATGAACAATCTTCTCCTGACAGAGAATTTCAGCGTGTTGCTTGGACAACCAGTCCATGCCAACCACGAGATCAAAGCTACCTAGGGTGATAGGTAAGAGGTTGATGGCAAATAATTGCCCATTCAACTCGAGCTTACAGTCACGATGTATATGGGTTACCTCGACAGGCTTCCTATCAGCCAGTTCAATCGAGTATGGGGTATCTCGAAGAGTAGGAACCATCCCTAATTGTTTACTAAGTTTTGATGAAACAAAACTATAGTCCGCACCAGTATCATATAAAATAGAAGCAAGAGTGTCGTTCAAGGAGCACATACCCATCACGACATTGTTATCAGTCCTAGCTTTCCCCAGGCCAATCACAAATGCTCTTCCCCAAGCCCCGTTGTTGTTGCTACCGTTACGGTTGTTGTTGTTGCAGGACTTATACCTCACACTATCCCACGTTCTCTTGCTATCACCAACAGTAGAAAATGAAACACCATGCTTCAGAAAAGTACCATGATCGGCAGTCTCATCTGTGAGTTTGCGAGTCAAGTGAAAGATTTGTAGGTGAGCTGCAGTGGCCAAGCCATGAATCTGAGGGGCCCACCCTTTCGGTATTTGTAAGGTAGGTTAAATAGATTTGAGCCTATAGTGGCTATCTCCTGTAGCTTGGTAGTGTAGGCGTCGATCTCAGACCCATCCGTCCTTATATAACAAAATTTCTAGATTTCACCACAGGGTGTTACGTTCTCCATCCAAGTATTTGTAACTCATCGAGTGTGCATGTAGCATACATTACCCCATCCTGCCTGGGGCAAATGCACATGGTAAAGATTTATACCATCGAAGCAATCAGACGGTCTCCTTCAACTCCGTTGGAATTATCGAGGTTTACAACCAATAAAAGGCTTGAAAATACGATGTGCGTTCAAGGTATAAGAAAGTCCAAATGTGGAAGTCAGGGGAAAAGAATGATTTAGCAAAATAGATCTTTACTAGCTTGGAAAGATGCGAGGGCCTCAACCACCCTATCGTTAATCATAAGAACTCAGTCTTATCTAAGTTAGCCAAGGGAAATGAAAGAAAAGATAGGTAAGAAAAGGTAAGAGCCAATCGTCGCCATGCTCTGTCTAGATAGTAGAGCCTTCATCCTCACTTTCCATGTGCTCGTCCTGCTCAGGTTCCCCTTCCATCTCTTATCCTTCCTCTTTTGCGATGTCAGTGTTATGGTTCTCATCACGTACAATCTCCTTCTCTAGTCCTATGTGAACCAGTTTAGTGGTAAGCTGTACCACTCGTTCCTCCAATTGTGGCCATCAGCCATTAGTAGGTTTCATCCTCCCTTGTGATGTTGCATTACATCGCAGGCTTTACGTAACTCCCCAAGTGTGTGTGTAACAAGTCCTGATCTAATGTATTCCCATGAATCTACCATATACTTATGAGTAACAGGGATATGCAGTCATACGTCCGCCCGCTCATACTAGGCGTAAGGTACTAAAGTAGGAAATAAGTTCTATATGCGTAACCTAGTCCCGTCTGAGTTTCGAATGGGAGTAAGAAAGATCAAGTAACAAGGAACGGAATCTAATTGTCTCCTTGCTCAGTGACATAGGATAAGTCTCAGTATTCGAATTCCTTCATAGTTGATTTAATGGTACCACGTCATGCGCATCGTGCAGCTTCCTGTGTACGTGCGCCACAACGCTCGCAAGGGCTCCCTCCCCTGTACTATAGTTGTCTCCTCGTCCATGAGGTTAATTAGGATATTACTCCCAGTATTGCGCCACCTGGTGTAACACTAGGTTCCCACCATTGACGTGTTAAGAATTAAGTCTAGAACTAGAAGATAACATATCTCCTGAAATCATATGTTGTAGATATATGTAGCTAATAGCTAGTTGTGCACTTAAGTTGTGAGTGTACTTATGCTATGATGATTATAGACTAGACTCAACATGCAGTCCTAGTTCACTATAACCAATGTCTCTGATACCAATCTGTCACACCCTCAAATTTCAACTGCGGGGTTTTACCGCGAGGCGCATGACATACCAGGATCCCATAGCCATAAGTCATATGAACGAACTCTAAATGCCCAAACCATTTAGTTCGTTTTCAAAAACCAAGTTTAGTTAAGCTGCGGAAGCGTAAACCAAATTTAAACCTTTTAAAAAAAACTATGCGCAAAACAATGCGCCCAAATTAAAACCATACGAAAGCATAATATATAATTTATGTGTATGCCCGAGAGCCCAAATGCAGTGAAGTGTACAGTGCTTTCTAATCCTGGCACCGGAAGCTAACTACCTGCAAAAGCATGTAAATGGTGGGTCAACAAACAATGTTGGTGAGTTCACAAAGTAAAATAGGTGAGTAAGTAAAAGTGTAGGTTTCCCAAACCATGTAACCAAGTACAAGCACCGGTCTCCCAGACCACATAACCACAAGTAAAAACGTCGGTCTCCCAGACCACAAGTAAACAGCTAATTCACATGCCAGGGGTAGCTAACCCACTCATGATAACTAATACCGGCGAATACCGAACTACTAATGAACAAGTTCCCATAACCGGGAGAAAAGTGCCTTGCGTCATTGCCCATCAACAATGACATATGTTTTAAGTTATTAGTTCACACCCATGCTCCCAGCACGATGTGAGGTTTGTTAGACCTAATAGCGCTCTCAACTAGTAACCCGCTTCCCCAACCGGCAATTGATTCGGTATTTTGAAGGACTTAAATGATAGGGTTGGTTTAGTTCATCAAGGACATATAGCATGAATTAGTAAAAGTAGATTCACCCCGAAACCCGGGATGTGTAAAAGTAGTCCCAACCCGGACTATAAACGTTACGTAAGTTGTCTCGACCCGAGACACATGCTTTTGAGAAAAGAGTAGTGAAACTCACCTTAGGTTGCAAGCAAAAATGTCCAAACTTCAACGCAATAGAGACTCGCATCTTTTAACCCACTTAACGAATGAATTAAAATCCCAAATTTTTACTGAGTGTTCATGGGGATTCAGTTGTAAACCCCTATTTTTATTTTGTCCTAAAACCAAACACAAAAATTATAAAAATTCGTACATCACAGCTGTGTCCAGAAAATTTCCACAACAGGTCAGTTTAGTAGAAAAATTCCCAAAAACTGTGTATTCATCCAAACGGGATGAATCCACTTGGAAAAGCCGATTTTTTCCAATGTTGACATACTGTAAAAATTTCATAACTTAATTCTTTGTAAATCTCCAGTTATGACCATTTAAAGTTGACCCAATTTTCAGTTCCGAAAATCTGATATGACCTCTAATCAATTAAAATTCCAAAAACGATTCAACCGACGTCCAAATCTGATGGTTTTGCCCATTATGAAAAGCTAAGACTATGTACATCACAATCATGCAAAGAAATTATCAAAACTATCAATTTACCAACCCATTACAGCCTCTACAAAACGTCAAAACGAATCTGCCAGAATTTAAAACTTGCAGCCCAAGTTATTCACAAACCCTAATCATGCTTAAAAATCTCTAACACATGCATAATCCACACTCTCATGTTCAAGCACATATATT
The DNA here is from genome assembly GCA_028751855.1 of Ambrosia trifida. Taxonomy (NCBI): domain Eukaryota; kingdom Viridiplantae; phylum Streptophyta; class Magnoliopsida; order Asterales; family Asteraceae; genus Ambrosia; species Ambrosia trifida. The sequence continues at coordinate 38,567,792 of CM054126.1, forward strand.
ATCATGTAAAAACCCTAATCATGGCAACTAACAACAATCATCATCATTAAATCATCAAAAACATTCAAGAACTCATATATATATATATATATATGCGATTATATGTATGTTGTTTTTAGAGTTTTTAAAGTTTTTCAATTATCATAATTCATCAAAGAATGTATAAACGCATACCTTGCAATGCTAAAACTCCCTAGAGCCTTGAGATTAAACCCGAACTAGCTTGATTAAGTGAAAGATTGATTGGTTGTTTGGAAAATTGAGAGGGTTGAGGGGGAGGGGATCCACGGCGCAAGTAGGGTAATGGGGTTAGGGTTTTATTTTTTTTTTAAACTATAATTATAGGATAAGTTTGCTTGTTCCCCAAGTAGTTGGGTATTAGGGCCCCTCTTGCACAATATCTTGACCCGTTAAGCCTATACTAGCCCAATACCGGACCCGATAATATTAATCCCTCTAAATTGTATAAAAACCATTGTTTTTATTATTACATGAGATATTAACCATCAAGTGTACGTAATTTGCATGGTTTACATATTAATCGTCAGTCAAGTGACAATTCACATAATTCACATAATTCATATAAGCAGGCACTTCACATCCATCATGATTTAATTGCACATATTATAGTTATACATGCCACATAATTCACCAACGTTCGGGATACAGGACTCATGTGTGTGTTAAACAATGCTTTTCCTATTTAACACATATGTTAATATCATCTAACATGTGTTAGGCCTACTTAACTAACCCTGGTTAAGTATCTAACCATGCACAACACGTAAGTTAACTAAAGTATATCATGTAAGTTAACTAGAGGTCAGTAAAAGTATTAACCTGAAAATGCGGGGTGTCACATCATCCCCAAGTTGAAAAGAATTTCGTCCCGAAATTCAGCAAGTAAACAATAAAGCCAGCTATAAAAATGTGTGCTTGGTTCCCGGATGTCACATCATCCCCAAGTTGAAAGGAATTTCGCCCCGAAATTCACTTTGAAAGAGCTGCTTTTTGTTTAGCGTTCGATCTATGTTCAGGTTCAGGTTTAGAAAAGAGGTGTGGGTATTTAAGCCGTATTTGATCCAGGCGTTCCCACGTATATTCCGGTCCTAGACGGGAATTCCGTTGTACGTTAATAATAGGTATAGTGTTTTGTTTGAGTTTCTTGACGCCCCGCTCAAGAATCTCCACTGGTTCTTCCATGAACCGTAGCCGATCGTCCATCTGGATCTCTTCCAGTGGCACCATCAGTGTTGTATCCAACAGGAATTTCTATAGATTCAGTACGATATGTGGGATACATCGTGTACCCTACCAAGTTTGTTAAGCAGGTTTAACATGTAAGCTACCAGACCAATCCTTTCGACAATCTCGAATGGTCCAATGTATCGTGGGTCAGCCTTCCCCGTTTAACATATATGCGATTATATGTATGTTGTTTTTAGAGTTTTTAAAGTTTTTCAATTATCATAATTCATCAAAGAACGTATATGTAACAACCGGCAAAAATAAGGTAATTCCGTACAAATTAATTAATATATGATTAACGTAATAAAATGCAATTATGTGTGATTTAATTATCAAGGCCTTAGGAGATAGCAATTTCCAAATAGTGCATAGGAATGCATACGTTTAATGGTAAAGCATGATTGGATCATGTGCGAATAAGCTATCCGGTATGGACGTTGGCGATTACCCGGTAATAATTAAATAAACGAAAAGGATCCCGGACACCCAGGATATAAAATAAAGGGTATTTTCATAAGATATAATGAGTTTTGGAACTCCAAAACCATAAATGAAAACGTCTTGTACAAATCTCCCGGTAACGAATAAAACGCGCGTACCGCACCCGATACGCGTATAACTCATAATTTGACCCGGCAAAGGCCTAAATAACCAATCAACGCTTAAATTAGACTATATTTAAGGGTTATTAAAGGTATTTTTAATGTCCGGATAACGCGTGATTAAAACCCGAAAAATACCCGAACGACACCCGAACGACGGGGGATTAAACATAACAAACAATGGGTAAATATTTGAAGTTGTGGACCCCACTTAAACCCACTTGGGGGCCGGCCTAATGGCCAAGATTTGTGTCCATGCAAGTGTTGAAATAATAATAACCTATACTTAGATAAAGCATGCACATGTAAAGCCAAAATGTGTAAGACAAAGGTGTAAGAAAAACACTAGTACAAAAGCAAGCCACACTCTTGTCCCCCTTGGTGAAATTTTCGGCCATATGGCCCTAATAAGCCAAGACACAAACCAAACCATCATTACACTAGTATGCATGCATGGTGATGGGTCTTGTATAAAGATCATGATAGATTACCAAGATTAACCAAGATTTACAAGCAACCTCCCACCTACATACATACATACACGGCTCTACATACACACACACTTATCATATCTTCACCAAAATCCCAAGTACACAACTCAATCCTCCATAAGATTTCTTGAATCTTTGGAATGATTACATGTGATAAGGCTTTATATAACATGTGTTAGAGATTGGATATCAAAGCAAAACAACTTCTCTTCTCCTTGTTCTTTTGGCCGTGGGTTTTCCACCTCCCCCATACATCATTCTTACAAGTTTTACATCTCCAAAACACTTAAAACAATCCATCATCCAAACCCCTATTGTGTGTTTCAAGCTTGGAGCTTAACCATTAAGGAAGAACACACTAAACCCCTCTCAAAATCAAAGGTTTTGTCTTCCCTAGCCTTGTGCTAGTAGTAAGCTTCTTAACCTTGTTTTTGATTATTATTATTCATGTATGTGTTCTTAGAAGCAAGTTGTACATGAAGGGTTTAAAAGGAGGTTTGAACATAATCTTTAATAGGTTTTACATGTGTAAAATGGATGATTAAAGATATGAAAATAAATCAAGGATTTGATGATGATAATGTAATAATCTTGAAAATATATAAAGTTTACATTTAAAACTAAGTAGGATGATGTTTTGGTTAAGATTATGGAATGAACTTGAATATGTTAAAAGTAACTTTAAATCATCTTATTATGATCATACATGGTATAATATATGGTGGAACATGCTAAAAGTTCATAAATAAAGAAGATGAAAAATTAAAGTAGCTTACTTAGGTGAATGAAATTTGGTTATGTTGAAGAAATACATAAAACACACATACAAGTAGTCTTCCATATGGAATACAAGACTAACAAAAGTGTTTTGATACAAAAATAACTTACCAATAAAAAGTTGAATCTTCAAAGTCTACTATTTTGAGTGAAAAATGTTAGCTTTGGAAGTTAGAGTGGAAAAATGCAACTTTTGAAAGTTAAGGGACTAATATTGTAACTTTGAAAGTTAGAGGACTAAAATGGATATTTTAGAAACTATTAGTCCAAAAATACAAGTATGGAAAGTTTGGTGTCAAAAATGTAAGTAATAAATTCTAAGGATGATTTTGGTAAATACTAGTAGATATACTTGGGTATTTTGTATAAAAGTGTATTTTTGAAAGTTATAAAAATATAGAGGGTTTTAACATAAGGATTTTTATAAAATAGAGATTTTATAAAAATATTAAACAAACTTGAGAAACTTATACAAAAATGAATACTTTTATATAAATGGGAATATAAAAGTGTTGGAAACATTTTTGTAGTTAAGTTAACAAGTTGGGTTAAAAATACATAAGTATTTTAAACCATCCAAGTAACATGTGAAAAGAGGAAGAAATATGGATAATATTTCTATAAAATACATGTTGGGAAAAAACTTGGAAAAATTAACTAATCGAGTTAAGATATCGAGCTAAGACGCGTTAACAAACCGTACACGGACAAATCATGAGAAAAATGCCATTGCGGCAAGATAAGAAAAATATATATTTTAAGAAGTAAAATATATATACATTGTGGGTGAAAACTAATAAACACTTTCCTAAGTGTTGGAGGAATTATTCGTGGGAGAAAACACATGACATAAACAAATGAGACGTTAAACAAACGTATATACTTAACAAGAAAAATTACACATTTATATATATGTACGCTCGCCTCGGCAAAATTCTAGTATACCTACTTAATGGGAAAGTAGATATGTGGGAAGGAAAGCCGCGACGAGAAGACAAAGATATATATATATGTGTATGCCGTACCAACGAGATCCTAGTATATTTATTTGAATGGGAAAATAACTATACGGTATGGTGAGTTGAATCGGACGTTAAGAATATACAATCGAACGACAAGATCTTAGTATATTTGTTTAAATGGGAAAACAAATGTGCGGCAAAGTGAGTCGGGTCGAGTGTTGAAATATGTATTATATCGAGCCGATGATAATAAGATACAAGTTAAGGAAATATTAACAAGAGTAATATATAACTTGTAACACAAAGGGTAATGTAACGCCAACGAAACCTAGGATACGCGCTTAATTAAACGGGATTTGGAAGAACTTGTGGTCGGGAGTTGGGTGTACAACTTGCCAAGGCACATGCACTATAGGAATAGTGACTTATACGTCTAGGACGTTTGTAGGTGCGAGACCATCTTTGCTATCCGCCTAGTAAGCCAGACAGAGTTTCAGGTGAGTTTCACGGCCCCATTTTAAACTATTTTTACGTTTTCCGGGGGAAAGATATGTTAGGGAAAATGTTTGACGGATTTATTACTTGAGGTGTGACCGCCACTCGGGGTTGAGTCCTCGCCTCTATAATCATTTATTCAGGGAAATGAAACCGGAGGAATATTGAATAGTACTATTGGTGCCTGACAAGGCCCACCCCTAATCGATAGCGTCGATTATGCATTAGGTTATGCCTGGGGTGCATATATTCTGAACTTAAGTCGTGGGAAACCGAGTAACGACTTGGAGCGGGGCATATTTATTTATACGTCTTGGTTTGATTATAGTCTCAAGTAGAGTTATAGGAATTTGCAACTCCTATATATTGTCATAACATGGTACTTCCCAAGTAATCAAGTTTTGGAAACTAAAAACCTGTGAACTCACCAATATATTTTATATTGACGAAACTTTTAAACATATCTTTCAGGTAACTAGATGAAGGAGAACCGGGCAAGCTGGGTCAAGGAATCCTCCAATGCGGCGTCAAACTTTTGCGGGGTTTCACTTTTATTTCCCAAGGCATTTGGGATATATATGAGAAACCTCTATGATTAACTTAAAAACAATTTACTTTTGTGTAATGTTTGAAACAGATTTGACGTCATAATAAATGACCCATTTTCTTAAATTACTTGTGTTTAGCAATAACCTTGACTTTATGCTTTGAACCGTCGCGCCACGTGTTTCCGCCATTGTCGTGGTGTGACAGTATAAACGCATACCTTGCAATGCTAAAACTCCCTAGAGCCTTGAGATTAAACCCGAACTAGCTTGATTAAGTGAAAGATTGATTGGTTGTTTGGAAAATTGAGAGGGTTGAGGGGGAGGGGATCCACGGCGCAAGTAGGGTAATGGGGTTAGGGTTTTTTTTTTTTTAAACTATAATTATAGGATAAGTTTGCTTGTTCCCCAAGTAGTTGGGTATTAGGGCCCCTCTTGCACAATATCTTGACCCGTTAAGCCTATACTAGCCCAATACCGGACCCGATAATATTAATCCCTCTAAATTGTATAAAAACCATTGTTTTTATTATTACATGAGATATTAACCATCAAGTGTACGTAATTTGCATGGTTTACATATTAATCGTCAGTCAAGTGACAATTCACATAATACACATAATTCATATAAGCAGGCACTTCACATCCATCATGATTTAATTGCACATATTATAGTTATACATGCCACATAATTCACCAACGTTCGGGATACAGGACTCATGTGTGTGTTAAACAATGCTTTTCCTATTTAACACATATGTTAATATCATCTAACATGTGTTAGGCCTACTTAACTAACCCTGGTTAAGTATCTAACCATGCACAACACGTAAGTTAACTAAAGTATATCATGTAAGTTAACTAGAGGTCAGTAAAAGTATTAACCTGAAAATGCGGGGTGTCACATTCCCTCTCATATTTCCTCTCATAATTTTTAAACGTTTATATCTTTTATATACGATATTTTTTAAAGAAAAAAATTACACCAAATTAACGAGCGTTTTATTATCTTTCCAACGAGTACCATAGTGCTATATAAAAAACGGAGAAAAAATCGACTATTTTTTGTGGGGTTTCGTTCATACAGGAAAAAAAACACACAAAGTGTTCATGTTATCACGTAAAATTAGATTTTGTGGGGAATATGAGTTATTACTAATTAGAATACTATGAACATGCAATGATTGAGAGATTTTGTGGTTAGCTAACTTGAGCTATTTGCAATAGGTTATCACGTAAAATTAGATTTTTCAACCCGGGACCCTCCCGAGGTAATCAGCTAGTGTATTATATTAAAAAGGTGTATTTAATAAGAGAGATAGGCGAAAAACTATATTGAGAATAGATATGGAGACGATAGGTGTCGTAAGAGATCCTACTTTATTATATTTTTTTTTGAACGGTGACTTTCTTTAACTGTATGGCAAAGATCATCACACCCGTCTCTTGGCAGGCCCTAATCACCCACGCGTCCAGACTATGTAGTGTATATATGTATATAGGATGGGGTTCCTGTACAAAGTGTATTTTTCGTACAAAGTGTGAGAAGTCTATATATGCATTGTGTTTTAAATTTTAGGAATGATGTTTTATATTCTTTTGGCATAGTATTATATATGCATAGTATTATATATAAAAACACAAAACTTAACAATTTAAAACAATAATTAATGTATTATCGACATACAATGTAAAACCCATACGAAGAAAGTAATCAGTGTGTTTTAAATTTCATGCCTAGAATACATTTGGTTGTGTTTTAAATTGTAACGTTTGGTGTTTTTCTATATAAATCAATACAAAAGGAATCGAAAACAATATAGCCAAAATTTAAAACGCATTGACTATATAGACTTCCCATATTGCATATGAAAAATGCTTTGTACAGAAATTTAGTAAATTTATATGAAAAATGCTTTGTATATGTGGTATAGATACACACACTTTAGTAAATTTAGTTAATTGAATGGAGTATACATGTTAGTTTTTTTTTTTTTTAAATAACCCTTGGGATTTCCAAGTATATATATTTATTTTATCATTCTAATTTTTATATAATTATACGTTTTAAGCACCACAGTACTAAAAAAAAATGATAATTACATTTCTATTATCATCACCATAAAATGCTTGATATATCATAAATATGTAATTTATATGATGATATAAATCCAAAATGATTGAACTTTTACAGAGATCCCTTCCCGACTTTGATATTGGCGGTTTCTTTAATAAGGACACCGCCCCCAAAAAGCCACAGAAAACTCTGGCGAATGCTCTTTTTAACCGAATCGCACAAAGTTTGGAGGGGGATTTTCGTCTGTCCGTCCGTCAGAAGGCCGTCTTAGAATGCCTGCAGAAGCCTCACGCCCAGGACTTCCTTACTGTGTTACCTATCGAAGGCTTGGGGCAACGGATGTCGGCAGTAGAGTACAGAGCAATCCTTAAATACCGGCTGATGATACCCATTTACCCCGATGATGAAAATTGCCCGGTCTGCCGCAAAGCATGCCTTGATAAGTATGGGGAACATGCGTTACATTGTAAGGAATTGCCAGGGTTTAAATATCGGCACGATTTTGTCCGGGATGCTTTGGCAGACATCCTTAGAAGAGCGGGGATCTCCGCAAGAAAAGAGGCGGCTGTTAATTTTCTCACAGACCCCGCGGAAGGGAGGTCCACCTTGCGCCCAGCAGACGTCTTAGTTTTTGGTTGGGAAGGTGGGAAACATGCGTGTGTTGATCTTACCGGGGTGTCCCCCCTTGTTGGGCTTCGAGATAGTGGGTTTGTGGCCGGCCAAGCGGTCATGCGAGCTGAATCCAAGAAAGTGGAAAACATGCTAAAGCGTGTGAGGATAATCAGCATGTTTTCATTCCCTTGGCCTTCGACACGTTCGGTTCCTTGGCACCGGAGGCGGTGCGGTTTTTGGCTCGGGTTCAACGAGTAGTGCACAGCAACTTTTCCACCCCCCAAGGGCGGGGTTTTGTTTTTAGCAGATTGGGATTTTCTATTCAAAAAGGGGTGGCGGCGCAGCTTGTTGCCCGCCTACCTACCATCCTTATGTAATTTACCTTTTTTTTTTTGTCAATGAAAAGGAAAAATATGAACAAAAAGTGGTGATTATATGATTTGAGCAATAGTTTCCTGTACTGGCTCATGTCCCAAATTTGTGAGCCAAATTAAAAAAATAATACAGTTATCTAATAAACACTTCAGTTGGTCTGAATGAATCAGATTAGTTTTGGTGATATATCACCAGTTCTTTTCTTGTTAATGGAACAAATTATCTTGCAATAATGGTCCCAGTCAGGATGAGAGGGCGTAATCTCAGGCTCGCCGATTGGGTGATTTTCCACATAAGTTTGCACATCTTCAGCTTCTGCAAGCCCGGCCAAGAACACTCGTAACTCACCTTTCGGGCCTAATAAAAAGTATTTCACAAAAGTTCACGTCTTTAGACCGATTAATATTAAAAAAAACATGATGTTATATAGATCCATAAATTTACCTAGAAAATTATCTTTCTTGTTTGCAGGATCATAACTCCGAGGAAAGATTGCTGTGTTTGGCTGCAACAAAACACAGTAAAGCATATGATTTAATGTTGGTCAAAAAGTGTTTGACCAATAACATACTGTCCACGAGGAGCTCACATGTTTGTTTTTAGTTGCCCGAGTGGAAACCTCTCAGGAGGTATCCCATCATGGATTCATCCCACCCAAACACGCTTAACTGTGGCGTTTTCTCATCCACAACGAATGCGCCAAAACACGTTGGTAGTCTTTGAGGTAAGGCATTCCTTATGAAATATGAACACAACATCTCTCATGTCCAAAATGGGTCAAAATAGCTGAATGTCTATATTAATGCACACAACCTAAATCATTTTTGTAGTCATTTAATTTTCTATACAATGCCCCACCATTATGTTTTAACCGAGTACAGAACTGGTTTTATCAACTATAATACGCCTGGTTGCACGGTATGCTTGCTCTAGTTAACAAACAAACGCCAGTATAGTTTTAGGGACAAAAGGGTTTAGGCCTAAAACTAACAAAACTACCTGTTATACAACCGCTGATCCATACATTAATCAAAACCGTTTAAAAACTAGTATAAATTGAGCGCTATAAAGAACGACTCGTATTAACCGGTTACAAGCCCGGTTTTAGCAACTATAACTAACATAACTACTCTTGTAAGCAAAAGAAAGGACTTAGGACTATAATAAAGTGATAAAGTCATACAGGATTTAGGAGGGACTTCTCAGGATCTGTGATCAACAGCGTGTTAGAAGCCGAGTATTCTCCATCACTCCACGGAAGATTCGGGTACTTTTTTTCCCATAAATTATTAAGTTCTTTCAAGAACAATGGCTTGTCTTGGTTTTCTAGACACTTGAAACCTGAATCTGTGCCATGTTCTTGATCCTAACAGCATTAAAAAAATTTTAGACACAGATAATATATGAACTATAATATTCAGCTTCTAGTTTTTATAAAGTTTAAATTTTTAACTTACCCAAGTGAACAATAACTTGTTTTTGAGATTTCCCATAACATTGTTCAGAATTCCTTGCAAGTTATGTCTGACATAAAGAATTCATGAAATCCAATAAATATATTTCAATCAAATTAAACAAAGCGAAACTGGATTTTAATAATCCAAACTATGACGCGTTGGCAGATAATAATCCATACTGACAATTGAATCAATGAAACTCCAAACTTTCACTTTTGTTACCAAGGAAGTCCCACTCACTTTATATCATGGATTTACGATTGATTTCCATTCGATTTTGCACACGTAGATGATAATCGGCAAAATGGTGAAAGTGCCTTTCTTGTGAGTGAAATCGAGTGGAAATCAAGCGTAAATCTATGATCCTTGCTTTAAAAAGTGAGTAGCGCATTGAAGCGACATGATCTAAAACAGAGGCGCAAAGCCCTTTGCTTTTCGTATACGAGATTTATATATGATTTAATACATACATTACCTTCATGTACAACCTTTTGCACAAAAGGCCACCATCGCACCATGTACATGACCCCCCCCCCCCCCCCCCCCCCCCCTCTCTCCCACCACCACCTGCGCCTTAAGTTGTTTTTTAATACACATTTTGTGCCTCAGACGCGCATTTTGCACAGAGCTCGCCTTGCGTACACAAAAGCGATGGCCTACATCTAACTTCGCCGTGTGCGAGGGGATTGTACTTGGCCCGAAACTAAGTAGTGCCACTTGTTAAACCATTCTTAAATCTTAACTAAACCACTGGATTATTATCAACCAACGGGTCGGGTCATAGTTAAAAACATTATCAAAACAATAATAATACTAACTCCCTAGCAGAAGACCACAATCCAACATGAAACCTTTCAAAGCAAAACTTCAAAAAGCCAACACAATAAGGCCTCTTATAAACTGCATACACATAACAACCACACCTCTAATTAATAACCATTAACCCAATTCCAATATAAAATATTATCATTTTAATTAAACTGACCAAGAAAATTGCCATAACAAAAATCAGGACGACGGTTTCTTGGAATGGTTTCGGGTCGGGTACGATGTGCTCGGTACACAATGATCCCACGTAAAGGAAGGACAAGAAGTTTTTTGTTCTTGTTTTTGGAACTGATGTTAAGGTTATTGATTGAAATAATATTATTTAAATTGGTTTCGGTTTGTTTTGGGTCTTCACTGGAAGATGAAACTGTGGTGTTGATTATGGGTTGTTGTTGTTGATTGGTAGGCGTGTGATCGGAGGGTGTAATGGTAGTTTTGATCCTCCAGACTTTAGTCGCCATTGTTGTTGGTTTGGAGTAAGGTTTATGTGATCTGGTTGTTGAACACTAACCGTGTTTCAGGGAAAGCAATGGACAAGTTGTATAATAATATATATTTTTTTATTTTTTTATATATAGTTTTTTTTTTTTTTTTTTTTTTTTTTTTTAACTCACAACAAATCAATCCCAACCACTCTCGAAGTACCCACTGGACAAAGGAGTACTCCGAGAGTAACCCAGGTCCACCCATAATTTCACACCAGTTCCTAAAGAAAACCCATCGCCCGAAGGCTCACTACGGTAAAACCCGGGCCACCAGCAGCATTTTGGTGCCGGTAGGACTCGAACTCTCCACCTCGCATAAAGAAAGTAATGAGAGTGTCACTCCACTGTAAGGAGATTGGCAAAAAAATATATATAGTTTTATACTTTTTAATAAATAACACTTCTTAATACCATCTTTAATTATTAAATAATAAAGTATACAAAACTTTAATGTGTTATAGTGTCTTTTTTAACTGTAACTAGTAATTGTTTTGTGTTCTTTCATTTGTTACACATGATGAGTGTGCGACGTGCGATTTCACTCACGGTAATGGTTACTTCAGCGAATCATCCTTCAATTTCATTCATGTATTTAAATGGTGTTATACCAAGGGTCGTAGACAAACCAAATGTTTAACGAACAATTCTTGAACTGTTCGATGGGAAATTTGTTTACGTTTGTTCGTTTAATAAGTGAATGAACATGAACAACAAATTTCGTTCGATTAATTGAATTAATGAACACAAACAAATGTCTCATTCGTTTATATGTACTCATGAACGTTTGTTAATGTCTCATTTATTTATTTTATCTAAACTTTTTATATTCTTTAATTTCTATTTATTTATTTATTTATTTATTTATTACCCTAACAACTAAAAATATAGAAAACCTCATTCTTTCCTTGTTTATGCACTATTCCTTTTTCCTTCCATTTTTTACATCGGCAAATAGTATTGACCTCCATTCTACAAATTAGGGCTACAGGTTCCACTGATGCTTCCTCCGCCATCAACCTCTAGCCTATCTTGCCTCCGCCAGTTTTATTTATGTTCGTGAACCGTTCATGAATACATTCTATAGTTCATTTCCTTAATGAACGAACACAGACACAAACTCTCGTTCGGTAACCGTTCATGAACACATTATTTACTCAAGGAACGAACACAAACAAGGCGTCCGACCTCGTTTATTGCAAGCTTAGTTTACACTCGAGCTCTTGTAAGCTAGGATTGATTTGAGTTTTAAGCGAACCAATCTCAAGTAGTTCATGAGTGGCTCGCCCATTTACACAATGCATTTTTTTTTCTAAATAAAGTATATACCATCCATTATATGCACTTAAAATCTTCATTTTTTTTTGTCATTGATACAACCAACTTAGAAAGCATAAGCTTCCTCTACTGGCCCATGTCTGAATTCCAAAACCAAAAATCTGAGCCTAAATAACAAATTGTGGAAGAAACACTCCTCTTGATCTGAATGAATCAGATTAGTTTTGGTGATATATCACCAAATCTTTTCTTGTTAATAGAACAAATTATCTTACAATAATGGTCCCAAGCAGGATGAGAAGGCGTAATCTCAGGGTCGCCGAACGGGTGTTCTTCCACATAAGTTTGCACATCTTCAGCTTCTGCAAGCCCGGCTAAGAACACTCGTAATTCACCTTTCGGGCCTAATCAAAACATTTCACAAAAGCTCACGCCTTTAGACCAATCGATAAATATTCAAACATGCAATATAAATCTATGCATTTACCTAGAAGATCATCCTTTCCCTTTTCAGGATCATAACTTGGAGGAGAGATTGATGTGTTTGGCTGTAACAAAACACAGACAAACATATGATTTGATGTATATATCATTAACAGTTGAAGCTTATGTTGACAAAAAAGGGTAACATCCGCCCCTTCATACCACCCGATATTGTCTGTTTTGCCAATGAAGAGCTCACAGATTTGTTTTTGATGCTTGAGTGGAGACGTCCCAGGTCACCCATCCTGGGATTGCTCCCACACACACACTTACTTGCGGAGTCCTCTCATCCGCAGCCAATGCGCCCACAACATATGTTGCAGTCATAAGGTTTTTCAACCATATCTAACAAACAAATCATCTGTCGGATGATAGTTTACGCACTTAACCTGTTATACAACCCTGACCAATACATTTATCAAAAACAGTTGTGGCAAACAGTTCTAACTACCCATTTTAACCAGTCACATGCTCGGTTTTACCAACTATAATAGTTCCGGTTACACAGCCATATACCTTTTTAATCATTTCGACCCGTTATACAACCGGCCCGACCCATACGTTTATTAAAACCGCTTTTAAAACTAGTCAAAGACGAATGCGATAAAAAACCACCCAGTTTTACCGGTTTTACCAATTTCAAAGGATACTGTAACTAACAAAACTACATTAATAAGCAAAAAGTATGCAGTATATAGTCAGTCATACAGGATTCAGGATGGCCTTCTCAGGATGAGTGAACATCAGCGTGTTAGAAGCCGAGTATTCTCCATCACTCCACGGAAGATTCGGGTACTTTTTCTCCCATATATGACTAAGTTCCTTCAAGAACAGCGGCTTATCTTTGATTTCCAGACACATGAAACCTGACTTTGTGCAGTGTTCTTGATCCTAACAAGTGTAAGCAACATCAAGATAACATATAAACTATATATAACATACAGCTTCTAATTTCTTTTAAGCTTGGTTTAAAAAAGCGTAAGGCGCTCCGAGGCGTTTTGGTTCCAAAATCCGAGGCGCGCGGCTTAAAGCGCAAGGCGAGAGCTTCACGTCTGTGAGGCGCCCAAGGTAAAAAAGAGTAAAAATATTTATACAAGCAAATACTACATACTCTACTTGTTAATCAATCCTAAACATCATCATCATACTCAGTTAATCCCACCTATAACAAATCTAAGGTAGGGTCTGAGGAGGGTAAGATATAGACAGTCTTACCTCTACCCCTAACAATAGAGAGGCTGCTTCCAGTGAGACCCCCGGCTCGATGTGGTTTGGTATCAAGCCTTGGACATAAGGCACAAAACACTTAGCAATCGGGACAAACCCGATCAGTGCTTGTACCCCTTTGTCTTTTGGCTATCAACGCCACCACATGATGCATGATTAACCGTCCGTCGTTTTTAAGGTTATTTTCACGAAATTAGTAAAATAACGTTAAAACTAGTGCAACTTTACTTTTGCCCCCCAAGGGCCACACATATATACATTATATGCGCACACCGTAAGCGGGGCGTATTAACCAATCCTAAACAAAATAACATAATTACAGAACACACTTAAACACTAAATTAAACATACATTAAAACCGAAACACACTTTAAAATCTTTAAAAAAAACCTCGATTTTGACTTTTGGCACGCCTCACAACGCTTCATGTAGTTCAGCGCCTCAGGCAAAAAATAAAAAAGCGCTTTTCCTAGCACCTCAGGCGCGTTTTTTTAAACCAAGCTTTTAAGTTTAAATTATAAACTCACCCAAGTGAACAATAACTTGTTTTTTAAATCTCCCATAACATTATCCAGAATCCCTTGCAAGTTTTGTCTGACATAAATTCAAATAAATTTATGAAATCCAGTAAATATATTTAAATCAAATTAAATTAAGGGACGGGGATACCATACCCACACCGCTTAGAATCTGATTTCACACCATCAAACAGTCATTCTCCATATACACAAACAGCCGTTTGTAATTCAGAATGGCTATGAATTGTCATTCAAGATTTACAAACGGCTGTTTGAAATGTATGTGGGATTAGATTATAGGCGGTGTGGGTATGGTCAGCCGAGTTAATGGAAAATTACCAAACATAGTCTTAGTTGACCCGAAAATTTCAAAATTGAAAATTGAAATTTAGCGTTCGCCAAACTACATTTCATCCCAGAAACCGTCACATCAGCTACGTCAGCTGAAATGGCTAGGATTTAGCCTACATACATTTTAGCTGAAACGACTAGGATTTAGCCTACGTACATTTTAGCTAAAACGACTAGGATTTAGCCTACATACATTTTAGCTGAAACGACTAGGATTTAGCCTACATACATTTTAGCTGAAACGGCTAGGATTTAGCCGGCGTTTTTAGAAGTGTGTCGATTTTTCAAAACTTTTGGTCAACTTTGACTATTTTTGTTACATTTTTCGCGTTAAATTAAATACGATATACTAACTCTCTAGTAGAAGACCACAATCCAACTTCGAATTTTTCAAAACAAAACTTCAAAAACTCCACACAATAAGGCCTCATGTAAACTGCATACACACAAACCATATACTCATTAGTAATTAGTCACCTAAATAAGGCCATAAGGGATATAACATAATTGGGAAAATCACAAATACGCGCATTTGACTAGTCAAAATTACCTACCTACACAACTGTCAACTAAGCCGGCAAATTTGACGGTTTGGCCAAAGTTGTCGACTTAGCTAACAGTTGTTTGTTTTAGTAATGGGTGCTATTAAATGTACCCCTCTCTTACAAACACGAGTGTGGGACCCATGTGAGACCCACCATACTCCTCTCACGTAGGGGTACCGGGTATGTCTAGGGGTGTAAAGGAAACTAGACGACCCGAACCTGACAAGGCTTGAGCTCGGCTAATAATGGTTTTATGAAGCTCGAGCTCGGCTCGGTTTGAACCTAATATTTTGAGATCAAGCTCGGCTCGAGGAAATTTTAAAAACAATTTTAAACAAGCTAAAAGCTCGGCTCAAGCTCGCTTCGAGAGCCTAAACAAGCCAAAGCTTGGCTCGTCAGGTATATTATATATATAAAAAATTAATATAAAATTTGATTAGGCTCCGTATATGCTCGCGAGTCTAAACAAACTTTGTATGTAAAGCTCGAGCTCAAACTCAATAACTAAACGAGTCAAATTTCAGGCTCGAGCTCAAACTCATTACAGCTCAGCTCGTTCACCCATTTTACAGATCCAATCCCAAATAGCTCTCGAGCCGTTCCACTTCCACATCATTTACACCAATAAAGCCTCTCTTTTAATAATGTTTTCTAACTTTTTGACTGACCAAGAAAGTTGCCGTAACGGAAATCAGGCCGCCGGTTTCTGGGAATAGTCTCCGGCCAACTCCGATGTGCTCGATGAACAAATATTCCACGTAAAGGAATCACTAAAAGCTTCTTCTTCATCTTCTTCTTTTCTAAACTTATGTTAATCCGATCCAATGAAATACCCACATCATCTTTTTCATCTTTTTCATCTTCACTGTGATCGGAATCAGCTTCGTTTTTGTTACTTTGGTCAGTGGTAACAACAAGGGTGTTTTTGATCTTCCAAAGTTTGGTTTCTGTTGCCATTGTTGTGGTTGATTTCGTTTCGTGTTTTGGGTGTTCACTGAAACTGTTGTTGCCGGAAGATGGGACGGAGTTTGTGGATATGGGTTTGTTTTGATCGTGTTGTTGATGGTGGTCTGGAACGATGGTGGTAGTCTTGATCTTCCAGACTTTAGGTGCCATTGTTTTGTTGTTGTTTAGTGAAATGTTTTATCTGGATTGTGGACAACGGTAACCCTTGTGAAAAGGAAAGAAAGGTATACGACCCACTAATGTTATTATCAGCGGGTCCTCTCGGGTACCCTAACGGACTCGTCGTCGGTCAATGGGTAGGGGTTGTCGGCTAGGTGAATCGGGTGGTGCTTGCTGAATAGAAATGTTGACTGATGGGCTATTTTTAAATATTCATTCGTTTTTTAGACTTCATTTATCTACATCGAAATATTTTTCCTATGGTATCGCAAAAATCAAAGGTTGGTGCAACTAAGAAATTCGATTAATCGAGAAGAGCTGATTCAAGCGCAAAAGGTTGGTGCAACTAAGAAATTCGATTAATCGAGAAGAGCTGGTTGAAGCGCAAAAGGTGTCGGTTGAATCACATGTGATGCTGGTTCAAGCGCAAGAGGTTCCGATGTAACTGTAAAGCACATCAGTTTATTTCGTATGTAAAATTGATATGTCATATTAGATTTTTTAACCCCAAGACGCTCCCGGGGTATAAATCTAGTATTACAATATAGATTTTTTATTATTGAGTAGTTATAAAATTAATATGTCATATTGGATTTCTCAACCCCGGGACGCTCCCAGGGTATAAATCTAGTATTACAATATAGATTTTTTTATTATTGAGTACTTATAAATTTGCCTCTAATCTAACCCAACCAGATCCGACCCGATTTGGAAACAAAAAAATGAGTGTCCAATGAGATTATAGGTTAGCTGATGTTTCCTGAAAGCTAGTTCAGTTCGTGTACAATCAAATATAACTTACAAAAGAAGCTTGCTTGTAGAACTTCATTTGTAAAATATTTAGCCTTGGCGATCAGTATTAACTTGACAAAATGAACATGTCAAAAAGGTTGTTGATTGGATGGTAACATGATTGCTATCTTTTAAAATCCACAACACTTCCAAAACAAAACATACAAAAAGAACCTACTTGATTAAAAGTTTAAAACTACTAGCCACGCCCATATTCTTAAAGAAACATGACCTATTTTATCCATCATCCAGCCAACAACCAGATTTACACTTTTACTTGTGTTTGGCCTGGTTGTGAGATTGAAGAGCCATATCTGATTTGAAGTTCCTACAACAAATCAACAACCAGAATATAAACCAAATCCGATGTCATGCTTTTCGGTACGCTATTTAGAGAGATATCTTTAAAACTAAACAATAGTAAAAAAGATTTACCTGTTGCAAGACTTGCAAGAAAACACAATACCGGAATCATAATGAGGTGTTGCTACTACATGCACTCCACCTTTTTTTACCATCTGTAACGAATATAGTGAAATGTAAATAAACACACACGCAAAAAAAAAAAAAATGTTTTCAGCATTATATTTAGTTTAAATCTTTGATCATTTCAGAGTTAGCTTATCATATAAGTAAGAGGCGCGTAGACTAACTAACCGGTCTTCTGTGGGGTGGACATCTTTGCCTTTTTCTCGTTTGCAGGGGTTTTGATAACAGACTCATTCGGTCTCTTCTTTCCAGATTGTTGCTAAAATTAATGATAACAATAATGAGCCAAACGAATAATAAATATAAAATATAAAAAAATAATAAAAGAAATAACCACCTTCTGTGAAGTCTCTTCCTCCTCATCGCTATCATATCTTCGTTGTCAAAGCCCTCATCGTCCTAAGGCAAAAGGTACGAAGACACTTAATCCACATCATCACTTAATCGTGCTAGGCTTGTAACTAGGAACCAATATGTGACATGGATATGGGATTAATGTGAATCACCCGGCACGGTTCAGGGCATGCCTAATTTGTGTGTTTGACATCTATATTTCACACCCAAACATTCTTATACTCAACACATTAGGCAAAAAACAACACAAATTCTGCATCTTTTAGTTCTACATCTGACCCGAAACCAGTAACTTAACAAGAGAACTAGATAGCTGGCTAAAACTTATAACGAAATAGTTAAAGAGTTGCATTAACTAAAATAATGTTCACGTTAACATAAGAAATGCATACCTCATCTTCAGACATCGAATCATCTTTTTCAGGTTCCACAATCTTTACCTTCTGCTTAGTATCTTTTTTGTTAGCGGCCACTGGGTTCTCTTCTATCTTAGTCCGCTTGCCTGCAAGCGGACAAATGTTACAATTAAGGTCAAACAAACCCAATAGCACATATTCTTCTAGATATTTTGTAAACTAAAACATAAACAAATTTTTGGTGATAGATCACCAAATCTTTTCTTGTTAATAGAACAAATTATCTTGAAATAATGGTCCCAGTCAGGATGAGAAGGCGTAATCTCAGGGTCGCCGATTGGGTGATCCTTCACATAAGTTTGCACATCTTCAGCTTCTGCAAGCCCGGACAAGAACGCTCGCAATTCACCATTTGGACCTAGTCAAAATCATTATACAAATTAAAGTTCACATCTTTATACGGATAAATATTAAAAAAAACATGCAGAGTTTATATCCATACAATTACCTAGAAGATCATCCTTCATGTTTTCAGGATCATAACTCTGAGGAAAGATTGACGTGTTTGGCTGCAACAAAAAAACAAACATACATATGATTTAATATGATTTAAAGTATAAATGTATACATATATCTTAGCAGAGGTGTTAATTTGGATTCATTAACAGTTTAATCTTATGTTGATCAAAATCCGGCCCTTCATTCCACCAAATATTGTGTTGTTTTGCTCACAAGGAGCTCATGATCTTTTTTTAATTGCTCGAGTGGAGTCTTCCGAGGAGATCACCAATCCTGGGATTACTGGAATCCTCTCACCCATAGCCAATACCCCCAAAACGCGTTGGTGGCATTTGGGATCACGCATTCCTTATGATCCCTGGCAACATCTATCATGTCCAAGCGCATGAGATATAGAATTCTTGTTTTTTTTTTAATTCCGCCTGTGGCTTACACCTCAGCTCGCCTCGAGACGTACAGGTCGTGAGGCGAAGGGAAAATGGCTCGATGAATCCATTATTTTAAACCTTGAACATAACTACTTTAAAAAAACAAAACAAAGCAATATCAAGTCATACAGGATTGAGGAGGGCCTTCTCAGGATAGGTGACCAACAGCGTGTTAGAAGCCGAGTATTCTCCATCACTCCACGGAAGATTCGGGTGCTTTTTCTCCCATAAATGACTAAGTTCCTTCAAGAACAGTGGCTTATCTTTTTTTCCCAGACACTTGAAACCTGAATCTGTGCAGTGTTTTTGATCCTAACAAATGCAGACAACACTTATAACATAATATGTGAACTATATGTATAATATACAGTTTTTAATATGTATAATATTGTTTAAAGTTTAAACACTCACCCAAGTGAATAATAACTTGTTTTTTAAATCTCCGATAATATTATCCAGAACTCCTTGCAAGTTTTTTCTGACAGAAATATTCATTTTTTTCAATTAAATCCAATAAATATATTTAACTCAGATTAAATTAAAGGAAGGGCATACCATACCATACCCACACCACTTGGAATCTAATTTCACACGCTAAAATGTATGCGCCCGTTTGAAATCTAATGGGCTATGATTTGACATACACACCTATAAAATTGTCGTTCGACAGATACGCAAATGACCATTTGAAATTCAGGCAGACCTATGATTTGACATAAAGATCTACAACTGGTTGTTTTGAATGGGGTGTGAAATTAGATTATAGAGGTATGAGTATAGTCAACCCGTTAAGGAAAAATTACCAAAATAGTGGTACTTGATTCAAAATTTCAAAACTAAACATGGAAATTCAGCTTAAAGTACATTTCCTCTGATTAGATATCGTCACATCAGCTATGCCAGCTAATTAGATGACTAGGATTTAGTCTACACTTTTTGGCCGAGGAGGCTAGGTTATGCGTAGGGGTTTTAAAGACCACGTCCATTTTTTTATAAAAATGTTGTTCAACTTCAACTACTTTGACCAAGAAATTAGTAACATAGACAAAAGCGCCGACTGAGACAGTTTAACCCACAATTTAGACAGCGCTTTTGTCTATTTTTGGTAAATATGTTTGGTCAATGCTTAACATAATATTTTTCCCTAAGTTAAATGATGTATCAGATGATACTAACTCTCTAGCAGAAGACCACAATCCAACATTGAATCTTTCAAAGCAAAACTTCAAAAAGTCCACACAATAAGGCCTCACGTAAACTGCATGCACAATAGTACTGTATTAGTAAATTAGTAATATATTTGAAATTGGGATATATGAATGTACGTATGTCAAAGCTTATAACACTCACAAGACACTCAAAGATAACTCACGAACAAACTTTTGTTTACTGCTTCAAAAACCCCACTCTTTTCACTGATAAACATGTATATACTACTCATGCTACATATATAATGTTAAAAACGACGGACGGTTAATCATGCATCATGTGGTAGCGTTGATAGCCAAAAGACAAAGGAGTACATGCACCGATCGGATTTGTCCCTGATTGCTAAGTAATCTGTCCCTTATTTATGTCCAAGGCTTGATACCAAACCACATCGAGTCGGGGGTCTCACTGGAAGCAGTCTCTCTATTCTTAGGGATAGAGGTAAGGTTGTCTACATCTTACCCTCCTCAGACCCTACCTTAGCTTTGCTATAGGTGGGATTAACTGAGTAGGATGATGATGCTACATATATAATGGAAAACAACCAACCAACAATGACCAATTATATCCTAATATTTAGTAAAAACAACCCATGATATTTCCCACTACCTTGAGTTACCAAAACACAATATAAGGCTGTACGGAACAGCTCGGCGTGAGTCATTCGCAAGCCACGTGTCTCGCGAACACCACAATAGCCCCACGCCAAGCCCCACGTGAGCAAGCCAATGCGAGCGATGGTCTGGAGCGAGCCATAACACCCTACGCGAGCATTTGTTTGGCTCGCGCACCACAACACACTGTCTAAAACATGACACAAATAACTAAACTACTGCTCCGATTGACCAGCCCCATATTGCTGACAAATCTGACCCAGATCCATGTCGAACCTGAGCCGTACTCGACCTGAACCATCAAGATTAACCCAACAACATATGCATATATATTTTACTCACCGAGAAAGTGGCCGTAACAGAAATCAGGCCGGCTATTTCTCGGAATTGTTTCCGGCCACCAACGATGTGCTCGATGAACAAATATTCCACGTAGCGGAATCACTAGAAGTTTCTTCTTTTCGGTACCTATGGCGGACAATTTTTTACCTGTTACATGATAAAACAGGTTCAGAGTACACTTAAACATATTAAAATTGGGAGACCAAACTCCGTTATTTGTTCATCATGCTACATAAAACATATAAAAAGGTTACCATCATTAAATATATAAAGTAGTTAAATAAAACATATAAAAAAGTTACAATATTATATATACATTACACTAGTTAAACGAGTCATTTATTTTCATGTTTGATACTGGTGTTAATTGCGTCATCACACGACATGTTTTAACATGATTGCATGGGAAATACCTAAATGGATTCCGTGGTCTTTTTCGTCTTCCTGATCATCACTCGTAGGCCGGTGATCGGGGACAACAACGATGCTCTCGATCTTAACTTTAGAGCAAGGAGGCACATGAGGTTTGTTTTTGGAAATGGTTGAATGTTCACTGAAACTAGTGTCATCGGTGTTGGTTCTGCGTTTTTTGTGAGCGTGTTGCAGGTGGTGATCATCTTCAGCAACACTGGCCTTGATCTTATTCTTCCAGACTTTAGGTGCCATTGTTGTTGTTGTTAGTTGTTTAGGGCAAGCTTTATATGGACAACGTTAGCGTACACTCATTTGACGGGAAAAAAATTAAAAATATGTACGGAAGTCGAAAGGGATGATTATTTATTGTTATATTTAGGGAGAATTTCGTTTCATATGCACGTATATACACGTTACAAACTTACAATACATTGATGATTATTTATTGTTATATTAATTTAGACATGCTATTTTTAAAGAATTTCTATTTGTTATCAATTAATAAGTTTCGTCTGGTGATGCTCTCTGGAAACCGAAAAATAAAATCCTAACAAAAATATAATCGTAATATACGCAAAATGATATCAACAAGTTTTTATATAAATTGAAACTATAAAAACTTTACTTAATCATAAAAACAAATGCAGATGTTAGTTTTGATAATACTTGTATCGATGTTGACAGATCGGTATAAGTTCGGTTCATTATTGATACAACACAAAAGGACATCGACGCATATTTTATATTGATTTAAAATCGCAAAAGCAAACACAACCAGTTGTTTCGATAAAAGCAACACCGGTATCTATGTTGTTTTGTTTTTTTAAACACCTTATTTCGTATAGAATTCGTTTTCAACAAAAGTTGTACCAAAATGTTAAGAAAAAAATAACATTTGCGTGTTTAGTTTTTTTTAACTTAACCGGCAAAATTTTATAAAGAAAAATCAAATCATCAAAAACAAACGGATTAGTAGCTCAGTTGACAAATCTTTTTGAGGCAAGTATCAAGATCCAATTTTGAATACTAAGTTTAATTTGGTGTAAAAACCTTTACCTATATATAAAAAAGAAAGTTACAGCGTAAAAGAGGTAAAATTAAAGCTAACGAAAATGGGACATGTGTTGATATCTTTAGTCACAAACGACGTGGAAATGGGTCAGGTCGGTAATGATGAGCCGACAAACAGGGAATCCCCAGCAGTTGAAAACCCACCTGAAGTGGTGATCGGAAATCAGGAAGTTCCGGCAGTGGAGGGGCAGCCGGTGGAAACTGAACAGACAGGGGATGTGAAAAGTCTTGCATGCATAGGAATATGGAGGAGCATTTATTGCATGGGGAACATTCCTTGAGGTTATCCAAGAAGTTAATACTCCTGTGGGGCCCATGGTGGGACATCATAATGATAATATTAATATTAGTATCAATTCTAATTATAATATCCATACTGATAATAATACTTGCACTACCAAACAAAATGATGGGGAAAGCAATAAAGTGGGCCAGGATGGTCATAATAATACTAATATTGAAGAAGATGAAGTGGCAACAGATAGGGTAATGGGCCAGGGGGAGACGGTCGTCTCTGGAAATGGGGAAATCCCAGTTACCGGAGACCAACCGGAGGGGATTACCGGATCTAGGGAGATGCCGGTCAGAGTAGAGGAACAGGCAGTGAATGAAGAGACAAGGGCAGCCGTAAGGTCATGCATGCATGGGGAAGATACAGGGCATTTAATGCCTAGGGAGGAACATTACATTGAGAATTCTCAAGACACTCATTCCTCTGTGGGGCCCAAGGTGACAGCAACATCTAACTATAATAAATATATGATGGAACAGGAGACTTAGGGACCCTAAGCCTTCACTCGCCAAGCAAGTTTTCTACTTCAAGGCCCAAACAACCAACGTAGGCGGGGCGGTTTTGTTAACAAAGACCCGTAAGCATAAGAATATGACAGTTAGCGAGGTGAAAAATATTGGTGATGACAAACCAAAGGTTCAAGATAATAACAATGGTATGGGAGATTTTTTTCAATCTGGACAAAATAATTGTGTCTGCCTCAAAGAAAACTCCAAAAAGGAAAAGAAAAGACTGTCAGGGTTTTGACTTGTTCGGGAATTATGCAAAGACGCCAGTTAAAAGAGCTTGTTGCAACGTGTCTCCCTTGGACTTACAGCTAGGGACATGTGGATATGATCCATCCGTAGGTGACAGTGGTGTTCTTTGTAAAATAAGTTAGGTGTCATTAATTTTAGGTGTTATTTAGTGGTGTAAGGCGGTCTGCTTTATGTTTTTGGGTTTGTGATGTAAAGCTTTTAGGCGATCGGGTGTATGGTGTCGCTAGTTTCTTGCTAGTGGCCTTATGGTTTTAATAAAAGTTTTTTGCCGTTCAAAAAAAAAAGATAAAAAAAAATGTGGCATGCTAGGAATGGACCAAATACTACTCGTGGAAATATACTTATGGATTTAGTTTTTTTTTTTTTTTTTTTTTTTTTTTTTTTTTTTTTTTTTTTTTTAAAGAAAAACAACAAACGAAGCATACAAGCAGTGTGCCATTTAAGCTTATCCAATTTATAAAGAAATAAATATTGTAGCTAGGTCCGCTATGTCAAAGTTATCATTGGTTTAGGCTTGCAATTTGCATTGAGCTTTCTTGTCAAATGTCAACACTCAACAGTTAAATCAGGAAGTAAAAAAGATCCACAAAAAATTTTTTTTAACGGCCAATAAAATTTATTAATTACCCAAGCTAGCGGGGTACTAGCAAAATACACCCAGTACATACATCATTCATATACACCAAGTACTGCATAACAAATGAAAACCAACATCTAGCTACAATACTACCTGCACCCAATTTGTGAAAGATTGAAACTACGCCACCTATTCCATTCCAAACCTTGATTTTTAGATCTTGCCTTAACCCAAAGAAAACTCCTCGTCTTTATCTCGCCAATGATACCTTGCAACGAACATTGTCTTTGATTGAACACCACATCATTTCTATTTTTCCACATACACCAAATTGAGGTTAGAGCAATAGCATAAAGTGCCTTCTTCTTTTCCTTTGACCCACTGCAAAATGAATGCATTGTAATAAGATCCCGGAAGTCGAAAGCGAAAAAGTTACCAACTTTACACCATTGAGATATGATATGCCAGATGGATTGCGCAAAATCGCATGAAACGAACAAATGATCAACAGATTCTGGATGAGACGAGCACAATGGACATAGATCCGATCCCACGTTCACGTTACGCCTAAGGAGAGCTGTTCTTGTAGGAATTCTGCCACGAGAGGTTCTCCAAGCCAAGATCCAAACCTTGCGAGGTACCCACGAGTTCAGTTGCACCACAACTGTAGGAACCTGCGTCCGGTCACACTGCAACCTTCTTTTAATGTCCCCAACCCGAAACCCAGCCCCGAACGTTTCACCCAGCCCCCAGTCCCACCTGTCTGACACAGATCTTAGCTCCGGAACAGCAGTAGAAGACAGAAACTCTTGCAGTTCAGCAGCCGCAGCCGATCCCAACCCAGATGATACCCAGTCCCAAACCCAACCCGCACCCGAGGAAGATACCCGATCCGCCACAGAAGCAAGTTTGTTGCATTCTGTAGCGAATAAAGCTGGAAATCTGGACGCCAGAGGAACCCCTAACGCCCAAACATCCAACCAAAATGAAATGCCCAACCCGTTCCCCACCACCCCTTTTATCGCGCACCCAATATCAAGTCCATTATTGCCCAAGTTTTGTATCGAACGAGCTATACATTTCCATGGTCCTAGAGCCGACAACCTTACAGGAATTGAATTCCATTCCCTAGATGTATGATGCAAGGCCCAAACCACCTTCCTCCACAACCCCTCCCGCTCCGTCTTAAAGCGCCACCACCACTTCGCAAGCAAAGAAAGATTTGCATCTTTTAACGAACCGAACCCTAGCCCTCCCCTATCCGTAGGAGCAACTACCTCATCCCACGCCACCCAATTCATACGCGCTTTCTCCTCAGATCCGCTCCAAAAAAATATCCTCCTCAACCAATCTAAATCCTCCAAGACTCTTTCCGGTGCTTTGTAAAGCGAAAAAAAAATATGTCGGTAAGGAGTTTAGTACCGACTTAATAAGAGTCACACGGCCTCCAAATGAAAGTTGTTTCGCCTTCCAATTTGAAAGCCTACTTCGGAACGCCTCCAAGACCGGTTTCCAATGCTTAACAAGGTTCATATTTGCACCCACAACCAACCCCAAATATGTGAATGGAAATTTCCCAGGTTTGCACATCAAAATGTTAGCCATATTCAGCCCCTCAGTTTCTGTAATACAGGTGCCAAAAACGCTGCTTTTAACGAGGTTAACCTTCAATCCGGACACAAGAAAGAAACATCTCAAAATTCATTTAAGATTCCTTGCGTTTTTTCGGAACACTCACCAAGAAAGACCACGTCATCCGCGTATAGAAGATGTGAGATTACCAAATTTTCGTTCCCACATGCCAAACCTTTGTATAACCCCACCTCACACGCCCGTCTCATAACGCCCGTTAACGCCTCCATAACTAACACGAAGAGGAACGGTGACAAAGGATCACCCTGTCTCAATCCGCGACTACACACGAACTCATTAGTAGGAGACCCGTTTACAAGAACGGATGCCCGAACTGTGGAAACAATCGCCATAATCCACCTAATCCAAAGGCTAGGAAAGTTCATTTGCGCCAAAACAGACTCCAGAAAGCCCCAATGTACTGAATCATAAGCCTAATCTATATCCACCTTAAAAATCATACCCCTCCTTTTTGTTCTCTTTAACCAACCTACGATTTCATTCAGCATAAGAGGCCCGTCTGTTATACTATGGCCTGCCAAGAAGGCCGACTGTTCACACGACACCAACTTCCCTACTACCCCTTTGAGTCTAGACACCAAAACTTTTGAAATTACCTTGTTTATACACCCTACCAAACTTATCGGTCGATACGCATGAAACCCAACCGGATCCATCACCTTTGGAATAAGTGCAATGAACGAAGAAGAACAACATGTTCCCAAAGTCGGTTGTTCATTAAAATTCTGAAATAACCGTAAAAATTCAGCCTCAAAACCTTCCCAACAACGCCTAATGAACTTGAAACTAAAGCCATCCGGACCCGGCGCCTTGTCCCCATCACAATCCCAAACCGCATTCTTAATCTCCTCTAGTGAAAAAGGTTGAATCAGTGAATTTGCTTCATGATCCGTTAGACGCTTCACATGAGAGCAAGTTAACGTTGGCATCGCAACCATCGGTTCTTTGAATTTGGCTTCAAAAACTGGAACGCTTCATCCTTTATCACCCTAGGACATGTTACCCACTCCCCCTGATGTTGAATCCCATTAATCCTATTACTTGATATGTTTGCTTTAATAATCCCGTGAAAGAAACTTGTATTCTCATCACCTTCCAACGCCCATTTAATTCTAGCTTTTTGTCTGGCATCCAATGCTTTACGCCTGTCCTGTTCCAAGATAAATGCCTGACAATCATTCCTAATCTCCTGTTCAATAATCGTCAATGATCTGCTCTCAGCAAGTATGTCCAGTCGTTCCAACTCACTTGACTTGGACCTATATTCAACCCCCACCCTACTGTGATGCACACCCACCCACGACCTGACTCTGTTTTTGACGTACTTTAGTTTGGTCGCAAGAGCAAGATCCGTCGGACCTATAAAAGTGAAACTCTTACAAGCATCAAGTACAAATTCTGTAAAGCCTGGAAGATCCAGCCAAGTATTGAAAAACCGAAATGGTATGTGCCCAAAGTTTGCGTCCACAACCGATAATACTACCGGACAGTGATCAAACACGTATCTCGCTAAAGCGGTAACCGCCGCAGAAGGCCAACAATCCGCAAAACTGCCACATACTAAGAAACGATCCAATTTGCTGAATTTCAACCCAACGCCCGAGCAATACGTATACCTATAACTACCCATATTATACTCCCTCAATTCAGCCCTATCAATTAAATCATTAAAATATGTCGCATGCGCAATGCCAGCCTAGACAGAAGACTCAGAATACAGGCGTTCACCCTTCCAGATTGCACGTGTTCGTTATTAAAATCTAGAACTTCGACGAGATCTCAAGGTGGTTCAGGTTAAACCTGAGGATTTTGCCTTATTAGTCTAAGAGTGAATCCAGTGATGGAGAGCAACCTTCTTGAAAGTGGGGATATGATGTAGGAGGGAGATAGAGAATAGCAAGTAAAAGAAGCAAGTACTGGTTAAATCCTATGGTTATAGACTAGATTATTTTTCTAATAACCTAATTCCCTATAACCATGGCTCTGATACCAATCTGTAACACCCCAACCGATGGCGGAAACATCGGGATGTCACGTAGTGATGATTGTTCAGTAGCTCATGGTGAATAATAATTTTCATTAAATGATTTAAATAAATTACATACAATTGTTCTACAAGACTTCGTACATCAAATTGAATAAAACTATGCACACATCTTCAAGCAAATCTTCAAGCAAGTAAAACCTGAAACATGTTAAGTTGAAAATATTTTGGGTCAACAAAAGTTGGTGAGAATTAAATAGGTTTTGATAATCGAATAAAATTGTTGTGCAATTCATGTGTCATGGCAATCTAGTCCATATGCGAAAACATACTAGAAGTAAATCGAGTGCATAATCAACCTTGTGACTGTTGTATTGTGGTACATCCCATACACTCATGGTTCACTCGTTTATATTGCAGTAACAAACACCCACGCTACCTTTGTAGGAGGTACGTATCCGGGTAGGATTGTCAGTCCAATAGATCTATCAATGTATACCGTTTGGCTGATGAATGTTTATGCTAGAATTGTGCTTACCCTAGTCATGTTCAAGACATAATGCAACATTGAAATACACATAGACACATTGATGATTGAATTGCATAAATAATGTTGTAACATGTTTCACCCCAAAAATGGTGATAAATAGAAAAGGGGCTATGTAAAACTCACCTTAGCAAAATGTTATATCTGTTGAAAAATTGAAATATGGTGTTGCCCAAATGTATCAAGTATCACCCTATAATAAGGTAATAAATATGTCTAAGTCTATCAAGTCTACAAATGTATAAGTTTCTAGGGCTCCGAATTTGGGGATAAATGCTCGTTTGATTAATATTGAAAATGTTTGAAAATTGAGAGAATATTAGAAAACAAATAACCAAAAATCTTTTCATGAAATTTAAATCTGAGATGGTCACAAGAATGTGTTTAAAGTATAAAAATAATTTTTATAAAATTATTTTCTTTAAAATAGATTATTTATTACAAATTGTCAAACTTTAACTTTAATAATTAAAAATTACTAAAATTAAAGAATTATCAGTTTAAAATTTATATTTCTGTTCTAAATATTCAGAAATAATTTGTATAAAATTTTGGTGCAAAAATATTAAAAATTGAATTTATTATGATTTAATTATGATTAAAACTAACAAAAATTGATTAAAAATATTAAATAATTGATTTTTCAGAAATAAAATCATTTCTGAAAAGCTTAATGATATAAAAACTCAGGATAATTTTTGTGGAAATTAATAAGATCGTTTTGATATTTTTATAGATTTTTATAAATAAAAAAGAATAAACTTGATTTATGTATTATATATATTAAATAAATAAATTTTTGAAAACTAAAAATTGTAAGTTGAACTTTTACATCAGATTGATATAAGATAATTTTTTGTAGAATTTTTAAAAGTTTTTAGTATTTTAAAATGAATTTATAAAATGTATGTAATATATATTTAGTTTTTGGAAAACAAAACAAAAAAAAAAGAAGAAAAAGGGTGCTGCTAAAGGGACTCGAACCCGCATCAGAACCGGTTCAGAGTTTTAAGCCACGAAGGAATCACCAACTGATCTGTATCAGTTTTGGTGATATTCTTAGGTCTGTATTAATTATATATGATAACTGCGAAGGGTATCTTCCCCAAATAATACAATTCGAGCCATAGATTTTACAATCAAACAATTTATCAAGCAATAACCTGATTCATCATAGGGTTATTGCTTGTTGATAGCCGATGAACAAAACCCACTAAAATAATTGTACTTACAACGCAGATTCGAGCTCGATTGATTAGTCAAGCCAAAAGTCAAAAACACGATCGTGGAACAAGAATAGCGTGTAATTATGAGAAAATAGAGGTGGAGAAAGATGTAATGGCGAGTTGTGATTGCTCGGGAAGGATCAATTTATAGTGCTAAGCACTGGTTCGAAGAAAATGGTATGAGTTGACCAACATTGATTGTCAAACGCGTATTTGGTTAAAATTGGTTATAATTGATTGCTAATTATCGTAGGATTGTTGTGTAATAGACGCTGGATAATTAATATAATAGGTCAACAAAAATTAATTGGTTCAATCATTCCAAAAATTGAGTGAATTAGTTGATAAATAAAAAAAATAAAAAGTCAACTCTGCTGCTGTTGTTGTTCGCGAAGAAGGAAAGGAAAAAGGAAAGGGTGGTTATTTGTGTATTTATACAAAACGATCAGGGATTATAACAATATACAAGTGTGGCTCAGGTGGTTAGTGCGCGTGTGTGGTGTGTGATTGACTCCGGTTCGAAACCCGGCTGGGACATCATTTTTTTTAAATAGACACAAGGGGGAGGAGGAGAAGCAATATGGGCTGTTGGTTGGGCCGGGCCCCCTTGGGCTCAGCAGGGCCCAACTCCGAAGTTTATAAAGGAAAGGGGAAGGGTGGTTGGGTTTGGGCTTAGGAAATAAGGAAGGGATATTGGGTTTGTTTTAAGGGTGTGTGTTTTATTATTACTAGGTTTGAGACCCGTGGGGACCCACGGTGCAAACCATAGTAAATAAAAAAATTATATTAAACTAAGAGTTGTATTGTTCAAGTTTAGTGGCTACAAACGTAAAGTGTTAAGAATAACGGTTAGCCTGAAATTTTTTTCTTATATAAACGTCATGTTTCAATGTTGCGTTGATATGAAATGGGTACTAAAATTAAAACTAATATATAACTATGGTTTTCATGTCAAAGTGGATATTTTTTGTAAGTTATAAGTAACGTTAATAATGAAAACCGATTACCTATTATGATAAGTACTCAACCAATGTATAAAGTCTAACAAAAAATAACAAAAGGTATGAATACATTGTGTTTTTTGTAAATTACTTTTTATCATATTTTTATTTTTAATGTAATTGTAATTAGGACATAACTTGTTTTATTGGCCAATGGCAACGCACTGTTCAAAGCACACAAAAAAAGTTTAAAATAATACTTTATTATTGAAGTTGTATATACATAACGTCAATAAAGATAATTAAAAAATTGCATAAAAATTACTCACATTATTCATAAATCCTGAAAGACTTCTTTGTACACAACGTTTGATGTTTTGTTCGTCAATTCACCATTTTCATCTACTATAACAATCTTAAGTCCATCTCGACTTCTAACCCTTGAAAGCGCAACATACAACTGCCCATGTGAAAAAACTGGATCCTTCAAATACAACCCAACTCTGGATAAGGATTGTCCTTGACTTTTGTTTATTGTCATTGCGAAAGAAACAGCAAGTGGAAATTGCCTTCTGTTAAATTTAAAAGGAATTTTCTTATCTGAGGGGGATAAAGTAATTCTTGGAATAAAAGTTCGCATTCCAATGTTACTTCCTGATATGATTTTCGCTTCAATGACACGTTTTCTCATTTTAACAACTTGTAACCTTGTCCCATTGCACAAACCGCTTTTCTGATCAATGTTTCTGAGTAACATTACGGGTAGGGCTGGCAATGGGTAACCTGTTAAGACACGATAAGACCTGTTTGACTGAAAAGTACACTATTTGATTTTTTGACTTTTTTTAATACTTAGAATTAAGAGGCAAAAATCTTTCATTTCCCTTTTTTGGTACATAAAACATAAAACTGTGTTATAAACATGAGATATAAATGAGTTAAATGAGTCGTGTTCATGTTTAGAACTTGATTTGTTCGCGCGCGTCAAAGACCTGTTAACCTGTTAGGGACACGATTTGCCAGCCCCCTAATTACGGGAACGCCAACTTTCAAAACCAAACGATGGTTTGGTATTCCAGAAAACTTAAGACCATTAAGGACATCAGGAGAAACTAATCTTTCATCAACCTGTTTGTTCACATCTTCAAACTTGCAAACACTATCCGAACTTAGATACTCAACTTCGTCACCCGGAAACATTGAAAGTAATATATCATTAATTTCATGAACAACTTCATTCTTCGGTGCCAATATAGCTCGATCTTAAAAATAAGTCGGAATGTGGATGTTATCCAAAAGTGAAGGATAAACAAAGGCTATCAAATCAGAAACAGGATCCGAAGATTGAGAAATAAGTAAGTCATCAGGTATCAAAATAACATCTTGATCATCACTTATTGTATCAACCTTTCCTTCTCCTATGTCCAGAAGCCAAGATGCAAACTTTTTAGTTTCCTCAATATCAGAACTGTAGCTTCCAGAAAGCAACCTCATATTTTTTGTTAACTCTAAAACAGTGCATTTGTGCCAAATGTATGATGAACTTAAAGAGGCATTAACAATGTCATGCCTAGTTCCATTTGGTACAACTGGTAGAATTTGCCTAAAGTCACCCCCAAACACAACAACCTTTCCACCAAATAACAAATCAGACGACTCATCAGCATGTACACCAAATACATCTTTTAAACTTCGATCTAGTGCTTCAAAAGCATGTTTATGAGTCATGGGTGCTTCATCCCATATAATCAAGTCAGTTTGTTTAACCAGCTATGCAACATCACTATTAGGTGGTATGAAGCACATAGAATCTTCAGTTAGGTTTATAGGAATACGAAACCTGGAATGTGTTGTCCTACCACCGGCCAATAGCAAAGAAGCGATACCAGTCGAAGCAACATTCAAAACAATCTTTCTTTTACATCTTATGGATGAAGATAAAGTCTTCCATAGGAATGTTTTACCCGTACCACTGTAACCATAAACAAAAAAAAACCCCTCCTTTTTTTTCCTCAACAGATTTAATTACACAATTATAAATATTTTTTTGTTCATCTGTTAAAGAAGAGAACTGAGAATCAAATTCTTCAACCAAACTGTTTGAGTCATAGCCCAACTCCTCACAAATAAGACGATTGTCTAATAATGATAGAAACTCATTCTCAGGATATGGCATACCTACGAAATGTCGTAGACTGCAACTATTACGCAATAAGAATTTCTCAATATCTAACAAAGCTAAATTCTTAAGTTCGTCATCTGAAAGGATCAAATCTGGGAAAAAAAATGTCTTAGAATGGAATATATAGAATAAAATTAACAAATAAAATTAATAATTGAATATGTGGAACTATTAAAATTAGTATAATTTACATTCCTAATAATTATGAATCATTACAATTTAGTATATGCCCAAAAAATTCTAGAAAATCTATTTTAAAGTAATAATATATTAAAAAAAGTTAAATACCTGGACAGTTTGAATCTATTCTTCTCTTGTGTAAAATGTCATCAGACAAATAATTCCATGTTTCCTCCCACACAATGTCAGGTCTTGACAAACCGTTGGATGCTAAAAGAGTTGCAAATAAGTTTATGAGATAAAGGGCCAGAACCTGCAAAAGCCGCTTCCTTTATTGCTTCAACATATTCTGTATCATCATCCAGGAGTCCCATTGCGTAGCATGCATCCCTAAAAGATGATTGTACTTTCCCATCAACTTTAAGAATATCTTGAAACGATGTTGGTCCTTTAACCTTATTCAAAAGCATTCTCAAAAAATAAGCTTCGCCAACAGAAGCAGGAACTGAATGAATTCGACCAATTGACTTTATTCTTTGCCTAACCTCCCATTTTCGTTCTTGTGCTTTCCAAACATATTGTGAAGGGAATTGGATGTAAGTTAGTTGCCTTGCATTGGCATCAATTTTGTTGCGTTCCATCCAACCCAAAAACATAGAGGAAGCACAAGAGGGTTTATTGAGAACGTCGTCAATGTCTTGCGTAGGATCGAAAACAATTCTTTGTTCACCAGGTAGATGAAAAGGTAGTCTCATTACAGGAGGTGACCTGTAATGAATATCATATGAGAATATTCTCCATGAAGCCTCACACGCAGAAATATAACGACAATCATAAAATCCTTTGACTTCATCAACAACTTTGTCTTCACCGGGTACTTTCTTGCTTTCGACAAAATTAAGAGTAACTCTATCTGGACCCTTGTTAATGTATTTAAATAAATACTTAATGGATCCAGCTTGGTTACACCATTCAACGTTGATATGAGCCTGGTATCTTTTAAGAAGTGTCTTGTTATATGGAACAACATATCTGTTATCTAATTGCTCACCAGACTTTTCTACAAACGAACCATTATCTCTGCGTCTATACAATGCATAACCTTCAGTATCAATAGAAGTCTCATTCTGGAAATTTTTTGGGAAGTTTTTTGAACATTTGTCATTGACCATACACGGACAACTCATGTTCAAAAGACCACAAGGACCGTGAATCATAAATTCACGTACAAGTTCATACAATCTGTTGGGTCTGCTGACCTGGAGAAGAACAGATGATTGGAAAGCCAAAATATGCTATCTATTTGATCCTTGAATAAACAGTCTTTACAACTTACTTCTCCCAAAAGACTGCTGACCCTAACTACTGTTCTATCCAAACAACTGCTCAACAACTGCTGATACAAAGAACTGCTAAGGAAACAACTGATGAAGAACAACTGCTGACCAAAGGT
The DNA here is from genome assembly GCA_028751855.1 of Ambrosia trifida. NCBI lineage: Eukaryota > Viridiplantae > Streptophyta > Magnoliopsida > Asterales > Asteraceae > Ambrosia > Ambrosia trifida. The sequence goes on from CM054126.1 coordinate 38,602,591, forward strand.
CTGAAGAAGAGCAACAGCAGATACAAGTACTGAAGACCAAAGCACTGCTGAAGCAACAGCACTTAGGCTTCAGCAGTGGATACAAGATCGTCAGAGTTTATCTTTAACAGCTGTTTACTATCAGTGCTTTCAATGTAACAGTAGTTTGTATAGCAGATGTTTAAGTTTGTTATTCTGTTAGAGGTCACTGTCTTAGGTGACGTCAGCCTAGGTCATCAGTGGTTTGAGTCAGTCTATAAATAGAACAGTGCATGTACTGTTCTATTGCATCACACACAAAAACATTCTCTCTGACAAACAACTGTGTGATCAGGCTGAGGGGGAGTAATTTGTACGATTGTAATCTTTGATATATTAATGAAAGCATTCGATCGAAAAACATTTACTCTCTTGTTTTGATTTACAGTTTATTATTCCGCTGCACTTCATTCTACTTTCATTCCATTATTGTCATTATTTAGTTAAACAATCAAAACAAACAAACTCAGATCCTAACAATTGGTATCAGAGCTTGGTCAATTAAATTCGATCTAACAAATCAATTTAATAATCAGCTCACAATTATTGATATCGTTTGTCAGTTTGATTGAAAACAGAGTAATAGTTTAATTTCGATTCAACCGTTGTTAAACAGACTTTGTTTTTTGAAAAATCAGAGAATGGCTTCTATCAATCACGATCCACATAACACTGGCACGAACAACAAGCCACCGATGCTTGTCAGATCTGAATACAATATCTGGCAACGTCGGATGAGCCATGTTCTAGCTCAACAAAACACTGGGTGTTGGAAGTCGGTTATCTTCGGACCACATGTTCCGACTGTGCCGAGTACTGAAGATCCCAAAGTGTTTGAGCCAAAGAAACTTGAAAACTACTCCGACCAGGATTTTCAGAAAATTGAGCTAGATGCTAAGGCCTTCAGTATTGTGGCCATGGCTCTACCCAATGATATATATGCTGGGTTGTTACACTGTAACAGTGCAAAGGAGTTGTGGGATGCACTGAAAGAGCAGTTTGGTGGGACTGAGGAGGTTATTGAAAACAACCGTGAAATACTTAACCAACAATATGAAACATTCAGTCATGTCAAAGGAGAGTCATTAACTCAACAGTTTGAGAGATTTAACTGCTTAATTAGTGAACTAAAATTGGTTGGTCTTACTTACCCTCATTCAACTTTGAACCATAGGTTTTTAAGATCATTACCAGACAAATGGGACACTATTGCAATTGTTATGAGAAACTCAATAGGATTTAAAGACCTATCACTGACCCAGCTTCATGGTAAGCTCTTGACCTATGAAAGAGAGCTTAACCAGAAAAAGAAGCTCCAGGACTCTGGAAAAGTGTCTGATGACTATGTGTTTGGGAACACAGCACTTTTGGGTCATGATGAGGTGCCTGGAAACACAAAGGATCAGAGTTATGATCATTTTATTGACATAACTTCAGGTTTTAACTCAGGTTTTAACTCTGATTCTTATTCACCTAACTATGCTTTCACAGCAAGTGGTGGTGATATACAGGCATCTGATAACATATCCTTTGAGTATGATGACCTGAAATACTTTGACCCTGATGATTTGGAAGAAATGGACATTATGCACCAATTGGCCCTTCTCAGTGTAAGAACTAATAATTTTTACAAGAAAACAGGGAGAAGGTTTCCAGGGTTGACTGGCAGATCTAAGGTGGGGTTGGATAAATCAAAAATCAAGTGTTATAAATGTCATAGGTTTGGTCATTTTGCTAGGGAATGTAGGGGTCAACATGGTACACCTATGATAACCTATCCAAATCAAAGACCACAGACCAACACTTATCAGAATTCCTATAATACCCCTGGACCAAATGTGCAAAACACTGCTCATTTTGCACAGTCCTCAAACACTGTTCCTGTCCAGTATGTCCAAACCACTGTTCCTCAGATCCATTATGTGCAAACACCTGTTGCTCCACCACCTGTTCAAACGACTGCTGCACCATCCTCTGCTCCTGCAGAGACCAGTCAACAGAGCTTCTTTACACAAGGCTTTGTTGATTGGAGCAGTCTACCTGATGAGCTAACAGATGAGAATTTTGCACTGGTTGCCAAAGCTGAAAATGAACCAGAAAACTTTTGTTTCATGGCTGTGGTTGATGAGATTGAATCTGAGGAAGTGGTAAATGAATCTGATGTTGTGACTGATGATATTGTTAGTGAAGTTGTTGCAGGTGAGAAACCTGAAGAAGAGGTTGTGAATCTCTCAGATCCCTGGGGTGCATCTGATGAATGTGAGTGCAAGTGTGATTGTGCATTGATGGCTGCTGCTAAGGTATCTCCTCAAATTCTCAAAGAGTTGTGTTCTGACAAATGTGTAATTGCATTTGCTAACATTAAAGAGGTGAATGAAAACCTTAGAAAGAAAATTTTGGATGATGAGGTTAAATTTGAAAAACTCACTAAAGATTTGAAAACAAGTTTAACTGCAAAAGAATCTGAAATTAGTAGTCTAAAACATGAAGCAACTATTGTCAAAGACCAGCTCCAAACTATGATAACAAAATATCAAAGTTGTAAAAGTGAGCTTGAGTCCACCCAAGTTGAATGTAAAAAATGGGTGGAATCATGTAGAGGTTTTGAGATGCTTCTCAACAAACAGACCAAAAGTCATGTGAAGTTTGGCTTTGGTTTTGCAACCACTGCTCCAGCTTTTGAAAACACTGACACAAAAGATCAAAAGTCTGTTGAGATAGTTCCAACAAACCTGCAGGGTCAAGAGATTAAAATCACTGAACCAAATGGTAAGAAAATTGTTCTTGAAAAACCAGAAGGTTCCTCATCTTTTGCTGAACTTGAAAAGTATGAATTTAAACCTACTTGGTCTGATGAGTGTGATACTCTTGAAAATTATAAACCTGTTGATTTTAAAACCCCTGAGGGAAAAACAGCTCCTCAGGCAAGGGTCATTCCCTTGGCAAAGGTCATTCCCCTGAAGGATTCTCCAGCAGATGCTCAAACATCTGCTGAAAAGAAGCCTGAAAAAGGGAAAAAGAAAGAAAAGACTGTTAACTTGTTTTGTGATTTCTGTGAAAAGAAGAATCATATCACCAAAAACTGTTTTCTTCTAAAAGCATATGATATCAACAAAGGAACAAGTGAATGTGATTCAAAGGCCACATGCTCAATATGTGGGAAAAAGAATCATAAGACTAAAGAGTGCTTGTATCTCAAAAATTTTGATGTAAAAATACAAGAATACAAAGCAAAAACTCTTGCAAACCCTGTGGTTAGTACTTCAAAAGGAAAGCCCAAACAGACCTTTACACCTGTCCAAACATCTGTTACAAAAAGGCTTGAAACATCTGCTTCTAGAGATGTCCAAGTAACAGATGCTCCACCCACAAGCAAATACCCAAGAGGTTATGGTCAACCTCCATGTCACAGTCTGCCACATGTTTATGAGGAGCCAAAAAGACCCTCTAAACCAAGAGTGAACAGAAATCCATATGGGTATTATCATCTGTCAGGGGGTGATCAAACAACTGCTGCCCCAAGTGCTGACATACAAGCACTGGCAAATGGTCAGCAGCAGTTGTTGACCCTAATTCAAAAATTAGTCCAAACCACTGATCACCTTCCAAAACTTGAGTCTGAAAGGTCTGAGGATCCATCCAAAGCCAATTTGGCTTTGGACACTCACCAAAACTAATCATTTACTGATGTGCAGGGAGCTTCTGCTTGTTTAGATAGTCTTTGGTATGTAGATAGTGGAGGTTCCAGGCACATGACAGGATGTAGAGCCCTACTTCTGGACTTCTTGGCTCATGGAGGGGGTGATATATCCTTTGGTAATGATTCTAAAGGTAAGGTGTTGGGTTCAGGGACTGTACAGGCAGGAAAACTCAAGTTTGAAAATGTCAATCTTATTGATAATCTCAAGTTCAATCTTCTGAGTGTTTCACAAATGAGTGACAAAGGTTATGGCTCATTTTTCACAAAGAAAACTTGTAAGATTATTGGGCCAGAAGTGGTGAAAAAGATTGATACCATTATTGCTGAGAGCAAAGCACAGCTTGTTGCTCATAGAAGTGGCAATGTGTATGTTGTTGATATGTTAAAGGATAATCCTATGGCAAATGTCTGTCTGTTTTCTGCTGCCTCCACTAAGGAGACAGAATTGTGGCATAGGAGACTGGGTCATACCAACCTTAATACTATCAACACACTCTCAAAACAAAGCCTTGTCAGAGGTCTTCCATCAAAAGAATTTAAATGTGATGAGCATTGTGTTTCTTGCTTAAAAGGGAAACAACATAAAAGCTCTTACAAATCCATTGATGAGTCCAAAACTAGTCAGTGCTTACAACTGTTGCACATGGACCTGTTTGGCCCTGTTAAAATCATGAGTCTAAGAAGAAAAAGATTTTGTCTTGTCATAGTTGATGATTTTTCTAGGTTTACATGGACTTACTTTTTACACTCTAAAGATGAGACTGCAGGTATATTGAAGGACTTTGTCACCAAGGTTGAAAAGCAGTATGACTTGCCAGTAAAAGTTTTCAGGAGTGACAATGGAACAGAGTTTAAAAATAAGGAGTTAGATGACTTCTGTGTGTCAAAAGGGATTGTGAGGCAGTTCAGCATCCCAAGAACACCAGAACAAAATGGGGTAGTTGAGAGGAAAAATAGAACTCTTATAGAAGCTGCAAGAACCATGCTAGCAGATTCTGGTTTGCCACTGTCCTTTTGGGCAGAAGCTGTAAACACTGCTTGCTATGTTCAAAACAGAGTTTTGATCAACCCCAGACATCAAAAAACTGCTTATGAAATTTTGTTCAAAATCAAACCATTAATCTCATTCTTCAAAATCTTTGGCTGCCCATGTTTCATTTTAAATCTTAAAGATTCCATTTCAAAATTTGCAGCCAAAGTAGACTGTGGTTATTTTCTGGGATATTCTTCTACTGCTAAGGCCTACAAAGTGTTTAACACAAGGACTAAAACAATAGAAGAAACCTTGAATGTTAAGTTCAATGAACTTTCATCTCTGAAAATCCCTGCAAACCCTGCTGAATTATTTGATTTAGATAAATTCAAATTTGAAGATATCACTATTAAGACTAACAATGCAGGTATTCCACAGTCTCCACAGCAAGATTACAGAACAGATGTTGTGATTCCCAGTCACTACAAAGTCTATTCTGCATCAGAGGGAGCAGTTGTTCAAAACAGTTGTCAAAACTCTGCCACAGCTGTGTCAACCACTGTTGGCCAGTCCTATCCTCAAACCTCTGCTTCACCCCTCACTACCACTGACCTATCATCTGTTGACAAAAGTCAATCATCTGTTGACAAAAGTCAGTCAAGTTTCACACCACTTGGACCCATTCCTCCACTACCATTCCAAACATCTGTTGACTCTACAGAAGTACCAACAGATGTTACACCAACAGAGTCACCAAACCTCTGTCCATCACCCCAAAATGCCATTGTTCCATATCAAGGAGATCTTATTTACTTAAGAGCTCATCCACCAGACCAGATCATTGGCAACATCAGAGAGGGAGTGCTCACAAGAAGCCAATCCTCAAATATCTGTCTTTTTGCAGGTTTCTTATCCCTCACACAACCTGTCAAGTACCAAGAGGCACTGAAAGACAACAGTTGGGTAGAAGCCATGCAAGAAGAACTCCTTCAGTTCAAAAGACAACAAGTATGGGAGCTTGTACCACTTCCTAAGGATGTTTGCCCTATAGGAACAAAGTGGGTCTTCAAAAACAAGACTGATGAAAGGGGTATTGTTGTCAAGAATAAAGCCAGGCTTGTGGTTCAAGGCTTCAGACAAGAAGAAGGAATAGATTATGATGAGACCTTTGCTCCTGTAGCTAGACTAGAGGCCATCAGACTCTTTTTAGCCTTTGCTGTCAACCACAACATAAAGGTGTATCAGATGGACATCAAATGTGCCTTCCTTTATGGCAAAATTCAGGAGGAGGTCTATGTATGTCAGCCACCTGGTTTTGAAGACACATTCCATCCTGACTATGTCTACAAGCTCAACAAAGCTCTGTATGGACTCAAACAAGCACCAAGGGCCTGGTATGAAACTCTTTCCACATTTCTCTTATCCATTGGCTTCACAAGAGGTAAAATTGACAAAACTTTATTTCTTAAATGGAAAGGGAAACACTTAATGATTGTTCAAATATATGTGGATGATATCATCTTTGGATCCACATGTAACCAAATGTGTGAAGAGTTCAGAAAACTCATGACAGCAGAGTTTGAGATGAGTGCCATGGGTGAGCTTCAGTGTTTCCTTGGTCTTCAAGTGAAACAACTGCAAAATGGCACATTCATTCACCAAAACAAATATGTAAAGAATTTATTAACCAGATTTGAGATGAATGATTGTAAGCCATGTAGCACACCCATGAGTACAGTCAAGCTGCTCACTATTGATGACAAGGATGAACTGGTTGATCAAACACATTATAGATGTATGATTGGGTCTTTATTGTACCTAACTGCATCTAGGCCAGACATTATGTTTGCTACCTGTGTCTGTGCCAGATCCCAGGCTTCACCCAGAAAGTCAAACCTTATTGCTGTAAAAAGGATATTCAGATACCTCAAAGGTGCTCCCACACTTGGTATCTGGTATCCTGCTAATGGAAACATTGAGCTTTCAGGTTTTTCAGATAGTGACTTTGCTGGCTGTCACACCACAAGAAAATCCACTTCAGGAGGGTGCCAATTTCTAGGGAATGCCTTAGTTTCATGGCAAAGCAAAAAGCAGGCAGCTGTTTCAACTTCAACAGCTGAAGCTGAATACATTGCTGCTGCAAGCTGTACAGCCCAATTGATGTGGCTTCAGAATCAACTACTGGATTTTGGGATAACTGCACTTAGGACTCCACTCATGTTGGACAGCCAAGCTGCTGAAAATATCATCAAGAATCCAGTCTCCCATTCCACTACCAAGCACATTGACATAAGACACCATTTTGTCAGGGACAGCTATGAAAAAGGTTTGATTTCTTTACACCATGTTCCAACAGAGGATCAGTTGGCAGATGTGTTAACAAAAGCTTTAGACACATCTACCTTTACAAATCTGATTTCCAGAATTGGCATGTTAAACATGGATTAACCAAATAAATTTTTTTAATAAATTGTTCAGAAATCAAATATTTTCCTAAAATTGCTGTTTGGTTGAAAAATCTGTTTATAACATCTGATCAGATAAAACAACCACTGTTTCATTCATTTCCACTGTTGGTTGAAAAATCTGTTTCCAAACATCTGATCAGATAAAACAACTGTTAGTTGAAAAATCTGTTTCAGAACATCTGTTCAGATAAAACAACTGTCCACATCTATATATATATACTATATTTAAAAAAAAAAAAAAAAAAAAAAAAAAACCCAACGGTTGGATTCATCAGCTGTTTGTATCAGTTGTTTACCAAAACAGCTGTTCTCCACCAGATGTTAGATCCATCAGATGATTGCCACGTCTGCTCATATAAGCAGATGTTTGGCCACATCAGCGGTTTCTTTGAGCCTATAAAAACCCTGTTTTACCACAACAGATGTTACACTGTCTCATTGTATTCAAAATACTGTAAACCGCCTTCTTCACTCTCAAACCCTTCATCAATCTTCAGTCATTTTCCCGTCGAAATCCATTACAATGGATCTTCAAGCCAAAGCTACACACAATTGTCTCCCCTATCTGATAAAAACAGATGACAACACTCCATTTCATTCCACCATCGACATTTTCCTCAATTCCAAATACTTACCCATCCTAACCGCCAACGCCCCCATTTATCTGGATACACTCCAAGAATTTTGGTTGAATGCTGAGTTTCTATTACAAGATAAAAAGCCTACATCCATTATTTCCAAAATTGGAGAAACCAGTATCGTCATTACCCCTGATATCATATCCACAACCTTCACACTGAATGACCTGGCAGGTAAGGATTCCTTCACTAAAACAGAGCTTCACACTGAGTTCCAAGAAAGAGGGTATGATGGTCAGATGACTGGATCAACTCTTTTCAAAAAGTTTTTCCCTCCAGTCATGAAATTTTTCTTCCATACTCTTCTTCTTTGTGTCTCTGCTAAGTCCACATCTTTTAATGAAATTCCATTAAGGATGCAATATCTGGGATATGCTATGTTGTCAAACTCTGACTTCAATCTTTCCCAAGGTTTGTTCATGGACTTGGTATCAAATGTGAAAGCTGTCAAGTCTGGGTCAAACAATGCTTTTCTTATTTACCCACGAATTCTTAGTGTAATTTTACAAAAATTATTACCTGAAAAAGTTTTCAAAAAGGGTGCTGCTATGCAAATGAAAAGCTTAACTGATGAAACTTTCACTAGAATGCTGGGTGGAAGCACCCAAGAAAAAGTGTCAAAAGTGTCAAAAGTTTCTAAAACACAAACAAAGAGGACAAAGGCAACAACTGTTGTCAAAACCTCTGTTGTTGAGCCCACTGCTCCTGGTGATCATGGCACTACATCCAGTGCTGTGAAACCCACACCAGCCACTTCCAAAAAGAAACATTCATCCACAAAAACCACCACTCAACCACAAATGAGGCTTCTGGATGTTGAGGTACCAGAAGAAACCTCTGTTGCACAACAAAAGCAACATGAAACCACTGTTGTTACTTCCTCACAACAGTTGGACATACCTCCACCTGACAAACCTCCTCATGAATCCTCTCAAAAGGATCATGTTGTAAGCCAAGGGGACACACATCATGATACATTTGAGTCACTTGACCATATGTTCACAAGCCCCTCTCCCAGGGCTAACTCTCTTCTTACTCCACCACTCTCACCATCACATGTTCCACCAACAATGCAACCCCTGTTTGAAGCAATTGAATCTCAGGAAGATCCCAGTTCCTCTCTTCCACCTGTCACTGAGAGTATACTCCAACAAGTGACTGAGCCTGAGAATATTCAATCTGCTAACCCCCAAACAGAAGAGGAGGTTACACCACCAGGGTTCAATGAAACTCTAGGTGAGTTTTCAAGTGGAGCAGCCACTACTGATGTAGAGACCATTGTCTCACATCAGGACAGTGATTTCATAATTAAGACTCCCTTGAAGGCAACAACTGTTGAAGCCACCATAGTGTCTCCAAAAACAGTTGGAAGTCCCCAGTACCAAGAAAAAGGGGCATCTGATTCACCTATTAGGCCTGAATCAGATAAAACTACCACTGGTAGGGACTCAGATGATCCTATTAATTTAGGAGATGAGTCAAAATACCAAGAATTGACGGCCAGAGTTTCTGCAATTGAAACATCTGTTGCTGACATCAAATCTGATGTCAAGCTTATCCTAAGCTCAATTGCAGATCTCTCCAAGAGTCAACCATCCACCACTGATATAGCCAATGAGTTATGGAAATCAGTTTCCCCCATCATCATAGCTCACAGGAAATTGGCTGATCAGACACATGAAACCTACATGGCTGAGATCAGAAATATGGTTGATGCAAGGTACAAAGATACCCATGCTGACATAAAAGCCATCAAGGACCATCTGCTGAAGACTACTGGCTCTGCCCCTACCACCATCCTCAGGGATGAAACTGATGATGATTTCACGGCTGATGATGCCAAAAAGGGGGAGAGTGGCAGAGATAGGCTACCAAAACTAGATCCTTTTGGTTGCCCACCTTCTCAAAAAGGTCAAGCCAAGTCTGCCAAGAAACCAGAGTCTACCAAATCAGTTCCACAACAACAACATCAAGCACCACCACCACAAACCACTGAAAAGAATAAGGCAGTAGATGACTCTGCAAACATTGAAGCTGAAAAGGCTGCTCAGTCCAAACAACAAAGGGCTGACACCTTGGAAGTAAAAGCAGAGTCATTGATTGAACTCAAGAAGAAACAACAAAGGGAAACTGAAGATGTGGGATCCTCTAAAAGGATGAAAAGACCTGCCAAGCATGTTAGAAAACCACCATCCAAGTTACAAACCTCTGTTGATAAAACCACTGCTGCTGAAACAACTGTCACTGAAACCACTGCCACCCAAACCACTGAAACCACTATACCCAAACCAACACACACTCCTGAACCAACAACCACCAAACCTACATCACCAACCAAAACTTCAACATCTGCTGGTTCTTCTAAAAGGCCAACAGATGTTAATCCAACCACTGCTGCCAAATCACCTTCACCAAAAATCATGTACACAAGGAAGAGAAAATCAACCTTTGTTGTGCATGATGAAAACATTCACACATCACCAACCACCATTTCAACTGTCCAATCCACTCCTCCCATCACAGCCATTCCACTCACCTCATTCTCACCACATACATCCAAATTCACAACCCATAGACCACCACCAACCATTACACCATTGGTTGTTCAGTATCCCCTTGAACTTGATCTACTCAAGGGGGAATTACAATCCTTCTACAATACTGAACAGCCATCAGAAAGATCCTTCCCATCTCTCCCAAACTTCCCTGTTCCCCTCAACCTTGATAAATATCTGAAATACAAGGGTGAACAGGTGGATGCCATCATTAAGGAGAAATGCAAAGGGAAGGATGACAGGGCTGCTCAGGGCATCCATTCAGCAGAGCTTAGCAAACTCAGAAGGATTGAAGACTTTGCTAAGACCCTGAGCAATTCCATGTCCACCATGCCTCTCAGTGTAGACCTGGAGAAGGAGGTAAGGGAATCCCTACTTGAACAGATAATGGCAACCAAGCCCTACAAAGCTAACAAAAAGCAGTTCAATGGCTGGACTACTCATGCTTTGAGGGAAGAACTGATCAGAATTGAAGAAATGGCCAAAAATCCCAAGGCCAAAGTCTCCATTCCCAATTTTGGCAAAGGCAGAGACCCAGTCAGAGCCTTGAAGTTCAAAAGAATGAGGCAGGAGATTGTAGCTGCCAATTATGGGGAGATGAGGTCTGTTTCCAGATGGTCAGAGCTTAGATTGGTTGAAACCTATAAAAGTCTGGAAGAGAATAGAAAGAAGGATCCCAGCCTTCCAAGAAAACCAGTCTACAATGATGAGCCTATGATGAAGAGACCCCAACAGACTTTCAACCTAGACAACTTACTTGAAACCTCTGATCTCACAGCTGCTGCAAGCAGACAGCTCAAAAAGCAAAAGGAGATGTCAGAGGAAGACCAAAGAAAGTTTGCTGACACATTTATCAAGGAAGGGCTCTTCAATCAAATCCATTATTTCTCTGATCCCACAACAGAGAAACTAAGAGAACTCATAGGAAGACCACCATCACCCAACTCATCAAGAATAAAGGTTCATCTCAGCAAATCCACTGACTCAAAAATTCTAAAGTGGAAGGTCAACAAAGACAACCACGAATTGACACTGCTCAGGTCAGATGGAAAGGTTCAGAAGATCAGTATGGATGATGCTTACAGCCTTTGTGCAGAAGATCACCAAACAATACTAAATCTGGATCTGGAAAGAGATGAAGAAGACCTATTTGCTTTGAACTTTGAATTACAATTCAAAGGTCAAATCAGAGAAAGTCTGATGAGGAATAAAGATCAATGAATAAAGCTGAGTTTTGGCATCATCTGTTCTAGGGGGAGATTGTTGGGTCTGCTGACCTGGAGAAGAACAGATGATTGGAAAGCCAAAATATGCTATCTATTTGATCCTTGAATAAACAGTCTTTACAACTTACTTCTCCCAAAAGACTGCTGACCCTAACTACTGTTCTATCCAAACAACTGCTCAACAACTGCTGATACAAAGAACTGCTAAGGAAACAACTGATGAAGAACAACTGCTGACCAAAGGTCTGAAGAAGAGCAACAGCAGATACAAGTACTGAAGACCAAAGCACTGCTGAAGCAACAGCACTTAGGCTTCAGCAGTGGATACAAGATCGTCAGAGTTTATCTTTAACAGCTGTTTACTATCAGTGCTTTCAATGTAACAGTAGTTTGTATAGCAGATGTTTAAGTTTGTTATTCTGTTAGAGGTCACTGTCTTAGGTGACGTCAGCCTAGGTCATCAGTGGTTTGAGTCAGTCTATAAATAGAACAGTGCATGTACTGTTCTATTGCATCACACACAAAAACATTCTCTCTGACAAACAACTGTGTGATCAGGCTGAGGGGGAGTAATTTGTACGATTGTAATCTTTGATATATTAATGAAAGCATTCGATCGAAAAACATTTACTCTCTTGTTTTGATTTACAGTTTATTATTCCGCTGCACTTCATTCTACTTTCATTCCATTATTGTCATTATTTAGTTAAACAATCAAAACAAACAAACTCAGATCCTAACACAATCCTTGTATCACAACAATATATTTCGGTAACAAAATTGAAACGATCTACAACATTTATGTTACAATTTTTTAGTTTTAATTAGATATGAATCATACAAAAAATAAAACTGAATATTATGTTTGATGAGTACATCCACCAATCTAGTTGTATCTATACATACTCAACATAATATTCAAATGGATGAAAACATACTTATCAATCAAGCAAACGCATTTATTAAATATTATGATCGTTATGAAACTTAATAAAAATAGGAAACAATATCATGGTATAAAGAGAAAATAACAAAGTAGAAATTGTTCAAAATTATTAAAAAAAAAACATAAAGCAATGAAACTCGTTGACCATAAGCATAGCAAACAAATCCTCTTCATTTTAGGTTTAGGAAGACGGGAGGCTCAACGGAATTTTAAGTTACTCCATACTACCACCACTTCCAATCTTAGTTGAAGGAATTGGTGTGCTTTCATTATCAGAGATCGCGTCAATCAGTTTACGCTTAACAATTTGATACTTGGAACTGATAGAACATTGTTCTCCTTCAGCATAAACTTTCTTATCAACAATGGAAATTGGCGTATCATTATCGCCTGTGTCAGATTCCTAAACAAAAAATAGTTACAAACATATGTATCAGAATCATCAGTGATTGTGTATGAAAGAAAAAATGAGTAAAATGTATTACTATGAAATTAAGTGTTTGTGCAAATGGTACCTTGGAAACAGAAATAACATTAGACGGCATTGCCAGGAGAGACGTGTGAAGTGATTCTGATTCAGCAGGCTGTTAAAAAAAATATATGCAAAAACTTAGAAATGTAATAAAGTCTTACGTAAATAAAATTTGCAAAGTTATGTGAAATAGAATTCTAATATGTACCTGACCTACATACAACTTTTTCTTAAGATGCGAGATAATTGTTGGATCATCAGTTATCTTAGTTACACCATAAACATCATATTTGTTGTTTAAATTGAACCCAGAGACAAAGATCTTAAAAGCAAACTCTCTGTCTAACAAAGTCTTAATCTCTTCAGGATATTCAACTGTATCACCCACCTATATAAAAGGAATAACCAAATACATAATTATTACAAAACTATAATTAAGGAATTATTAAAAATAATTTTATATTTAACAGTTAGTTAAAAATATGGAATACCGTATTCAACTCAAGCAATTCAGAAGCAGTTTTACTAATAAGTTGTGCAACGTCACGATGAAACAACGTAAGCGATACAGCACCATTAACGTCTTGCACACGAACCTGAATTTTAAACCTAGAAAAAAATTTGAAAAAAAAATAACAAAAATTTATACCTAAGTTGGGTTGAAATCAAAGTATATTTGTGAAAATTAAAATTGATGTTACAAATATATCCGACCTTGGTGTAGGCTCAACTTTTTTGGCACTACAACTAACATTCAAACACTCGTAAACCTTTTCTTCCTCAAAATCTGAACTTCCTTCACCAACCTGCTTGATTATATAATCAATACTACATTTTCTGGTGCATTTGGGGCATCCCATGTAGTACCAGCCAATTTCGGTAAATAGGTCTTTAATAGTACCCAATGATACCAGAGCCTGCACCTGTATGAATATTATAGTTTGTTGCTGAAATAAGATAGTATATGGTATACAATGGATATTAACATTAAATAAAAATTAAATTTTTAACCTTATTACAATTTTTTAAATTTAGTTATAAATATCGTATTTAAGTATCAACATTATACTTACCTCTTGAATCTCACAAATGTCGCCAATGTTACTAAAAGGAGTGTTATGGACAAATTCATCTTCATCAGAGCAAAACATAGAAGTTCCATATGGTTGATGAGAAGAGGAAGGATTATCAGCGATTTTCTTACCCAACCTGATAAAAATAATTATATACATACACATTACATATTTATTAATACTTTTTATAAAAGTTTTGTAATTCGTATTGAAAAACGTAACAGTACATACCCTTTTTTGTACAGGTTTATATCTTCAATATCTCCATTGATGAACAGTCGACTAACTCGATCTCCAAAAGAGTTAGAAACATACGGTTTTCCTATATAAAAAAAAACATTAGGAAGAAAAATTTGAAATATTTAATAATAAGAAAATTTAGAAGTTAGAACTTAATTTATAATGCAAAATATAATGTAGCTATAAATATAAATATAACTATATATATTTATTAACTTTATACAACCATTATAAAACTTCAAACGGCCAAACTGCATTATTATTATAAATTCTTTCTCTGTTTGATGAGTTGCAACATATTTAGAAATCTCCATGGCATAACTATCCCACAACGTTAAATAGATGCGCAAGCCCCTTCAAAAAAGTACAAATTATTTTAGTAAAAAATAAATAAACAATTTATAAAGCTACGTAATTTTTTTATATATATAAAATGCAAAAAAAAAAATACATACTCGATATCTTAAATTTCCATTGTTAACCTCTTTTTATCAGCGACAACCTTTTTATCTTTATCATCATTGCTGAAGAACTTGTTAACATGTCCTATAACATCTAAGATCAAGTATAAAATAAAAATTAATGAAACATAACTTATAAAACTATTATTATGGTTTGGTTGTGATGAAAAAAATACTATTAGAACGAAATATACCTATTGTAACATATTCATCAACCTCCCTATCCAGAATTCTTTGAAAGGGCACAAAAGAGAAACCAAAATCTAGACCTTGGAAACCATCATATTCGGAAACTTGAGTATTCATATTCAAGCAGAGTTTGTTTGGGTTTGGAGCATACTTGTATTTAGAGGAATTGACCCCAACTCCTGGATTTCTTATAATAAGAGAAGAATTTTCAGTCAGAAACCTCTCAAATCTAAAAAACAACCGCTTAAATACATTCGCTTGAATCCTGTCACCCTGTTCATTATAAAAAAATAATCACGAAAACACTAAGTTATATGTATCTACGTAAATGATGTATTTTATCGTACGAAAAATAAGATAATTGATATACATTATAATTGAAAACATCACAATTAAAAAAAAAATTAATGAAATTTAAAAATAATAGGATATAAAAAAAACGTGTTGTTGAGTTTTACATTTTCATCACATAGGATCATTTCAATTGAGTACACATCATTAGGATTGCGACGATCGGGTAGACGCCAAACCCGAATAATCTTTAGCTTTAACGCCACACCGTTTCGGTTTACATGAATTTGGTTAACCATTGTAAACTCATTTGCATCTACAGCAGCCATTGATCTTGTTAACTGGAAAAAAATGATGTAAAAACCAAAAGATGACTTTAATAACACAACAAATCAAAATCAAAATAAATAATGTTTAAGTATTTAAATATGCGAAACAGAAATTAACCTAATAATATATCTTTGCGATTACTCAAAGTGGCTCCAACGTGTCTTATTACAATCGTATGTGAATTGGTTTGACTTGTTTATATAGTTATTGAGTTTACCGAATAATAAGAAATGGATGAAATGGTGGGCGATTAATTAGCATTTGAATTAGCATTGTTTTAAAGGTTATAACATTATGTATTGTTTCAATTTAGTCAAGGTCAATCATTTCTTGATTAAATGGCGTATGTCAAGAATTATATAGGTATTGATGTAGGAATTCAATCAATTCAATAATAACAAATGGATGAAAGAGTGGAGGGTAATTAGCATCCGAATTACGATTGTTATTATTGTTATAATTTATGTATTGATTGAATTTAGTCAAAGTCAAGCATTCAAAGCAAAACGGACGTATGTTAAGCATTATAGTTAGTTGTAATTTGTTTTGATCTATTCAATGTTATTTAACTAATGTTCTTTATATGTTATGTCAAGCATTATATAGGAATTCAATCAATTGAATAATAAAAAACGGATGAAAGAGTGGAGGGTAATTAGCATTCGAATTACGATTGTTATTATTGTTATAACTTTATATATTGATTGAATTTAGTCAAAGTCAAGCATTCATGTCAAGCATTATACTTGGTTGTAATTGTAATATGTTTTCATCTATTCAATTTAGAGTAACTAATGTTCTTTATATGTTATGTCAAGCATTATATAGGTATTCAAACAATTCAATAATAAGAAATGGATGAAAGAGTGGAGGGTAATTAGCATCCGAATTAGCATTGTTTTTATTGTTATAAATTAATGTATTGATTAAATTTAGTCAAAGTCAAGCATTGAAACCATTAATGCCGAATTTCAAGGATTATACCTAGTTGTGATTTTTTTTTTGATCTATTCAATGTTATTAAACTAAATGTTCTTTACATGTTATGTAAAGCATTATATAGGTATTCAATCAATTCAATAATAAGAAATGGATTAAAGAGTGGAGGGTAATTAGCATCCGAATTAGAATTGTTATTATTGTTATAAATTAATGTATTAATTGAATTTAGTCAAAATCAAGATGTGAAACCATTAATGCCGCATGTCAAGGATTATACCTAGTTGTTCGATTTTTTTTTTATCTATTCAATGTTATTTAACTAAATGTTCTTTATATGTTATTATATGCTTTAGTAACATGCTTGAAAATTGGACGAGTAAATGCGTATTCAAAGTCAATTTGTTATTGTATAAGGAAACCATAAATTTCGCAATTACATTTATCAATTCATTATGAATGTTGTGAGCAAACTCAGTTGTGAATATGTATTCTAAATAATCACGTATTGCCACCACGGGTTAACGTATACATATTGTTACAATTACAACATACTAAATATTCGGTAAAATTAGACATCTCCATGTCAATCTCCCAAATGAAAAAAGAAACACAACATTTTAATGATTATTGATTCACACATTGTCGTACTAATTTAGACATGTTGACCATAACTAAATCTTAGTCAATGTGCATAATTACACATTTAAATTAAAATTAATATGAAGTTTGAAAATTTATAGCATATTCAAAGGTCAAAACACATTTTAATAATCAGTAAAATTTATTTAAAATAAGTACAAAAGGAAATCACAATAAATAAAGAAATAACATTAAACTGACGAGTGTATTGAAAATGTGTTTAATGGAATGAACGACAAAATACATTTAACAGGGATTAATTGATTTGTGACAAATCAATAACTTCTTGTGTGTCAATCTTGGTAACAAAAAGCCTACGTTTGTGCGAACACCATTTGAAGAGGCAGTAGTCCCCAATAGAGAAGCATAAATCATGAACAACTTTTGACCATCCATTTGTTAAGCAGAATTCATCATCTATAAATTCTAACAAAACAAACCAAGATTGACCATGGTATGTCGAAACTTTAATGTTGTTGTTTCGTAAGTTTTTAGATAACAAAAACCTGTTCATGGATTTAGGCAATGTCTGGACAAACACGTAAAAACCAACATTATAATAACAAATAAGCTTTTTTTACTTAAAAAATATTAGAAACGTCATACCAAAACTCGTGCGGAAGGGTCATGAATAACCTTGAAGAATTTGTCACCCTTGTGATAAGCCATAATGAAATTATTTGTCCTAATGAAATCCTGTTCTTCGTCTGCAAAAACAAACTTTTGTTAAAATATCCATAAAGTCACTAATACTCAAAACTGATTTTAATTATCTTTGTTTTATGAAATCCTGTATTTTGTTTGTCGATTTTTATAATTGTTTTTTATATTCACACATACTCAAAACTGATTTCAACTGCAATCTGTTTATTAAAAACACAATCATATATTCTATGATTAAACATAATCAGAATTACTTGCGTGTCGATTTCATCCAAAGCAGAGAGTTGATCCTAAACAGATTATCAAATGGTGTTAATAAAAAAAAAAGATTCTGTTTGGTTTAATATGTTAGTAAACCGCTGTGGAGGAATTTCAAAAATTTTCAGAAACATAATCGACAAACAGATTAGAAAGTTATTTTAATAAGAAACCGATTGTGTTTATATTTTATGTAAGATGGTTTCAAACATTTTGTGGATGGAATTCATAAAGTGTCAGTTACATAATCGAAAACGTGATGATAATCACATATTTTGTAGAAGGTTGATAGCTATAGGATTGTGATTTGTCTTTGTATAAAAATAATGATACAATCGGATTGTGGTGCTCTTTTATGTAAGATGATTACAAACATTATGTATCAATATAATCAAAATGCAGAAAAACTATCAAAAACATTTTCGAGATTCATCTAAGATTGATGAAGAACATACCTTGCAAAAATGACAATGAGAGAGGAATGAGGAATGAGAAAGGAATTAGTAGGATAGGAAGGAGGAAGATGTTGTAACATACAAATGGATGTTGACAAAACTAAATAAAAAGAGGTTTATATAATACTTTGTCTTGGAGCCCCATTTAGGATTTGGATCCTTCAAGACCCTCTAAAAATCTAGGATTCAACCCTAGTGTTTTCATTTATTATATAGATAGATTATGACTATTATTATTATTATTATTATTATTATTATTATATATATATATATATATGTATATATAAGTATGAATAGTTATCATTGTATTAGGGTTCTAAATATCACCAAAAATAATAATAATAAAACTTGTCGTTTTAATCCGTAACGTACAATTATTTAAGGCGAAATGTTACAGTCTCCCTACTTTTAGGAACTTCGTCCCGAAGTTAAAGGAAGACACTAGGTTTACAATTGGTCGACTACCGAAAACCTTGATAAAATTCCTCACTACCTTAATGTACTTGTAAATTCATGATTACGTTCCGGACCGTAATTACCAATTTACCTTACATTAGGGTTTTGCGTCCTTTTATGACTCTACCGATTGTTGAGCAGGTTTGATAGTCTCCACCAGTCGTTGAGCAGGTTGTAGGGCCTCTCCCGACTGTTGGAAAGACATGATGACCTCTACCAATCGTTGAGTAGATTGTTTGGTAGTCAACTAATTGTCGTACAAGTAAGCAAGTATGATTATAGATATAGCAATTAGTTCACATTCAAACAAGCATGCACACAGATGTTATGATAATACTTGAATTTATTATTTGAATCCAAAAAGTGTTAATACATAGAATTAAAGAGAAAGTAGGCATCATTCAAATGGTAGAGTTTGCTGTTAAGTAGCTGGAGGGTTTCAAGCGGGGTTATTTGGAGCATCAAGAGCGTTTGTAGCAGGGATTCGACAAGCATCTGCAAGATGCCCATACCTTTGACAATTGGTGCACTGTCGGCAGGGTGCTTGAGTTGGATGGTGATACTGGCAGGTGTCACACTTAGGTAGCTTCCCGTGGTATTGTTTCTTGTTGGGTGGGGCAATGGTATCTATTGCAAAATTCCTGACCTTGCTCTTCCCGTTGGTTGAGGCCTCAGTTTTGATTTCAACGGCAGGTTGGGGAGTATCCTTTTTCTTTTCCCCTTTACGAGTCAGGGTTCCTGCCTTCACATGGTTATCTGTTAGGGTGGCAGCCAAACGCTTTGCTTCCTCCAAGGTAGCAGGGTTCCTTCCCCACACCGTGTCTTGAATCTGCATCGGTAAACCACCAATGTATTTTTCGATAGCAATGGGCAAAGGGGTGACTTTGTGGGGTAGCAGTAAGCTAAGTTCGTGAAAACGAGTGTTGTAAGCAAGGTTTTCCCCACTGTCTTGAGCAAGATCATGAAATTCATCTTCCAGCTTCTTAATTTCATTACGAGGACAGAACTCTGCCTTCATAATGTCTTTAGCTTGATCCCAAGTTAAGGCTAGTGCAGCTTCAGCTCCGTGAGTGCGTTTTTCTTCATTCCACCAAGTGAGTGCTCGTTTGTGAAGAACACTCATGGCATAATGGACTTTAAAGTTGTCGGGGCATTCAATGTTGATGAAGGTATTCTCAATACCCTCAAACCATTGTAGGAGTCCTGTAGCTCCTTCTTCTCCACTGAACTTTGGGGGATTACAGGAATTAAAATGTTTAAGGGTACAGGCTGGAAGTCCATTCCCATTCCCGTTGTGATTTCCATTTCCATCCCCGTTGCCGTTGCCGTTGCCGTTCCCGTTGCCGTTCAACTGGATGACTTGAGCTAGTAAGTTGGGAACCAGAGTTGCGATTTGCTGCGCCATTTGTTGAGAAATGATTGCAGCCAGTTGAGCATCGACACCATTGTTGTTGTTGTTGTTGTTGTTAGTGTCATGGTTATGGTTGTGATTGCTACTCCTTTCATCATGATTTTCGCCACTGTTAAGACGAGCACTGCGACGTGGAGGCATGATCTGTAAGAGATACAATGAAATGAATGAGGTTATAAGGAATGTAATCATTTATTCATTAAAACGAATAAACGAAAACGTTGACTTATCAAAGATTCTAAATTCTAATAACATATGAAGACATGCTTTAGCCTATAAGTGGACACTCATCCCGAGAATTCCCAGGTAGGCATCCGGGTCCCTCGTCTGATTGGGATATATGCGCAATGCCAGCCTAGACAGAAGACTCAGAATACAGGCGTTCACCCTTCCAGATTGCACGTGTTCGTTATTAAAATCTAGAACTTCGACGAGATCTCAAGGTGGTTCAGGTTAAACCTGAGGATTTTGCCTTATTAGTCTAAGAGTGAATCCAGTGATGGAGAGCAACCTTCTTGAAAGTGGGGATATGATGTAGGAGGGAGATAGAGAATAGCAAGTAAAAGAAGCAAGTACTGGTTAAATCCTATGGTTATAGACTAGATTATTTTTCTAATAACCTAATTCCCTATAACCATGGCTCTGATACCAATCTGTAACACCCCAACCGATGGCGGAAACATCGGGATGTCACGTAGTGATGATTGTTCAGTAGCTCATGGTGAATAATAATTTTCATTAAATGATTTAAATAAATTACATACAATTGTTCTACAAGACTTCGTACATCAAATTGAATAAAACTATGCACACATCTTCAAGCAAATCTTCAAGCAAGTAAAACCTGAAACATGTTAAGTTGAAAATATTTTGGGTCAACAAAAGTTGGTGAGAATTACATAGGTTTTGATAATCGAATAAAATTGTTGTGCAATTCATGTGTCATGGCAATCTAGTCCATATGCGAAAACATACTAGAAGTAAATCGAGTGCATAATCAACCCTGTGACTGTTGTATTGTGGTACATCCCATACGCTCATGGTTCACTCGTTTATATTGCAGTAACAAACACCCACGCTACCTTTGTAGGAGGTACGTATCCGGGTGGGATTGTCAGTCCAATAGATCTATCAATGTATACCGTTTGGCTGATGAATGTTTATGCTAGAATTGTGCTTACCCTAGTCATGTTCAAGACATAATGCAACATTGAAATACACATAGACACATTGATGATTGAATTGCATAAATAATGTTGTAACATGTTTCACCCCAAAAATGGTGATAAATAGAAAAGGGGCTATGTAAAACTCATCTTAGCAAAATGTTATATCTGTTGAAAAATTGAAATATGGTGTTGCCCAAATGTATCAAGTATCACCCTATAATAAGGTAATAAATATGTCTAAGTCTATCAAGTCTACAAATGTATAAGTTTCTAGGGCTCCGAATTTAGGGATAAATGCTCGTTTGATTAATATTGAAAATGTTTGAAAATTGAGAGAATATTAGTAAACAAATAACCAAAAATCTTTTCATGAAATTTAAATCTGAGATGGTCACAAGAATGTGTTTAAAGTATAATAATAATTTTTATAAAATTATTTTCTTTAAAATAGATTATTTATTACAAATTGTCAAACTTTAACTTTAATAATTAAAAATTACTAAAATTAAAGAATTATCAGTTTAAAATTTATATTTCTGTTCTAAATATTCAGAAATAATTTGTATAAAATTTTGGTGCAAAAATATTAAAAATTGAATTTATTATGATTAAAACTAACAAAAATTGATTAAAAATATTAAATAATTGATTTTTCAGAAATAAAATCATTTCTGAAAAGCTTAATGATATAAAAACTCAGGATAATTTTTGTGGAAATTAATAAGATCGTTTTGATATTTTTATAGATTTTTATAAATAAAAAAGAATAAACTTGATTTATTTATTATATATATTAAATAAATAAATTTTTGAAAACTAAAAATTGTAAGTTGAACTTTTACATCAGATTGATATAAGATAATTTTTTGTAGAATTTTTAAAAGTGTTTTAGTATTTTAAAATGAATTTATAAAATGTATGTAATATATATTTAGTTTTTGGAAAACAAAACAAAAAAAAAGAAGAAAAAGGGTGCTACTAAAGGGACTCGAACCCGCATCAGAACCGGTTCAGAGTTTTAAGCCACGAAGGAATCACCAACTGATCTGTATCAGTTTTGGTGATATTCTTAGGTCTGTATTAATTATATATGATAACTGCGAAGGGTATCTTCCCCAAATAATACAATTCGAGCCCTAGATTTTACAATCAAACAATCTATCAAGCAATAACCCGATTCATCATAGGGTTATTGCTTGTTGATAGCCGATGAACAAAACCCACTAAAATAATTGTACTTACAACGCAGATTCGAGCTCGATTGATTAGTCAAGCCAAAAGTCAAAAACACGATCGTGGAACAAGAATAGCGTGTAATTAGGAGAAAATAGAGGTGGAGAAAGATGTAATGGCGAGTTGTGATTGCTCGGGAAGGATCAATTTATAGTGCTAAGCACTGGTTCGAAGAAAATGGTATGAGTTGACCAACATTGATTGTCAAACGCGTATTTGGTTAAAATTGGTTATAATTGATTGCTAATTATCGTAGGATTGTTGTGTAATAGACGCGGGATAATTAATATAATAGGTCAACAGAAATTAATTGGTTCAATCATTCCAAAAATTGAGTGAATTAGTTGATAAATAAAAAAAATAAAAAGTCAACTCTGCTGCTGTTGCTGTTCGCGAAGAAGGAAAGGAAAAAGGAAAGGGTGGTTATTTGTGTATTTATACAAAACGATCAGGGATTATAACAATATACAAGTGTGGCTCGGGTGGTTAGTGCGCGTGTGTGGTGTGTGGTTGACTCCGGTTCGAAACCCGGCTGGGACATCATTTTTTTTAAACAGACACAAGGGGGAGGAGGAGAAGCAATATGGGCTGTTGGTTGGGCCGGGCCCCCTTGGGCTCAGCAGGGCCCAACTCCGAAGTTTATAAAGGAAAGGGGAAGGGTGGTTGGGTTTGGGCTTAGGAAATAAGGAAGGGATATTGGGTTTGTTTTAAGGGTATGTGTTTTATTATTATTATGACTATTATTATTATTATTATTATTATTATTATTATTATTATTATTATATATATATATATGTATATATAAGTATGAATAGTTATCATTGTATTAGGGTTCTAAATATCACCAAAAATAATAATAATAATAATAAAACTTGTCGTTTTAATCCGTAACGTACAATTATTTAAGGCGAAATGTTACATTAACCCAGGACGCCTTCCGGTCATCCCTCACCCCCCTAAGATTTATGGACAAAAAATTCATCTTGAACCTCTGGCGTCACCCTCTTCTTCCACCAAGGATTGTACCTCTCCTTTGAAATTACCCAACCCAACCCCGATCAAAACCCCAGCTGCGATCGTCACATCAACCTCCTTCTCGACATCTCCATCATAACCAACATCGGTATGCGGTTCAGGTTAATTGTTAGTCTGATTGGTATCCTCAAGGGGGCAAACCTCGGTTCCATTCTGTGCGGCCGCCTGATTATCAATGGGCTGGTCCAAAACATTTTGATTTTCTTGTTGAGCATCATCCAAATTTTGAACTATTAGATTATCACTTGCAATGAAGCTTGAGTTAAACTCCCCCTCTGACCTCCTAATATTTTCCACAATGAGCCCCCCTTCCTTAGTAACTTTAGACCTTTCAATGGGAGAATTAGTCGGGCTCCTTTGAGCCCATTGTCTCTTCCTGGACTTAGGGCCCGATTTCCTGTTTAACTTAGGCCCATTTCCTTCATTGCCTTCAGCCCAAGATTTGTTTAAATCAAACAAACTCTCTCGACCAGTAGTGGTCCCACCTCCAACATTATTATTATCAGCATTAATTGCAATTGAGGACACAAAGCCTGATTGCACTCCCCCATGCATGTCCTCGTTACCATGCAAAGCCGATTGTGGATCCTTGTTCATGGACTAACTTTTCGAATTCTGCCGGTAGCGTTCCGATGAATCACCTCCTTTCCTGAATTCACCTTCCTCCACCTCCTCATCCATGCCTTCAGCCGCGGATTCCTGGGATACACTTGGTATGTCACCTTGGGATATCAAAGATTCAACCATAACAGAATTGATAAGATTGTCGTCGTCCTCAATCACCCACATCGGATAGGTTCTCTCTTCCCACTCAAGCTGAATCTCTGTATGAACTTTGTCAAGCTCTTCTACCAAGACCCATACTTTGCCGTCACCATTATCAGAAGATAACCAAAGAAACGAGCTACCCTTGACTACCTTGCCAAACAACTCACCAATTCTGTTAAATAATGGACCTTCTCTTAGTTGTAATTGAACACCAATGATTTTCAAACACGCAACTCTACTCGGAGATGGAGTTTCCCCACCCCAGAGTGTCGCTGATATCAAGATTTCACCCCATAATTCCTCTTTTCTGTTTATAAACTCCAAGGCTGTGCGTTTATACCTAAACACGCACAAAATCTTCATACCACCAATGTAACTCACTGGACTTTCATTATATCCCCCGGTTATCATCATTTGTTTCACCTTCTTGAACGCCTCAATATCCCTGACCTCGCCGATTACTGATCTACTAATACAGTGGTTCGGATACATTGAGGCTCTGTCCGTCACCACCAGTTGTTTCTTCTGCTTTGAGGTCTGTCCAACTTCCCCAGTCACAACATTCACGAAAGGTCTCTCGGAAGTCCCGTAACCGGTATTCCCCCAAGCTGATTGTCTCCCTTGACCATCTCACTTCTGCTGTCTATCATGTTCTGGCTCCTGCCGTCGATAATCGCTTCTACGGATATTGTCTTCTTTTCTAGTGCCTTTAGCAAACTTAGCTACTGCAACACTGACCTTTGCGTTGAAAATCTTAACCGTGTTCATGTTTTTCAGCACCTCGTTCACATTGGTTACATCCACGTATCTAACGAAACCGAACCAATTACCCTTTGCATCCCTTTTTCGGGCTACGTATGCGTCTTTGATAACACCGTGACTTCTGAACAACATCCACAGCAGTGAATCTGGCACCCCATCCGGTAAGTTCTGATGAAGAAGGTGGTTACTGGCCTGCTATCATGAGCACCAGTGGAATTCTTTGGTCGGAAGTTGTTGTCTCTTCGGCTCCCTCGCATCTCACTCTCTCTCTCTTTTTAAATTTTAAACTGACTTCACAAACATTGGGGCTAAGTATCGAACCCAAGACCGCCTGCTTTAACATCACACGACACAACCATCTGATCTAGAACAGATGATCACAAATAATTTATATATAATTTTATGTTTTCCTAACTTGATTTAATTAGGGCACAAGGGGTGCTCAACTGAAGTTGTTTTCACTTCACTGATTTTTATCAATCCTGCACTGCCACATCACTTCACTGATTTCCTTCACTGAAACACTTTTTTGTAGGCAACACTCCACTTATTCTTTACCTAACTATTAATTATTTTCACACATAACAATAATAATAATAATAATAAAAAGAAATGAAGAAATGAGCACATGTCTCATTCTCGTGAACTTGTAACAAAGAAAGAAAAAAAAATATTTTAATCTTTTTTTCTCTTTCTCTATATACTCCACACACACTGCACATATCTATATATACACAACTTTTATATCTATCACCATCTTCATCTCAATCTCAATATTTCAAACAGAGTTAAAAAAAACCCCTGCAACTAAAGAATAGAGAGAGAAAGAAGAGACTAAAACATAAAAAAGAATAAACTTGTGTGAAAGTTTGTGCCACATCCATGAACCAGCACGGTAACTAAAACCCGAATTTGGTTCACGGGACCACTACCAGCATGGGTGGCAGCGGTGTTACCGTGCTGGTAGTGGGGTACCCATGAACAATTCTGGTAGCGCCCCGTCCCCGCCTTAGAAATTGTTGTACTTAATCATACCCTTCTATTTTACACACCTGAGGGATCCGCATTTAAAAATAGGCTAATAATCCAAAGTTTGACCATTGTTTAATAATAATTCAAATGGCCCAAGCTTTAACGTTAGACCAGGATAATCCCAGATGAACACGTGGATGTCAAAGATTCCCTCAGAAGAACCAGTGTTTTCATTGTTAAACATCACACCCAGGGGTGTTCAAAACTGGATATCCGAAAAATCGGATATCCGAATTTCGAATATCCGAAATTTTCGGATAGCTGTTTTCACTATCCGAATCCGATCCAAAATTCGGATATCCGAATATCCGATTTTATTATAATATATTTTATTTTATATATAAATTTTTGGATATTTTTTTGATATTTTCCGGATATTTTCGGATATTTTCGGAAAATTTTCGGATATTTTCGGATATTTGGATTTTTCGGATATTTTCGGATATCCGAAAATTTTCAAAATCACTATCCGAATCCGAAAATTCAGATATCCGAATTTCGGATATCCGAAATTTCGGATATCCGGTTTTTCGGGTAGTTTCGGATTCGGATATTTTTGAACACCCCTTTATCACCAGTTTGTTGTGAACCAGAATGTTCACAATCTGTTTGGTGATCAGGAGAAGACTGTTGAGTCCCATGTGTCTCTAACTCACACCTACCTAAACCCATTCCTTCATCATTGGTGTCACACCCTCAAATTCCACTTGCGGGGTTTTACCGTGAGGCGCGTGACATACCATGATCCAAGTCAACGGTCACAATAAACGAAAACTATATGATATGAAAATAACGTAATAAAACCAACCACGCAGTTTTAAAAGTTTACATGACACCAAAAGACAACAATGGAAGCAAATCAAGTTTACTAAACCATAATCCAAAAGTAAGTAGTTTAAAACCCCAAATAAAGTTCAACCATGCATGATAGGATGAAACGCAGTGTGACCCTAGTGCGCCTAGACTTCCTGCTACCTTAGCGACCTGAGAAAACATACAATGTTAGTCAACACGTAAAGTGGCGGTGAGTCACAGAGTTTAAGTTTGCAAAAGTAAGTAACTTTGTTGTGACACCTGGCAAATTCGGGTTAACAACGTTGTCTAGATGAAAGTCTACCTTAGCGAGTCACGTGTATATTGTACTTAACTGGGTTAGTTAAGTCGGGTTATGGTTCGGGAACTATTGGTTAGTCTAGAAGATCATTGGATGTTGGTCTAGAGGTTCATTAGATGTCGGTCCTTAACCAAGTGTACAAACGGTGACGATTTGTAGGATCGTCAGGGCATACGGAACGTACGAGTCTCGAGTCCCAGGAATTGGTGAACGAGTGTAAATATGTGTATTTACTTGTGTTATGTGTTTACAATCATTATGTGACTTGTCGGTACATGAATATGCATTAACATATGTTAAAACGGGGTTTAACGCGCAAAACACACAAAAGGAACCCCTACAGGCGATTAGGAAGCCTAATCGCCCATAGGGGAGGCGAGTAGGGCACATTAGACACGAGTAGGAGGCTACTCGTGTGTTCATAGGGGCGATTAGGCCCAATCTCATGCGATTAGCAGCCCTAATCGCATGTAGCTGCTGCATACTCGCCTATAACGTGCTGGACGACTAGAAACGCCTATAAATACAACACTTAACCTCCTAAACTCCCTAATATTAACCCTAGTCGTCCCATAACCGCCCCAAACACTTAAACAACCTCTGGAAGGCGATTTTGATCAAAAACACAAGGTTTCAAGGTCTAACCATCATCCTTTTACAATTCCAAGGTTTGATTCTCATCCATAACACTTTGTAAACGTTTTTAATAAATCCCTAATGGTCCAGACCTGTTCATAAACGAAAAAGCTTTCTGAAAATCGTCAATAAGGGTTGTTAATCGGATTATAACTAATAAACATGCGTTATGGGTATGTATGATTAGAAAGATAGGATTTTTATGAATCTTGATGATGTTTTGATGTGTTATCATGCTAGGTCAGAATTAATATTGTTAGTATGATGATAGAAATCTCAGTAATTGGACAATAGGGTTATGATTACATGCGTTAATTGAATGTTGCATGCTATGTGTATATGTTTGGATTGCTTTGGTTGCATGTAGGACTGATTATACGAGGTTGAACGAAGGGTTTTGGGTTAAACATGTTTAGGATAGTGTTTGGGATGATATTGGGTAGTTACACACGTTCTGGATCTGATTTGGAGTGTTAAACGCGCGAAAAACCGGAACAGCATGGTTACAGGCGAGTAGCAATGCTAATCGCCTATAACTCATGCGATTGGGGTGCTAATCGCCAATAATATCATGTGATTAGCCCCAATCGCCTATAACTTCATGTGATTAGCCCCAATTGCTAGTAATAACATATGGTATAGCCCCAATCGCCTATAATAGAGGCGATTAGGATTCCTAATTGCTAGTTGACCAACCTAAATGCTAGTTGACTTTTCCTAATCGCGTGTACTGCTGCTGTAAGTGTAAATTAGCATTCCGAGACCCGATTTAACATGTAGTAACATGCTAGGAACCCCGTAACATGTCTAATAACTTGGTAACATATAATTGGATGTATTCCGGTGATA
This sequence comes from Ambrosia trifida, assembly GCA_028751855.1. Lineage (NCBI taxonomy): Eukaryota > Viridiplantae > Streptophyta > Magnoliopsida > Asterales > Asteraceae > Ambrosia > Ambrosia trifida. The sequence continues at coordinate 38,631,593 of CM054126.1, forward strand.
CGTGAACTATGTGCTATAACTTGTTGTGTGTTAACGTATGTTAAGTGTACTTGCGTTATTGTATGTTTTGGAGCGTAAACATAACACGGGGAGTCTCGGGTCACCAATGGGATGTCGAGTCTTGTACTTTGGGTCGGTTAAACAGTCACGGTGTTTTCAAACAAACTTGGTTATGGTCTGGACATCTAGGGACTAATTAACCTGCGGGTTATTAGTCTAAGTACTTGTAACTGTCGTGTGTTAGGTCGCCGCTTTACGGGGCTAGCATAGCAGCTGAGTTTACTCGGGTTAAGGAGTAAAGGAACTTAAGGTGAGTTTACGGCCCCTCTTTTAAACTGGTTTTATACTTTCGGGGGAGAAAACATGTGTTAAAACGATTATTTGGTAACTACTGTCATACTATGGGTTTCTAACGTATACTACACGATCTTTGGAAGTCCCGGGGGGAACCATGAATGTGCGGGTTTGCACAACGGGGAAATGTGAATAGCGCTATTGGGAGTGACCAACCCCGCTCGTCGACTTGGAGGGTCGGCGGGTGCATATTGTCTCAAACAGGAACAACAGGAACAACAGGAACAACAGGAACATACATCGGGCATACTTTTGGTATTCGAGTTAGTAATGGTTTTCCAATCGTGGTAGTAACAAACGTACGCCTAGCTAGCGTATACTGGTTTTCTATTTTGTTATAGTATGGACAGGTTGACTTGGTACTTGAACTGCAAACCTGTAAACTCACCAGCATTTTTGTGCTGACGTAAACTTTTACATGTTTTCTCAGGTCGCTAAGGTAGCACAATGGAACTAGGGCGCACGCGTCTGCACGGCGTCTAGATAGAGTTGCATGATTTCATAAACATTGAACTTTGGTTATTTATGTTGAACTCTATTTTGAATAAGCTTCCGCTGTAATCGGGATTTTAAAACTATGTTTTGGTATTGCATTAATTACATTTAGACTTGTTTATTGTGATCGTTGGTTTGGATCCTGGTTTGTCATGCGCCTCGCGGTAAAACTCCGCAAGTGGATTTTGAGGGTGTGAAAGATTGGTATCAGAGCCAATGGTTATAGTGAACTAGGACTGCATGTAGAGTCTAGTCTATAGCCGAGTCGCACACACTAGACGATCACATGGTACTAAACGTTATAGTGGTTTACGTATGGTCTTGTCGGGGTGTCTCTAAATCGTTGGTCTTTCTACGTTACATCATCCGTTCTATCTTAGGTTGGGTTACCTGTTTTCTAGGCAGTATGGTCTGTTGGAGTAACTCGTGTGTTCTTGAGATTTGTCCAAGGCTCGGACATCTCCCTTTCGCATTCCAATAGAAACACTTGTCATAAACTACCGTAGTATTACGGTGTGTAGCTAAGAGTCTATGTTCGGTGATTTGATCTTTGAACTAGGAGAACACTTGGAGGACCATGTAGAGCGTTTTATCATTTTGGGTGCACACAAAATCATAAAACGAAATGCATGGAAGCCCTAGTGAGCTCTGGGTTTGAAGGGATAGTCCTGGATTGGATCTAGCTTTGATCTTACGAACATTAGTAGTTATCTTTAACTGCGAAACTAAATTTTCTCGTTCTTTCTGCCAGAATCATGTCTGGAGTGCGTGGAGGACGAGGAGGTGGTCGCAATGGTGGACGTGGTGGTGGTCGTGGTGGTGCTGGTGGTCGTGGTGGAGGTATTAACCTGTCACAGGCTGATCTGAACAACTTGCTCCAGGCTGCCTTTCAGTTAGGGCACAACGGTGGTGGTAAGTTGTTTTATCCATTTTCTTTGCCTCATTGGTGAGCCTTGTTTACGTATTTCGTGGTTTCTCATACATTTCATTTCAGGTGGTCCTGTTGACCCACCCCCACCCATGTGCACCTATAAGATGTTCCGGGACTGCAAGCCCCAGGAATTCTCTGGCACCGAGGGTGCGGTCAGTTTGCTTAGGTGGTTGGAGAAAGTGGAGTCGGTATTCCTGATGTGTAACTGTCTCCCAGAAGATCGGGTGAAGTATTCGGCTGCGTTATTTCAGGACGTGGCATTGACTTGGTGGAATGGTATTACCCAGAACATGGGTATTGGGGAGGCATATGCTATGCCATGGGAGAACTTTGTGCAGTTGCTGAAGCGGGAGTATTGCCCGAGGGAAGAGGTACAGAAGCTGGAGCATGAGGTGTGGAACCTCAAGATGACTGGGTCGGAAATCGAGAAGTATACGGTTAGGAGGAATGAGTTGGCAGTGCTATGTCCCGATTTGCACGTACCAGAGTATCGTAAGATTGAACACTATGTCTCGGGGTTAGTGCCAGAAATTGCAGGGTTAGTGGCTGCTGGGAATCATCCTACTTATGCGGAGGTAGTTCGATCGGCCCATAGGATGACCAATTTAAAGGTGAATGAGGGGATTTTGCCGGCGAAAGGTTCGGCTGCTAAGGCTCCAGAGAACAATAAGCGCAAGTGGGAAAATGACGGGAAAGGGTCTGGGTCTGCACAGCAGGGTAAAAAGTTTGATAATGGGGGTTCATCGTCTTCGGGTAACAAGCAGGGTGGTTATGCGGGGAAACTGCCCAAATGCAACAAGTGTGGACGCCATCACCAAGGGAACTGCGACAGTAACCGTTGTCACCGCTGCCAGCGAACAGGCCACTATGCTAAAGATTGTCGGGTTACACTTCCATCGACTCAGGCTCCGACTAACAGTTCAGCTCCGACTACTCAGGGGACTACAGGGAAACAGGGATGCTACAACTGTGGTGACACTGGGCATTACAAGAAGGATTGCCCAAAACTGAAACAGGGTGGAAACAACGGGAATGGTAACAACGGGGGCGGCGGCAGAAATGCACGTGCCTTCGTCATTGGAGCTGCTGAGGCTAGGCAGGACCCTGATACAGTCACCGGTACGTTTCTTCTCAATAATCACTCTGTTAGCGTGTTGTTTGATTCTGGTGCCGACAAGAGTTTTGTATCCATGGGTGTTAGTCGACTGCTAGATGTAGTATCTGTACCATTAGAGACCAAGTATATTATTGAGTTGGCTGACGGTAAAACGATTGAAGCTACTAGTGTTCTCCGGGAGTGTCAATTAGAATTGTCGGGTATAACGTTTCCCATCGACCTTATGCCGGTACCATTGGGTAGTTTTGACGTTGTGGTAGGAATGGATTGGTTATCTTTGTATCGCGCGGAGATCGTCTGTTACGATAAGGTTATTCGGATTCCTCTCCCTGATGGAGAATTTCTTTCTGTGTACGGTATCAAGGGTGGTGTTTCGCTAAACATCATCTCTAGCATGAAAGCCCTTAAGTGTCTTCGAAAGGGTTATCCAGCCGTTTTGGCGCTCTTATCTGTTTCCACTAGTGATGAGAAGAAGATTGACGACATTCCGGTGGTACGCGAGTTTTCTGATGTTTTTCCCGATGATTTATCTGGTCTTCCTCCTCATCGTCAAGTCGAGTTCGGTATTGATCTCGTACCAGGGGCTGCTCCTATTGCTCGGGCCCCCTATCGTCTTGCACCTCCCGAGATGCAGGAGTTGTCTAGTCAGTTACAGGAACTCTTGGACAAGGGTTTCATCCGGCCAAGTTCTTCCCCTTGGGGAGCCCCAATTTTATTTGTCAAGAAGAAGGATGGGAGTTTCCGATTGTGTGTAGACTACAGAGAGCTGAACAAGTTGACCATCAAGAACCGTTATCCTCTTCCACGTATTGATGATCTATTCGACCAGCTTCAGGGTTCTAGTTACTATTCCAAGATCGATTTGAGGTCCGGTTATCACCAGCTGCGCGTCAGGGAGGCTGACGTTGCAAAGACTGCTTTTCGAACACGTTATGGCCATTTCGAATTCTTGGTCATGCCTTTCGGTCTCACGAACGCACCGGCGGTTTTCATGGACTTGATGAACCGCGTCTGTAAACCGTATCTGGACAAGTTTGTCATTGTGTTTATTGATGACATTCTGATCTACTCCAAGAACGAGACCGAACACGGGGAACATCTGCGGTTAGTTTTGGAACTCTTGCGACGGGAACAACTTTACGCCAAGTTCTCAAAGTGTGACTTTTGGTTACGCGAAGTTCAATTCCTAGGACATGTGGTTAATGAACTAGGAATTCATGTCGATCCCGCAAAAATCGAAGCGATCAAGGACTGGGGAGCACCTAAGACGCCAACTGAGGTGCGGCAATTCCTAGGCCTAGCGGGCTATTATCGTCGTTTCATTCAGGGGTTCTCGAAGATTGCTCAACCCCTCACCACTCTCACTCAGAAGGATAGGAAGTTCGACTGGGGTGAATCACAAGAGTCCGCGTTTGAAGAACTGAAGTCTAAACTGTGTTCTGCTCCTATTCTGTCTTTACCTGAGGGTCCTGATGATTTTGTCGTTTACTGTGATGCTTCCATTCATGGACTCGGTTGCGTGTTGATGCAACGCGAGAAAGTGATTGCGTATGCTTCTCGTCAACTCAAAGTGCACGAGAAGAACTACACAACTCATGACTTGGAGTTGGGTGCCGTGGTATTCGCGTTGAAAATTTGGAGACATTACTTGTACGGTACCAAATGCACCATCTACACCGATCACAAGAGTCTCCAACACATTTTCGACCAACAACACTTGAACATACGGCAGCGCCGTTGGATCGAACTTTTGAACGATTATGATTGTGCTATTAAGTATCATCCTGGCAAGGCGAATGTTGTAGCAGACGCCTTGAGCAGGAAGGAATCTTCTAAACCTCGTCGTGTTCGGGCGTTGCAGCTCACTATCCATTCGTCGTTACCTGATCAACTCCGTTCTGCCCAATTGGAAGCTTTGAAGGAGGAAAACCTTAAAGCTGAAACCATGCACGGTGCCGACAAGCACCTAGAGCGAAGGTCTGATGGCCTGCACTATTTCGCAGAACGCATATGGGTTCCTTTATTCGGGGGACTACGGGAGCTTGTTCTTGATGAGGCTCATAAGTCCCGGTATTCTATTCATCCTGGTTCGGATAAGATGTACCAAGATCTGAAGGTGCTTTACTGGTGGCCAAACATGAGGTCGGACATAGCCTCATACGTGAGCAAATGCTTGACCTGTGCTAAGGTCAAGGTGGAATACCAGAAACCGTCGGGTCTCCTGCAACAACCTGAAATTCTGGAATGGAAATGGGAACGGATTACTATGGATTTTGTCACACAACTTCCTAAGTCACCAAGCGGGAACGACAAGATATGGGTGATCGTCGATCGGTTGACGAAATCAGCTCATTTTCTTGCTATTAAGGAGACCGACACCATGGATCGTTTGGCTCGCCTTTACTTGAAAGAAGTTGTTTCTAAGCACGGGGTACCAGTTTCTATTATCTCGGATCGTGACTCCCATTTTACTTCTCACTTTTGGAAGTCTTTGCACAAGGCTTTGGGTACCCAACTAGACATGAGTACGGCTTACCATCCACAGACTGACGGTCAGAGTGAGCGTACGATTCAAACTTTAGAAGACATGCTGCGGGCATGTGTGATCGATTTTGGCAAGGGTTGGGAAGCTCATCTGCCGTTGGTAGAATTCTCGTACAATAACAGTTATCACACGAGCATCAAGGCTGCTCCGTTCGAGGCACTGTACGGACGGAAATGCCGCTCTCCTCTTTGTTGGGCTGAGGTGGGCGAGAGTCAACTCACTGGGCCCGAACTAGTGTACGAAACTTCGGAAAAGATCGTACAGATTCGTAATCGGTTGGCGGCGGCACGGGACCGGCAAAAGAGTTATGCCGATCAGCGTCGCAAACCACTGGAGTTCCAAGTTAACGACAAGGTGCTTCTGAAAGTTTCTCCGTGGAAGGGCGTCATACGCTTTGGGAAGCGTGGCAAACTCAACCCACGGTATGTCGGACCATTTACGATCCTGGAACGGATTGGGCCGGTGGCATATCGTCTTGATTTACCGACGGAGCTCGGTAACGTACATAACGTCTTTCACGTGTCAAACTTGAAGAAGTGTCTGGCTGACGAGTCTCTCGTCGTTCCACTGGAAGAGATCAAGGTTGATGATCGTCTTCGGATTGTGGAAGAACCTGTGGAGATCCTCGACTACAAGATTCGTAGCCTACGTCACAGCAAGATTCGTATCGTTAAGGTTCGGTGGAACTCGAACCGGGGACCGGAATATACGTGGGAGCGGGAGGATCAGATGAAGTCTAAGTATCCTCATCTCTTCCCTAAGGAAGCGTTCGAGTCGAGACATGTCTCTTCGGCAGCTGAATGAATCTCGGGTCGAGATTCCTTTTAACGTGGGGATGATGTGACAACTCGGGTAAATCTCTCTCTTGGTTTCTATCTTTTGTTTTGTTCCTTCGTTAATTCTTTTGTTCTTTCTGTATTTGTGCAAATTTTCGGGACGAAAATTCTTTTAACGTGGGGATGATGTGACACCTGGCAAATTCGGGTTAACAACGTTGTCTAGATGAAAGTCTACCTTAGCGAGTCACGTGTATATTGTACTTAACTGGGTTAGTTAAGTCGGGTTATGGTTCGGGAACTATTGGTTAGTCTAGAAGATCATTGGATGTTGGTCTAGAGGTTCATTAGATGTCGGTCCTTAACCAAGTGTACAAACGGTGACGATTTGTAGGATCGTCAGGGCATACGGAACGTACGAGTCTCGAGTCCCGGGAATTGGTGAACGAGTGTAAATATGTGTATTTACTTGTGTTATGTGTTTACAATCATTATGTGACTTGTCGGTACATGAATATGCATTAACATATGTTAAAACGGGGTTTAACGCGCAAAACACACAAAAGGAACCCCTACAGGCGATTAGGAAGCCTAATCGCCCATAGGGGAGGCGAGTAGGGCACATTAGACACGAGTAGGAGGCTACTCGTGTGTTCATAGGGGCGATTAGGCCCAATCTCATGCGATTAGCAGCCCTAATCGCATGTAGCTGCTGCATACTCGCCTATAACGTGCTGGACGACTAGAAACGCCTATAAATACAACACTTAACCTCCTAAACTCCCTAATATTAACCCTAGTCGTCCCATAACCGCCCCAAACACTTAAACAACCTCTGGAAGGCGATTTTGATCAAAAACACAAGGTTTCAAGGTCTAACCATCATCCTTTTACAATTCCAAGGTTTGATTCTCATCCATAACACTTTGTAAACGTTTTTAATAAATCCCTAATGGTCCAGACCTGTTCATAAACGAAAAAGCTTTCTGAAAATCGTCAATAAGGGTTGTTAATCGGATTATAACTAATAAACATGCGTTATGGGTATGTATGATTAGAAAGATAGGATTTTTATGAATCTTGATGATGTTTTGATGTGTTATCATGCTAGGTCAGAATTAATATTGTTAGTATGATGATAGAAATCTCAGTAATTGGACAATAGGGTTATGATTACATGCGTTAATTGAATGTTGCATGCTATGTGTATATGTTTGGATTGCTTTGGTTGCATGTAGGACTGATTATACGAGGTTGAACGAAGGGTTTTGGGTTAAACATGTTTAGGATAGTGTTTGGGATGATATTGGGTAGTTACACACGTTCTGGATCTGATTTGGAGTGTTAAACGCGCGAAAAACCGGAACAGCATGGTTACAGGCGAGTAGCAATGCTAATCGCCTATAACTCATGCGATTGGGGTGCTAATCGCCAATAATATCATGTGATTAGCCCCAATCGCCTATAACTTCATGTGATTAGCCCCAATTGCTAGTAATAACATATGGTATAGCCCCAATCGCCTATAATAGAGGCGATTAGGATTCCTAATTGCTAGTTGACCAACCTAAATGCTAGTTGACTTTTCCTAATCGCGTGTACTGCTGCTGTAAGTGTAAATTAGCATTCCGAGACCCGATTTAACATGTAGTAACATGCTAGGAACCCCGTAACATGTCTAATAACTTGGTAACATATAATTGGATGTATTCCGGTGATACGTGAACTATGTGCTATAACTTGTTGTGTGTTAACGTATGTTAAGTGTACTTGCGTTATTGTATGTTTTGGAGCGTAAACATAACACGGGGAGTCTCGGGTCACCAATGGGATGTCGAGTCTTGTACTTTGGGTCGGTTAAACAGTCACGGTGTTTTCAAACAAACTTGGTTATGGTCTGGACATCTAGGGACTAATTAACCTGCGGGTTATTAGTCTAAGTACTTGTAACTGTCGTGTGTTAGGTCGCCGCTTTACGGGGCTAGCATAGCAGCTGAGTTTACTCGGGTTAAGGAGTAAAGGAACTTAAGGTGAGTTTACGGCCCCTCTTTTAAACTGGTTTTATACTTTCGGGGGAGAAAACATGTGTTAAAACGATTATTTGGTAACTACTGTCATACTATGGGTTTCTAACGTATACTACACGATCTTTGGAAGTCCCGGGGGGAACCATGAATGTGCGGGTTTGCACAACGGGGAAATGTGAATAGCGCTATTGGGAGTGACCAACCCCGCTCGTCGACTTGGAGGGTCGGCGGGTGCATATTGTCTCAAACAGGAACAACAGGAACAACAGGAACATACATCGGGCATACTTTTGGTATTCGAGTTAGTAATGGTTTTCCAATCGTGGTAGTAACAAACGTACGCCTAGCTAGCGTATACTGGTTTTCTATTTTGTTATAGTATGGACAGGTTGACTTGGTACTTGAACTGCAAACCTGTAAACTCACCAGCATTTTTGTGCTGACGTAAACTTTTACATGTTTTCTCAGGTCGCTAAGGTAGCACAATGGAACTAGGGCGCACGCGTCTGCACGGCGTCTAGATAGAGTTGCATGATTTCATAAACATTGAACTTTGGTTATTTATGTTGAACTCTATTTTGAATAAGCTTCCGCTGTAATCGGGATTTTAAAACTATGTTTTGGTATTGCATTAATTACATTTAGACTTGTTTATTGTGATCGTTGGTTTGGATCCTGGTTTGTCATGCGCCTCGCGGTAAAACTCCGCAAGTGGATTTTGAGGGTGTGACATTTGTAATCCAGACCCAACAATCCTAACATCTATACCTGATGCTAGCTAGACATCGTTACATGATACTAAAGTGTCGTGAACCACTGTTGAACGTTAGAATGCCTCAATACCCAGCACCGGACATCACCCGATGTCGTAAGTTAGATAGGAAAAATATGCACCTGTCCGACCGCCATTCGACACGAGTGGGGCTTGCCGGGCCCAATAGATCTATTCACACTTTCCCCGCTATGCATCCACATATTAATAGTTCACTAAAAGTTAGGAGGACTTTAATGATGTAAGGTCACTAAGTATCCATGTGATATAATGTAATATGTTGGTCTAAAAGTTCGTAAAGTTTGTACCGCATGTTTCTCCCCCAGATATGAATACAGTAAAGAATGGGGCTGTGACACTCACCTTAGTTTGCATCTTCTAGAAATAGAATTACCGACACGAATAGATAGTCCCCAAATACGGGCGACCTATCATAAAGTTTGTATAAGTGTTTTGACTAATAACCCGTAGGTTAACTAGTCCCCGATTGTCCAGATCATGACTACGTATGTTTGAAAATGTGTTTGAACGTTGACCCGACACACCAGACAGACCCGACATACCGTTGGTGACCAATTACACAAATTGATCAAGTACATATAGTTTACACACAAGAATCATGCATAAAACACTTAGTTTGCATCAAAAATCACATTTCTGAAGTTGTGGGGTCAAACCAGACCAGAACCCAGTTGATTCGACCTTCAGGTGGGTCGAATGGGTTTGATCTCAATTCGCTTATCTAATCAAAATATTTTTCCTATGGTGTCGCAAAAATCAAAGGTTGGTGCAACTAAGTAATTCGATTAATCGAGAAGAGCTGGTTCAAGCGCAAGAGGTTCCGGTTCAAATGGGAGGTGGCGGTTCAAACCCGAGTGGTCAAGGGTATAACCCGCAAATTAACTTTCACAACACCCACAAATGTATCCATGCCCAAATATGGGTATTAGCCACAATTTTTACACAACAACCAGAACCACAACTACATACTTAGTGGCGTAGATTCCTTAGGGTCGGGAGGTGTCACACCCCGACTTTTCCCTCGTCGGTTGCGACGTTTGGTGCCTTTTCCAGCACAGCGAAAAGTTGCATCTAAGACTCTTATTTCCTGAACGCCATTGCTAACCCTTTAGGATCCCCGATCCCAATATGCCGACTACTCCAACCGTGCCGTTACCATAGTTTAAACTTGAAAGACATACTTAAAAAGTCAGCATAAAGCTGGTGAGTTCATAAGTTTTGCAAAAATAATTACACAAGTTTTTATAAAAGAGTTTCCGTAAGTCTGAAAAGATCATTCCCGTTAATACTATGTCATAAGAACGTTAGCTAGACGTTAAGTGTTTTTACTACTACGGTTGGGAACCCATTACTAAACATGTACCAAAAGATGAATCCAGCCCAGATTGACTGGGTTACCGATGCCTCGATAACCCGAGAGTTAGAGACAATATGCACCCGCCCGGCATCCCCGCCGTCGAGTGGGGTTTGTGAGGCCCAATAGATCTATCCACATTTCCCTCGTTGTGCATCCTCACACATTCATGGTTTCCCCCTGGGACTTTCCATAAAAGCCGTATAGTAACATAAAGTGCCCATAGTATAACATGACCTTTAATAAGTTCGTAAGTAGCATGTTTCTCCCCCGAAAGCAAAACAGTAAAAGTGGGGCTGTGAAACTCACGCACCCATTTCATTTTTCAAGACTTGTTTGTTTGGAATTCCTCAGGTTTTCATAAAAGAAGCATGTCTTCCACCCCGAAAACATTTATAAAACAGTAAAAAGTGGGGTCATGAACTCACCTTAATTTCCATGCTAAGCTAGCAAACAAGCCCGAAGCTTTGACCGACCTCCTCGTGCCCTATAACCAACAAAGGACACCTTAAAGTCTAACACATATAAACCTAGCCTATTATCCGGCTAAAAGATAGTTTATCCAACTATCTAGACTCGTGTATATTAACTCGAGTACTAATATGCTTTAACTCGACGAACCGATCGTGACTTATCTTACTTATGCGTTAACACACGACATAGTACCCAAGTTGCGCACTTGTCACTATTCGTGTGTACACCACGTTGGACTATTACTACGAAACGTATAACTTATCTTGAGTCGTAGCTCATTTTGTAATTCGTATAAATGTATCTATCTTATATAATTATATTTTAGGAAAAATGCCCTTTGATAAAAATGTAAGTATAGTTATTTAAATCCGATCAATAACAATATCGCCTCTTTTCCAAATCCGAACATTTAAGTTATTCAAAACTTTGCTTTTTGTAAAAATAGTTCCCAAGTAAAATGTATACATATTTTTAAATCCAAACAATAACATTATTTAGATACCGAAAACCTTTCGAAGACTCGTCATACTTAACGTTCGGCGAAACTATATATATATGTTTTGAAAATATTGCCCGGGATTTAATTATTATTGTTAAACATATCTTTTGTCAAAACGTCACTATTTTGCATAACTACACTTATCATGACACTTAGGGAACTTCATTTATAAAAATATGCGACAATTCTATTTTCGTTGCGCCGTGGATTTTATAAAAATTTGGGCAGAGTTTCCTCTGTTTTTGTACAAACCAGGCGATACAAGTCGCCTACAATTTTCCCAAAAATCAATATCCAATACAAGACTTTATACGTTTCGACAACTTTTCATATAAACTACTTAGTTATACAAAGACACGACAATATATATATATATATATATATATATATATATATATATATATATTATAGTCCAACCAATTTAGTCCGATATCGATTTTATAACTCACGCCTTTTATATCCAATACAAATCGTCCGATTTAATATATAGTTACCGTTTATTATTATTATTACTCGGTTCGTTCGCGAATCAAAACTATTTTATGAATATCAATGTATTTATTTATATATATATATATATATATATATATATATAATATCCACAACAATAATACAAATACGAATTAAAGTATACCGATTCGTACGCGCGTAACCCGAAGCCACCTCGAACTACGGGTAGACCGGAACCAAAGTTTGACCAACTTTGACCGTGTGTTGACCGAGGCTTGACCATCCCGATCTGACCCGAACAAGACCCGTACCGAACCCGATCTCGTACCGAATCTGACCCGAACACCAAACCCGCCAAACTTTGACCCGAACCACAACCTTAACCCAAACCCGAAGCCAACATTACCCCCACCCGAGCCAACCTCGGCTGCAACCACCTCAACCCGACCCCACCTCGCTGGACCAGCGTCCACCACGAACCACCACTACCTGCCGTCACCAACCACCTCGAGCCGCCCGTGAACCACCAACCAATCCACCACTAAAACTCGTCATACCCAACCCATTCGAGCCAGAAACTCCCACGTCGGTACCCTGTTGATAACCACCACCTCTGCTGCCTTGAACCACCACAGAATCCACACCACTCCTCTGGCTCCGATTCGTCACCACCACCATCTGTCACGACACCATCATACCCGTGCCCGAGGTCCAAGTCACCGGGATCCACCTTCTAACCACCAAACCCATCACCCGCAACCACCATCGGCCGCCATCAACAACTCAACCTCACCGCCGCCGCCGCCTCAGCTCCGACAACCACCACCTGAAACCAAACCTGCCCCCGTAACAACCACATCCATAACCGGCCCAAACCCTTGTGCTTAATCGGACCATCTACCTGCTGAAACCAAGCATCTCTAGCCCCAATCGAACCTTCTCAGCCACCCTAGACTACCGCCGCCTTCATCTTCTTCCTAATCACCACCATAACCGGAACCACATCACCTCCTTTGCCCTAGAACCTTGCGCCACAGATTCTGCCCATTTGTGGTTTTAAAGGACCGCCACCACCTATAACCATGGTGGTCGGCCGGCGCTGACAGGAGAGGAGGAAGGGAGAGAGACGAGGGAGGGAGGGGTGGTAGGGAGAGAGCTGAGCGGGAGAGAGAGAGAGGGAGTGTGCAGTTTTAAAGAGAGAGTAGAGAGAGTGTGTGACACCCGGCATGTTTGGCTTAAACATATTAGTAACATCTAAGTCTACCTTAGCGAGAAACGTTTATAAACAAACTTAACTGGGTTAGTTGAGTCGGGTCAAGTTAGGATTGTCCAGGGTACAATGATCTGGAGGATCATTGGGAGTCGTTTTGGTAATACACTAGTACCGGGTTCCGTTGTTGGTGACATTACATGAACTAATTAAGTATATGTGTAGATTATGGGTCGTGTGGTGGATTATATACGTAGATGTGTTTAAATGATGTGTAAATGATTATCTATGCTTAAATATGTCAAATATAGATTAAGGATGCATGCTTATGTGTTAAGATGTGTTAGAATGCGTTAAACACGACAAACTGGAAAACTGGTTAAAAAGGAGTTCTGGTTCGACCACTTCGAGTGGTCGAAGGAGAACAATTGCCTGGTTCGACCCTTTGTGAATGGGCGAACCTGAGAAGTGGAATTGAAAGAATTCCCTTCGACCAGGACAGGGCTCATTCGACCCTGTGGAAGGGTCGAAGGAGGCCACCATCGACCATTGAAATGGGGCGAAGGAGGATTAGTATAAATACCAACCTTTGTCATTTTTCATCATTTCACAAACCCTAACCGTCCCAAAACGCTCTCAAACGATCTAAATCACTAAGGAAGGAGTTTTTGCTCTTCTTTTTCATAATCTAACCTATCTACAACATCTAAACAAGAATCCAAGGTGTTTTCTTAATCCTAAACCTTTTTAAAAGCATTTTAATTCGTTTTCATCTAACCCTAATTGTCCGGATCTGTTCTAAGGGTGTTTTTATGATTAAAAACATTTTAAACATCTTTCTAAATCAAAACATTATCATTAACATAGGTTTCATGGTGAATAACATATGTAAATTGTGTATTATGTGGGGTTATGTGTTGTTCAATGATTTGCTGCTATATCTATGATAGAAACATGATATAGGATTGTTGTTGATGCTAGATTATTGTTGTTTAGGGTTAGGATTGGATATGATGATGTATGGGTATTTGGGGGTTTTAACGAATCTAGACTTGATGCATGATATTTATGATCAATAGAATTGATAAGAAAAGATCGAACACTCGACAAACTGAGCATTTCAAGTTGAATATGAATCGATTTCAAAAGTTTCCAAATTGGGTAAATTATTCATGCATGAAAGTGATGTTTCCATAATCTTTACCATTTTGGGAAAGGGCTGAAACGGACGTATTATCGGGGGAAGTCGGTGGGGTTTTGTAGGAATAAGTTATCCATGCTTGACTGCTGTGTTTGATGAGGTTTCGAGTCGTTTTGAGTGTGTTTGAAGCGTTTTTAGGAAAATTTGCACAACAGGGGCGAACCTGGCCTCCTTCGACCGATCGAAGGTGCGAAGGAGGGAATTCAGGGTCGAACCTGGGTTTTTGTTGGGCGAACGTAGTAAAACGGGCGAAGGAGGCATCAAACGGTCGAACGAAATGTAAAACGGGCGAAGGAGACTGAAAACGGGCGAAGGAGACTTAAAACTGACTGGTTCGACCGTTCTGATGCAGAAATGAGATTTTTGATACAAACTAAGTGTTTTATGCTTGAACCTTGTGTGTAATCTATGTGTACTTGATTAGTTAGGGTAATGGGTCACCAACGGGCTGTCGGGTCGGTCTAGTGTGTCGGTTAAACATTCAAACACGTTTTAAAACATACTTGGTTACGATCTGGACAATCGGGGACTAGATAACCTTATGGTTATTAGTCGGAACACTTATGTGGGCATTTTGATAGATCTCCGGTAGAGGGATTATCAAGGGCTTAACATCTTTACTTGTAATCGAAGAACGCTATTTAAGGTGAGTTCACGGCCCCACTTTTACTGCTTTAACTTTTGGGGGAGAAAACATGCGCTAAACTATTTTGGTAACATATGTCATACTATGGTTTTCTTTACTTTGTATTGCTATACGATCTTTGGAAGTCCCGGGGGAAACCATGAATGTGCGGGAATGCACAACGGGGGAAATGTGGATAGATCTATTTGGCGTGACCTGCCCCACTCGTCGGCTTGGAGGGCCGGGCGGGTGCATATTGTCTCGAATAGGAACATTGGTATCATGCTGAACATACGGGCTGCTTAAACATGCTAAACATTGCTAAACGTGTCTAGTAATGGTTTCCAATCGTAGCAGTAATAAAACATACGCCTAGCTAGCGTACTTGGTAACATTGATATAGTATGGACATGGTAACGTTTTGGTAACATATTGAACAAACCTGTGGACTCACCAGCATTATATGTTGACATCTTTTTGGCATGTTTTTCTCAGGTCGCTAAGGTAGCAACAAATGGAACTAGGCGCACGGGTCTGCATTTGGTGTCTAGGCATAGTTGCACGTTTTGTAATAAAAAGTGTTTTGAATAACTTTTGGGATGATAGCATAGTTGATTAAATGCTACTTAAACGCTTCCGCTTATAAAATCATTGGTTATGTTTCCTTATGTTTTTCATATAGATTTGTTTATTGTGATTGTTGACTTGGATCCTGGTTTGTCATGCGCCTCGCGGTAAAACCCCGCAAGTGGAAATTTGAGGGTGTGACAGATTGGTATCAGAGCCAATGGTTATAGTGAACTAGGACTGCATGTAGAGTCTGGTCTATAGCCGAGTCGCACACACTAGACGGTCACATACTTTGAGTCTATTAGTGGGATACGTACTAATGTTGTCGGGGTGTCCTTACATCATCATCATGCTTCTCCATTACATCATCCGCTTTTACTTGGGTTCTTACTTACTCTTGTCTTCTTCTTCTGGATTGGAGAAGGAGGGGTTGATTTGTTGGTTCTAGCACACACATGCCTTCTTACACTTGCACCTATCGTCAAACGTTATTAGGCGACAATATTCGGTGACTGGGGTCTAGATTAGGGGTACATCTGGAGGACCATGTAGAGCAATTTATCATTTCGGGTGCACACGAAATAATAAACTGGAATGCATGAAAATCCCGATGGATTTCGAGTTTGGATGTATAGTCCTGGATTTGTCCCTAGGTTAACTCTTGTAAATTTCTAGTGGTTGACACTGGAAGTGAATCTGAATCCCTCGATTTCTTGATTTGTTAGATCATGTCTGGTGCTCGCGGTGGTGGACGTCGTGGTGGCGGTGGTGGCCGTGCTGGCGGTGGTGGTCGTGCTGGAGGCGGTGGTCGTGGAAACATCAACATGACCCAAGCTGAACTGAACAACTTGCTACAGCAGCAAGTGAACATGGCTATGGCTAATTTCCAGGCTAGGATTAATGCCATGGGTGGTGAGTTGATTTCTGTCGACCTTGCCTCATTTTTGGGTTTCGTGTCCTTTCGTTTGTGTTTTACTCGTGTACCATGTTTCAGGTGTTGGTGCCAATCCACCCCCACCTCAGTGCACCTGTAAGAAGTTTCGGGACTGTCAGCCCCATAACTTTGCTGGGACTGAGGGAGCGGTGGGACTGCTCCGATGGCTGGAGAAGGTGGAGTCTGTGTTTGTTATGTGTAACTGTCCTGCTGGGGACGGGTGAAGTATGCTACCGCGACATTTGAGGGACCTGCACTATCGTGGTGGAATGATACTACTCAGAACATGGGATTGGGGGAGGCTATTGCTATGCCTTGGGCGGAGTTTGTGCAGCTGCTGAGAGGTGAGTACTGTCCGAGAGAGGAGATACAGAAGTTAGAGCATGAGGCCTGGAGCTACAAGATGGTTGGGTCTGAGATTGAAGAATACACTGTGAGGAGGAATGAGCTGGCGGTGTTGTGCCCTGATTTGCACACACCCGAGTACAGGAGGATCGAGCACTATGTGTCTGGACTGGTGCCGGAGATTGCTGGGTTGGTGGCTGCTGGGAACCTTCCCACTATTGCTGAAGTTGTCCGATCAGCTCATCGGATGACTAAACTGAAGGTGGCAGAAGGTGTTTTGCCACCCAAGGGTGCTGCTGTGAAGGTTGCTGAAGGGAACAAGAGGAAGTGGGATAGTGTGGGAAAGAGTGTGGTGCCAGCTCAGCCGGCGAAGAAGTTTGATTCATCTGGGTCTTCTTCTGGGCAGAATACGGGTGGGTATGTTGGGAAGCATCCCAAGTGCAACAAGTGTGGTTTTCACCATTCTAGGGGTTGTGATAGAGCTCGATGTCATCGGTGCCATCAGTTGGGGCACCATGCTAAGGATTGCAAGGTGGCACTCACCCCAACTCCGACTCCTGCGGCTACTCCTGCTCCTGCTGCTCAGGGGACTCAGGGGAGGCAGGGGTGTTATAACTGTGGTGATGCGGGACACTTCAAGCGTGAATGTCCTAAACTAAAGCAGGGCGATAATGGGAGGGGCGGGAACGGTAACGGGAACAACGGCGGCGGAGGCAGGACTGCACGTGCTTTCTTCATTGGATCTGCGGAGGCTAGGCAGGATCCAGACACGGTTACCGGTACGTTCCTTCTTAATGATCGCTATGTTTCTGTCTTATTTGATTCTGGTGCCGATAAGAGTTTCGTATCTTTGGACATTAGTCGATTGTTAGATATAGTACCCACACCTTTAGAGGCTAAGTACTTAATAGAATTGGCTGATGGTAAGAAAATCGAAGCGACACACACCCTTAGGGAATGTCGCTTGGAACTGTCGGGTTTGTCTCTCCCCATTGACCTTATGCCGGTACCCCTGGGTAGTTTTGATGTCGTGGTCGGCATGGATTGATTATCGTTGTATCGCGCGGAGATCGTTTGTTTTGACAAGGTTATTCGATCCCTCTCCCTGATGGAGAAATTCTTTCAGTTCGTGGCGAGAAAAGCGGTGCTCCGCTGAGTATCATTTCTAGCATGAAAGCCCGTAAGTACCTTCGGAAGGGCTGTTCGGCCATCCTGGCGCTTGTTAACGTTTCTACTGACGATGAGAAGAAGATCGAGGATATTCCTGTGGTTCGTGACTTTTCTGATGTGTTTCCTGATGATTTACCTGGTCTTCCTCCCCATCGTCAGGTTGAGTTCGGTATTGATCTTACTCCGGGCGCAGCTCCTACTGCCCGAGCTCCGTATCGTCTTGCACCTCCCGAGATGCAAGAGTTGTCCAGCCAGTTGCAGGAACTCTTGGAAAAGGGTTTCATCCGACCGAGTTCTTCCCCGTGGGGAGCCCCTATTTTGTTTGTGAAGAAGAAGGATGGGAGTCTTCGCATGTGTATTGATTATCGTGAGCTGAACAAAGTGACCATCAAGAAACGTTATCCTCTTCCTCGCATTGATGATCTCTTTGACCAGCTTCAGGGCTCCAGCTACTATTTGAAGATTGATTTACGGTCCGGTTATCACCAGTTGCGCGTCAGGGAAGCTGACATTCAGAAGACTGCTTTTCGCACTCGTTATGGCCATTTTGAGTTCTTGGTCATGCCTTTTGGTCTCACTAACGCACCGGCGGTGTTCATGGATTTAATGAACCGCGGTTGCAAACCTTACCTTGATAAGTTCGTCATCATGTTCATTGACGACATTCTGATTTACTCCAAGAACAAGGCGAATCATGAGGAACATCTACGGTTGGTCTTGGAACTTTTGAGGCAGGAGCAGTTGTATGCTAAGTTCTCAAAGTGTGATTTTTGGTTACGTGAAGTTCAATTCCTAGGACATGTGGTGAATGAACTGGGAATTCATGTCGATCCGGCTAAGATCGAATCTATTAAAGACTGGGAAGCACCAAAGACGCCATCTGAGGTGCGGCAATTCCTAGGTCTTGCGGGTTATTATCGTCGTTTCATTGAGGGATTTTCGAAGATCGCTCAACCCCTCACTGCTCTTACCCTGAAGGAACGAAAGTTCGACTGGGATGAACCACAAGAATCAGCATTTCAGATGCTGAAGCTTAAACTTTGTTCTGCACCTATCTTATCCTTCCCAGAGGGTACGGATGACTTCGTGGTGTACTGTGACGCTTCTATTCGTGGCCTCGGTTGTGTGTTGATGCAACGCGGGAAGGTTATTGCTTATGCTTCTCGTCAACTCAAAGTTCATGAGAAGAACTACACTACTCATGACTTGGAATTGGGTGCGGTAGTCTTTGCGTTGAAAATCTGGAGACATTACTTGTACGGTACCAAGTGCGAAGTATATACCGATCACAAGAGTCTTCAGCATATTTTCGACCAGAAGGTGTTGAACATGCGGCAGCGTCGCTGGGTAGAACTCCTGAACGATTATGACTGTGCCATCAAATACCATCCTGGCAAGGCGAACGTTGTGGCGGACGCCTTGAGTAGGAAGGAGTCTGTGAATCCTCGTCGTGTTCGAGCCTTACAGCTCACCATTCATTTGTCGTTGCCTGACCGAATCCGTTCTGCACAGTTGGAAGCCTTGAAGGAGGAAAACCTTAAGGCTAAAACTATGCACAGTGCTGACAAGCATCTTGAGCTCAGGACTGATGGCTTACACTATTTTGCGGGACGTGTTTGGGTCCCATTGTTCGGGGGATTGCGCGAGCTTGTTTTGGATGAAGCTCACAAATCCCGGTATTCTATTCACCCTGGCTCCGATAAGATGTATCAGGATTTGAAGATACTCTATTGGTGGCCAAACATGAAGGCTGATATAGCTTTTTACGTCAGCAAATGTTTGACTTGTGCTAAAGTCAAGGTGGAGTATCAGAGGCCGTCTGGTCTCCTGCAACAACCAGAGGTTCCGGAATGGAAGTGGGAGCGAATCACGATGGATTTTATCACCAAACTGCCAAGATCGCCTAGTGGTTTTGATATGATCTGGGTGATTATTGACCGGCTGACAAAATCGGCACGTTTTATACCTATTAAGGAAACCGATGGGCTCGAGCGGTTGGCTCGACTTTACCTTAAGGAGGTGGTTGCTCGGCACGGGGTGCCTGTTTCAGTTATCTCTGATCGTGATTCTCGTTTCGCTTCGCGTTTCTGGAAGGCTCTGCACAAGGCTTTGGGTACTCAATTGGATATGAGTACGGCTTATCATCCGCAAACTGATGGACAGAGTGAGCGGACGATTCAAACCTTGGAAGACATGCTTCGGGCATGTGTTATCGATTTTGGCAAAAGTTGGGAGATCCACCTGCCGTTAGTGGAGTTCTCCTACAACAACAGCTATCACTCTAGTATCAAGGCAGCTCCGTTCGAGGCTCTTTACGGACGGAAATGTCGATCACCACTTTGTTGGGCCGAGGTGGGCGAGAGCCAGCTCACTGGTCCGGAACTTGTGTACGAAACTTCGGAGAAAATCGTACAGATTCGTCAACGTTTGGCTGCTGCACGGGATCGTCAGAAGAGCTATGCCGATCGCCGTCGAAAGCCTTTAGAGTTCCAGGTTGGGGACAAAGTACTTCTGAAAGTTTCACCATGGAAGGGCGTCATACGCTTTGGGAAGCGTGGCAAGCTTAACGCTTGTTATGTCGGACCATTCGCAATCCTGGATCGGATTGGACCGGTGGCATACAGACTTGACTTACCGGCAGAGCTCGGCAGTGTGCACAACGTCTTCCATGTGTCTAACTTGAAGAAGTGTTTGGCTGATGAATCTCTCATTGTACCACTGGAGGAGATCAAGGTTGATGATCGTCTTCGCATTGTGGAAGAACCTGTCGAGATTCTCGACTACAAGATTCGTAGCCTTCGTCGGAGTAAAATCCGCATCGTTAAAGTCCGTTGGAACTCGAACCGTGGACCGGAGTTCACATGGGAACGGGAGGATCAGATGAAAGCTAAGTATCCTCATCTTTTTCCGAAACGCGTGTTTGAATCGAGGCATGTTACTGCTGAAGCGGAATGAATCTCGGGTCGAGATTCCTTTCAACGTGGGGATGATGTGACATCCGGTAATTTTCCTTTTCGTTCTGTTCTTTTCGTTTCTTTCTTTTTGGGGCTTTGCGCAATTTTCGGGACGAAAATTCTTTCAACGTGGGGATGATGTGACACCCGGCATGTTTGGCTTAAACATATTAGTAACATCTAAGTCTACCTTAGCGAGAAACGTTTATAAACAAACTTAACTGGGTTAGTTGAGTCGGGTCAAGTTAGGATTGTCCAGGGTACAATGATCTGGAGGATCATTGGGAGTCGTTTTGTTAATACACTAGTACCGGGTTCCGTTGTTGGTGACATTACATGAACTAATTAAGTATATGTGTAGATTATGGGTCGTGTGGTGGATTATATACGTAGATGTGTTTAAATGATGTGTAAATGATTATCTATGCTTAAATATGTCAAATATAGATTAAGGATGCATGCTTATGTGTTAAGATGTGTTAGAATGCGTTAAACACGACAAACTGGAAAACTGGTTAAAAAGGAGTTCTGGTTTCGACCACTTCGAGTGGTCGAAAGAGAACAATTGCCTGGTTCGACCCTTTTTGAATGGGCGAACCTGAGAAGTGGAATTGAAAGAATTCCCTTCGACCAGGACAGGGCTCATTCGACCCTGTGGAAGGGTCGAAGGAGGCCACCATCGACCATTGAAATGGGGCGAAGGAGGATTAGTATAAATACCAACCTTTGTCATTTTTCATCATTTCACAAACCCTAACCGTCCCAAAACGCTCTCAAACGATCTAAATCACTAAGGAAGGAGTTTTTGCTCTTCTTTTTCATAATCTAACCTATCTACAACATCTAAACAAGAATCCAAGGTGTTTTCTTAATCCTAAACCTTTTTAAAAGCATTTTAATTCGTTTTCATCTAACCCTAATTGTCCGGATCTGTTCTAAGGGTGTTTTTATGATTAAAAACATTTTAAACATCTTTCTAAATCAAAACATTATCATTAACATAGGTTTCATGGTGAATAACATATGTAAATTGTGTATTATGTGGGGTTATGTGTTGTTCAATGATTTGCTGCTATATCTATGATAGAAACATGATATAGGATTGTTGTTGATGCTAGATTATTGTTGTTTAGGGTTAGGATTGGATATGATGATGTATGGGTATTTGGGGGTTTTAACGAATCTAGACTTGATGCATGATATTTATGATCAATAGAATTGATAAGAAAAGATCGAACACTCGACAAACTGAGCATTTCAAGTTGAATATGAATCGATTTCAAAAGTTTCCAAATTGGGTAAATTATTCATGCATGAAAGTGATGTTTCCATAATCTTTACCATTTTGGGAAAGGGCTGAAACGGACGTATTATCGGGGGAAGTCGGTGGGGTTTTGTAGGAATAAGTTATCCATGCTTGACTACTGTGTTTGATGAGGTTTCAAGTCGTTTTGAGTGTGTATGAAGCGTTTTTAGGAAAATTTGCACAACAGGGGCGAACCTGGCCTCCTTCGACCGATCGAAGGTGCGAAGGAGGGAATTCAGGGTCGAACCTGGGTTTTTGTTGGGCGAACGTAGTAAAACGGGCGAAGGAGGCATCAAACGGTCGAACGAAATGTAAAACGGGCGAAGGAGACTGAAAACGGGCGAAGGAGACTTAAAACTGACTGGTTCGACCGTTCTGATGCAGAAATGAGATTTTTGATACAAACTAAGTGTTTTATGCTTGAACCTTGTGTGTAATCTATGTGTACTTGATTAGTTAGGGTAATGGGTCACCAACGGGCTGTCGGGTCGGTCTAGTGTGTCGGTTAAACATTCAAACACGTTTTAAAACATACTTGGTTACGATCTGGACAATCGGGGACTAGATAACCTTATGGTTATTAGTCGGAACACTTATGTGGGCATTTTGATAGATCTCCGGTAGAGGGATTATCAAGGGCTTAACATCTTTACTTGTAATCGAAGAACGCTATTTAAGGTGAGTTCACGGCCCCACTTTTACTGCTTCAACTTTTGGGGGAGAAAACATGCGCTAAACTATTTTGGTAACATATGTCATACTATGGTTTTCTTTACTTTGTATTGCTATACGATCTTTGGAAGTCCCGAGGGAAACCATGAATGTGCGGGAATGCACAACGGGGGAAATGTGGATAGATCTATTGGGCGTGACCTGCCCCACTCGTCGGCTTGGAGGGCCGGGCGGGTGCATATTGTCTCGAACAGGAACATTGGTATCATGCTGAACATACGGGCTGCTTAAACATGCTAAACATTGCTAAACGTGTCTAGTAATGGTTTCCAATCGTAGCAGTAATAAAACATACGCCTAGCTAGCGTACTTGGTAACATTGATATAGTATGGACATGGTAACGTTTTGGTAACATATTGAACAAACCTGTGGACTCACCAGCATTATATGTTGACATCTTTTTGGCATGTTTTTCTCAGGTCGCTAAGGTAGCAACAAATGGAACTAGGCGCACGGGTCTGCATTTGGCGTCTAGGCATAGTTGCACGTTTTGTAATAAAAAGTGTTTTGAATAACTTTTGGGATGATACCATAGTTGATTAAATGCTACTTAAACGCTTCCGCTTATAAAATCATTGGTTATGTTTCCTTATCTATTCGACCAACTCCAGGGTTCTAGCTACTACTCTAAGATTGATTTGAGGTCCGGTTATCATCAGTTGCGCGTAAGGGAAGCTGACGTTGCAAAGACTGCCTTTCGTACACGTTATGGCCATTTCGAATTCTTGGTCATGCCTTTCGGTCACACAAACGCACCGGCGGTTTTCATGGATTTGATGAACCGCGTTTGCAAACCATATCTTGACAAGTTCGTCATTGTGTTTATTGATGACATCCTGATTTACTCCAAGAACAAGACCGAACACGAGGAACACCTGCGTTTGGTTTTGGAACTTTTGCGACGGGAACAACTTTACGCTAAGTTCTCAAAGTGTGACTTTTGGTTACGCGAAGTTCAGTTCCTAGGATATGTGGTTAATGAACTAGGAATTCATGTCGATCCAGCTAAGATTGAAGCGATCAAGGACTGGGGAGCACCAAAGACGCCAACTGAGGTGCGGCAATTTCTAGGCCTTGCGGGCTATTATCGTCGTTTCATTAAGGGGTTCTCGAAGATCGCTCAACCCCTCACCACTCTTACTCAGAAGGATAGAAAATTCGACTGGGGTGAACCACAAGAGTCGGCATTTCAAGAACTGAAGTCTAAACTTTGTTTTGCTCCTATTTTGTCCTTGCCTGAAGGCCCTGATGATTTCGTTGTTTACTGTGATGCTTCTATTCATGGTCTCGGTTGCGTATTGATGCAACGCGAGAAAGTGATTGCGTACGCTTCTCGTCAACTCAAGGTGCACGAAAAGAACTACAACACCCATGACTTGGAGTTGGGTGCGGTGGTTTTCGCGTTGAAAATTTGGAGACATTACTTGTATGGTACCAAATGCACCATCTACACCGATCACAAGAGTCTTCAACATATTTTCAACCAACAACATTTGAACCTAAGACAGCGTCGTTGGATTGAACTCCTGAACGACTATGATTGTGCCATCAAGTACCATCCTGGCAAGGCGAATGTAGTAGCAGACGCCTTGAGCAGGAAGGAATCAATTAATCCTCGTCGCGTTCGGGCGTTGCAGCTCACCATTCATTCCTCTCTACCTGACCAACTCCGTTCTGCTTAGTTAGAAGCTTTGAAGGAGGAAAACCTTAAAGCTGAGACTATGCACGGTGCCGACAAGCACCTCGAGCGAAGGCCTGATGGCCTGCACTACTTCGCAGAACGCTTATGGGTTCCTTTATTCGGGGGACTTTGGGAGCTTGTTTTAGATGAGGCTCACAAGTCCCGGTATTCTATTCATCCTGGTTCGGATAAGATGTACCAAGATCTGAAGGTGCTTTACTGGTGGCCGAACATGAGGTCAGATATAGCCTCATACGTGAGCAAATGCTTGACCTGTGCTAAGGTCAAGGTGGAATACCAGAAACCGTCGGGTCTCTTACAACAACCTGAAATTCCGGAGTGGAAGTGGGAACGGATTACAATGGATTTTGTCACGCAACTACCTAAGTCACCGAGCGGGAATGATAAGATATGGGTAATCGTTGATCGGTTGACGAAATCAGCCCATTTTCTCGCTATTAAGGAGACCGACACCATGGATCGTTTGGCTCGTCTTTATCTGAAGGAAGTTGTTTCTAAGCACGGGGTGCCAGTTTCTATTATTTCGGATCGTGACTCCCACTTTACTTCTCACTTCTGGAAGTCTTTGCACAAGGCTTTGGGTACTCAGCTGGACATGAGTACAGCTTATCACCCATAGACTGACGGTCAGAGTGAACGCACGATTCAAACCTTAGAAGACATGTTGCGAGCATGTGTGATCGATTTTGGCAAAGGTTGGGAAGCTCACCTACCGTTAGTAGAATTCTCTTACAACAACAGTTACCACACGAGCATCAAGGCAGCTCCGTTCGAGGCACTGTACGGGCGGAAATGCCGGTCTCCTCTTTGTTGGGCTGAGGTGGGTGAGAGTCAACTCACTGGGCCTGAGCTAGTGTACGAAACTTCGGAAAAGATCGTACAAATTCGTAACCGGTTGGCAGCGGCACGGGATCGGCAAAAGAGTTATGCTGATCAGCGTCGCAAGCCATTGGAATTCCAAGTTGATGAAAAAGTACTTCTGAAAGTTTCACCGTGGAAGGGCGTCATACGCTTTGGGAAGCGTGGCAAACTCAACCTTCGGTATGTCGGCCCATTTACAATCCTGAAACGGATTGGACCGGTGGCATATCGTCTTGATTTACCGACGGAGCTCGGCAACGTACATAACGTCTTCCATGTGTCCAACTTAAAGAAGTGTCTGGCTGACGAGTCTCTTATTGTTCCTCTGGAAGAGATCAAGGTGGATGATCGTCTTCGGATTGTGGAGGAACCCGTTGAGATCCTTGATTACAAGATTCGTAGCCTACGTCATAGCAAGATTCGCATTGTTAAGGTTCGCTGGAACTCGAACCGGGGACCAGAGTACACTTGGGAACGGGAGGATCAGATGAAATCTAAGTATCCTCATCTCTTTCCTAAGGAAGCGTTCGAATCGAGATATGTTACCACTGCTGCTGAATGAATCTCGGGGCGAGATTCCTTTTTAACGTGGGGATGATGTGACAACTCGGGTAAATCTCATTTTTGGTTTCTATCTTTTGTCTGTTTCTTTTGTTATTCCTTTTTGGTACTTGTGCAATTCTCGGGACGAAAATTCTTTTAACGTGGGGATGATGTGACACCCGGCAAATTCTGGTTAACAACGCTGTCTAGATGAAAGTCTACCTTAGCGAATCACGCGTATATTATACTTAACGGGGTTAGTTGAGTCGTGTTACGATTCGGGAACTGTTAGTTTAGTATAGAGGATCATTAGATGTTAGTCTAAAGGCTCATTAGACGTCAGTCCTTAACCAAGTGTACAAAGGGTGACGATTCGTAGAATCGTCAGAGCATAGGGAACATACAAGTCTTGAGTCCCGGGAATTGGTGAACGAGTGTGAATATGTTTGTTTGCAAGTATTATGTGTTTACAATCATTATGTGACTTGTCGGTATGTGAAAATGTGTTAACATATGTTAAAACGGGGTTTAACGCGCAAAATACACAGAACCAACCCCTATAGGCGAGTAGGGAAGCCTAATCGCCTATAGGGGCGAATAGGACATATGTATGGGCGAATAGAAGGCTAATCGCCTATAGGGTAGGCGATTAGCAACCCTATTCGCCTGATGCTGCTGCGTACTCGCCTATAACGTGCTGGACGACTAAAAACGCCTATAAATACAATACTTGACCTCCTAAACTTCATATTAATAACCCTAGTCGTCCCACAACTCGTCCCAACACACACACAACCTCTGGAACACGATTTTGGATCAAAACACAAGATTTCAAGCCTATTACATCAATCTATCATAAATCTAAGGTGTGGTTTTCATTCATGCAATCTTTAATAACGTTTTTATTAAATCCCTAATGGTCCAGACCTGTTTATTAACGTATGTGTCTTCTGAAATTCGTTAATAATCATTGTTAATTGGATTCTAGCTATTATGCATGATTGTATGTGTGTTTATAATTAAAAGCTAGGGTTTTTGTGATTCAAGAAGGATTGTTAGCATGATATTAAGGTAGTTACAGATTGATGATGATAGCATGTTGATGAGATCTGAGTAATTGTTCATTAGGGTTACGGTTATGCATGTTAATGTGATGTTTCATGCTATGTGTATTGTTTTGGGATACATGGTTGCATGCAGGGCTGATAGAACGAGGTTAAACGAAGGATTTTGATTGAAATATGTTTGATATAGTTGTTTGATTGATATTTGATGTTTACACACGTTCTGGATTGGATTTGGAGTGTTAAACGCGCGAAAAACCGGAACAGCTATGCTATAGGCGAATAGGAACCCTAATCCCCTATACTATAGGCGATTAGGAGGCTATTCGCCTGATGAGGAGCCCTAATCGCCTATAGTATAGGCGAATAGGAGCCTATTTGCCTTTACTTCATGCATTTACGATCCTAAATGCTAGTTAAGCCCTGAATTGCATGCTTTACGACGTAATCGCCTATAAACTCCTAATTTGTATACCATATAACCCTAATCGCCTATAGTATAGGCGATTAGCATTCCTAAATGCCTGTTGACCCACGTAATCACTAGTTGACTTTTCCTAATCGCCTGTACTGCTGCTGTAAGTGTAATATAGCATTTCGGGACCCGATTTGACACCTAGGAACATGCTAGGAACCCCGTAACATACCTAGTAACTTGGTAATATGTGCTCGGACTTGTTTATGTGATACTTGAACTACGTGCTACAACTTGTTGGACTTTAACGTATATTAAGTGTGATTGCATGATTGTGTGTTAGTGAGTGCAAGTATAACACGGGGAGTCTCGGGTCACCAATGGGATGTCGAGTCTTGTACATTGGGTTAATTTAACAGTCACGGTGTTTTCAAACGAACTTGGTTATGGTCTGGACATCTAGGGACTAACTAACCTACGGGTTATTAGTCTAATTACTTGTAACTGTCACATGTTAGGTCGCCGCTTTACGGGGCTAACATAGCTTGCTGATTTTATTCGTATTACGAAGTAACGCAACCTAAGGTGAGTTTACGGCCCCTCTTTTAACTGGTTTCACTTTTTGGGGGAGAAAACATGTGTTAAACTTATGTTTTGGTAACAACTGTCATACTATGGGTTTCTATGGTTTACTATACGATCTTTGGAAGTCCCGGGGGAAACCATGAATGTGCGGGTTAGCACAACGGGGAAATGTGAATAGATCTATTGGGAATGACCAACCCCGCTCGTCGGCTTGGAGGGCCGGGCGAGTGCATATTGTCTCAAACAGGAACAGGTTTACTATTCGGGCACAACATCGGGTTTGCGAGTTAGTAATGGTTTTCCAATCGTAGATGTAACAAAACATACGCCTAGCTAGCGTACTTGGTTTACAAATTGTTATAGTATGGACAGGTTGGACTTGATACTTTGATTACAAAACCTGTGAACTCACCAGCATTTTTGTGCTGACGTAAACTCTTACATGTTTTCTCAGGTCGCTAAGGTAGCACTACGGACTAGGGCGCACGCGTCTGCACGGCGTCTAGTTAGGATTGCATGGTTTTCAAACATTAAATAATTTGGTTTACTTTTGGATTATGTTTTGAGAATAAGCTTCCGCTGTAATTGGGGATTTAAACTATGTTTTTGAAATTGCATATGTTAATTTAGACTTGTTTATTGTGATCGTTGACTTGGATCCTGGTTTGTCATGCGCCTCGCGGTAAAACTCCGCAAGTGGATTTTGAGGGTGTGACAGATTGGTATCAGAGCCAATGTTTATAGTGAACTAGGACTGCATGTAGAGTCTAGTCTATAGCCGAGTCGCACACACTAGACGATCACATAGTACTAAACATTATGGTGGATTACGTATGGGCTTGTCGGGGTGTCTCTAAATAATCTGACCTTCCTATGTTACATCATCTGTTCTATCTTAAGTCGGGTTACTTGCTTTCTAGGCGGTGTGGTATATTGGGGTAAATCGTGTACTCTTGAGATTTGTCCAAGGCTCGGACATCTCCCTTTCATACTCCAATAGAAACACTTGCCATAAACTACCGTAGCATTACGGTGTATAGCTAAGAGTCTATGTTCGGTGATTTGAACTTTGAACTAGGAGAACACTTGGAGGACCATGTAGAGCGGTTTATCATTTTGGGTGCACACAAAATCATAAACCGAAATGCATGAAAGCCCTAGTGAGCTCTAGGTTTGAATGGATAGTCCTGGGTTGGATCTAGCTTTGATCTTGTGAACGCTAGTGGTTACCATTAGCTGCGAAACTAAATTCTCTCGTTCTTTCTGTCAGAATCATGTCTGGAGTACGAGGAGGACGTGGAGGTGGCCGCAATGGTGGGCGTGGTGGTGGTCGCGGTGGTGGTGGTGGTCGTGGAGGTGTAAACCTAACACAAGAAGATCTGAACAACTTACTGCAAGCTGCCTTTCAGTTAGGGCACAATGGTGGTGGTAAGTTGATTTATCCATTTTTTCCTCATTGGCGAACCTTGTTCACATCCTTCGTGGTTTCTCATGCGTTTTTATTTCAGGTGGTCCTGTTAACCCACCCCCACCTATGTGTACCTACAAGATGTTTCGGGACTGTAAGCCCCATGAATTCTCTGGCACTGAGGGTGCGGTGAGCTTGCTCAGGTGGCTGGAAAAGGTGGAGTCAGTGTTTCTGATGTGTAACTGTCTCCCAGAGGATCGAGTCAAGTACGCTGCTGCGTTATTCCAGGATATTGCTTTGACCTGGTGGAACAATATCACCCAGAATATGGGTATAGGGGAGGCGTATGCTATGCCTTGGGAAAATTTTGTTCAACTACTGAAGCGAGAGTACTGTCCAAGGGAAGAAGTTCAGAAGTTAGAGCACGAGGTGTGGAACCTCAAGATGACTGGATCAGAGATTGAAAAGTATACGGTAAGGCGTAATGAGTTGGCAGTGCTGTGTCCTGATCTGCATGTGCCAGAATACAGGAGGATTGAACACTATATCTCGGGGATAGTACCAGAGATCGCAGGGTTGGTGGCTGCGGGAAATCTTCCTACATACTCAGGGGTGGTCCGATCGGCTCACAGGATGACAAACTTGAAGGTGAATGAGGGTATCTTGCCTGCTAAGGGTTCGACTGTCAAGGCCCCGGAGAATAACAAGCGTAAGTGGGATAACGAGGGGAAAGGATCTGTACCAGCACCAGCACAACAGGGTAAGAGATTCGATAGCGGGGGTTCTTCTTCTTCTGGTACCAAACAGGGTGGTTATGCGGGGAAATTACCTAAATGCAACAAATGTGGGCGTCATCATCAGGGGGACTGTGACCGTAATCGTTGCCATCGCTGTCAGCGACTTGGGCATTTTGCTAAAGACTGTCGGGCGACACTTCCATCGACCCAGGCCCCAACTACTAACTCGGCTCCTACTACTCAAGGAACTACGGGAAGACAGGGATGTTACAACTGTGGGGAGACTGGGCATTACAAGAAGGAGTGCCCGAAACTGAAGCAGGGCGGGAACAACGGTAACGGGAACAACGGGGGCGGTGGCAGGAATGCACGTGCCTTCGTCATTGGAGCCGCAGAGGCTAGGCAGGATCCTGACACAGTTACCGGTACGTTCCTTCTTAATAATCAAGGTGGATGATCGTCTTCGGATTGTGGAGGAACCCGTTGAGATCCTTGATTACAAGATTCGTAGCCTACGTCATAGCAAGATTCGCATTGTTAAGGTTCGCTGGAACTCGAACCGGGGACCAGAGTACACTTGGGAACGGGAGGATCAGATGAAATCTAAGTATCCTCATCTCTTTCCTAAGGAAGCGTTCGAATCGAGATATGTTACCACTGCTGCTGAATGAATCTCGGGGCGAGATTCCTTTTTAACGTGGGGATGATGTGACAACTCGGGTAAATCTCATTTTTGGTTTCTATCTTTTGTCTGTTTCTTTTGTTATTCCTTTTTGGTACTTGTGCAATTCTCGGGACGAAAATTCTTTTAACGTGGGGATGATGTGACACCCGGCAAATTCTGGTTAACAACGCTGTCTAGATGAAAGTCTACCTTAGCGAGTCACGCGTATATTATACTTAACGGGGTTAGTTGAGTCGTGTTACGATTCGGGAACTGTTAGTTTAGTATAGAGGATCATTAGATGTTAGTCTAAAGGCTCATTAGACGTCAGTCCTTAACCAAGTGTACAAAGGGTGACGATTCGTAGAATCGTCAGAGCATAGGGAACATACAAGTCTTGAGTCCCGGGAATTGGTGAACGAGTGTGAATATGTTTGTTTGCAAGTATTATGTGTTTACAATCATTATGTGACTTGTCGGTATGTGAAAATGTGTTAACATATGTTAAAACGGGGTTTAACGCGCAAAATACACAGAACCAACCCCTATAGGCGAGTAGGGAAGCCTAATCGCCTATAGGGGGCGAATAGGACATATGTATGGGCGAATAGAAGGCTAATCGCCTATAGGGTAGGCGATTAGCAACCCTATTCGCCTGATGCTGCTGCGTACTCGCCTATAACGTGCTGGACGACTAAAAACGCCTATAAATACAATACTTGACCTCCTAAACTTCATATTAATAACCCTAGTCGTCCCACAACTCGTCCCAACACACACACAACCTCTGGAACACTATTTTGGATCAAAACACAAGATTTCAAGCCTATTACATCAATCTATCATAAATCTAAGGTGTGGTTTTCATTCATGCAATCTTTAATAACGTTTTTATTAAATCCCTAATGGTCCAGACCTGTTTATAAACGTATGTGTCTTCTGAAATTCGTTAATAATCATTGTTAATTGGATTCTAGCTATTATGCATGATTGTATGTGTGTTTATGATTAAAAGCTAGGGTTTTTGTGATTCAAGAAGGATTGTTAGCATGATATTAAGGTAGTTACAGATTGATGATGATAGCATGTTGATGAGATCTGAGTAATTGTTCATTAGGGTTACGGTTATGCATGTTAATGTGATGTTTCATGCTATGTGTATTGTTTTGGGATACATGGTTGCATGCAGGGCTGATAGAACGAGGTTAAACGAAGGATTTTGATTGAAATATGTTTGATATAGTTGTTTGATTGATATTTGATGTTTACACACGTTCTGGATTGGATTTGGAGTGTTAAACGCGCGAAAAACCGGAACAGCTGTGCTATAGGCGAATAGGAACCCTAATCCCCTATACTATAGGCGATTAGGAGGCTATTCGCCTGATGAGGAGCCCTAATCGCCTATAGTATAGGCGAATAGGAGCCTATTTGCCTTTACTTCATGCATTTACGATCCTAAATGCTAGTTAAGCCCTGAATTGCATGCTTTACGACGTAATCGCCTATAAACTCCTAATTTGTATACCATATAACCCTAATCGCCTATAGTATAGGCGATTAGCATTCCTAAATGCCTGTTGACCCACGTAATCACTAGTTGACTTTTCCTAATCGCCTGTACTGCTGCTGTAAGTGTAATATAGCATTTCGGGACCCGATTTGACACCTAGGAACATGCTAGGAACCCCGTAACATACCTAGTAACTTGGTAATATGTGCTCGGACTTGTTTATGTGATACTTGAACTACGTGCTACAACTTGTTGGACTTTAACGTATATTAAGTGTGATTGCATGACTGTGTGTTAGTGAGTGCAAGTATAACACGGGGAGTCTCGGGTCACCAATGGGATGTCGAGTCTTGTACATTGGGTTAATTTAACAGTCACGGTGTTTTCAAACGAACTTGGTTATGGTCTGGACATCTAGGGACTAACTAACCTACGGGTTATTAGTCTAATTACTTGTAACTGTCACATGTTAGGTCGCCGCTTTACGGGGCTAACATAGCTTGCTGATTTTATTCGTATTACGAAGTAACGCAACCTAAGGTGAGTTTACGGCCCCTCTTTTAACTGGTTTCACTTTTTGGGGGAGAAAACATGTGTTAAACTTATGTTTTGGTAACAACTGTCATACTATGGGTTTCTATGGTTTACTATACGATCTTTGGAAGTCCCGGGGGAAACCATGAATGTGCGGGTTAGCACAACGGGGAAATGTGAATAGATCTATTGGGAATGACCAACCCCGCTCGTCGGCTTGGAGGGCCGGGCGAGTGCATATTGTCTCAAACAGGAACAGGTTTACTATTCGGGCACAACATCGGGTTTGCGAGTTAGTAATGGTTTTCCAATCGTAGATGTAACAAAACATACGCCTAGCTAGCGTACTTGGTTTACAAATTGTTATAGTATGGACAGGTTGGACTTGATACTTTGATTACAAAACCTGTGAACTCACCAGCATTTTTGTGCTGACGTAAACTCTTACATGTTTTCTCAGGTCGCTAAGGTAGCACTACGGACTAGGGCGCACGCGTCTGCACGGCGTCTAGTTAGGATTGCATGGTTTTCAAACATTAAATAATTTGGTTTACTTTTGGATTATGTTTTGAGAATAAGCTTCCGCTGTAATTGGGGATTTAAACTATGTTTTTGAAATTGCATATGTTAATTTAGACTTGTTTATTGTGATCGTTGACTTGGATCCTGGTTTGTCATGCGCCTCGCGGTAAAACTCCGCAAGTGGATTTTGAGGGTGTGACAGATTGGTATCAGAGCCAATGTTTATAGTGAACTAGGACTGCATGTAGAGTCTAGTCTATAGCCGAGTCGCACACACTAGACGATCACATAGTACTAAACATTATGGTGGATTACGTATGGGCTTGTCGGGGTGTCTCTAAATAATCTGACCTTCCTATGTTACATCATCTGTTCTATCTTAAGTCGGGTTACTTGCTTTCTAGGCGGTGTGGTATATTGGGGTAAATCGTGTACTCTTGAGATTTGTCCAAGGCTCGGACATCTCCCTTTCATACTCCAATAGAAACACTTGCCATAAACTACCGTAGCATTACGGTGTATAGCTAAGAGTCTATGTTCGGTGATTTGAACTTTGAACTAGGAGAACACTTGGAGGACCATGTAGAGCGGTTTATCATTTTGGGTGCACACAAAATCATAAACCGAAATGCATGAAAGCCCTAGTGAGCTCTAGGTTTGAATGGATAGTCCTGGGTTGGATCTAGCTTTGATCTTGTGAACGCTAGTGGTTACCATTAGCTGCGAAACTAAATTCTCTCGTTCTTTCTGTCAGAATCATGTCTGGAGTACGAGGAGGACGTGGAGGTGGCCGCAATGGTGGGCGTGGTGGTGGTCGCGGTGGTGGTGGTGGTCGTGGAGGTGTAAACCTAACACAAGAAGATCTGAACAACTTACTGCAAGCTGCCTTTCAGTTAGGGCACAATGGTGGTGGTAAGTTGATTTATCCATTTTTGCCTCATTGGCGAACCTTGTTCACATCCTTCGTGGTTTCTCATGCGTTTTTATTTCAGGTGGTCCTGTTAACCCACCCCCACCTATGTGTACCTACAAGATGTTTCGGGACTGTAAGCCCCATGAATTCTCTGGCACTGAGGGTGCGGTGAGCTTGCTCAGGTGGCTGGAAAAGGTGGAGTCAGTGTTTCTGATGTGTAACTGTCTCCCAGAGGATCGAGTCAAGTACGCTGCTGCGTTATTCCAGGATATTGCTTTGACCTGGTGGAACAATATCACCCAGAATATGGGTATAGGGGAGGCGTATGCTATGCCTTGGGAAAATTTTGTTCAACTACTGAAGCGAGAGTACTGTCCAAGGGAAGAAGTTCAGAAGTTAGAGCACGAGGTGTGGAACCTCAAGATGACTGGGTCAGAGATTGAAAAGTATACGGTAAGGCGTAATGAGTTGGCAGTGCTGTGTCCTGATCTGCATGTGCCAGAATACAGGAGGATTGAACACTATATCTCGGGGATAGTACCAGAGATCGCAGGGTTGGTGGCTGCGGGAAATCTTCCTACATACTCAGAGGTGGTCCGATCGGCTCACAGGATGACAAACTTGAAGGTGAATGAGGGTATCTTGCCTGCTAAGGGTTCGACTGTCAAGGCCCCGGAGAATAACAAGCGTAAGTGGGATAACGAGGGGAAAGGATCTGTACCAGCACCAGCACAACAGGGTAAGAGATTCGATAGCGGGGGTTCTTCTTCTTCTGGTACCAAACAGGGTGGTTATGCGGGGAAATTACCTAAATGCAACAAATGTGGGCGTCATCATCAGGGGGACTGTGACCGTAATCGTTGCCATCGTTGTCAGCGACTTGGGCATTTTGCTAAAGACTGTCGGGCGACACTTCCATCGACCCAGGCCCCAACTACTAACTCGGCTCCTACTACTCAAGGAACTACGGGAAGACAGGGATGTTACAACTGTGGGGAGACTGGGCATTACAAGAAGGAGTGCCCGAAACTGAAGCAGGGCGGGAACAACGGTAACGGGAACAACGGGGGCGGTGGCAGGAATGCACGTGCCTTCGTCATTGGAGCCGCAGAGGCTAGGCAGGATCCTGACACAGTTACCGGTACGTTCCTTCTTAATAATCAAGGTGGATGATCGTCTTCGGATTGTGGAGGAACCCGTTGAGATCCTTGATTACAAGATTCGTAGCCTACGTCATAGCAAGATTCGCATTGTTAAGGTTCGCTGGAACTCGAACCGGGGACCAGAGTACACTTGGGAACGGGAGGATCAGATGAAATCTAAGTATCCTCATCTCTTTCCTAAGGAAGCGTTCGAATCGAGATATGTTACCACTGCTGCTGAATGAATCTCGGGGCGAGATTCCTTTTTAACGTGGGGATGATGTGACAACTCGGGTAAATCTCATTTTTGGTTTCTATCTTTTGTCTGTTTCTTTTGTTATTCCTTTTTGGTACTTGTGCAATTCTCGGGACGAAAATTCTTTTAACGTGGGGATGATGTGACACCCGGCAAATTCTGGTTAACAACGCTGTCTAGATGAAAGTCTACCTTAGCGAGTCACGCGTATATTATACTTAACGGGGTTAGTTGAGTCGTGTTACGATTCGGGAACTGTTAGTTTAGTATAGAGGATCATTAGATGTTAGTCTAAAGGCTCATTAGACGTCAGTCCTTAACCAAGTGTACAAAGGGTGACGATTCGTAGAATCGTCAGAGCATAGGGAACATACAAGTCTTGAGTCCCGGGAATTGGTGAACGAGTGTGAATATGTTTGTTTGCAAGTATTATGTGTTTACAATCATTATGTGACTTGTCGGTATGTGAAAATGTGTTAACATATGTTAAAACGGGGTTTAACGCGCAAAATACACAGAACCAACCCCTATAGGCGAGTAGGGAAGCCTAATCGCCTATAGGGGGCGAATAGGACATATGTATGGGCGAATAGAAGGCTAATCGCCTATAGGGTAGGCGATTAGCAACCCTATTCGCCTGATGCTGCTGCGTACTCGCCTATAACGTGCTGGACGACTAAAAACGCCTATAAATACAATACTTGACCTCCTAAACTTCATATTAATAACCCTAGTCGTCCCACAACTCGTCCCAACACACACACAACCTCTGGAACACGATTTTGGATCAAAACACAAGATTTCAAGCCTATTACATCAATCTATCATAAATCTAAGGTGTGGTTTTCATTCATGCAATCTTTAATAACGTTTTTATTAAATCCCTAATGGTCCAGACCTGTTTATAAACGTATGTGTCTTCTGAAATTCGTTAATAATCATTGTTAATTGGATTCTAGCTATTATGCATGATTGTATGTGTGTTTATGATTAAAAGCTAGGGTTTTTGTGATTCAAGAAGGATTGTTAGCATGATATTAAGGTAGTTACAGATTGATGATGATAGCATGTTGATGAGATCTGAGTAATTGTTCATTAGGGTTACGGTTATGCATGTTAATGTGATGTTTCATGCTATGTGTATTGTTTTGGGATACATGGTTGCATGCAGGGCTGATAGAACGAGGTTAAACGAAGGATTTTGATTGAAATATGTTTGATATAGTTGTTTGATTGATATTTGATGTTTACACACGTTCTGGATTGGATTTGGAGTGTTAAACGCGCGAAAAACCGGAACAGCTGTGCTATAGGCGAATAGGAACCCTAATCCCCTATACTATAGGCGATTAGGAGGCTATTCGCCTGATGAGGAGCCCTAATCGCCTATAGTATAGGCGAATAGGAGCCTATTTGCCTTTACTTCATGCATTTACGATCCTAAATGCTAGTTAAGCCCTGAATTGCATGCTTTACGACGTAATCGCCTATAAACTCCTAATTTGTATACCATATAACCCTAATCGCCTATAGTATAGGCGATTAGCATTCCTAAATGCCTGTTGACCCACGTAATCACTAGTTGACTTTTCCTAATCGCCTGTACTGCTGCTGTAAGTGTAATATAGCATTTCGGGACCCGATTTGACACCTAGGAACATGCTAGGAACCCCGTAACATACCTAGTAACTTGGTAATATGTGCTCGGACTTGTTTATGTGATACTTGAACTACGTGCTACAACTTGTTGGACTTTAACGTATATTAAGTGTGATTGCATGATTGTGTGTTAGTGAGTGCAAGTATAACACGGGGAGTCTCGGGTCACCAATGGGATGTCGAGTCTTGTACATTGGGTTAATTTAACAGTCACGGTGTTTTCAAACGAACTTGGTTATGGTCTGGACATCTAGGGACTAACTAACCTACGGGTTATTAGTCTAATTACTTGTAACTGTCACATGTTAGGTCGCCGCTTTACGGGGCTAACATAGCTTGCTGATTTTATTCGTATTACGAAGTAACGCAACCTAAGGTGAGTTTACGGCCCCTCTTTTAACTGGTTTCACTTTTTGGGGGAGAAAACATGTGTTAAACTTATGTTTTGGTAACAACTGTCATACTATGGGTTTCTATGGTTTACTATACGATCTTTGGAAGTCCCGGGGGAAACCATGAATGTGCGGGTTAGCACAACGGGGAAATGTGAATAGATCTATTGGGAATGACCAACCCCGCTCGTCGGCTTGGAGGGCCGGGCGAGTGCATATTGTCTCAAACAGGAACAGGTTTACTATTCGGGCACAACATCGGGTTTGCGAGTTAGTAATGGTTTTCCAATCGTAGATGTAACAAAACATACGCCTAGCTAGCGTACTTGGTTTACAAATTGTTATAGTATGGACAGGTTGGACTTGATACTTTGATTACAAAACCTGTGAACTCACCAGCATTTTTGTGCTGACGTAAACTCTTACATGTTTTCTCAGGTCGCTAAGGTAGCACTACGGACTAGGGCGCACGCGTCTGCACGGCGTCTAGTTAGGATTGCATGGTTTTCAAACATTAAATAATTTGGTTTACTTTTGGATTATGTTTTGAGAATAAGCTTCCGCTGTAATTGGGGATTTAAACTATGTTTTTGAAATTGCATATGTTAATTTAGACTTGTTTATTGTGATCGTTGACTTGGATCCTGGTTTGTCATGCGCCTCGCGGTAAAACTCCGCAAGTGGATTTTGAGGGTGTGACAGATTGGTATCAGAGCCAATGTTTATAGTGAACTAGGACTGCATGTAGAGTCTAGTCTATAGCCGAGTCGCACACACTAGACGATCACATAGTACTAAACATTATGGTGGATTACGTATGGGCTTGTCGGGGTGTCTCTAAATAATCTGACCTTCCTATGTTACATCATCTGTTCTATCTTAAGTCGGGTTACTTGCTTTCTAGGCGGTGTGGTATATTGGGGTAAATCGTGTACTCTTGAGATTTGTCCAAGGCTCGGACATCTCCCTTTCATACTCCAATAGAAACACTTGCCATAAACTACCGTAGCATTACGGTGTATAGCTAAGAGTCTATGTTCGGTGATTTGAACTTTGAACTAGGAGAACACTTGGAGGACCATGTAGAGCGGTTTATCATTTTGGGTGCACACAAAATCATAAACCGAAATGCATGAAAGCCCTAGTGAGCTCTAGGTTTGAATGGATAGTCCTGGGTTGGATCTAGCTTTGATCTTGTGAACGCTAGTGGTTACCATTAGCTGCGAAACTAAATTCTCTCGTTCTTTCTGTCAGAATCATGTCTGGAGTACGAGGAGGACGTGGAGGTGGCCGCAATGGTGGGCGTGGTGGTGGTCGCGGTGGTGGTGGTGGTCGTGGAGGTGTAAACCTAACACAAGAAGATCTGAACAACTTACTGCAAGCTGCCTTTCAGTTAGGGCACAATGGTGGTGGTAAGTTGATTTATCCATTTTTGCCTCATTGGCGAACCTTGTTCACATCCTTCGTGGTTTCTCATGCGTTTTTATTTCAGGTGGTCCTGTTAACCCACCCCCACCTATGTGTACCTACAAGATGTTTCGGGACTGTAAGCCCCATGAATTCTCTGGCACTGAGGGTGCGGTGAGCTTGCTCAGGTGGCTGGAAAAGGTGGAGTCAGTGTTTCTGATGTGTAACTGTCTCCCAGAGGATCGAGTCAAGTACGCTGCTGCGTTATTCCAGGATATTGCTTTGACCTGGTGGAACAATATCACCCAGAATATGGGTATAGGGGAGGCGTATGCTATGCCTTGGGAAAATTTTGTTCAACTACTGAAGCGAGAGTACTGTCCAAGGGAAGAAGTTCAGAAGTTAGAGCACGAGGTGTGGAACCTCAAGATGACTGGGTCAGAGATTGAAAAGTATACGGTAAGGCGTAATGAGTTGGCAGTGCTGTGTCCTGATCTGCATGTGCCAGAATACAGGAGGATTGAACACTATATCTCGGGGATAGTACCAGAGATCGCAGGGTTGGTGGCTGCGGGAAATCTTCCTACATACTCAGGGGTGGTCCGATCGGCTCACAGGATGACAAACTTGAAGGTGAATGAGGGTATCTTGCCTGCTAAGGGTTCGACTGTCAAGGCCCCGGAGAATAACAAGCGTAAGTGGGATAACGAGGGGAAAGGATCTGTACCAGCACCAGCACAACAGGGTAAGAGATTCGATAGCGGGGGTTCTTCTTCTTCTGGTACCAAACAGGGTGGTTATGCGGGGAAATTACCTAAATGCAACAAATGTGGGCGTCATCATCAGGGGGACTGTGACCGTAATCGTTGCCATCGCTGTCAGCGACTTGGGCATTTTGCTAAAGACTGTCGGGCGACACTTCCATCGACCCAGGCCCCAACTACTAACTCGGCTCCTACTACTCAAGGAACTACGGGAAGACAGGGATGTTACAACTGTGGGGAGACTGGGCATTACAAGAAGGAGTGCCCGAAACTGAAGCAGGGCGGGAACAACGGTAACGGGAACAACGGGGGCGGTGGCAGGAATGCACGTGCCTTCGTCATTGGAGCCGCAGAGGCTAGGCAGGATCCTGACACAGTTACCGGTACGTTCCTTCTTAATAATCAAGGTGGATGATCGTCTTCGGATTGTGGAGGAACCCGTTGAGATCCTTGATTACAAGATTCGTAGCCTACGTCATAGCAAGATTCGCATTGTTAAGGTTCGCTGGAACTCGAACCGGGGACCAGAGTACACTTGGGAACGGGAGGATCAGATGAAATCTAAGTATCCTCATCTCTTTCCTAAGGAAGCGTTCGAATCGAGATATGTTACCACTGCTGCTGAATGAATCTCGGGGCGAGATTCCTTTTTAACGTGGGGATGATGTGACAACTCGGGTAAATCTCATTTTTGGTTTCTATCTTTTGTCTGTTTCTTTTGTTATTCCTTTTTGGTACTTGTGCAATTCTCGGGACGAAAATTCTTTTAACGTGGGGATGATGTGACACCCGGCAAATTCTGGTTAACAACGCTGTCTAGATGAAAGTCTACCTTAGCGAGTCACGCGTATATTATACTTAACGGGGTTAGTTGAGTCGTGTTACGATTCGGGAACTGTTAGTTTAGTATAGAGGATCATTAGATGTTAGTCTAAAGGCTCATTAGACGTCAGTCCTTAACCAAGTGTACAAAGGGTGACGATTCGTAGAATCGTCAGAGCATAGGGAACATACAAGTCTTGAGTCCCGGGAATTGGTGAACGAGTGTGAATATGTTTGTTTGCAAGTATTATGTGTTTACAATCATTATGTGACTTGTCGGTATGTGAAAATGTGTTAACATATGTTAAAACGGGGTTTAACGCGCAAAATACACAGAACCAACCCCTATAGGCAAGTAGGGAAGCCTAATCGCCTATAGGGGGCGAATAGGACATATGTATGGGCGAATAGAAGGCTAATCGCCTATAGGGTAGGCGATTAGCAACCCTATTCGCCTGATGCTGCTGCGTACTCGCCTATAACGTGCTGGACGACTAAAAACGCCTATAAATACAATACTTGACCTCCTAAACTTCATATTAATAACCCTAGTCGTCCCACAACTCGTCCCAACACACACACAACCTCTGGAACACGATTTTGGATCAAAACACAAGATTTCAAGCCTATTACATCAATCTATCATAAATCTAAGGTGTGGTTTTCATTCATGCAATCTTTAATAACGTTTTTATTAAATCCCTAATGGTCCAGACCTGTTTATAAACGTATGTGTCTTCTGAAATTCGTTAATAATCATTGTTAATTGGATTCTAGCTATTATGCATGATTGTATGTGTGTTTATGATTAAAAGCTAGGGTTTTTGTGATTCAAGAAGGATTGTTAGCATGATATTAAGGTAGTTACAGATTGATGATGATAGCATGTTGATGAGATCTGAGTAATTGTTCATTAGGGTTACGGTTATGCATGTTAATGTGATGTTTCATGCTATGTGTATTGTTTTGGGATACATGGTTGCATGCAGGGCTGATAGAACGAGGTTAAACGAAGGATTTTGATTGAAATATGTTTGATATAGTTGTTTGATTGATATTTGATGTTTACACACGTTCTGGATTGGATTTGGAGTGTTAAACGCGCGAAAAACCGGAACAGCTGTGCTATAGGCGAATAGGAACCCTAATCCCCTATACTATAGGCGATTAGGAGGCTATTCGCCTGATGAGGAGCCCTAATCGCCTATAGTATAGGCGAATAGGAGCCTATTTGCCTTTACTTCATGCATTTACGATCCTAAATGCTAGTTAAGCCCTGAATTGCATGCTTTACGACGTAATCGCCTATAAACTCCTAATTTGTATACCATATAACCCTAATCGCCTATAGTATAGGCGATTAGCATTCCTAAATGCCTGTTGACCCACGTAATCACTAGTTGACTTTTCCTAATCGCCTGTACTGCTGCTGTAAGTGTAATATAGCATTTCGGGACCCGATTTGACACCTAGGAACATGCTAGGAACCCCGTAACATACCTAGTAACTTGGTAATATGTGCTCGGACTTGTTTATGTGATACTTGAACTACGTGCTACAACTTGTTGGACTTTAACGTATATTAAGTGTGATTGCATGATTGTGTGTTAGTGAGTGCAAGTATAACACGGGGAGTCTCGGGTCACCAATGGGATGTCGAGTCTTGTACATTGGGTTAATTTAACAGTCACGGTGTTTTCAAACGAACTTGGTTATGGTCTGGACATCTAGGGACTAACTAACCTACGGGTTATGGTCTGTACGGTATCAAGGGCGGTGCTCCGCTAAATCTCATCTCCAGCATGAAAGCCCTTAAGTATCTTCGAAAGGGTTACTTGGCCGTTTTGGCACTTTTATCTGTTTCCTCTACCGATGAGAAGAAGATCGACGATATTCCTGTTGTACGCGAGTTTCCTGATGTATTTCCTGATGATTTATCTGGTCTTCCTCCCCATCGTCAGGTTGAGTTCGGTATTGATCTTGTACCAGGGGCTGCTCCTATTGCTCGGGCCCCCTACCGTCTTGCACCTCCCGAGATGCAGGAATTGTCCAGTCAGTTACAGGAACTCTTGGACAAGGGTTTCATCAGACCAAGTTCTTCCCCTTGGGGAGCCCCGATTCTGTTCGTTAAGAAGAAGGATGGAAGTTTTCGATTGTGTGTGGATTACAGAGGATTGAACAAGGTGACCATCAAGAACCGATATCCTCTTCC
Source organism: Ambrosia trifida (assembly GCA_028751855.1). Classification (NCBI taxonomy): domain Eukaryota; kingdom Viridiplantae; phylum Streptophyta; class Magnoliopsida; order Asterales; family Asteraceae; genus Ambrosia; species Ambrosia trifida. The sequence goes on from CM054126.1 coordinate 38,674,571, forward strand.
ACGTATTGATGATCTATTCGACCAACTCCAGGGTTCTAGCTACTACTCTAAGATTGATTTGAGGTCCGGTTATCATCAGTTGCGCGTAAGGGAAGCTGACGTTGCAAAGACTGCCTTTCGTACACGTTATGGTCATTTCGAATTCTTGGTCATGCCTTTCGGTCTCACAAACGCACCGGCGGTTTTCATGGATTTGATGAACCGCGTTTGCAAACCATATCTTGACAAGTTCGTCATTGTGTTTATTGATGACATCCTGATTTACTCCAAGAACAAGACCGAACACGAGGAACACCTGCGTTTGGTTTTGGAACTTTTGCGACGGGAACAACTTTACGCTAAGTTCTCAAAGTGTGACTTTTGGTTACGCGAAGTTCAGTTCCTAGGATATGTGGTTAATGAACTAGGAATTCATGTCGATCCAGCTAAGATTGAAGCGATCAAGGACTGGGGAGCACCAAAGACGCCAACTGAGGTACGGCAATTTCTAGGCCTTGCGGGCTATTATCGTCGTTTCATTAAGGGGTTCTCGAAGATCGCTCAACCCCTCACCACTCTTACTCAGAAGGATAGAAAATTCGACTGGGGTGAACCACAAGAGTCGGCATTTCAAGAACTGAAGTCTAAACTTTGTTTTGCTCCTATTTTGTCCTTGCCTGAAGGCCCTGATGATTTCGTTGTTTACTGTGATGCTTCTATTCATGGTCTCGGTTGCGTATTGATGCAACGCGAGAAAGTGATTGCGTACGCTTCTCGTCAACTCAAGGTGCACGAAAAGAACTACACCACCCATGACTTGGAGTTGGGTGCGGTGCTTTTCGCGTTGAAAATTTGGAGACATTACTTGTACGGTACCAAATGCACCATCTACACCGATCACAAGAGTCTTCAACATATTTTCGACCAACAACATTTGAACATAAGACAGCGTCGTTGGATTGAACTCCTGAACGACTATGATTGCGCCATCAAGTACCATCCTGGCAAGGCGAATGTAGTAGCAGACGCCTTGAGCAGGAAGGAATCAATTAATCCTCGTCGCGTTCGGGCGTTGCAGCTCACCATTCATTCCTCTCTACCTGACCAACTCCGTTCTGCTCAGTTAGAAGCTTTGAAGGAGGAAAACCTTAAAGCTGAGACTATGCACGGTGCCGACAAGCACCTCGAGCGAAGGCCTGATGGCCTGCACTACTTCGCAGAATGCTTATGGGTTCCTTTATTCGGGGGACTTTGGGAGCTTGTTTTAGATGAGGCTCACAAGTCCCGGTATTCTATTCATCCTGGTTCGGATAAGATGTACCAAGATCTGAAGGTGCTTTACTGGTGGCCGAACATGAGGTCAGATATAGCCTCATACGTGAGCAAATGCTTGACCTGTGCTAAGGTCAAGGTGGAATACCAGAAACCGTCGGGTCTCTTGCAACAACCTGAAATTCCGGAGTGGAAGTGGGAACGGATTACAATGGATTTTGTCACGCAACTACCTAAGTCACCGAGCGGGAATGATAAGATATGGGTAATCGTTGATCGGTTGACGAAATCAGCCCATTTTCTCGCTATTAAGGAGACCGACACCATGGATCGTTTGGCTCGTCTTTATCTGAAGGAAGTTGTTTCTAAGCACGGGGTGCCAGTTTCTATTATTTCGGATCGTGACTCCCACTTTACTTCTCACTTCTGGAAGTCTTTGCACAAGGCTTTGGGTACTCAGCTGGACATGAGTACAGCTTATCACCCACAGACTGACGGTCAGAGTGAACGCACGATTCAAACCTTAGAAGACATGTTGCGAGCATGTGTGATCGATTTTGGCAAAGGTTGGGAAGCTCACCTACCGTTAGTAGAATTCTCTTACAACAACAGTTACCACACGAGCATCAAGGCAGCTCCGTTCGAGGCACTGTACGGGCGGAAATGCCGGTCTCCTCTTTGTTGGGCTGAGGTGGGTGAGAGTCAACTCACTGGGCCTGAGCTAGTGTACGAAACTTCGGAAAAGATCGTACAAATTCGTAACCGGTTGGCAGCGGCACGGGATCGGCAAAAGAGTTATGCTGATCAGCGTCGCAAGCCATTGGAATTCCAAGTTGATGACAAAGTACTTCTGAAAGTTTCACCGTGGAAGGGCGTCATACGCTTTGGGAAGCGTGGCAAACTCAACCTTCGGTATGTCGGCCCATTTACAATCCTGGAACGGATTGGACCGGTGGCATATCGTCTTGATTTACCGACGGAGCTCGGCAACGTACATAACGTCTTCCATGTGCCAACTTAAAGAAGTGTCTGGCTGACGAGTCTCTTATTGTTCCACTGGAAGAGATCAAGGTGGATGATCGTCTTCGGATTGTGGAGGAACCCGTTGAGATCCTTGATTACAAGATTCGTAGCCTACGTCATAGCAAGATTCGCATTGTTAAGGTTCGCTGGAACTCGAACCGGGGACCAAAGTACACTTGGGAACGGGAGGATCAGATGAAATCTAAGTATCCTCATCTCTTTTCTAAGGAAGCGTTCGAATCGAGATATGTTACCACTGCTGCTGAATGAATCTCGGGGCGAGATTCCTTTTTAACGTGGGGATGATGTGACAACTCGGGTAAATCTCATTTTTGGTTTCTATCTTTTGTCTGTTTCTTTTGTTATTCCTTTTTGGTACTTGTGCAATTCTCGGGACGAAAATTCTTTTAACGTGGGGATGATGTGACACCCGGCAAATTCTGGTTAACAACGCTGTCTAGATGAAAGTCTACCTTAGCGAGTCACGCGTATATTATACTTAACGGGGTTAGTTGAGTCGTGTTACGATTCGGGAACTGTTAGTTTAGTATAGAGGATCATTAGATGTTAGTCTAAAGGCTCATTAGACGTCAGTCCTTAACCAAGTGTACAAAGGGTGACGATTCGTAGAATCGTCAGAGCATAGGGAACATACAAGTCTCGAGTCCCGGGAATTGGTGAACGAGTGTGAATATGTTTGTTTGCAAGTATTATGTGTTTACAATCATTATGTGACTTGTCGGTATGTGAAAATGTGTTAACATATGTTAAAACGGGGTTTAACGCGCAAAATACACAGAACCAACCCCTATAGGCGAGTAGGGAAGCCTAATCGCCTATAGGGGGCAAATAGGACATATGTATGGGCGAATAGAAGGCTAATCGCCAATAGGGTAGGCGATTAGCAACCCTATTCGCCTGATGCTGCTGCGTACTCGCCTATAACGTGCTGGACGACTAAAAACGCCTATAAATACAATACTTGACCTCCTAAACTTCATATTAATAGCCCTAGTCGTCCCACAACTCGTCCCAACACACACACAACCTCTGGAACACGATTTTGGATCAAAACACAAGATTTCAAGCCTATTACATCAATCTATCATAAATCTAAGGTGTGGTTTTCATTCATGCAATCTTTAATAACATTTTTATTAAATCCCTAATGGTCCAGACCTGTTTATAAACGTATGTGTCTTCTGAAATTCGTTAATAATCATTGTTAATTGGATTCTAGCTATTATGCATGATTGTATGTGTGTTTATGATTAAAAGCTAGGGTTTTTGTGATTCAAGAAGGATTGTTAGCATGATATTAAGGTAGTTACAGATTGATGATGATAGCATGTTGATGAGATCTGAGTAATTGTTCATTAGGGTTACGGTTATGCATGTTAATGTGATGTTTCATGCTATGTGTATTGTTTTGGGATACATGGTTGCATGCAGGGCTGATAGAACGAGGTTAAACGAAGGATTTTGATTGAAATATGTTTGATATAGTTGTTTGATTGATATTTGATGTTTACACACGTTCTGGATTGGATTTGGAGTGTTAAACGCGCGAAAAACCGGAACAGCTGTGCTATAGGCGAATAGGAACCCTAATCCCCTATACTATAGGCGATTAGGAGGCTATTCGCCTGATGAGGAGCCCTAATCGCCTATAGTATAGGCGAATAGGAGCCTATTTGCCTTTACTTCATGCATTTACGATCCTAAATGCTAGTTAAGCCCTGAATTGCATGCTTTACGACGTAATCGCCTATAAACTCCTAATTTGTATACCATATAACCCTAATCGCCTATAGTATAGGCGATTAGCATTCCTAAATGCCTGTTGACCCACGTAATCACTAGTTGACTTTTCCTAATCGCCTGTACTGCTGCTGTAAGTGTAATATAGCATTTCGGGACCCGATTTGACACCTAGGAACATGCTAGGAACCCCGTAACATACCTAGTAACTTGGTAATATGTGCTCGGACTTGTTTATGTGATACTTGAACTACGTGCTACAACTTGTTGGACTTTAACGTATGTTAAGTGTGATTGCATGATTGTGTGTTAGTGAGTGCAAGTATAACACGGGGAGTCTCGGGTCACCAATGGGATGTCGAGTCTTGTACATTGGGTTAATTTAACAGTCACGGTGTTTTCAAACGAACTTGGTTATGGTCTGGACATCTAGGGACTAACTAACCTACGGGTTATTAGTCTAATTACTTGTAACTGTCACATGTTAGGTCGCCGCTTTACGGGGCTAACATAGCTTGCTGATTTTATTCGTATTACGAAGTAACGCAACCTAAGGTGAGTTTACGGCCCCTCTTTTAACTGGTTTCACTTTTTGGGGGAGAAAACATGTGTTAAACTTATGTTTTGGTAACAACTGTCATACTATGGGTTTCTATGGTTTACTATACGATCTTTGGAAGTCCCGGGGGAAACCATGAATGTGCGGGTTAGCACAACGGGGAAATGTGAAAAAACATGAATGACCAACCCCGCTCGTCGGCTTGGAGGGCCGGGCGAGTGCATATTGTCTCAAACAGGAACAGGTTTACTATTCGGGCACAACATCGGGTTTGCGAGTTAGTAATGGTTTTCCAATCGTAGATGTAACAAAACATACGCCTAGCTAGCGTACTTGGTTTACAAATTGTTATAGTATGGACAGGTTGGACTTGATACTTTGATTACAAAACCTGTGAACTCACCAGCATTTGTGTGCTGACGTAAACTCTTACATGTTTTCTCAGGTCGCTAAGGTAGCACTACGGACTAGGGCGCACGCGTCTGCACGGCGTCTAGTTAGGATTTCATGGTTTTCAAACATTAAATAATTTGGTTTACTTTTGGATTATGTTTTGAGAATAAGCTTCCGCTGTAATTGGGGATTTAAACTATGTTTTTGAAATTGCATATGTTAATTTAGACTTGTTTATTGTGATCGTTGACTTGGATCCTGGTTTGTCATGCGCCTCGCGGTAAAACTCCGCAAGTGGATTTTGAGGGTGTGACACGACGCGTGTTTTCAGAACACGCGTTGATTAAATCGGTCGCAGTTTCGATTGTAAAAACGGTCAGTAAACTTCCGAAACTTAATAATTAACAATATTTAAAACAAATATTTAATTTTTAATAATAAAAAAATCACGTCGGTGTAGATCGGAAGTTGCCGGGTGTCACAAGAGGGGTGCCCCCCCCTGAATTTTTGCTAAGAAGTTCCGATTATGTAGTATTCGTATAGAAATTTTTGGTATATACGGTTTCGGCCCCCCGTGTTTTTATAAAAAAAATTAGTTATATACTTCCGACCCCCCGTTCTGGATTTTCAAGCTTCGCCGCTGCTCATACTCTACCATGTGGTCATACTTTGATTACACTCGATCAGTATGAATACTCTTTAGAAGACCAAGAGGAATTCGAACTATTTGCAAAGAAGATCCCATACATGCAAACCCCACATGACTATGTGGATCAACCGCTCTCAATTTTTGAAGGTCTTGATGATGACGATAATGTTCCAGGAACACAATTTGACCAACATAATTTGGATGACAATATTGAAGATATACAATTTCTGCAGGATGGGGCAAATGAATCCAAATTCCCCGGACGTGTGAAGGGTCAACCATGGACAAACGACCAAGAACATAACAGGTTAGGCTTGGTTGATTTTGTCAAAAAAAAAAATGGTTTCGATGGTTCATTGATTAGTACACCCCCGATGTTGGTGCCGTGGTTTTATGTAACACCCCAACCGATGGCGGAATCATCGAGGTGCCACGTAGTGACGATTGTTCAAAAGCTCATGGTACTAAAATGTAAATATTATTGAATAAACCAAAATTGTCTTACATGGAAATGGAAATACATTGTCTAAATGATATTGAAATAACTGAATTAAAGTAAGGCACTAAATGTCTCTTGTTAAAGCACTAGATCAAACTGCACCTGAAACATGTACAAAATAGATTTGGTCAACATATGAAATGTTGGTGAGCATTCCTAGTTTTGATATATATAGTAGGTTAAAAAGTTATACAATTCAAGTGCAAGCTACAGTGCAATTATGTAAACTATGTATCATACAAATGAGCGAAATCAACCCTGTGACTGTATAATGTACTGTATGAACTGTAGTGTACTCAACCAATAAATGGATGATAACTTAACACTGGCCACGGATTCTCCGATGAAAAAGGGGGAGAATCAATCTAGGCGGGTTGTCAATCCAAATAGCGCTATCCAATGTTAAGGTCGGCTTGTACCATGTTAATGATTTCACTAAGTACAAATGTATTCCACATGTATTGTCTAAGCATAAAGCACGTTGTAAGCAATGCACATAGTACTAGAATTGTATTATGAAAATGTAAACTTGTATTTGAAATTTGTAATAGTGTACATGTAACACCCCAAAAATGAATAAAAGCAAAAAGGGGATAGGAAATACTCACTGTTTACGTAATAGCTTGAAATTGAACTTGGACAACGAAATATGTGTTGGAATTATCTCAAAGTATCAACCTAAAGAATTTGATAATATGTAAGGGAAATAACTCTAGGATACATGTATTTCTAGGGCTTCGAATTTGGGGATAAACGTTTATATGTTTATTAAACAATTTGTTTATTAAATATAAGAAATTTAATGAATAAATAAATAAAAGTCTCTTGGCAAAATTTTAAGTTGAATATGGTCACAACATAAGGTTTTAAGTATGAAAATAATTTTTATAAAATTATTTTCTTGAAAATAGGATATTTAATCTAATTATTTCAAATTGTCAAAATACGACTTCAATATCTAAAAATATTAAAATCAAAGAATTTCTGAATTAAAAATTGTATTTCAGTTCTGGATAGTTAGAAATAATTTATGTAAAATTTTGGTGCAAAAATATTGTAAAATGAATTTATTATGATTTATTTATGATTAAAACTATCAAAAATTAATTAAAAATATAAAATAAACAGTTTTTCTGAAATAAAAATATTTTCTGGAATGTTTAAGAATGTACAAGTTTAGGATAATTTTTGTGAGATTTAATAAAATCGTTTAGATATTTTTATAGAATTTAATAAATATAAATGAATAAACTTGTATTATTAATAATATATATTAAATAAATTATTTTTGAGAAACTAAAAGTTGGGTAATGAACTTTATCATAAGAATAACTAAATATAATTTTTGTAGATTTTATAAAGCACTTTTAGTATTTAAAAACTATTTTAAGTGATTAAATATGTTAAGTATATATATGAAATGGCAAAAAAATATATGTTGTTTATGGGGATCGAACCCTGGCCAATGGCCGGTTCGGTTCCCTAACCATACGTGCAAACCAGCTGGTCTATACCAGTTGGTTGTTAGGTTATCGATTTGAAATAATTAAATACATTAACTGTTATACATGTTCTTCCCCAATTCTACCCATTCGTGCCCTAATTTACCAATCACCACAATTAGTGATCAATAGCCCCTGAATCCTTGGGGCTATTGATCACAGAGTGCCGATGAACATAACCCAAACAAAAAATGGATCTTACAAAGACGCACACGTGAATGAGCCTCGGTCAAAGGAAAAGTCAACCACGAGTGTAAAGCTTCGATTCTGAACAATTTGGTGTTTGAAAATGAAAAGTGTTATAGGGGTTCTCTTAGTCGCATGAACTTGTGTGTGGGTGCAGGTTTAATTGAGTTATTGATGGGTATTTATACTGGATTCAACCGAGTTTATTAGGAAGCTTAATAATGGTGTTTAATCGCATTTTTTTTTTGGTCAATGAACGCGTTTAATTACGCGATTGTTATTGACGATAATGTGCGTAAGAACCGGCATTGAATCAGTCTATGTACGTGTGTATTGAATCAGCAATTGAAATTTTTGTGTGTGTCTTTGGGTTGCAGCGAACGATCAGGGAAAGGAGAAGGGATCAGCGTGAACGAGGGTGTAAATACAATAGGGTTGGGTTAAGATCAAATATGGCCTTGTAGCGCAGTGGTTATGGCGCGTGTTGGGCTCTGAAGCTGTCCGGGTTCGAATCCTGGGAGAGGCAGGGGTGTTCTCCCTTTTTTTTTTAACAGACAAGGGGCTTTGGGCTTGGATAGTGGGCCGGTTTGTTGATGGACCAGATTGTTTGGGCTGGTTTGTGGATCAGAAAAAAAGGATATGGATTGGGTTTGGTAATGGGTTTTAAGAGTGGTTATAAAAACAAAAGTGTATATATATATGTAATAAAATCTGAAAATTTTATTATTATTATTATTATTATTATTATTAATATATATGTAAAAAGAAAAGTGACGGATGTCACAGCATCCCCTACTTTTAGAAACTTCGTCCCGAAGTTAATAGTAACATAGGGTTATGGATGTTTAGGGTAAAAGTTAAGATAACTGTGGTTTAGAAAATCAGAGTTAAGGTATGACGTGAATTTATAGGTAACAAAGTAAATTGTTTCAAATGATTTGGATGGTAGGTTTGATAGGTGTGGGTTAAGGATTTGGATCAGGTTTGTCTCGAATAATAAGAAAAATAAGAATGTAGTAAGACACTTAAATTGCAAGTTCAGGAATCCTAAAATAAATGTACAAGTTGATTGACTATAAATGAACTACCAAGTAAACAGAGTTTGTTCCTGGTCCGACTTCCAGTATCACTTTCAATGCATCATTAGTGTTTGTATACAGGGTGTACCGCAGCTAACCCACCACACCTTTGATACCTTGAAAACGTACTGGACGCCTACCAAAAACTCTAATAGAATTTCACACTACCCTAATGTACCTGTAAATTCATGATTACGTTCCGGACCGGAATCATCAATTTACCTTACATTAAAGTTTTGCGTCCTTCTATGACCCCACCGATTGTTGAGCAGGTTCGATAGCCTCCACCAGCCATGGAGTAGGTTGTAGGGCCTCTCCCGACTGTTTGAAAAGGCATAGTGACCTCTACCAATCGTTGAGTAGGTTCGATAGCCTCCACCAGTCGTGGAGCAGGTTGTAGGGCCTCTCCCGACTGTTGAAAAAGGCATGATGACCTCTATTAAGTGCAGCAATTATTATTCACATAGATTGCAAATTGATAGCATGTTTATGCAAACAAGTTTGTAAGTACTACAACCATTAAGTGTAAGTGTTATCATGAATAATTAAATGTTTACGAGTATCATGAATAATTAGATGTTCAATGCGTAGTCGAATTAAGGGAAAAATCTAGTTTCATGTAATAACCAATGATGTTTTTTTTTTTTTTTTGTAGAAAAGCTCTGTAGGATCAAGTAAATGTTTCAAATAAATGTAAGGTAGAGTCTTGTATGATTAAAAATAAACGTAATCAATATGATAAATTCCCAAATCCGTGTTCGTACACAATAGTATGCAAGGAAAATTTTCTAGATGTTGCATGCTAATGAGTGCGACAAAATTGGGTACAAGATGATAATAGGATCAAGAAAATGAAAACACGAGTATTGGATTCTCGCGTCTTAGGGAGATTTCGTCAATGGCTTAACCAGTGGGATTAACGTCATCCTGATCGTCTGCTTCGTTGATATCGAAATTGAAAGCTTGTCCATGTGCCACCAGGTTTACATTGTTCAATTTGGGACATTGAGGTAGAATGTGGTTAGGGTCTCTACAATGATAACATGCCCGACCGTTAGAAATCTGTAGTGGTTCCTGGGCAGTTGTTTGATGATTATCTTGCGTCCAATCTGTTACACGACAAGTAGTGACAAGGTGTCCAAACCTTCCACATCTAGTGCATTGACGACATGGAAGATTTGCAGGGTGATGATACTTGCAAGTGTTGCATTGAGGATGGATTCCCATGTAGGCTTTCTTGTTAGGGGGCTGAGTCACAGGGTCCACAACAGCCTGGTTCTGATTATCGCCCATTCGTTTCCTAGAGTTCAGAGCAGTAGTGGCGGCCTTTGCTAAAACAGTCTTAGATGATTCAACAGCATGGGTGGCTTTCTCAGCAGACGTCTTGGTGCCCTTCCTAACCAAGTTTCCTTTCCTTACGTGTTTGTCCGTCAAAGTGGCTGCAAGCTGGATGGCTTCCTCCACCGTAGTAGATTTGCTCCTAGTGACTACGTCTTGTATCAGGTCAGGTAATCCCTCGATATATTTCTCGATTGCTCGAGAGACCGGGGTGACCATGTGTGGAACCAGTATGCTAAGTTCATGGTATCGGGTATTATACGCAAGATTCTCACCACTGTCTTGTTTGAGCTCACGAAATTCATCCTCCAGTTTTCTGATTTCGTTCCTAGGGCAGAATTTGGCAATCATGAGTTCCTTAACTTCAGCCCAAGATAATGTTAAAGCAACATCCGCTCCTCGATTGCACTTTTCGCCATTCCACCAGGTTAGCGCTCCCTTTTGAAGGACACTAGTGGCATAGCGAACGCGGAGTTCATCAGGACATTCACTGTTCACAAAAGTACTCTCCATGCTTTCAAACCATTGGAGGAGACCAGTAGCACCCTCCTCACCAGTGAATTTTGTAGGGTTGCAGGAGTTAAAGTGTTTGAAAGTGCACCGAAATTGAGTCGTACTCCTTGCGTTGGCACTGTTACTATTCTGGGTTATCTCATTGACAAGGTTTGGGATCACTGCAGCAATCTGCTCAGCGACTAAAGATGCGAGGCGACGATCAGAACGTTGTCCAGAAGCATGAACAGGGCGTCGACGAACATCACGGAGCATGCGGCGAGCAGACATCTATGAGGTAGTCAATGAATAATCATGAGATTAGAAAATGTGAGTGTATAACTGTACAAATGATCATGAAAGTATGAACTTGTAAGCAAATCATGGTATACAGAATATTGTATATGAAACGAGAGGGTATTATTGAAAACTTGCATAAATGCTTGGAGTGCCCTTGTCTAGCTGTAAAGCCCAACAAGAACGTTGACTTTTCAAAGGAATTGAACCCAATGGTGATCAAAGAAGACATGCTTTAGCCTATAAGTGGACACTCACTCCAGGAATCCCCAGGTAAGCATAACAGGTCCGTCAATGGATTTATGCGCTATGCTTGCCTATGCCAGAAAACCCAGTGTACAGGCATCCACCCTTCCAGATTGCACGTGTCCTTATCACACTCATTAAAGTTCAACAACTTTGAAGGAGCAGAATAAGAGTAGGCATTATGCCTAAGAGTGTCTTCATGAAAGGTACTGTCCTTGTTCCATAATGATGTAGACTTTCCACTCCTTGTAGAACACCATCTCTATGCACCATGATGAAAGATGAGGAGAATGGAGAGAGAGAGAGAGAGAGAGAGAGAGAAGAAGGGAAAGATAGAAGAAGGAAAGTAGAGGAAAATGAGGGGTAGAGTAATTCAGGAAATATTATGCATGAAAGTTCGGTTATAGTCTAGGCCTATTTCATCTAGTAACCTAGTTCCCTATAACCATGGCTCTGATACCAATCTGTAACACCCCAACCGATGGCGGAATCATCGAGGTGCCACGTAGTGACGATTGTTCAAAAGCTCATGGTACTAAAATGTAAATATTATTGAATAAACCAAAATTGTCTTACATGGAAATGGAAATACATTGTCTAAATGATATTGAAATAACTGAATTAAAGTAAGGCACTAAATGTCTCTTGTTAAAGCACTAGATCAAACTGCACCTGAAACATGTACAAAATAGATTTGGTCAACATATGAAATGTTGGTGAGCATTCCTAGTTTTGATATATATAGTAGGTTAAAAAGTTATACAATTCAAGTGCAAGCTACAGTGCAATTATGTAAACTATGTATCATACAAATGAGCGAAATCAACCCTGTGACTGTATAATGTACTGTATGAACTGTAGTGTACTCAACCAATAAATGGATGATAACTTAACACTGGCCACGGATTCTCCGATGAAAAAGGGGGAGAATCAATCTAGGCGGGTTGTCAATCCAAATAGCGCTATCCAATGTTAAGGTCGGCTTGTACCATGTTAATGATTTCACTAAGTACAAATGTATTCCACATGTATTGTCTAAGCATAAAGCACGTTGTAAGCAATGCACATAGTACTAGAATTGTATTATGAAAATGTAAACTTGTATTTGAAATTTGTAATAGTGTACATGTAACACCCCAAAAATGAATAAAAGCAAAAAGGGGATAGGAAATACTCACTGTTTACGTAATAGCTTGAAATTGAACTTGGACAACGAAATATGTGTTGGAATTATCTCAAAGTATCAACCTAAAGAATTTGATAATATGTAAGGGAAATAACTCTAGGATACATGTATTTCTAGGGCTTCGAATTTGGGGATAAACGTTTATATGTTTATTAAACAATTTGTTTATTAAATATAAGAAATTTAATGAATAAATAAATAAAAGTCTCTTGGCAAAATTTTAAGTTGAATATGGTCACAACATAAGGTTTTAAGTATGAAAATAATTTTTATAAAATTATTTTCTTGAAAATAGGATATTTAATCTAATTATTTCAAATTGTCAAAATACGACTTCAATATCTAAAAATATTAAAATCAAAGAATTTCTGAATTAAAAATTGTATTTCAGTTCTGGATAGTTAGAAATAATTTATGTAAAATTTTGGTGCAAAAATATTGTAAAATGAATTTATTATGATTTATTTATGATTAAAACTATCAAAAATTAATTAAAAATATAAAATAAACAGTTTTTCTGAAATAAAAATATTTTCTGGAATGTTTAAGAATGTACAAGTTTAGGATAATTTTTGTGAGATTTAATAAAATCGTTTAGATATTTTTATAGAATTTAATAAATATAAATGAATAAATTTGTATTATTAATAATATATATTAAATAAATTATTTTTGAGAAACTAAAAGTTGGGTAATGAACTTTATCATAAGAATAACTAAATATAATTTTTGTAGATTTTATAAAGCACTTTTAGTATTTAAAAACTATTTTAAGTGATTAAATATGTTAAGTATATATATGAAATGGCAAAAAAATATATGTTGTTTATGGGGATCGAACCCTGGCCAATGGCCGGTTCGGTTCCCTAACCATACGTGCAAACCAGCTGGTCTATACCAGTTGGTTGTTAGGTTATCGATTTGAAATAATTAAATACATTAACTGTTATACATGTTCTTCCCCAATTCTACCCATTCGTGCCCTAATTTACCAATCACCACAATTAGTGATCAATAGCCCCTGAATCCTTGGGGCTATTGATCACAGAGTGCCGATGAACATAACCCAAACAAAAAATGGATCTTACAAAGACGCACACGTGAATGAGCCTCGGTCAAAGGAAAAGTCAACCACGAGTGTAAAGCTTCGATTCTGAACAATTTGGTGTTTGAAAATGAAAAGTGTTATAGGGGTTCTCTTAGTCGCATGAACTTGTGTGTGGGTGCAGGTTTAATTGAGTTATTGATGGGTATTTATACTGGATTCAACCGAGTTTATTAGGAAGCTTAATAATGGTGTTTAATCGCATTTTTTTTTTTTTTGGTCAATGAACGCGTTTAATTACGCGATTGTTATTGACGATAATGTGCGTAAGAACCGGCATTGAATCAGTCTATGTACGTGTGTATTGAATCAGCAATTGAAATTTTTGTGTGTGTCTTTGGGTTGCAGCGAACGATCAGGGAAAGGAGAAGGGATCAGCGTGAACGAGGGTGTAAATACAATAGGGTTGGGTTAAGATCAAATATGGCCTTGTAGCGCAGTGGTTATGGCGCGTGTTGGGCTCTGAAGCTGTCCGGGTTCGAATCCTGGGAGAGGCAGGGGTTTTCTCCCTTTTTTTTTTAACAGACAAGGGGCTTTGGGCTTGGATAGTGGGCCGGTTTGTTGATGGACCAGATTGTTTGGGCTGGTTTGTGGATCAGAAAAAAAGGATATGGATTGGGTTTGGTAATGGGTTTTAAGAGTGGTTATAAAAACAAAAGTGTATATATATATGTAATAAAATCTGAAAATTTTATTATTATTATTATTATTATTATTATTATTATTATTATTAATATATATGTAAAAAGAAAAGTGACGGATGTCACATTTTACGTCTCCAGTTTGCTGCCTATCTTCTTTCTAAGATTTACCAGGCAGCTAGGTTAGTTTGCCTATTCTTTTCTATTGAAAAGAAGTCAGATGTCTGCACGACTTATCTTCGTCTTGGCTTCGCTGGGTGACATGGCATTCCCGTTTAAATAAATAGATGTCAGTCGTACTTGTGATGGTTCCCAAGGGTCCAATATGACCAATTCACTTAGGTCTACGTTGCCACGATATTGTATTATGGAAGCGGACTTGTTGTTAGAAGTTCTGCCAGCTTTGTTGTTAGTAGCAGACGGTTTGTTACTTGTTAGAATTTTTTTTTCTTCAAGATAGTATACTTAGAAAAATTATTTTATCAAATAGGTGTAGTTTGGTAAATTAGTTTTCTAACTACAAAGTATGAGTATCTCTTTACTATAAATAGTAGTCGTATTTCTTCAAGAGCGAATAGTGATATCTACCGATTGTCTATTTATGTTTTTTAGGTTAATTCTTGTTCCATGTATGTAGATTTATTTAGGACAAAATAACTACTTTTTTTCCCCTTAAGACTTCTTGTTTAAAAAAGAATCCGTATATTTAAAATAAGTCACCCCTCTAGTTAAGACATAGTTGTAAAAATCCCGCCTAGCCTTCGATTAATCGTTAGTCAGTTGTTCACTGAGTAATTTTAAGCTAATCAATCAATTAATTAGTAGGCAGTCAAAACTGGTAAAAACGGTCAAAATCGAAAAAAAAATCAGGGCAATCTTGTGATTTCGCCCAAATTCTAGCTAAAACCAATAAATTCTGGCCAAAAATTGTAAATTCCAGCAAATTAATCTTATCTACTTCAAAATATGGGTCGAAGAAGGTGTTAAAACATGTCTACTTATAAAACTGCATATAAAAGGTGTGTATATACATATATAAATCTCAATCTGATTAATTGATAGTCGGTACCCCACATGCCGACTAGCGCCTAACGATTCTTACAACACTAGTTAAGACCACTCATTATGGTGTAACGCCCCTGTATGTCTACGGTGGACGTGGGCGTTACACACCATTACATAGGGGCGTTATCAAAGTTAAAAGGGGGCGTGAATGAATTAGGCGTTGCTGGGTTCATACTGCAAACTTCAACGATGGTGAAAAGGTATGGTGAATTAATCAGGGTGACAATAAGGAAAAACCATGTTTCCCACTATCCCTCATTTTTCGTTTTTTATGGATTTTAATATTCTTTTAATAAGCAGTGAATTGTACAAATTCTGAAACTATAACACACAAACGTGAATAAAAAAAGTGGTAACTCATGACTACGTGATAGTGACATGAATTGAAAAAAAAAATTAAAAACATAAGATATAGCCTAAAAGCAAAAGAGCTCACAACCGCTCGAGTTCTTTTGCAACAATCCAAGTGTTCTTTTTCGATCAAAACCAAATCTTGCTTTACCATTTGAAGGCTAAAATTTTGTATAAATAAGAATACATTCAATCTTATTCTCATGTCCATTTATTTAAATCTATTAAACATATTTTACATCAAAATATATAAATTAATAAAAGGTCAAACACTCAAAGATGCACCGACCCATGCCACAATTTGCTTACAACATCATTTTGAGGTGTGATGTTTGTTTAAATGATTAATCGTCTTCTTGTTCCATGCCAATGAATTCATATCCCAATTAACAATTTGAGGGTAGTGACTTATTAAAATGATTTATCACCTACTATATCAACTAGTGGATTTCTTCCATGAGATCCATGACAGAAATTCACTCGATATCGGTTCATTTGCATGCAATTCTTAACTGGAATTTAATCGGTATAGGTTGATTTGCACATTAAAACTTAGGAAAACATGTTATGCCAATATATTTAGGAATAACGCAAAAGTTACGTCATAATTTAAAAAAAAAATGTAATAAAAATTCTTTAAAACCATGACCTCTCCAAATTTATTACAAATAACTAAAAATTAGCTCAATAAAAAAATAAAATGAGTTACGCAGTATAAAAGTTTATGTTCTTTTTTCAACAACAATGTTATTCACATTCTACTTTACACCAATAATCGTGAAATATTCACATTTCATAGGTTTAAACCTATGAACTCCTCTATGGGATATATGTGTCTCTACCGGGTGGGTGGCAATTGAACGGCCAACTTGGGTGAGGGGACCTTGAACCCACATCACATAGGTGAAGAATCAACTCAGCTATGACCACACCAATCAATCAGTAACACTTAATAGGTAACCCTTAATTTAACAAGTGACACTATACATACCGACTTAAAGAAATAATAATGTACATATAAATATACATTTTATTAAAATAATAATAGCACATTTGTATTTGTATAATAAGATATTGCAAAACTAATTATAGAAAAAGATACAAATTTCCTTTTATTTAAGATGCGACTTGTTCATCACGAAAACCGGATGTGTGTAAATAAATACCTCCACTACCTAGAGTTACACACATATACATTTATCTATTCAATCCCTTCATTTTTCTCACTTTCATCTTAATCACAAACCACAATGGCAACCATCAAGTCAGTAACTGCTCGTCAAATATTTGATAGCAGAGGCAATCCAACAGTCGAGGTTTCTTTCCTCCTTTCCCTACATACATTTCATATCTCAACCATGTTATTGCATTTTCGTGTTAAACATGTTGTGTCCAAGGGTTGGTGGGTCCCACCCGACACGAAGCCAAACATAAAAACTGTGTCACTACCAAGACCTTTGGTCTAGTGGCATCAAGGTGTTGTATAAGGTTTTACCTCTCTAGACAGTGAGAGGTTCAAATCCTATGGGTAACAAAAAATTTAGTCGTTCAAACAAAAAAATGAAAAACTGTGTTAGTGTGTTGCACATAAACCCAAACATGACATGAATATTTAAGGGTTGGCAATAACACGACAATTTTAACCCGAAACTTTTTGTTTTTTATTTATGTTAATATTATATATTTGCATTTAAAAAATACGAATGAATTATAAAATCTTTCCTTAATTTCTATTGTAAGATTTAGATTTTGAAATAAAAGACCCACAATAAATATATATTAAGAAAATAATATAAGGGTAACACGAATCCGACTTGTTTATATAAACCGGTTGCGGGTTTGACCCGAAAAGTTAATATTGACACGAACCTGAGCTCGGTTTTTTTTCAACTTTTTTTTTAAAATCTAAACATATATAAGATTTTTGAAAGTTTAATAATATGGTAGCTAACATAGGTTTATGAAATAAAAATGATTTTTTAGCAGGAAATAAGTTGAAAGAATAATTAAGGTATGTGATAATAACTAAAAATACGTGAAAAAGTCAATTTATTTTTATTAAAATCATATAGATTAAATTAAAAGTAAATTGATATTTTTCAGCCAGGTTGGGTTCGGTTTACGGCTGTGACAACCGGTTTTTTTAACCGTAAACCGAACCCGGTCCACTCTTAAATGAACCGAACTGGCCGATTTAGCTCTGTTTGGTCGGTTCAAACTTATTTAACAGTTTATTAACATCCTTAGTATAGCAAATATATTTTATACAGATTAAACATCAATCATTTATATTGGTTTAATTGTGAAAACAAACCCATATGTCTATTGATCTAGACAATGAGTTTCAAATGAACTTATACTTAGAAATATGATAACTATAAGATTATTTTCCTGCAATTTGGATGTTAATTTTATGTGTTGCAGGTGGATATTATTCTATCAGATGGTACATTGGCCCGAGCAGCCGTTCCAAGCGGGGCATCAACAGGTAAAATCTGTTATTGATATAAACATTTTGATATTGTATATTGGTTGTAGTCATTTGTGCATTTGATTTGTCATATAATGCATGTATAATATTTTACTAGAATTTCGGACACTATAACAAGATGGGCGTATGATTATCGTCTTGTAGGTGTCTATGAAGCGCTTGAATTAAGAGATGGAGGCTCAGATTACTTGGGAAAAGGTGTCTCCAAGGTGATCTAATAGCATGGATTAATAAGTTTTGTCTATATATTATACTGTCCACACCTCATGATATTGATGTAATTTTACTTTTTATATTCTATGACTAGGCTGTTGCCAATGTGAACACTGTTATCGGCCCTGCTATTCTAGGCAAGGTTTGTTTCATCAGCCGTACCTCTCGATATCAATTTTAGCATATTATTATTTTTAGTGTCAAGATCCATAAAAATGATATTTTGAATCATATAATATATTTGAGTTGAACGTATGTAACGTTTACAGGACCCAACTGATCAAACTGGTATTGACAACTACATGGTTCAACAACTCGATGGGACTAAAAACGAGTGGGGTTGGTGTAAGCAAAAGGTATAGTTTCAGGATTAAATTGTTTTTTTTTTTTTTTTGCACACGATTCAACTAGTCGTTTACTTAAATGAATTACTTTGCTGTTTAGCTCGGAGCAAATGCTATTCTCGCCGTGTCGCTTGCAATTTGCAAAGCAGGGGCTAGCGTCAAAAATATTCCGCTTTACAAGGTGAAACTTTTTGATGAAGTGCCTATTAGAATATTTTTTTTTTAATATTTGCTTTTATTGATGCGAAGTGAATTGATATGTTTTGATGGTTAAAACTTTTTGTAGCATATAGCAAACTTGGCTGGCAACACAAAATTAGTTTTACCAGTACCTGCATTCAATGTCATCAATGGCGGATCACACGCGGGAAACAAGCTTGCTATGCAGGTACAATTCTTGATTAAATACGCTCTTTGTGATAATTCGGATGTTCCTTGACAACGAGTTTTTTTTTTTTTTGTTGGGTAGGAATTTATGATTCTTCCTGTTGGTGCTTCGAGTTTTAAAGAAGCAATGAAAATGGGCGTTGAAGTATACCATAATCTAAAGGTGAGCTGAAACATGTTACATTGTTATTAAGTATATTACTCATAAATTTTGAATTCTAAATGTTGGCGTGCAATTGATAATCTTTTCGATGTGTTTGCAGGCTGTTATCAAGAAGAAATATGGCCAGGATGCAACGAATGTTGGTGACGAAGGTGGATTTGCTCCTAATATTCAGGTAATTATGGTTTAACCATATTCATGTATCATTTGGTATTCATTTTTAACTTCTTGATCACTTATTAACAATAATATGTCTTCTTGATCTTTAGGAAAATAAGGAAGGCCTTGAGTTGCTCAAGACCGCTATTGCTCAAGCTGGTTACACAGGAAAGGTGATTACTTCAAAACCACGGATGACTTCATGTCATGATTTCTTGATATTTTATTAAGCCTAACGAAATAGTACATTATTTACCAAATTATTAGTGACTGCAGATTCGACCCTTTTACTTAATGGATCAATTTGGGTAAAAATTAGAAATAGCTAAATAGAAACACGCCAAAGCTGTTAGAAAACGCGCAAAAGTTTACATTCCCACGACCTCTTAAATTGTTACATTAAAAAAGTTGGGATATTTGAAGTAACATATGTTATATTGTATGCACGTTCGTAACATGTTTAAAGTCGGCCAAAATTTATTTTTAATGCACACAACCTTTTAAATCATTTACATTCCAATTATTTAAAAAGCCAACTTTTCTCTACAAAGTTGACCCGCCTGTATACATGTTCATAACGTTACTATCCTGTAGGTTGTCATTGGAATGGATGTTGCCGCATCTGAATTCTATGGAAAAGACGAGACCTATGATTTAAACTTCAAGGAAGAGGTGTTTCTCATTCATATTCATTACTATTCTATTCAAAAGATATTTTACCTCCATGAGTTTACTCTAATGCGTGTTTCTTTAATTGATTCCTTTATGTAGAACAACGACGGATCTCAAAAGATCTCAGGAGTACAACTCAAAGATCTTTACAAATCATTTGTGAGCGAGTACCCTATTGTGTCGATTGAGGACCCATTTGACCAAGATGATTGGGAACACTATGGAAAGATGACGGCCGAATGTGGAGATAAAGTACAGATTGTTGGAGATGATCTATTGGTCACTAATCCAACGGTTAGATTCGTCATTTTCAAATTACAATAACCCAAATTGATGATTTATTGTTTTCAAACCGGTTGACAAAATGTAACGTTTTTTGGGGCTATTTAAATTTTGTTTACAGAGAGTTCAAAAGGCGATTAGTGAGAAGACATGTAACGCCCTTCTTCTCAAGGTATATTAGCTATTAACGAGTTGATTTGGGTTATGTTTGATTTCTAACGTGTCAAATTGTTCAAAATAAACTCAAGGCGAAAGAAAAGATTTTTGTCCGTTTCGGGTTTGAGTTGACCTGATCAACCCATTGTCTTATAGGTTAACCAAATTGGATCCGTAACTGAGAGCATTGAAGCTGTGAAAATGTCCAAACATGCCGGTTGGGGCGTGATGGCCAGTCATCGCAGGTATGTAAAATCATTTACAGCAAATATTCATTTTCAGTCATTTTACTTGTTTTTTTTTTTTGTTAATTAAGATTTGATATATTTGTTCACAGTGGTGAAACAGAAGACACCTTCATTGCTGATCTCTCTGTTGGATTAGCGACGGTAATGATTAATATTATATGTTACGAAAGTATATAAAAAAAGTAATACTAGTTAAATACACCGATTATGATTATACGATGCAACTCAGGGCCAAATCAAGACTGGAGCGCCATGCAGATCAGAACGTCTCGCTAAGTACAATCAGGTTAATCTTTCTCAACTTCCTGACCCGTTAATTATAATTCCAATGTTATTATGTTGCATTATGTTAATAGATTATAATAATGCTAGTAATAAGGCTGGTTGGGTAATGGGTCAAAACAGATTTTGACAAAAAAAAAAATGCCACATTATGTAATTTTAACCAAATTGACCCATTTGAATGTATGCAGCTGTTGCGAATTGAAGAAGAGCTCGGGTCAGAAGCCGTTTATGCTGGAGCCAACTTCCGAATGCCTGTTGAACCATATTAGATCCGTGTGGCAGACGGGTTTGAATGTGCATCTAAATAAAAACCAAGGGAAGTTAAAAATACTCTTCTCTCATAATAATGGACAGTCAAAATTTTGTGTGTGTGTTTTTTTTTTATCTATTTGAGGTCTAAGTATTTCGTCGGGACAATGTAACTTTGTTTTCTGGTTATGGATCTTTTTGTGTCTTATTGGTTATGTTATGTTAGCTTTTGAACATGTGAACATGTTCCTTGATATTATGAAGTATATGTTGAGAAGCGTCGAATTTATTTGATCCTATTACTTGTCTCGCCGCAAAAACCAGTCATCCCATCCAAAACCGCAATTTAATAGTTCAAAACCAAAACATAATAAGGTACGATACAAAATATCCTTCTCATCATCCAATAGCCACACGATTCCTACTTGACCGAAGTGACATTCATACACGAGAATTCAACCAAACCGAGTCCTGCTAATATTTCAAATATTGTTGTACTCCTAATCAACGCTATTGTTTCGACTGTTGCAACCTGTTGGGCCATAATCAACAACATTGAGACAAAACTACTTAATGTAGATTCACCAATATCAAAATAACTAGCAAGGCCTTAACCTAACTGCAATCTGGACATAGTAATTAAAATGGCAAGTTTGCACTTCTATTGATTTTCATCAAACTCAAAATCCATAAGTGATAATGTTCATTAAAAACACATTTTTGTTTATGAAGAGATAATGTAGCATGTAAAATATGTTTTATACTTTTTTATCACATATGTGGGTTTTGTTTTGGCTAGTTGATAACTTTAAATAAAACAAAAACAGCAAATTACAAGTGACACGCAGGTAAACAGGCCACAAGTTGCGCTGCTACCCCCTTTTATATTGCAAAACCTACTCTATTGAAAAATAAAACATTGGCCCTTAGCAGACGGAGAATTACTTTGCACAACCTTCTTCACGCGATCGACGGAGAATTACTTTAGCCTATAGTCACATGGTTCGCGGTACGACCCGGTACGGAACGTGGAACAGGTTCGCAATTCGCTAGGTCCCTAAAATTCGGTTCGCGTAGGGGTACTCTCATTTCGGATCACTCTGGTACGATGTACCATATGATTTGGTACAATGTACCAATTAAACTAGGTAATTTCATAATTAACTTTAAGTCATCAAAATTCATAAGTAACTTAAAGTCTTCAAATTTCATAACAATTACTTCAAATGTCACACCAAATTACATAACATAAAACTTTAAAAGACACAAAAACAATAAAACATAAAATACTCAAAAACATGATCTATATTAGAAAATCAATCCACCCTTTGTTTTTTTTCCTTTGCCATTATCTTTTCCTTCATCCTTCTCTAGATCTTCCCATCCCATGTCTTCTAGCCTTGAGCTTTTAAAGTTTGTAGATTCAGGATACATATCCCACTTCTTGTGTGGTCCTTCTTTATACGATTGAGACAACCTTGAACTTAGACAGATATTAGAATGAACATAAACAAGTTTGCCCGCCCTTTTACAGTTAAGCTGATTCCTCTTCGCACTGTCATCATCAACATCATCATACTCAGTTAATCCCACCTATAGCAAAGCTAAGGTAGGGTCTGAGGAGGGTAAGATGTAGACAACCTTACCTCTACCCCTAAGAATAGAGAGGCTGCTTCCAGTGAGACCCCTGACTCGATGTGGTTTGGTATCAATCCTTGGACATAAGGCACAGAACACTTAGCATTCGGGACAAACCCGATCAGTGCATGTACCCCTTTGTCTTTTGGCTATCCACGCCACCACATGATGCATGATTAACCGTCCTCTTCACACTATGAATGTAAGAATAGGTGCTCCGATTTCTTTCGGCTGAAGAACGGCTTACAGGTTGTGACAATACCTTTTTTGCCACTTCAGCTAATTCTGGTGTTTCCGCATCATAAGTAGACCACCAATCAGTTGCTTCCATTGTAACCGCATCCATTTGAGCCCCGGGTAATGAATAAAGACCCTTCTTTATGTGGAACGTAGCAAATTGTTGTCTCAACATCTTTCGCTCAACTTTATTTTCAGCAATACGATCAATGGCATCCATTACACCTTGCACAACTTCTTTATCAAGGTTAGGCGTTGTTCTTTCTATGCCACCCGGTGCTAACGTTTTGAGACATTGTGTGTCATAAAATCGAGGACTTAAAGCAAATCCCAAACAATGTAAATATATTGACATTTTATCCCACCTGTTCACAATAATTTGCTTTACTTCAGGGATATGCGACTCATATATACTTTCCTTCGTCATAATATCCTTGATTCCCCCAACATAGTATCCATCTTCTCATATATTTCGCCAATTTTTGGGCCTTCACCATCCCAAAACTTTACTAGCAAGAAAATAAGCTTTGTGATTTTTAGAATTTTTTCAACTTCGTTCCAAAAATCATCATCTCTAATAGTATCAACAACACTCTTTGCAACATCTTTAGTGTGTTCATCCCCATGTCTTGATAACTCTCTCCACGAATTTAGAGAAATTGTTGTAGAAAGGGCCTCTCTACAAAGGATTACCCTTTTCAACAAAATGTAGTGAGAGGCAAATCTGGTTTTTGCAACCTTTAATAGCTCCAACTTTGAATTGTCTCTAAAAATGGATAATGCTTGTCCATGGTTCAAAAAATACTTGACAATCATTTTTCCTTTTATATATGTGTCACGAAGCCAAAAGAACTCATTTGCAAAGTCTTTAAAAATTAAGTTTAATGTATGCACACAACATGGTGACCAAAAAATATGCTTGTATACCTTTTCGATGTCCTTTCCCGCGGCTTTACAATTGGCCGCGTTGTCCGTCACAACACATTCATCTAGTAGAACAGTCCTTGCTTTCTCACTAGATGGTGCTTTATAACTTTCAGGCGCCTTCTTTATAGCACTTATCATTTCTTGAAATTGGGGATTACGCAAAACGTTAAATGGAATCCCATTTGCGCATAAAGCACTCGTGACTTTTAAATCAACCGCGCTTCTCTCCATCATAGCAAAAGATTGCTCTATTGGTTTCTTAGAGCTTGAGTTGTGCTTTTCTGTCACTACCGAGCTTTTTAACGATTTGGAAACTCCTTGCTTCATGGCCTCTTTCACCCTGTTTCTCAACCGTTCATAATTTTCTCGGTCATTTATTAGAACAGTACACCTTCTAAGTTCAGCCTTTTTTCCCGGTGAAGCTAAAAAAAATGAGTATGTATTCGAGTTTAAGAACTTGTAAACTTTCCACCACAGTGTTTATAAACCAATACTTTAGCACCTCTTGGATTTTTACCACTATTAGCGCCTATCAAATTAACTTCATCATTTAAAGGCTTGTCTTCTAATTGTGGTTGTCGCTGCGTACCTATTTTAGAATGTCACAGAACAAAAAGTTTCAATATTTCAATCACCACATATGATTCCAATTACTATACTCCACCGTCTCAATTTAAATGTCCTTCTTTCCTTTTTTGGTTGTCCCAAATTAAATATCCATTTCCAAAAATAGAAATGTAATTTCCAGTTTTACCCATAAAAGACAAAACACAATCACCACTTTTGAGGATATTATTGTCATTTTACCACATACAAACAAAAAAAATTTTAAATGTGTGTTTTTGGACCTATGACGTTTAAATTGGGACGAGGGAAGTATTATAATTTATTGTAACAATATACCAAAGCATCAAAGCATTAAAATAATAATTAAATAATCCATATGATGACAAAGTAACAAACATTGGATTCTAAACCTTAGATAACACCTCACACATGACACAACCTCTGCTCACAGATATGGACCACAAGTGTACAACAACAATACTAAAAGGGAAAATCTCAAATATAAACATTGACCAAACATAAATATCAAAATTAAACACATGAAAGGTCTTAAGCATAGGGACTTAACGTCTATGTCATTGCTATTAGGAAGCTGACATTTGTCCCAAGAGTCTTAAATAAGACTCTTTAATTTGTAATGGTCTCACAAACTAACCAATAGAATGGTGACATGTAAGGGAAAAGGCTACTAGATGCTTGAGTTTTATAGAGTCTTAACCTTAGACGCTAAGCCTGAAGGGTCTTTAACAAACTCTGAAACGTCTATGTCAGTCTTTAGCGTCTTAACTAAGACTCTATCCTTTAGCTCTTGACTCGGCTTAAAAGATTCAAGGGTTTTAGCTCAGGCGCGAGCTTTTAGCTTCAGACGCTAGACTTGGCTTAAGACTTCATACAACTCACCTAAGACTTAAGACATCTCCGTACGTTTTTAAGACTTTTCATTTGAACTAAAGACCGTTCCATAAATTATTAAGACTCTAGACAATTGTAGACGCGTCCGTACATTATTAAGACTTTTCAGTATAAATCAAAGACTCTTTCGTACAACCCTAAGACTCTAGACAGCTGTGGACGCGTCTCTAGAGTCTTAGTTTTGCGCGAGAGAGTCTTTGATTTGTACTGAAAAGTCTTAAAAATGTACGGACGCGTCTATAACTGTCTATAGTCTTAGTGTTGTACGAAAGAGTCTTTGAATTGTACTGAAAAGTCTTAAAAATGTACGGACGCGTTTACAATTGTCTAGAGTCTTAATAATGTACGGAACAGTCTTTAGTTCAAATGAAAAGTCTTAAAAACGTACGGAGACGTCTTAAGTGTTTGGTGAGTTGTATGGAGTCTTAAGTCAAGTCTAGCGTCTGAAGCTAAAGGCTCGCGTCTGAGTTGAGACCCTTGAACCTTTTAAGCCAAGTCAAGAGCTAAAGGATAGAGTCTTAGCTAAGACGCTAAAGACCGACATAGACGTTTTAGAGTTTGTTAAAGACCTTTCAGGCTTGGCGTCTAAGGTTAAGACTCTATAAAACTCAAGCGTCTAGTAGTCTTTTCCCCTACATGTCACCATTTTATTGGTTGGTTTATGAGATCATTACAAGTTAAAGAGTCTTATTATGCCAGCTTCTTAATAGTGTTGGATAGTGTAAAGTCCATATGCTTAAGACCTTTCATATATTTATATTTAATATTTATCTTTGATCAATGTTTATATTTGAGATTTTTCCCATATTAAAAAGCTATTGTTAATTGAAATTAACAAAAAAATAATAATATTATAAATAGATACCATCTGAGTGCTTATAAACATCCACATCTTGGTCCTCCTCTTCTTCCCCAAGATCAATAAAATCGCCAACAGCCTCTGATTGTTATCCAACTGCTTCATGTTCAACGCTTCTTTTCTTTTCAAACACCATGATTGGATAGAAACAATATACTTATTCAAATTTTAGTTCAAGATTGGATTTGAGAATGTGAGAATTAGGGGTTGTAACGATACATATTCAGAATGAAGGTCAACAACTTTCCAAATTCCATGTCTTTCCAATTTTGGTTCGGTTCGGTGTTTCAGCTGGGAACGTCATAATCTTGTACTGAATCATGATCCGGAGCGAACCCGGAACACGTTCGTACCGTGTTTTGGTACGGGCGATCTGGAACGGAGATCGTGGCACTAGTAGCAAACTATGTGACTATGGCTTTAGGTAGGAAATGCGTATTCACATCTTATAATAAACATTTTTTTTGGATAGTATCAGATGCAAAATTCATACCTATTTTTGTACTTTGATTCCACATGAAAATTTCATTCACAAATATATAGCTCTGGTATTTTTCTTGATTGTAATAGTTCAAGGTTGATCACTAATCTTGCTCGTATTAAGACCAAAGATCAAGAAGTAGAATCCTATCGCAACGCTATCAGCCTTGCTGATCATGTTTAACTAACATTAAAAAATAAAAGTTGTTCATCGAACTCAACCAATCTCGTACTTCAATTAAAAACAAAATTAGCACGGTAATTCAACACGCAAT
This sequence comes from Ambrosia trifida, assembly GCA_028751855.1. Taxonomy (NCBI): domain Eukaryota; kingdom Viridiplantae; phylum Streptophyta; class Magnoliopsida; order Asterales; family Asteraceae; genus Ambrosia; species Ambrosia trifida. The sequence continues at coordinate 38,701,738 of CM054126.1, forward strand.
GGTAGCATAATCACCATCTTTCAAGATCCACAACACTTCCGAAACAAAATATAAAAAAGCCTACTTAATCAAAACTACTAGCAAGTAGCCATACTCGTTCTTGACGAAACATCATGCATTTCATCCGTCATCCAGCCAACAACCAGTTTCATACTTTTACTTGTGTTTCGCCTGGTTGTGAGATTGAAGAGCCATGTCTGATTTGAAGTTCCTACAACCAAAATATAAACCAAATCCGATGTCATGCTTTTCGGTACCAAGTTTATTTTTTAGAGAACTGTTAAAGACAGGAAATTGTAAAAAAAAAAAACAAATAAAAAGAATTACCTGTTGCAAGCCTTGCAAGAAAATGCACCACCAGAAGCAGAAGCTGGGCTTTCACTTGATTTGTTTGCCGGAGTCTTACCCTGCTTTGACGGGTGAGGTGTTGCTACATGCACTGCACCACCTTTTTTACCATCTGTCACAAATGTTATTAATAATATGCAATTAAACACAAAAGAAATAACAGTTTTCAGGATTACGTACAAGTTTAAATCTATTTGTTTCAGATTTATCTTGTTATGTATTTGTAAGAAGAGCGTAAACTAACCGGTTTTCTGAGGGGTGGAAAATTTTGCCTTTTTCTCGTTTACAGGGGTTTTGATAGCAGACTCGTTCGGTCTCTTCTTTCCAGATTGTTGCTAAAATTAATGATAACAATAATGAGCCAAACAAATACTAATTATAATTATAAAAAAAAATATAAGAAATAACCGCACTAACCTTCTGGGGAGTCTCTTCCTTCTCATCGCTATCATCTTCACTGTCATCAGAGCCATCATCATCCTAAAAAGCAAAAGGTATACATCATCACTTAAATGTGGTTCGGTTTGTAACTAAGGATATGGGACATGGGTATCCGTTTGATGTGAACCACGTGGCTTAGTGGGTTCAGGGCATGCTTAATTTGTGTCATTGATACCGGTACTTCAAACCCTAACAACAATATTAGTATTGGGAATCATTCTTATACCCAACCCATTAAACACGCAACCAAAAACTAACAAGCGAACTAAATTAGCTAACAGGTAGATTTCATAACCAGATAGTTAAACTTAAAAGAGTTGCAAAAGTAAAATAACGTGAACGTCAATATTAGTTAAGAAATGTATACCTCATCTGAATCTCCAGACATCGATTCATCATCATCATCAGAGTCAGATTCATCTTTTTTGGGTTCGACAATCTTAACCTTCTGCTTATTATCTTTCTTGTTGGCTACCACTGGATTCTCTTCTTTCTTAGCGTCCTGCTTGCCTGCAAGCCAACATAAATGTTATATTAAGGTTCAACCGAATAGCATATATTCTTTTAGTTCTTTTGTAAACCAAAACATATACAAATAGATACCAAATTCATACCATTAGGAACTGGAAGTTCTAGAGCATCATCTTCCTCTTCAGAATCTAAACAAAACAACGAATATATAGCGATTAGCAGAAAACTTAAACCTAAATAAAGAAAATAAACTGCAAGACTGAAAATGTACACTTACCGAAATCGTCATCAGTGATCACACAATGCAAAGGCAAGTGAGTCAAGGAGTCAAACAACATTCAAGTTCTATATTAACATAATTAAAAACAAAAAACGATAAAATATTAAAAAAAACATTTAAACGCAGGAAGGATATGATGCATCATCACCAGGTTGATCAGCTTTGTATCCATAAAAGTACACACTGCCATTTTTCCAGTTGTGTGAAAGCTGAAAGTCTTTGTCAAACACCAAATCAAACAATTGCTGAGGTAACCTCTCGGAATTAAGTGTTCCAAGAACAAGTTTTTTCCCCTCAACGTTAATATGTAAGCAAACAGAGTCACTTGCATTGGTATTCTTGATTTCTCCAAGACAAGCCTATGCAACGAAATTTTAATTTCTTTATATATAATCAACGCAACAAAAAAAGTACAGCATATAGTATGAAAGTTATTTTATACCTGTGAAAGATGCAAAACCTTGCCTTCACCAAGGTTTACCTTGAGTTGCTGACCACTTTTAACCTCCACACCTGCAAATTAAACTCCCGACTTCAAACGCTGACCAACAATCAATTCTACAAAAATTAAAATTTCTAATAATGCGAAGGTTCTAGCCAAGCTGCGTATGAGCTACTTGAAACCAAATCGAGTCAAGTCGTACTTAAACGAGCTCGAGCCTAAAATTAGCTTGTTTAATAAACAAGCTTGAGCTGGAGCTTAGCTTTAAAAGTAGAGCTGGCTCGAGAGCCTATTTGCATAGCAACTATTATATATAAAATTATGATAAAAATAACTAAATGATATCTATTATGTCACACATAAAAAGTATAGTTACAATAAACATAAAACAATTATAAATGTATACAAATAATTAGAAACAAACAATAAACAAGCCAATCTTAAAAACTACTCAAAAAGCTCGTATTAAAAAATAGAGCTCGAAACGAGACGAAATCGCCTCATTAAGCTCTCATAATTTAAAAAAACCGAGATCAATGCTCAGCTCGGCTAGAAACAGGTCGGTGTTTAAAAAATTACTTGTTCAAAAAACAAACTTGCGCTAGAGCTTCACTTTCAAACTCAAGCTGACTCGAGAGCCAAATTTTATTAAAGTTACTATTATATATAAAATTATGATAAAAATAACTATATATCATATATCATGTCATATATAAAAAAGTATAGTTACAATCTAATAAAAAAAACGAACCGGCCAAGAGCGAGCTGAGCTTCAAACACTACTCACGAGCACGTTTTAAAAATAGAGCTCGAAATTAGGCGCGATAGACTCATTTAAGCTCTCGTAAGCTAAACGAGTCAAACTCGAGGCAAGCTAGAGCACGTTTTAAAAATAGAGCTCGAAATGAGAGGCGATAGACTCATTTAAGCTCTCGTAAGCTAAACGAGTCAAGCTCGAGGCAAGCTAGAGCACATTTTAAAAATAGAGCTCGAAATGAGAGGCGATAAACTCATTTAAGCTCTCGTAAGTTAAACGAGTCAAGCTCGAGCACGTTTTAAAAATAAAGCTCGAAATGAAAGGCGATAGACTCGTTTAAGATCTCGTAAGTTAAACGAGTCAAGCTCGAGGCTCGGCTAGTTGTAAAGCCCTAATTTCTAACCACCGATTAATTTCTACAAAACTTATAATGCAAATACTAATCAAGCCAAAAGCATAGAATCACGCCATAGTGATGTACATAAATCTATATCTTATATTCTACATAACCGTTCTAATATTACTCTGACCTAATTATTATTATTATTATTATTATTATTATTATTATTATTATTATTATTATCATTATTCAAACTAACTTCTAAAAACATACACAAAACACGTAACATAGAATCGGAAAATACATGACGTCACTGTAAATAGAGGACGCGTGTTGGATTAATAATAAATTAATAATAGTAATAATAATAATAAGGATAGAATCATAGAAATGAAGATAGAATAAGGAGAAGAAGATATTATTTTACCCCAAAACTCCATTGGTTGTTGTTGAAGAAGATTCTAGAGCGGCAGAGAAGAGAGTGTCTGTTTGGGCAAAATAATAATGTTTATGTTAGGGTTTTGGAGGAGATGAATACGGTGTTTTATAAAGAGGGAAACCGGGTTTGAGGTGTGATACGCTACTTCGCAGACCACCGTTGGATTTTCATTAAAAAAAAAAAAAGAATTAATCCTTTTCAAAATGTATAGTTTTTTTTTTTTTTTTAAACAAATATATTTTTAGATGATCACGTATTCGGTGACTAACCATGGACAGTGGGTAAAGAGGTAATAAGTTGCGCCGTAACCCTATTTTAAGAGGGTGTTAGCGATTGAGTTTGGAAATGCAAAAATGTTTTTAGTCAGAAGTGTTTATTGCTTATGACTTTTAAAAAATGAGTTTTAAAAAAAAAAAAGTGTTTGGATTAGTTTTTAAAATTAGAAACGTCAAAAAGTCAATAGATTGTTTTTTTAAGTGTTTCGCTTAACTTATTGTGAATATTGGTTGTATATGTGGTAGATTTGTAATTTTTTTCCAAAAGTCATAAGCCAAAAACCAGGATTTCTAACTTCTCAAAAACAGTTTTTCCACCCCTTAAACGCCAAACGTCAAAAGCCAAAAGTCAAAACAGAAAGTGTTTTTGGGTCACACAAACAACTTATTGACTTCTTGGAAAAACAATAAGTCAATAAGTTGTTTTGAAACTCAATCCCAAACACCCTCTAAATAGCAAAATTTACTCTTTTAAAAATAAATCTTGGTCCTTTGTTGATAGAGAGTTACTTTGTGCCACCTTTTGCACCCGAGCTTCACCTCCGTAGTCTGAAGGGTTTTACATTAAACGCACTCGCCAAGGTTTTTTGAGGTTTCTTGGGACGGCGTTCTTATCTATAAAACCGCCCAGATCTAAATCAGGAACCTTAAAATGTGTAAATTTTAAAACTAATAAGAAGTTGTTTTTGGTAAGGTATAATTAAAAAACATACTACAAGTATTCTGTGATCACTTTATTTGTTCAAAGCATTAAGCATTTTGTAATCACTTTAGTCAAAGTCTTAAACAAAACATTATGTTCAAAGCAATATGTAAATAAGCTTTCTTGAATCCAAAGAATGATCAATGTGACTTGCACATTCTTATAACAACTCTTGGCAACCCAAAACTAATCCACAAGCCAAACCCGATTGCCGGTTAAACTTGAGAATACTCCAAAACCAATTAAGCTGAATTTTAGTTAGATCGGCTTTTGATTTGACAAATACCATTCAAAAACCCAAACAACCTGACCCGGAAAACCAAAACCTGAGTAAACAACCCAATTAACATCCTTAGGAACACGCCAAACTAAATAATATCAATCGTGTTGTATGTATAATTATAATATAAAAATATTTATGAAATACAATTATATACATAAAAATAATTAAATAGTAAGCATGTCAAACTTGAGCTTTAGAAATAAAGCTTAAAACGAGTCAACTTCATGTTCTCTTAAGTTAACGAACCGATATATCTTGTTTGCTTGAAAATACAGGGGTTTATCATGGATATCATTTACACAGTTCATATATTCAGTTACAATGTTTTTTGTTATTAATTTTACAAATAACTAATGCTTTAAACACAATTAAGAAAACTATATTATCAAACTAACATTCTAAAGCTTGAAATTATTAAGAAGAATCCATATATCTGCACGCTGCACAGTTGACACCAAATCATTCTGCATACCATCATGAGTCTTTAAATGGTTCCAAAGATTTCATGATACTGTAAAAAGAAGGCCGCATTGATGGGTCACTGCGATAACAACATTATATAAAGATGTCATATAGGCGGGTAACAGTTGGCCCAAAACACTTTGTCCAAAATAAAATGAACTAGAAATATGTGTAATCTCTAGGGATGGTCATATGGGCTGGATGGGTAACGGAGATTGGGTCGGCTCAAAACACTTGTATACGGTATAAATAATATCTTTATAGAAAGTTGCTGTAAAATATGTCAGAATTATGATTATTTCAGTGGTAAATAATAAAATGATATAGGAGGTTTCAGTCCTAAAATAGTAAAATACACTTTCAAACCAATTGACCCATTCATTTTGTCACCATTCAAAGGTAAATTGGTTGAAAGCGCCACATCTGCTTAAAAGATATAAGAAATCCACAAAAGAATGAATATGTAATCAAACTCACTGTGCCCAACATGCTTCGATCAAGGCTGCCACTTGGCGATTTACATAGTGAGGGATTTCTAGCCTTTCGTGGTAACAGACTACTGCTGTGACAACCTACAATAAGAAATAAAAACAAAATGCATGAAAAATGTTGATTTCCTGTTTTTTTCTCCTAATCTAAAGACCATGGGTGTTAAATGAGGCGAGCCACTCGATAACAGCTTGCTTAGCTCAAATCAAGTTGAGCTTACACGAGCTCGAGTTTGAGCTTCACTAGGCTCGTGAGATTAAACAAGCCTATTATTTATATAATTCTTATTTCACAATTAAAATAAGTATTTATATAATATATAATATTATATATAGAATTATGATTAAAATAATTATATAATACGTTATGTAATATACAAAAATTGTAATTATAAATAAGGATAAACAAAATAATCAATGTATATTAAACGAGACGACCTCGAGCTTGAAAAACTACTCACGAGCTAAGCTCGAGCTTAGGTGAGCTCAGGCTTGGCTTGTTTACACCCATATCTAAGACTAAATTATCAATGGCAGACCTGACCAGCAGTTAGATTACTCCAAGGCATCAGCAAAGTAACAAGCTCCCACAAAATAACACCAAAGCTATAAACATCTGATTTCTCATTTGATGGTTCATTTGATAGGACTTCTGGTGCCATCCACTGGGGCTGTTATTATTATGATAAGCAAACATTATTATATGAACACAACCTAGAATCAATTAATAGTCTGAGTAAAAAGAACTCACGGTTCCTGCTCCTGATTTGGATGACAGAAATGTATTTGCTTTTAAACGCGATAGGCCGAAATCAGCCACCTGAACAATAAATAAAAATGACAAGCATATAAAATAAGATAATCAGTAATAATCCATTACATATTAAACATGTACTGTATATTATGTGACCGACATTATTACTCAATACAGTACAGTTTTTATATATTAGACAGACATATGTATAATATTATACATCATCATTAGAACTCCAAAATGCATGAATACAAACCCAAGAAAAATAAATAATAGAGAAAAAAAGCCTCATTTTTACCTTCACGGTATAATTTTGGTCAACTAAAAGATTGGGAGATTTCAAATCCCGGTGAACGATGGGAGGATTGCGCTTATGAAGATAGTTCATTCCTTTTGCCTGTGGAAAAATTAAAAGAGCAGGTCATTATATAAAATGCTGAAACATGAAACTACTTACTTCCTTTGGCATATATATGCACCAAAAGGATCATAAGATCATCATTATCATCATTTATTATTATTACTAGTAATACTAGCAGTACCCTTAGAACTTAGTTAAGAATTATTACCACATCAAAAGCCATCTTCAACCGTTGCCGCTCGTCCAAGTTCCTTTTTGGACCAGGTTTGTGCAAAAGCTTAAACAGACTACCTCTAAAATTCAAAACAATTATAAAAATGTTAGGCCAGCATAAAAATTAAATTTCGAATCTCTTCACTGATTGTGTAATGTAGAGGTAGCAATTTCAACTCATATACTTGTGAACGGGTTGATATAGGTTTGCTTTCAAAAGGGTCAGAAAACAAAAAAAAATAAAAAGATGGAACGGGGGTAATATATCCAACGGGTTGATAGCCCTCAAAAGTCTATTTTTAATGCCATATAGTTTCACAAATTGCTTTTGCTAAAAGATTAAGATTTTTATTATTGTAATAATATTTTTTTCTCAATATTAATTCGCTAATTGTTGGTCTAATGTCATAGAATAGCAAAACTTGGACCTGTGCTCCATGATAATTATACACAATAATGTCCGGATATGATAATTATACTTTTCCAAAATCAGCTAGTTTGATAACTTGGTGTGGACAGACAACCAGTATACCCGAGGCTAGTTTGATAACTATACTTTATTTAAATGGGTTAGTTTGGTAATTATACTTACTTTTAAATTGACTTGTTTGGTAATTATACCTTTCGAAATGGACTAGTTTAACCCGGTCATGAGGTGATCAAATTACCAAATTCAACCCATTTGAGAAAAATAAAATAACTAACTCGGGACACTATGAGTATAACTGACCTCCAATCCAACCTAAGAGTTCACTATTCTATGACATTGACCCCTAATGGTTTATAATATAATAAATTAAGAAAATAGACAAAAGAAGAGTTTGCAAATCAACCCAAACCCAATTAGCCCGGCCCGTCTATCTTGCCACCTCTACATAATGCTGAAGCCAACCTTGGTAAATATTCAGTGACTATTGAAAGATTTGGGGGCTGGGTGACAACTCCCATAAAAAGAACAATATTTGGATGCTGCAAGCGTCTCATTATTGCAACCTATAAAAAATGGAAGTACAAAGCAACAATCACTATATAGTAAATACATAATTTTAACAAAAATAAATTAATAATAATAAGAAAATTCTTGCCTCACGCCAGAATTCGTTGAATTTTTCAGGACGAAAGTCTTGTTCCAAGGAAAGTGTCTTCACAGCAACATCCTGTAGGTAATTAACATGACTCAAAGTTAGATGGCCTCTAGAGATCTTATATTTAACTACAAGCAAAATAATTCAAGAAAAAGATATACACATTTGACATAATAAATTAAAAAAAAAGCATAGTAAAAAAAGAGTGTGCTACTACTTAGTACTTACTTCTCCATTCCAATCAGCACGATAAACAGTACCGAAAGAACCTGAAAATTCACAAGTGACTGTCTGAATAATTGGTCAACCTGACCCATTTACTTCTGATTAATTGGTCAAATTAGGTTATGTTTATCATTAATCAGTCAACTAGGTATAATTGAAAAATTAGCTAAAAAGGAAATGGGTCAAATGGGTGAAACGAGGAGGGTAAGATGTAGACAACCTTACCTCTACCCCGTAGGAATAGAGAGTCTGCTTCCAGTGAGACCCCCCCGCTCAATAGTGGTTTTGCATCAAGCCTTGGACATAAGGCACATAACACTTAGCAATCAGGGCAAGCCCGATTGGTGCATGTACCCCTTTGTCTTTTGACTATCAATGCCACCACATGATGGATGATTAACCGCCCGCCGTTTTTAATGTTATTTTCACGAAATTAGTAAAATTACGCTAAAACTAATGCAATTTTACTCCCCCACCCCCCACAGGGCCCACACATATATACATTTTATGCGCAAACCATAAGCAGGGCTGGAAACCTCCAAAATCATTTTGTAGAAAAAAAAAATGAATTATTATTGTTTTAATATAAGATTTGTAATTGTATTTCACAAACTAAAGATTTGTAAAAAAGTGGACTAATAGTATTCTAGGTCTACCCGACCTGTTTCAATCTGTACAAACAAATTTACCCATTTGAACCAACAGTTACCATCCAGATCAGAGAAAAGAGCTCACCTTCTCCAATTTTATCTTTCAAAACCATATCAGTCCATGGAATATCAAAAACATCAATGTCAATGGTAGTCCTATCCGGCACTATCTCCACCCTTGGATCAGGTAAACCAACATATGATTGGTCATCTCTATGTCTGATTTCCGGCATGTGTTGTTGTAAAGGGGCACCTTCATATGATGCTATGATTTTAAGTAATAACACAACTTAGTATAATACTACATAAGGGCAAAAGTTTTAAAATCATACAATATTGCTCTTAGAATTTAGAGGCACACTTGTTATAATGTTGGCCTGTTCTTTATTATTTGTCATATTTTGACTTTGAATGTTGGATATATTTGTTTTCCGAAATTACAATCACTATTACATTTCCACAACTGTAACACATATTCGTTTTGCATTTGTTCTATTTTGCCTTTCGGTGTGGTAATTAATTTTCCCCAAAAAGTAAATATTCTTGTTATTTTGAAAATTAAAAGTTGTTTCTTTGCCATTCAAGGTTAAAGATAAACTAATAGAGAACAGAGCCAGAATACCATTAATACTTAAACAATATATTAAACAAACATACAAGGAAACATGTAGTATAGGCAACAACATAAAGGACAAGGTAAGTATATAAGTGAGAACATTTGCAAATAAACTTACTAGTAAGTGGATCTTGAAACACTAGATTTAATGAGTCCCGAAAGTACTGTTTGGCAAGTGACTCAAAACTAACTGTGGAGTTGATATTTTTTAAATATGGAAAATGCAGTGGGGAAAATATTGAGATTGAACATGGACCGTTGATTAAAGAGTCGGGTTCATGGAGGCAACCAGGGTTTCCAATTAAATCAACAAGGAGCTCCCTGCAATGAAAATTGGACTTCAATCTAGCCACAAGAAACACAAAATCTGTACATACACAAAGTATGTGGTGACATTTGGAAATGAACTGAACAAGCAATAAAGCTTACTTATTGTTGTCAAAACGAACTAGACAAGATGATGCCTCGTCTCTTTTACAATATTTGCAACCTTTGGCTATTCGACATGGTAAACCGATGGTGTCAGCTAAGACCTATTTAATACATAATAAAAGGTATGTAAAAAGATGGAAAATATTAATAAAAATATTAAAGAATAATAACAACAAACATATGTATAACATACCTTAAATAATATAGCCCGGTGCCTGCAAAGGCCAACAGAGAGGCTACCAATGGGAAGTGTTACTGATTCTAGACGCTTCTTAAGTTCATCGCTGCACTTTTTCCACAATGGAACCAATTCACTTTCTCCATTTAAAGCAGCACCTCTTGTGAACATAACAGAGTTAATTTGTAAGATAGTACATAAGATGCAAACTTTTGTGTAAGATAGTACAAAAGATGAAAACATACTCAAAAGTTGTTTGGGCAATTTCAATATTTATTAATTTAAATGAACACACGCATTAAGTTTCATGCTCTGATTTTACTTAAAAACTCATAATTTGGTAGTTTACCAAGTCCAATGTTTTGAGTTATTATATGATGAGCTTAATTCTCACCCCATTCGATTGCAAACGACTCTTGCAAGATTGTTGACAACCTCGGCTGTGGTGAGTCTGGTGACAGTATTACTGGAAATGCTATGAATCTGGTTCTGAAGTTCCCTGAGGTTGGGATCAGTATGTTGGTCAATCACGGTAACTCCTAATGCAGATTCAATCCCTGAATTAAGTGATTTTAATGATTCGAGTGATGGAATATGTCCACTTTCTTGTGGATTACTGCATACATTCCATACGTATGGATCCATTCCATGAATAAAGTAAAACCCATCCGGCACCTTGTCAAAGTAAGATAAGCAGCCATTTGCCTGATACATAATAACCCTAAGAGTATGAGAATGTCAAGTTAGATAATTCAAAAGTATGCATTTGACCATAATTAAAAAAACGAGGCATTTTGGTCCCAAAACCCAAGGCGCGAAGCATGTGTATCACGTACATGAGGTGCATGTCTATGTACAATAAAATAAGCTTTATTTACAGCCAGAAACTGCATATCTCGTCTTTTTTACATAAAACCTCCCACGAACCCTAACTTTGACCCAGAGCTACATGAGGCATGACGTATTTTCCTAAACGCCCTCTCGCATTAGGCGTGCCTTCTTAAACGGACAACCTTATTACTCTATGTTAGCATTGAATGGCTCATTCACAATATTAGGGGTATAAACGAGCCGACCTGAGTCGAGCACGAACTCGACTATGCTCAAGCTCGGCTAGACCTCACTTATTAAACAATCTTATTTTGAAGCTCGGCTCAATTTGAGGTTTTAACGAGTCAATCTCGAGTAGCTTGAAAGGCTTATTCACAATCTCAACTATGCTCAAGCTCGACTCATTTAATTGACAAGGGCTCGAGCTCAACTAGTGAGTAGCTTTTCAAGCTCGAGCTCAACTCGTTCGTTAAACGCTCTTATTCCTTCTCATCTAACAAACTAGTCCTAATCACCAAATATAATAATAATAATAATAATAATAATAATAATAATAATAATAATAATAATAATAATTAGAATATATGACAATCACATACCCAAAACCTACGTGCCAAAGCATCAGCAGAACATAGAGATGCCCTAACATTTACAGTTTCCAGCAAATTAGGATCATCACCATAACAAGAAGCTTCCGAAGAAAGGCGTAACGCTAACGCCAACTGCAACTGATAACCTTCCTCCGTCTGTTGCGCCCAGCTTTTCAACGACACTCCGCCACTAACGCCGTCATCACCGCCGTCAGTTAACTGAACATAACCACCGTGATCGCCACCTGAAAACGAACTCTCAGCATAACTACTACCACTGGATTGACGATTATGATGCTGCTTCTGCTGCATGAAATTGTGATCGTACTCAAATTCAAGTCCTGATGTCTCCAATAAGGTGTAATTGGAGCGTGTAGCAAGCATTTTGATGAGGATAATAATAATAATAAGTGATTCTGTGAGATTAATAATAAACTATAAAAAGTCAGTGTGATTCAGCAAAATTGTGGAGATACGGTTGCTGTTGTTTCATTTGTGAAAGAGGGAAGAGGGGATGTTTCTGGATAGGTAAAATCGTAAATAGATGTAGTTTTGTGGGTTGTTTTTAGATAAGGAATGTCCCGCTTCCGTTGTTTACGGGATACATTGTACGAGTATGCAAGTGGACCTAGTGGAGTGTTTTTTCCCGTTGATGAAGTATACTTCATCACTATTTTAGAGGAAACCGTACCCGAAAGCTATAAAAGTACATTTCTTGCTCAAATTAAAATATTTTGGTTTAAGGGGACGGGCGCTATCAGAATTGGTCACGGGTACCTTATTAACAACACGGTAACACCGCCGCCACTCATGCTGGTAGTGGTCCCGTGAACCAAAATCTTGTTATAGTTAACGGGCTGGTACCCATGAGTTTCTCTTTCCCCCTTTTGTCTTTTTCTCTATTTTATTTCCAGGTGAGTGTTGCCTCTAAAAAACTGATTTAGTGAAGTGAATCAATAAAGTGATGTGACAGTACAGGATTGGTAAAATTAGTGAAGTTGAAAAAACCTAGTGGAGCGCCCCGTCCCCCTAAGAAAGACCTTTTTTTACATATAGATCTTTTCATTCCATATGGGTTAAAATTACGTCAAAATAGCAGAAAGGCGGGTAACAAACTGCACCGTCATCCATTTTTATATGGCGAACCCTAGTGAGTAGGGATGAGCATATAAGGCCGAATACCGATCTCGTCCCGTCCGATCCCGATACCTTACCGAACCGAGGGGTTTCGGGATCGGTATCGGTACCCATATTTATGGATTTTCGGTTTCGGTATTATCAGTACGGGATCGGTATGGTATCGGTATTGTAAGGTAAAATACCGATACCATACCGGTACCGTATCGTATGTGTTCGGTATCGGTATCGATATTGGTTTTTTGGACTTTTCGGTATCGGTATTATCAGGATCGACATCGGTTCGGTACCGATACCGTCCCGAGCCCATCCCTACTAGTGAGTGTGTTACATTTATTCATAGGTTATTTTTTAATCATCTGATCATTTCTATTTGTTTTATAAAAAAAAAAAGTATTCATCTTATTCAATGTTTTTTTTACCCGAATCACTCACTTTTCAAATGGATAAATTCACTTTTTCTATGATGGACTATGATAGTCGCCGCAAGAGAAAGTATAAAAGTTGTAATTTTTAACGCTAAAAAATCACTCACTTTTTAGGAATCGATTTTTTTTTTTTTACGAATCATTGTCATGTATGCATGAGCTCTAACTCACTTTTTTTTTTTACTTTTCTCTTTAACAAGTGTTTTTTTTTATAATTACCACACATTAAAATAATATAAGAATTATATACTATTAATGTTCAAACTGATTGAACAGTGATTAGAAATGAACAGTGATTTATGGCACTAAAGTAATATGATTGACATTTAGGGGCATTTTCATCTTTTGGGGTGTACAGATGTTATATTATCACAAAACTCATTGTCTTCATTTGGAAGCTTCATTCTCATCTCTCTGGTTTCCTTACCAACCGCCATACCCAATTCCTCCTCTCCTCTCTTACCCATTCATCTGTTTATTTGGTTTCCTATCTCCAGAAACTACTACCGCATGGCGGTGGTCGTTGCTGGTGTGATTGTCGTGTCTGGACGCCGCCGGTGGCCGTGTCTGGCCGCCTTTGGTGGCGTCTTTGTTGTGGGGTGTGGAGATGTTGTGGCCGTGTTTGGCCGCCTTTGGTGGCGTTTATGGCCGCCTTTGTCGACAGTGGTGTTGTCCGGTAGATCTGACCTGTAATCCTATTTGCATGAATCTTTTGCTGGCTTTTTTCCGGCCGGCTACCATTTCTGGCGAGTATAGACCAACATAGAGGTGGTGGGCTTGCCACGCCGTTGCCGGCGGCTTCACAGCCGTTCATGGCGGCGGCCGTGGTAAGGTCAATTTATCTCTTCAAGCCTCAATCTTTGAGTTTTTACCTCAATAACACCCATAAATTGGTTTTTAAAAAGAGGGGTTTTGCCTGTTTAGCTCTTTTTAGACTTGATGTTCAGATCAACGAAGAAGGGTTACCTATAACCCTTGATTACAGAGTTTTTTTTGTTGATAATTCTGGCAAAAAGGTTCTGTTTTTGTTGTTGTTGGGTTTTAGTTGTTTTGTGGGATTGATTATTTGTTTCGTGGTGGATCATAATGATTGGGATTTTTAATTACAGATTCTTTTTGATGATAAATCTAATATTTTTGGTGTTTACTGTTAGTTTATATGGTTTTTAGGTTTGTCATGAGTTGGTGGATTCTGATCAGTACTTGTGCCATTATTGTGATTGTTTGTGTTGGCGATGATGAAAAAGAGGGTTTAAGGCGATGATGTTAAAGAAGGGTTGATTGTATTGTTATGGCGAGGCGATAGTTTAGTCGCAACCACAATTGATCACCCTTTCTGAGCCTTAAAGTTGTTTCTAAAAAATACGAGGCTATGATGCGTTTTGAACGGGACTGGTTTGTAAGGTGGCCAAACACGGCCACAACAAACTCGGTTGCCGCAAATCCATCTTTGGTGCTATCAGGCTTTGATGACCGAATATAGTTGGAGGTAAATTCGAGTTGGAAAATGGGATTCCGCAAGTTGGCATTGCAGAATTGATGGATGGTAAGTGTGCGATGTAGTTTAACTTCTCCACATGCAACCTCCTTTGTAGCCATGGCGATGTTATCCCATTTCCTCTCATGATAAAACGGGTCTAAGCCTAAATCGGTTGAAATACTGTTGTGCATTACAATGCTTTTAGCTCAGGAATCTTATATTTTTTAGACAACATGATAACCTCATAGGGTACAAAAGACTTTCGTACTGACATCCTTTCACGAAAACTGGTAATCCACTTCGTCCTTTCTATAAAGCCCAACTCTTTTCATGCTTAGTCTTACTAATGCTAAAAATATTCTTCTCTGATAAGCAGTTTGATGGCTAACTTGGATCAAGAAGATAACCATTGAGCAATTTGGCAATGGTATGTCGTAAGCGTTAATTTACATGTTTAAAGTTTCTTTTAGTTAGTACTGAATCCTACTTTTGTGTGTTTATTATTATTTTTTTAGTTGGTAGGTTGGATTAGATTAATGCTTAGGTTGCAAGATTTCTTTGTCGTTTCATGTTTTCATTAGTATTCAACATTATGTCGTTATTGGATATGTTAGACTTTGATGCAATCGACTACTTTTTTTCAACAAATTGATTAAAAAAGAACACACATTAACTATTTACTATTTTTTATGTATAGATTTTGGATAATCAAAAACTAAGAAGCATTAGCATTTTATATTTATCGTAATATTAAACCAAAAATAAAAAAAAACTTTTTCCCCCACACACGCCCATAGCATGCATTGCGGATTAAACTCCTACATGCCTAGACACCTAAGCGCCTAAGCAAATAGGTGCTTATGCGCCTAGGTGAATATGGGTAGGCGAACCAAATGCCTAGGAGGCTAACCGCCTATTCACCTACGCGCCTATTCGTTGAAACGCATAGGCGCCTAGGATGTCGTTTGATTATTTCAATCTGTGTTAAAAGTTGTAGAGTAGCGATTACTTTGGTTATTTGTGCGTTTTAGTAGTTAATTTCAGTTGTATAGGATCATGTGAGTCTAGATGTAAACATAAATTTATGAATGGTGTTTATTGTTAAAAAGTTAGGAGAATCTGTTGAAGTTATTAGTTGTGCAATTTACTGAGTTTATGTAGTTGATGAAAAGAGATTTTTTTTTTGAGGATTTATAATAGTAGACTGGTAATGGTTGTATTAGGTGAAAGATTGGGTCTAGGGATTGTTACTGATGTGATAACTACCCCTGTGGTTAATACATCTGCTTATTTTTTCAAGAAGACTGCTGATCTCATCGATTTCAAGGTATACATCATGTTCTTTCTTTGATCTGTTTTTCTTAATTCATGAAGTAAATATGTCTTTGCAGCTTTAATAAAAAGTCAATATTATAATATTTATTGTCTCTTTCATTAGAATGCAATATGATATCTTCGAATCGGCTATGCACCTTTTTTCCTCTTGCCGCTTTGTGTCACGGGTTTGGGAGTTTGTATCGGACTGGTGCAGGCTGCGACCATTATTCATCTTGGACCTGAACGATTTTGCGATGTTGCACAAGCGTTTTAGAGGTTCTAAGAAGTGGAGGAAAATTGTGTATGTGGTTATTCAGGCGACTCTATGGCTGGTTTGGAAATGGCGAAATGATATAGTCTTCAATAGCAAACGGGTCAACATCAGGAGATTGAACGAAGAGATTAAACGCCTCGTTTTCTTATGGGTCAAAAATAGGGGAAATGTTGGGGGTTTAACTTGGGAAGATTGGTGCAGGTTCAATATTGCCATGTTTGTTTAGTTGATGTTAGAATCTTGATGAATGTATGTTGTTGGTGGCTGACTAACCGTTGGTTAGTCTGTTTCATTTGGTGAAATATATATTTGGTTGGCCTTTCAAAAAAAAAAAAAAGATATCTTGGACCACAACATCTTGAGGAGTGACCCATTTGAAGAGACTAAAGCTTGAACAATATGGGACTATTCTGGTCATTTACACACAACTTTTGTTTTCTATATCATTTAAAGGTATATAATACCATTTGTAACATTTGAAATTGTATCAAGAAAGAACATTGTATTGCTGGATTGTTTTAGTGAAATTTCGCTTAGCAGGTGTTTGTGTAACATTTTTTCTCCAGGCGCAACGCGCCGTGTTTATACACCTAGTTATATAAATTAAAAAAGTGTGCAAAAGATGATTGATTGATTGGTATCTTCACTTTTGTTTTTTGTTTTTTTTTTTAATCTTTTTGTTAGTTAATTCACATGCCTTAAAACAGGTTTGAGTAGAGTGAATGGGTTAGGGTGCAAACGAGTCGAGCCGCTCACGAGTTAATTGAGCTGGGCTCGGTAAAAAGCTTAAAACGAGTCGAGCCTTATCAAGCTTGAGTCGAGATTGAGCCTAAAAGAAAGCTCGTTTATTTATCGAGCTCGAGCCTGGCACAAGAAGCATGTTAGGCTTGTCGAGCCTTATCGATCCTAAGTATAATATTAGTTTTTTTAATATTTATTAATATTTACCCCTCATTTAAAGTTGTATATTAAACGAGCCCGAGCTTGAGTTTCACTTATCGACCTCACGAGCCTAAATGAACTATTATTTATATTATTTTTATTTAATATATTAACTAATAAATATAAACGAGCCGAGCCCGAGCCTAGCTCGAGCTTGAGAAATTACCAACGAGCCGAGTTCGAGCGTTAAAAACAAAGCTCAAATCGAGCCAAGCTCGAGCCTGGTCGCGCTCGAGCTCGGCTCGGCTCGTTTGCACCCCTAGAATGGGCTAACACCCAAAAGTGACCAGGAGCTTCACGGTTATCGTTCATTAAAAGGAAGGGGTGGAGCGATGTTGGGGCGTGAAGGAGTCCTAGGTGGCAATGAGCGTGATTAGATTACACATGGTCTAGGTAGTTTAAAAGCTTAGAATGAAAAGGCATTTTTTAACAAAATTTGATCACATTTAATAAATTCATTACACGCTTATTAATCTCGGAACACCGTAGTCTCTTGATCCTCTACATCTTAACATCTTAACTTCAATGGCTTTGCTAATTGGCATGACATGACGTCTAAAGTTTTGAAAACCGACCTGATCGACAAGTTAGCAACCCGTGAATCACTCGATGCATTTGGTATCATCGACTTGCTTGTAAATGGAACGCTCATAACTTGTATACATTTCGGTCAAAATTAGTCAAACAGACTGATTAAGTCAAAATAGTCCAATTTTGGTCAAATTAAAGTTCAATCCAACAACAAAAAAAGAATTATCACTCATTCAATATACCAAAATAAATTTCAAACATTACAAAATAATAATCAAATCCCCTAAGGATCCATTTTCTTACTACTATCTTGTTCTTGATTTTCAATAATATCATCAAAACATATATCATCATCCACCCAATTCTCACCACCACAAGTTCCCAAATTCCACAAATCATACGTTAACTCACCACCTCCGCCACCGATTTCCGCTAACTCGGTTGCTAACTCGGGTGGCAACTCGGGCAACTCATAGTTTCCAATATCACTCCAAATATTCTCTTGTTTCACAACAATGTCATCAATCCCACCCGAATTCGGGTCCAAGAAGTACTCGGGTGCACCCTCGGGTTCAATCGCCATCACATTCTTCCCTTTCGAATCAAAATCTTCGGGTTGTGTACCGAATTCAAGACTTCTAGATGTCCCACCAATATGTTGATGCTTAACAAACTTTCTAGTGGTCCTTGGAGACGAAATTCTGAGAGTTTCCTCTGTTTTTGCACGTATAGATGACACAAACGTCGGGTTTTGAACCACTTGAGCCAAAAATGAGACCATTTGTTTCTGTTTTTCCTCGGCCGCTTCGAGTTTTTGGTTTACTGATTCCATATGTTGATGTGTTTCAATGTTTCCGGTTTTTAACTCGATTATTTGTTGCATCATTTCCATCTTCTCTTTGTGTAGTCTTTCTATTTCAGCTTCGATTAACATGTTGTTAGCTTCTTCATTTGCTAATACACTACTAGATGACGAAGATTGATTCGATTTACGCCTTTGAATGTTCTTCAATAGGTGTCTTTGTCCTCTTAAAAAGCTTTTATTCGCGAACTCACATTTGTCTGGATCGATCTTGTGAAAGCCCTGAATCGAATCACAACAACTTGTAAACACATAATATGCAAGAAATTAAGCTACATTAAGAACATATCTTATTAAAAGTTATAAAACCACCTTCAGTCAGACAATATTATGATCCAAATTGAGACGAAACCATTTTAATCCGCATCGATATAACCCGAAAATTGCATATATTCTTTGATACATAAGTCGAAAATCGTTACAATTATGTGAAATCGAGTAATTACATGTTACGTACAATTTTTGTTTGAAGTTACATTGAAATATATACATAACTCTAAGAACAAAAAGTGTTACAAAGAAAAAAAAAGGAAAATAGTGACAATAAAAAAAAAACAAAAAAGTGAAATTTTACACGAACATGAACACGAATACAACGTGACCTAAAGGTAATATTTACCCACATATGTGTTAAGTTGTCGAACAAAGCTGGAGAAGTTGTTGTGTTTAAAATGTCGTGGCAAGATTATCCTGGCGAACTCGATCGGGTCCCACACGACGAAGCTGTTCCCGCTCCCGCCCCATGAGATAACCGGGTCTAGTCTTGGGTCGTCTACTAAGTCGAATGTTTTCGATAGAAATGGCGGAATTGGTGGTTCTTGTAAACTCTCTAGCGGTTGGGGGATCGTATCCCTTTCTGCGATCGTCACTGTCGCTTCTCCTGTTGACAATTTTCGGCGTAAGATTTACATCAAAATATAAAAACCGACGGTTTGGTTTTATGTTTTTTGTAAGAAAAAACTGAGTTTTCGGTTCGGTTTTGGTTTTGCATATAGTTAAAACCGAAAAAAATGCATCAAATTATGAAACAGAGCAAAATAGAGTTTGGGGCATTGTCTTGAAACCCGGACCGGACCGGACCGGGAGTCGAACCGGTCCGGGTCAGGGTATTGAACCGGTAGCGCATCGAACCGGGGTCAAACCGGGAACCGGACCGGTTGAACCGGGTACGAAAGGGGTTGAAACAGATTTTTTTTGCATTTTTTAAAACTTTACCCTATTCGTTTTACAACACCATCCAGTTCTTATATTTGGTTCGACCAGTCGGTCCAGTGAACTGGTAAGGAGACCGGTTCGACGTCCAGTCCGGTTTTAATAACATTGGTTTGGGGTGCCCATGAAACTGAGAAAACTGAACCCAAACAAAAAACAGATGGTTTAGTTTTATGTTTTCGTAAAAAGATTGAATATTGAATTTTCACTTCGTTTTGGTTTTGCATGTAATGAAAATTTAAAACCGAACCAAACTTAACTGAACTGGATCAACAGATCATTAATTGACAACAAGGTTAAATCCATGTCCTCATTATATTGGGCCTAAAACCGAGAAACTGAACCCAAACCGAAAACAAACACACACTCACTTTAAAAAAAATTGATTAACCATAACCCTAAAATAGAGTGATATTGGGAAAATGAAGCTACTGAAATTTGTAAAAGCTAATAAATACGTGCCAAAAAGATGTTTTCGGTTCAGTTTGAGACTAAAACCGACCAATGCATACCCCTAATTAACAGTGGTTAATCCAGAGGGGGTGTTTGATTTGGAAAAAAAATAAAAAATTTAGTGGAAAAAGTTGAAAATTTTGTGAAAATCAGTGAAAATCTACGAAATGAACCCCCTAGAAATAATTCCTGAATTCGCCATTGCTAATTAACATAACGACAAGGGAAATGAAAATACTTGAATTTGTAAAAGCTAATAAGTACTTGCCAAAACTCAAAGTTTTCGTTCATTCTAAGCCTAAAACCGAACCATGCACACCTCTAATACCGAAAGTTGTAAAAGCTACTAAACACTTACCAGCAACCAAAGAAACCGGAAGCGGGAGGTGACTCGAAACCGGTTGAGGAGACCACACAAGTGAAAACGGGTCGGATCCTGTAGGAGAAGATGAAGAGGGAGGATTCATTGAAGTTCAATAAAGAGTGGAGTTGTAAATAATAAATGAAATGGTCGGTGCAGTGTCGGAAACATCTACGTTGGTGATTCTGTGTCACTGTGTCAGATATTTTTTGATGAAGTGGTTTTAGCCAATCAGAGGTTTAGGAATGAAGGGTTAAGGTTCTTAAGGCGGTTAAGTGTTGACCCACATGTTGCTTATAAAACCTTCCATATTAAGCTAAACGTGATGCTAATTTTTTATTTTTATTTTTATTTGTAATTAAGTTAAATTTGCCATCAGGCTCCATATTAGTATTTAGTAGTATCATGTCAGCATCCCGGGTTGGGTCCAATTGACAAACCCATTAAAATTAAGGTGTTGCTCTCTTTGAGATTAAGGATTCAAACTCTGGCAAAGACGGATTAGTGTAAAGATTTGTTGCATATCTCTCTTCCACTAACATGAGGTGTGGTGCACTCTCATAGTCTTAGGCGTTGTTTGTTTTTTTCTGCAGGAAAATGTCTATAGTCTGCGGACCACATCTGCAGGAGAAGAGGTGGACCAAAGGTCTGCAGTCTGCAAGAAGAAGACTGTTTGTTTGTTAACGTCTGCAGGCTGCTGAAATAAACTAAAATTTAAATAAAATGATTTTTTACAGCAGTCTGGTGGTAGACGGTGGTGGTGGTGGACCGTGGTGGTGGTGGTGGTGGACGGTGGTGGTGGACGGTGGTGGTGGATGAGGGTTTTGATGTATGCCAAAACGTTGTTCCAAAAAGGAGACGAGTTTACTTCCAAGTGCGTCTCCTCTTTGATATTGATGTACGCCGTGACCAACTTGATCTGGTTATCGTTAGTCCAAGTCGCCATTTGATGAGATGAGGGTTTTGGTTTTTGTTGGATTTTATTAAAAAAAAAAAAAAAAGAGTATAAAGAAGAATAGAAAGAACTAAGAAGATGGTTTGTAAAAATGAGAAGGTAAATTGGGTTTTTATAGTTGAAAAAATGGTATTTAAAAAAAAAAAAACTAACGGTCAACAAAAATAAATGCAAGGCCCCGCACATTTTCAAGCCCACCAATAACCTTGCCCCGCCCTCTTCGTCTGAAACTAGCCGTTTTGGCCGGACTTGACACGGCGGGGGCGGTGTTGGCCGCCCCAAGACGGGCACGACGGGCCAAAGCCGCCCCCACACCGTTTAGTCTAACCCTCCTTCAGCCTTGCATGCCAAGTCGGTTTCAATTTCCATTGTTCGGATTTCCCAACGTCATCAAACTAAGATTAAACTTAATTATTTGCCAATTGTCCCGTTTCATATATATAATAGATTGTAACGCGGATTATTATGCATAATTATGATAAAGTAATATAAATTGTATAAACAATGGCTATATGATGATGATGATGATTAGTGAGCATCTCAACTGTTGTTAATAATAGATGATTCAAGGGGCAGGTAATTTGGAATCCCACTTATTGCTGATTCCTTCTTCCATATCCTATACATACACATCTATATGTTCTTCATATAAAAGCTCTTGGATATGTTTTGATGATTGATCACATTTGGGGTCTATTTTTTTGGCTTTATAATGGCAAATTTAGCAACTTGCTATAGCAAACAAGCGGTTACGATATCAAATTCATATCGTTTTCGCAGTTTAAACAAGGTTATAGTTACTCCTTCCTTCATTCCTTCAATCCAAGATGAAGTTTCAAGCATATACAAAGTCAAACTCTCAACACAAGACCACCTCTTGATCAAACTCACATGGTCAACTCATAGCATTGACTTTTATCTCACCATTACCATCATTGAAGATTCTTGCAAGTCTTCTAAAGCATTGCATATTGGAAAGATTATAGGGTCCAAAAAGATTCAATCTTTTGGCTCAAAACTTGAACTCATTTGGGATCTTTCAAATGCCACATATGAAATGGGCCCTAAACCAACCAATGGGTGGTATATGGCGGTCTTGATCAACTCTGAGCTTGTTCTAATTGGCGAGATAGAGGACGATCCAAGCTTAAAGAAGCTCTTTTTCGATTACCCATTTGCAAAATATTCATTAATTTCTCAAAATGAAAGATTTTTATTTGACAATCAATGTTCAACAAAGGCAAGGTTTTTCGACAAGGGGGCATGTCATGACATAACAATCACATGCATCAAAGATAATTCGAGAGCGTTGAGCTTGTGCGTTTGCATTGACAAAAAGAATGTGATTCAAGTCAAGAGGCTAAGGTGGAATTTTCGAGGGAATCAAATCATTTTCTTGGATGGAATGTTGGTGGATATGATGTGGGATGTGCATGATTGGTTCTTCGAATCGAATTCGGATCATAGGACCAAATCGAAGGTTGGGATTTTCTTGTTTAGGCCAAGAAGTGGTTTGGACAGTAGATTGTGGTTAGAAGAGAAGCATTTGGGTGTAAAGGAACAAGAATGGGTGTGTTCTCCCTTGTTGATTTATGCATGCAAGAACCTTAATTAGTAACTTTGTTTTCCCTTTATTAAAATTTCTTTTTTTTATTATTCTAAGGTTGTGTGATGAGATATCAAGTATTACAAATGGTTGGAAAAATTGCAGTGAAAAGATTTTTCACTAATTTTGGATTTAAATAATTGTATTTATATATGTGTTATATATTATTTCTGGGTTTGTGTACTACAATATTGTGAGAGTATCACAACAAACCAAACCATGTTCAAAATAGAGCAAAGATGAATGAGATATTAAAGCTTGAAAGTTGTAGGTTGAATCAACCAAACATGAGAAAATGGATTAAGCTTGTCAACTTGTCCCATATTGGTGGGATGACAACACATGAAGTGATTTATAATGAGGAACACTACTTGTAAATTGTTTAACTTTAGCAAACACTAATGGGGAACCTTAAGGGTACACTGTCGCGTGGCGAATATGAACTTCTGTGTATATATATGGACCTTGGGTTCATATTTTAGAGAGAGATGAAATGACAGACCATCTGAGAGGATGCGCGAAATCTGTTTTAACGGAAGCGTGTCCAACACATGTCTCAACCAAAATCATCAACATTTGGTTTGCTTATTCTTGCAGCGCAACGTTCTAACGAGACGGCACGGTTGAAGATCTCCAACGACATATGTTTGATTCAAGATTCGGTATATTTAGTTTGTATCTTATTTTATTTATTTAATTTTGAAAACGGTTTTGTACTTTAAATTTCTACGAATAACGAGAGCATCGTTATTATTTACTTTTTATTATTGTTTGAATTAAAATAGTAAAATTTTCTACACCTATAGATTCCAAGAGACAAAAAGAAAAATAAATGCCTAGATTATGTTTAAAATTTTACTAAGTATTAATATTTGTTGAATTGTATGTTACGTTCACACAGGCTTTAACCTAAGATTAATAATAACAAAAACACAAATATTTTAAACTATAAGAAAAAGACAAAATATACCCGAAATTTAGTTCATAAGATGTTTACTATTTCCAAATTTAATCACTATTTTTTTTAAATATGTTTTTCTTTATTAAAAATTTTATTTATTAAATACGCAGAAACACAAAGTCAAAAGATAGTAATAAAAATCATAAAAACCATCTACATTTTATATATATATTCTTCTAATTCATTACTTATATTCACATTTAAAAATAAAATAAAAGTTAGTTACAAGTAAAATCAATTACTTTGAATGGTTTTGTATTGTTAACCCCTTTAGAAAGGTGTATTGTTCCACTTCTAGAATTAATATGTTAAATTCCTCACAACTCTCTACCCGCAAGTCTAGTAACCAAAAAAAAATGTTCAGCCCCGAACTCTCAATTATCATCTTCAGCATTGTTCTATTAATATTCCTCAAACTCATCATCCGGCCACGCGCCGTAAAAATCCCAATCAAATCACGCCACGTGTTCATCACTGGCGGCTCCTATGGCATCGGCTTGGCTATAGCACACCAAGCCGCTGCTGAGGGGGCGCGTGTGACAATTCTAGCGCGTGACATCAACAGGCTTGAACAAGCCAAAGCCTCTATCCGGGCATCTACAGGAATAGAAGTTGATATCGTGAGTGCGGATGTATGTGATTATGAAGCAGTTAAGACCGCGGTTGAGAGTGCTGGCGTGATAGACGTATTGATTTGTAATCAAGCCATGTTATATTCTTATGAGCTTGTGAATCAGGATATGAAGGTTGTTGAAAATGTAATTGATGTGAATTTGATTTCGAATTTTAATCTCGTTAAAGCTGCATTGACCGGAATGAAAAATCGGAGTGATCGTAGGCCAGTATCAATTGCGTTTATGTCGTCTCAGGCCGGTCAGGTATGAATAGGAGTTAAGGATTACATAAGGTATGAAAAACAGTTTTTACGGTTTGGAATGGCGGCCAAAACCAAACTAGATGAAAAACATTAGAAAATAAATAAAAAGTATTTTTTTAGAGTCATTATTTACCCAACTTAAAAAGTCAATTACATTTTCACCATCCTAAAGCATGTACATCTGAAAAGTCAATTACATAATTTTCTCTCACAAGAGAAAATATGTAATTGATTTTAAGGGTCGGATAAATTGTAATTCATAGCATTAATAAAGGGGAATATGCAAAAATAATATGTAAACTTAGGGTGAGGTTAGGATACAAAGGCCATATTTCGTGAGAAGTGTGAGAAGGATTAACAATTCATATGTAGGCATCATTTTTTAAATTTATTCATGATGTTTTGGATTGTTTAGGCTAAAATAACACCAAACATAACAATTAAAAACACAAAATAATCTAATTTAGGCTTAAAAACTTAAAACACCATGCCAAGAACATGTGTTCTAAGTTTTTGTGTTTTAACTACGTGTTTTAATTATATTTTAAAATCCATGGTTATAATACATTGCATTGTGTTTTAAGTTGTTGTGTTTGGTGTTTTTCTAACAAAAACAACCCAAAACATCATACTTAAATCCAAAACATGATGCCTACATGTCAATTCTTAATCTTTCTCATACTTCTCACGAAATATGACCTTTGTACCCGAACCTTTACCTGTAAACTTATAATAAAAATAGTATAACTCTTTCATGTATGGAAATTATATATTATAAAAGGGAAAACATATTTAATTACTCCAAACTATCGCCTATTGGCGGATAATACTCGCAACTATCACTTTGGCCATTAGCACTCCAAACTTTCAATTTGTTTACTTTTATCACTCCCAAACTAACTGAGGTCTAACCTGGTTAGTTTTCGTGGCCAAAATATAAAAACCAAAACTTCTGTGTGGCCAAAATGTAAAAACTAAAAACTTAAGGGGCATTTCTAAAACTTTTTATTATTATTATTTGAATTCTGTAACCCTCCCCCCCCCCCCCCCCCCCCCCCCCCCCCCCCCCCCCTTCATGAGTCTTGGTCAACATAATTGCATTTAGACTCACTCTGTGACTTCACTTCAAACATACTCCCAAAATAAATCACCTTTAACAAATCCCCAATCAATTCATTAACACCTTTACCGTCAGTTACCTCCATCACGTTGTTTTCTGACGTTAAGGTTTGTAATTGCGATTGTTTAACGGCAAGAGCGACTTCTTCATCAAAGGCTAAAATAAGTGACGGTCTGGATTTAATCAAGTCTTCTTGTTCTTTGTTTTTAATGACGGATTTGCGTTTGTGCCTTGGAAACAAAATCTTCTAGTTGAGTGATAGGGTTAAGTTTTGGGTTTTTTGTTTGAGGTTAAGGATGCGTTTGTTAAGGGGACTGAGAACTGGACCGTTGGTGATGTTAGAGGTAGCGGAGAGGATGGTTCGCCGGAGAGGAGAACGACGGCGGCGGCGGCCAGAGATGGTCACCGGAATAGAGTTTCGGTTGCTGCTGCTGCTTGGTTGTCTATGAACCCTAGTTCCCAAATCGTTTCAATTGAAGATGAAAACGATACAGATGATAAACAGAATCATGGGGCTTTTAATCCTCATCAAAAACTGACCCTAAAAGCTATAATAATCGAGTTGGAAGAGTGCCGAAAGATGGCGATTCCTGTACACAAGTGTGTGTGTCTCGTTGGGTGGTGGTGGTTGGGGGTGACGTTGGTTGTGGAGTATGACGGTGGAGGCGGTGGTTTTGGAGTATGGGTTCTCACCTGTAACTAGGAGGAGGGAAGGGTAGTGGTGGTGGATGAAGGTGAAGGGTGGTGGTGGATGACGGTGAAGGGTGGTGGTGGTGGTGGATGAAGGTGAAGGTTGGTGGTAGTGATGGTGGTTTAGAGAGAGAAAAGGGTGGGGTGGGTTTGTTAGCAGGAGGAAGAAGGATGGGGGGGGGGGGGGGGGGGTGGGCTTATAAACTTTAAAAAAAAAAAAAAAAAAAAAAAAAAAAAATAATAATAATAATAATAATAATAATAATAATAATAAAAGTTTCAAAAATGTCCCAAAGTTATGGTTTTTACATTTTGGCCACGAAGACTAACCAGGTTAGTCCTCCGTTAGTTTAGGGGTGATGGAAGAAAATAAGTTGGAAGTTGGGAGTGCTATTGGCCAAAGTGATAGTTAGAAGTATTATCCGCCAATAGGCGATAGTTTGGAGTAATTAAATCCATTTTCCCATTATAAAACGTATAAGTATTTTTAGTTACAATACATAAATAATATTATTAGTAGATTAGAAAGTCGTGTATTACACGAGTTGAATAATAGAATTATCATATAGTTAGTAATGAAGATTTAGCAATTACTAAACAATATTTTGAGATAAAATTATCTATAAATAAAAGATAGATTACAAATAGAAGATTGGTTTTGAACCAAATCCACATCATTCATTTTATCATATTATCTAGCAAACATCAACACAACAACCCATATGTATACCAACTTTTGCAATGTTTTGTTCAAATTTCCAAATTTGTTACTATTTTTATGCTTTGAACGATTATTGTGTTTCTTGATGCACCTTTTTCCAATAATAGGTGGGCATTTATGGTAATACTGTTTATTCAGCTACTAAGTTTGGCCTAAGGGGTTTCGCAGAGGCATTGCAACAAGAAGTCATTGCTGATGACATTCATGTTTCACTTATATTTCCTCCAGATACTGATACACCTGGTCTCGTAGAAGGTTTAATACCCCCACCCCCTTAAAATCTTCAAGATTTATTTGTATATGAATGTTTTTTGGTTGTTGTAGGGAACAAGACCAGGCCACGACTGACAAGAACCATAGCGGCATCTTCTGGTGCAATGAAAGCTGATGTGGTGGCAAAGAAAGCACTGAATGGCATCAAATCTGGATCTTTTTTTGTCCACTGCAACTTTGAAGGATTCTTGTTGTCGATAGGAACTATCGGTATGTCTCCCCAGAGATCACATCTCATGGCGTTTGTTGAGATTTTTTCTATTGGCGTAGTACGCATTGTTGCATTGTGTTTTCAGTGGAGCTGGTATAGAAGGATCGAAAACTGGCATGCAAAGAGAAAGAGTGCATAACGTTTTTAAAGAATTGGAATATGTAAAAGTTCTTACAATGTAATAAATATAAATAAAGTGGTTGTTACGTAATTGTTTTACCTTTAAGGGTTTGTTTGTGAATGGTTACCTAACTTACGGACATTTAGAGCATCCACAATGGTTGGTCCGGAATTGAGTCTGGGAGTGGTGGGCCCAACATCATTTCCAACACTAAGATAAAAAAATAATTTTTGTACTCTAATGGCTGAATCATAAAAAAATCATTTTTCAAAATATTCCAAAACCGATGTCCCTCATCACTACCACATCCAAGTTCTCTTAACATATCATCAACTATAAACCAAAACCATCGAACATTTTGAATACAACATTCTCGTCTCAATTTTAACAATAACAAACGAGAATAAAGAAATAATGAACGAACACAACGACACTGTCAAACAAACCGATTTGCACTTACAACAGCTGATAAATCTAGCAAGTGTAAATAAACTGTAAACACTTACCTTAGACTATCTTTTGCAGACAAATCTCCAGCCGAATACTTTCAGGAAATGCAGTCACATAATTTTTTTAGTTGATAATTAAGGGTCAAATCCGAACTTGACAAACTTTAATCCTTAACCCTGTGAATCCAAGAGTTTTATTAACCAAAACCTAATCACCAACACAAACTTGAAAGTCCCAAAAAAAAAGGAAACTTGGCGGCTAAAACAAACCCCAACCTTAATAGAGGGTTGCCCAATCGAATTAAAACACAAACCGGCGGCTAAAATTAAATTGTTACCTTGGCACTTCTTTGGTCTGGATCGATCACACTCTCCAAAAGCAACTTTCTTTTTGTTTCCTTAAGCACCACACCCCAAGGAAAAATATTTTCCTAGTGTCGAACCCAACAAACAACAATAACTTATTTAGCAAAATACCAAATTCTCTTTGCATAAGTCCTGCTCACTTGGTTTTCTTTAGTTAAGCGTACTTTTTGTCCCTATGGTTTGCACGAGTTTACAGGTTCAGCCTAATACTAACACCTTGCATCCATAACGTTTAGCGGGCTAACACATTACATCCCTCTAACTAACTCCGTTTAATTTTTTATGTTACTTTTTGTTAAATGACGAAAAAAACCCTTGATAAATAAAACAGGGATATGATTCATCTGCACCAAGCATTAATCCACCACGATTTTAATGTGCATTTGGAAACGAAGATGATAGGTTAACACTTTCCAAGATTATATATTCAATGCACACAAGTTTATCCAAAAGGGGCTTAATATTCATATATCCTTCCAAAGTTGCAATTAACTTTAGATTGAAATAGTTATTAATATTCTAGGTATCCTAACTGATATGTTGTTAGGATCGTAGAATACACATACGCACACGAACATAAGGATTTACGTGGTTCGGTCTAAGCTGACCTACGTCTACGGGGGCAACTGAGGTATTCTTATATCGTGTGATACCAAGATTACAAGTACAAGAGATATATTTATAAGCACTAATCAGGTTAAACCCTATGCTAAACTTAATCACCAAGTTAATCATACTGGGTTGGGCCTATAGGTGGCTGAAGAAGACAACATCTCCAACAATCTCCCACTTGATGTCTTCTGATCACGAACTGCACCATCTCTTCTATACAAACTGCACCATCTCTTCTATACTTCTGTAAATAAGATCTCCTCTCTGGTCTTCAATGCACCTCCAGTTACCCCAATCTCCTCAACACTATTCCTGAAGATCAGCTGAAGCTCCACACAGTTTCAGCTTATCCAACATTACACATTTAGTGAACATGTCCGCTTGATTCTTAGCAACTGAGATATTCTTCAAGTTGATTGTGCCATCAGCAACCAATCCTCTCACGAAGTCCTGATATGCTTCGTCTTCTTGTGATACACAGGATTCTTAGCAAGTTTCACATCACTTTCTTTATCACAGTATAGCAGGTACTCAGTCTGCTTCTTCCCTAACTCTTCCAGAAAAACTTTCATCCATACTAGCTCCTTACTGGCTTCAGCTACATCCATGTATTTTGGCTCTGTCATGGACAAAGCCACACTTTTCTAGAGTCTGGACATCCAACTGATTGCAGTTCCTTCCACTGTGAAAACAAAACTTGTGGTGCTTTTAAATGTCTCTCTGCAGCCACCCAGATCAGCATCTGTATAACCCTTGAGAACTTAATCCTTCCTTTTGAAACATAACCCCATCTTTGATGTTCCCTTCAAATAACGAAGCACCCATTTTACTGCTTCCCAATGTTCTCTTCCCGGATTTGACATAAACCGACTGACAACTCCGACTGCTTGTGTTATGTAAGGTCTTGTGCACACCATAGCGTACATCAAACTACTTACTGTAGATGCATACAGATTTCTAGCCATATCAGTTTGTGCTTCTCCAGTTCTGGGTCACTGATCTTTGGTAAGCTTAAGGTGACTCCCGAAAGGCGTGTTTCTTGGCTTGGTCTTCTCACTCTAAATACCAAATTTCTCCAACACTTTGCCAATGTACGTCTCCTGGGGCAGTGTCAAAGATCCATATTTCTTGCTCCTGGTGATACTCATCCCTAGTATATGTTTAGCTAGACCTAAATCCTTCATCTCGAATTCTTTGGACATTTGCTCCTTTTACTTGTTGATCTCATTCATGTCTGATCCTGCAATCAACATATCATCTACATATAGAAGTAGAATGATATACGAACTCTTGAACTTCTTCAGATAACAGCAGTGATCGGCTTCACATCTCTTGTAACCGGTTCTCACCATGAAATTATCAAACTTCGAGTACCACTGTCTTGGCGCTTGTGTATAAGAAAACAACTAACTTTCCAAAGTTAGTTAATACGATGTTTACTTTTTCCAAATTAAATAAAATAAAATAATGATTAATTTCAACTTCATCTTAAAATCTTTAAAATTCTTTAAAAATATGTTTTTACTATATTATTTCCCAGAAGCTTTCTGGGATGGACACATCTAATATAAATTGTATGAATTTGGCTTCCAACAGAATTCATGGGGTTAAAAATGGGGATATGTGGGTTACTAACCGGGTGCAAATTAAGGAAAATGTGGTTGGGTTCTTTACAAATAAATTCAGCCATAGAGGTGGTGTTCGGCTGGATTTTATTACACTGGATATTCCTTCACTGTTACCTGCGAAAGTGGAGGCTTTGGATGCTCCTTTTACGTTGGAAGAAATTACGAGCGCTGTGTAGGATTGTGATGGTGGGAAGGCGCCTGGACCGGATGGGTTTAATTTCACCTTTATTCGGAAGTTCTGGTCAGTTCTTAAACATGATTTTATGAAGTTATTTGAGGAGTTTCATGTGAATGGCTTTATTAGAGATGGATGTTTTTCGGCGTTCATTGCACTAATTCCTAAGGGCCGTGATCAGGCGACTCTCTCTGATTATCGACCTATCAGTTTGGTGGGTATTAAAAATAAGGTGTTTTCAAAGGTTTTAGCATTCGAATGAAACCTTTTATGTCTCGCCTTGTTTCTGAGGAGCAAACGGCTTTTCTCACTGATCGGAATATTATTGATTGTCCGTTAATTCTAAATGAAACTGTTTCTTGGTTAAAGAAATCGAGGCTGAGTGGTTTGTTTTTTTAAAGTAGATATTGAAAAAGCATACGACTCCTTACGGTGGGACTATTTGGAAGAAATCTTGGCGCAAATGAATTTTTCTATTAAGTGGCGGGGTTGGATTATGTCTATTGTTCATAGCTCTCGGGCTTCGGTCCTAGTTATTGGTTCGCCAACATGGGAATTCTCTTGTTCGTGCGGTCTTCGACAAAGTGACCCACTTTCTCCTTATTTATTTATTCTTGCTATGGAGGGCCTTTCTCGGATGATGAGGCGGGCTACTATGTTGGGGGTGTTTCGTGGCATTAAAGCTGAGATTTCGGGGCCGCTTATCTCTCACTTTATGTATGCCGATGATGTAGTCTTCCGTGGGGAGTGGTCTATGATTAATGCTCTAAGTTTGAGAAGGCTTTTAAGGGGTTTCTTTTTGATTTCTGGATTAAAAATTAGCTCCAAGAAAAGTAGTGTATTTGGGGTTGGTGTGACCGAAGGCGATGTGGAGGACATGGCTTTGCTCTAAAGTGTGCACGAGGTAGCTTTCCTTTTCTCATCTAGGTGTTCCAATTGCCTCGAACATGAACTTAGTGAGAAGTTGGGACCCTATTATTGAAAATTTCAAGAAGCGATTATCAACACGGACGTCTAAAATGCTTTCATATGGAGGCCGGATTACTTTTCTCAAATCGGTTTTAAGCTCCTTGCCTTTATATTTCTTTTCTTTGTTTCGTGCCCCTATTCAAATCATCAATTCGCTTGAAAGGTTGAGGAGGAGGTTCTTTTGGGAGGGGGGTTGATGCGGAGGATAAAATGAGTTGGTTAGCATGGGACAAAGTTGTTGCGCCGATAAAATATGGTGGGGTGTGGTTGGGGTCGCTTAGAGATGCGAATGTGAGCCTTTTGTCTAAATAGTGGTGCCGTTTTAAAATGGATCAAACATCCCTTTGGCGCAAGGTGGTGTGGTCTATTCAAGGGATCGAGGTCGCTTAGAGATGCGAATGTGAGCCTTTAGTCTAAATGGTGGTGCCGTTTAAAATGGATCAAACATCCCTTTGGCGCAAGGCAGTGTGGTCTATTCATGGTAATGCAAGAGATTAGACTTACATTCCGACGAAACTACCCCTTGGAGGCACGTGGAAACAAATAGCGTCTATTCCAGAATTATTAGAAACTCATAATAACGGCCCAATTTGTTTTGTTAAAGGGAAGGTTGGATGTGGTAATTCTGTTTTGTTTTGGTTTGATACCTGGATTACGGACAAGCCCCTAAGAACAAGATTCCCTATACTTTATGCGCTTGAGAAGAGAAAGACTTGCTTTATGTCTGACCGGATTTCTAGACCAGCCCAACAGGAGATAGTATTATTGGGATTGGAAGCGACCCATGTCATCAGCGGAGGAGCAGTAACAATTTGCAGACCTGACTATTTTGCTGTCTAGCGTGTCTTTTACTTTGGGTCAAGACACTTGGGTTTGGTCAATCGGTGGGGATGCTGAGTTCTCGGTAATGGCAGTCAAGAAATGGATGTTTGAGGCTGCAAATATGCTCCCAGTTTCATCTTTTCAATGGTGTAATTGGGTCCCCAAAAAAGTGGTGATTGTCGCGTGGCGAGTGTTTCTTGATCGTCTTCCCACAATGGACGCTCTAAGTCGACAGAATATTCAGGTAGAGTCTCAAATGTGTAAGGCCTGTGATCTCAGTACTGAATCGGTGGAGCACCTTGTAACACCCCGAGTGTTAGGGGTCTCATAAACGGGTCGGGTCGTACCCGACCACCCGTTTATAAAATAATAATAAATTTAGTTTATTATTATAATAAACAAATCTTTAAAGTTTGCACCAATCGCTACCAAATTTGTAGTTAAACTCGTTGCCAAACGCTTTTATTCTGATCCTATACCTGTTCCCAAACACCCCGAATTTCAGCTATTAACCCTGTTACCAAACACCCTCTATTATATTTTGAGTATAAAAACCCTCCACCCTTGCTCCTTTCTTCTTTTCAGACAAACCTCACACACACACTTGTGTGTTTAGTCGATGAGAGTAGCAGGGTCACCGGACAGCCATGGCGGCCGTTGCCGCCTCCGCTGCTGCCGGTCACCGCTACCGGAACTTTGGCCGTCGCCGCCGCCTACCTTGCTCCGGTGAGTTTCTCAATCTCCGGTGAACACTCCCTATCTCACTACTCCTTCTCTCTTTGGTACCGATAACCATTTAGTCGAACCCCAACCTTTTATTTCAATTATGAATCCCGAACAACAACCTTGAATCCTTCTCCTTTCTGAATCTGATAATCAGCGACTACTTCTCTGTTACTAACCGGACAGTCACCGAGTTATGGTGACTGTCGTGAGCCTTTTATAACCATCAACCGGACCACAACCTTATTATTGTTTCGGATAAGAATCCGAGCCCGGTTCCCGTTGTTATTTGATAATATAACTTCCAAATCCATCGAAACTATCTAGTTCTCAAGCCATGAAACTGAGTCATAAAAACCTTATGTTCTGATTTGTACTCGATGACTGTATAAACCAGACCATATAACCCTTTTGTTCTGATCGGTTCTTTATAAACCACGTACCAGTTCCTTTCGATTATCTCATATGATCTTACGTTTGTTATGTGTATGTATGTTTGTACCGTGACAGGTCGATGGGCCTTCGGTCAACCTCCGATGAAGTCCGGTCAGTTTCTGGTCGTGCCTTGATGTGTTTCCGGCGAATCTCCGATTACCAAAACCACCCAAATGTTCTATTATTCACACACACATCTTTAGGACCGGTTGGGTCCCGGTTCCGATCTATGTTCCGGACAACTTCCGATTCTAGCTCCAGTAATAATCGGGCAAGGACTTAATTATAATCTTGATCCATATAAAAAGGTGTATACTTTGATATGAAGTGTATAATTATTATATGATTATTGGTTATAAATTCCCGATTATTAAACGTATTTTATGATTATTGCGAGGTACTAAACGGAATCTAAAGAGAGGACGTGTTGATACTGAGATGACTCAGTGACTCAGTCAAACAACCGGAACAGAAACCGGTCCAGTATAACCCGAAGTGGATTATTAGAATTATACGAATATATATATATATATATATTATACGGGAACGTACAGACTTGATAATAATAATAAGAGAATAATAAACATATATATATATATATATATACGATTCGATAAATAAAATATATACTAGACTCGGGTTAATCATAATATTTTCTATTCTTTTGTTAGTTTAGATCTGCCAAGCTGTAATGGCCAGCTTTATTAGTTTCGAGTGCCAAGCTGTAATGGCAAGCTAGATTTAGGATGTCCGTGTCGTGTCAATAATGAACCCCGAGTTTAGGACTATCTAATATATACCGAATTCTATATGTATAAATTGTATATGTGATATATATCCTAAGTATTACAATCTAACAAGTCCCATGCGTAAAACGTATCCATATATATATATATATATATATATGACATATAATTGTAATAAGAGAGACTATAGAAGATTATACGCAAACCTGTGAGTATCGTGAACTCCCCACTTTTACTGTTTTATTAAAGTGTTTTCGGGGGAATACATGTCATTTATTAGAAAATATAGAAATGCTTTACATAATAAAAAGATTATCAATAAAAGAAATATAATAGAAAAGGGGACATAGAAACGACGAGGACAGTACTGGCCGGTATCCGCCATTTCCTTTCTTGTCCAACTAGAGGACAAGAACCAGCCTTACCCAAGTAGAGGGTAGGAATGTCCAAGTAGAGGACCAAAACCATTCTTGTCCAAGTAGAGGACAGGAACTGGTATTTTACCACAAACAGAGTGGTACCATCGATAGAAATGGCACGAAATATAATCGATATGATAGAATTGCGATATAATAGAATTGATATATAATAGAATTGGTATAATAGAATATATTTTCCCCTTCAGAAATTATAATTTGTAAAGCGTATTTATAAAAGAATGTTTTATATAAAAGAATTATCAATAAACGAACTGGCCATTCGCTTTATAAAATACACGACCTCACCAACTTTATGTTGATAGAAACTATTTTTGGCATGTGTTCAGGTAACCCAACAGATATGATGATGTGGATCCTGGAAGAGTAAAGACTGTTATGATCCGAATCCGCTGCGTAGCTCTGAACCCGACCCGACGACCCGGCTCCGACAGCCAGGGTCGTTACACACCTCTTCACAGGATGTCCGGTTTTCAATGAAATTTGGCAACTAGTTTTCGATTGGTGTAATGTTCCGGGTTTCTTCGCCTTCCACGCTAGGGATATTTTGTCTTATCACTTGACTGCTAAACAGGGTGCTGGTCCGAGGAAGGCGTTTTATGCGGTGCTCTTGACGACTTTTTGGAGTATATGGCAGGCACGTAACGAGTTAGTCTTCAATCAAAAGCAAATCTCGGTTCGGAATATAATGGAGGAAGTCAAGGTAATGAGCTTCTTGTAGGTTACAAATCGTGCAAAAATGACTGATATGTCGTGGGATGCTTGGTGTAGATTTGAAGCGCATAAGATGGGATAAGATGTGTTGTTTAGGCTTTGATGGTCTTTGTTCGGATTGTTTGTTTTGTTTGTACTCCGAATTGGTTTGCTAGTTCCTTGCTAGCTCGTTTATGAATAAAGTTTGTTTGGCCGTTCAAAAAATAATATGTGTTATGATATCACATAGAAATTAATGTACTACAATATGAGAAAACAATAATTTTAATCATGTGATTAAGAATGAAATGTATATTAAAAAGAAGATGTATGTTTGGATAAGGAGCAAAGCCATAAGCAACCATTGCATGACGTGATTGAGGCGGTGGTCTTAAATGTGTGACTTTTTTTTTTTTTTTTTGAAAATAAGTGATTTTAACCTATTCTGCTGTTGATGAAAATAGAATTTTATTTACTGGTTTGAACATGATTATGACTTACCTATACATGATTAAGGAATTACATGAACACATTGTGTTTTTTTCCTGTATTAACAAAAACCCACATAAAAGTTATTTTTTTTTTCATTTTTTGTATAGCACTATGGTACTCGTTGAAAAGATAATAAAACGTTCGTTAATTTGGTGTAATTTTTTTTTAAAAAAAATCTCGTATATAAAAGTTATTAACGTTTAAAAATTGTGAAGGAAAACATAAGAGAGAAGATGACTTTTGGAGGAAAATAAGTGAAGAATGCCACATGAGTACATGACACACTCAAATGGAAGGAAGAATTAGAGGATGACCCAAATGAGTGCCATATCATGCAAGACCTTTTTCCTTTAAAAACCCTTATAAAAATTACATAAAAACAAATTTAATCAAAATCAGCATATATAAAATTGACGGGGTTTGTTGCGCCACTCGAAATAGCCACGGGTACTCCACTACCCTATGGATTCACCGTCGCCGAAAGTAGGTTGCGTGTTTTAGCCAAAGCTCAGGTGACTCCCCTCCACCCTAAGACCATGTGTAGTGGTAGAGTGAAATGGGCGTTAAAGGGCAATTTCGCGCCCCATTCGCACCAAACACCGCACTCTCTTAGTGAAATGGGCGCTAATTTGATTAGTTGGTGGCTTCTGATTGGATTAAAAAAAAGGGGGAATTGGATTCTAATAACCTAAACTATTTGAAATTGGGCATTGGCACCCTCAACTAAAAAATTGACCACATATAAGCTGAACTATTAACTTATTGGAATCTAACACCCAATTAACTGACGACGTTATTGGGTTGCTGACGTGGCACCAGTTGCTGACGTGGTATGCTAATGTGGCACAAGTTGCTGACGTCGCATGCTGACGTGGATTGACACATCAGCATGCCACGTCAGCAACCCACTAACGGTGTCAGTTAATTGGGTGTTAGATTCCAATAAGTTAATAGTTCAGATTATATGTGGCCAATTTTTTAGTTGGGGGTACCAATGGCCAATTTCAAATAGCTTAGGTTATTAGAATTCAATTCCCTAAAAAAAAAAGAAAAAATAAATAAATTATGATGATGGCTTCTGATTGGTGGAAGGGGAGGAGAGCACACGTGGCCATAAATGATTGGTGGAAGGATGGTGAAGTTGAGCGTGAAATATTTCACGCCTGCCCCGTTAGCGCCCCTTTAACCTATAGGGAGCGCTGTTTGGGCCTTAATGGGGCGCGAAATGACCCCTCTAACGCCCATTTCCACTAAGGGCGGTCTAATGATACAAAATTAGTTACACGTAAAATCAGTTACTATGAATGGTTTTGTATTGTCAATTCATTAAAAAGGTGTACATAAAAACTTCTCTAATTAACACTTTAATATTATAAATACTCACAACTCTTCCCACTTCTCCGGTCACCGGAAAAAAACATGTCCGGCATCGATCTCTCACTTCTCACACTTCTCATTCCCTTATTAATATTTCTTAAGCTCATAGTCCGGCCTCGCGCCGTAAAAATACCAATCAAATCACGCCACGTGTTCATCACTGGTGGTTCTAGCGGCATCGGCTTGGCTATAGCACGCCAAGCCGTTGCCGAAGGCTCACGCGTGACAATACTCGCGCGTGACGCCAACAGGCTTGAACAAGCTAAAGCCTCTATCCGGGCTTCTACAGGAATAGAAGTTAATATATTGAGCGTAGATGTACGTGACTTTGAGGCTGTTAAGAAAGCGGTTGAGAGTTCTAGTCCCATAGACGTATTGATATGTAACCATGGTGTGTTTTCGCCTTACGAGCTTGTGAACCAAGAGATGAAGGTGATTAAAGGTATAATTAATATAAATTTGGTTGGGAGTTTTAATATGGTTAAAGCTGCTTTGACCGGAATGAAGAATCGGAGTGATCGGAGACCGGTTTCGATTGCGTTTATGTCGTCTCAGTCTGGACAGGTAGTGCACTAGTGTGTGTTTGTTATGTGTTCCTCATGGTCTACTATTTTCAACATGATAAACTACTTGGCTAGTTTAACTTATAACGGTCAGATAGCTTGACTTGTTTTGAGCTCTATTTCTAAAGTTTAAAGTTATTGGTTCATAAGTAGTTTTTAAATCTTGAGCTTGGATAGCTTAACTTTAGATTTCGAGCTTGAACTCAGACTTGACCATTTTCGAGCTCCGTCTCTAAAGTCTCTAAAGCAAAATCTTGGCTCATAGTAGTTCTTCAAGCTCAATCTCGGTCTTGGTCTCAGCTCATTTTTATTATTTATAAGTCAATTTATATATTCATACAGTTTTTGAATTATAATATTTGTATATAGCATATATATTATATATTGTTTGGTTATTTCATCATAATTTATATACAATAATAATTATTGTATAAATATATTTTTAATATAATAAATGAAAACTATGTAAATAAAAGGTAGATTTAGACACGCTAGTCAGCTCGAGCTCGATAAGCAAGCCTCATATTTGTTTATTAAACAATCTCAATTTTTAGGTTTGAGCTCGTTTAATCTGAGCTCGATTTGAGATTTTAACGAGTCGATATCAATTAGTTCACGAGCTGCTTTGCTCGTTAATTTGAGACCCCTATGCCTTTTTGATTGTATTTGAACCAAAACCACACCATTCATTGATCATGTTATTATTATTATTTTTTGAACGGCTAATTTCTTTCCCATTTTTTACAAGCTTCTTATTACATCCCTTTTCTCATCTCCTTTTAAATACAACTTTTTTTTTTTGCCTCTTATGAGGCTTGAACTCCCAACCTCCCCTTTAAAACCCGACACCTTTACCACCAGAACACTAAGGGTGGGTTTAGGGATGAGCTCGGGACGGTATCGGTACCAACCGATACTGATCCCGAAAACTTCCAAAACCCAATACCGATACCGAAAACATACGGTACGGTACGGTATCGGTTCGGTATTTTAACTTAAAATACCGATACCATACCGATCTCGATAATACCAAAACCGAAAACCTCTAAATGTTGGTACCGATACCGACACCGAACACCCTCGGTTCGGTACGGTACGGGATCAGAACGGGACGGGATCGGTATTCGGCGCTATGTGCTCATCCCTAGGTGGGTCCATTGATCATGTTATCTAACTAGTATCATCTTAGGCACTTTTATATAGCAACTTATGCAATTTATTGTTCAAAGTTTCCATACATGTTACTTTATATGTTTTTTGCTCTCAGTGTGCTATAATTTTGTTTACATGTGCCTATTTGGTTGGATTTGAACCAAAGCCACCTAATTCATTGATAGCATTTATTTAACAAACTTCTATTTAGGCACTTTTGTGTAGCAAACTTATGCAATTGTGTCGGTTGTCTGCTTTGTTTGCATTTTATTGTTCAAAGTTCGTTATATGTTACTTCATTTTGATGCTTTTAAGTGATTATAATGTTTGTCGATGCACCTTTTCAACATCAGGTGGGCATCTATGGTTATACTGCTTATGCAGCTAGCAAGTTTGGCCTAAGAGGTTTCGCCGAAGCACTACAACAAGAAGTCATTGCCGATGACATTCATGTTTCACTTATATTTCCTCCAGACACTGACACAAACAGTCTTGTAGAAGGTTCAATCTATAATATTATTTGTTTGTGTAGCATCCAGCCACAGCCATGAAATTAAAGATATTATGATAAGTTTTTCGATTATTGCAGAAAACAAGAAAAGGCCACAATTGACAAAGCTCATAGCGGCATCCTCTGGTCATGTAATGAATGTTGACAAGGTAGCAAAGATAGCATTGAACGGCATCAAGTCTGGATCTTTTTTTGTCCATTGCAACTTTATGGGATTCTGGTTAGCGGTAGGAACTGCCGGTGCATCTCCACAGAGATCATATCTCATGGCGTTTGTTGAGGTTATTTTTATTGGCCTATTGCGCATTGTTGCGTTGTTTTTTCAGTGGTCCTGGTATAGAAGCATCGAAAAGTGGCATGCCAAGAGAAAGAGTGCCTAATGTCTTTAAAAGAACAGAAATCTGTTGAATAAATTGTTATGGTCCAATAATAATGATTGTTTTGGGTTAATCAAGATTGTTTATGCACCATAATGAATTCATAGGATGTGTGGTTTTTCTAGATGGTCTTCAGCTAAGATATATTAACTTGTAAGAAGTAAGATAACCATTTAGTGTTTAAAAACAAATATGTGGTTTGGGGTAACTAGAGAGTAAACAAGTCAAGACGCTCATGGACTACGTATTAAAGACCAGCTTGCTTCGAATTGAATCGAAATTAAATAAGCGCAAGCCTAAAAATAAGCTTGTTAATAAACGAGTTTGTGCCCAAGCTTAACTTATTGAGCTTGAGCCGACTTGCGAGCTTAAACGAGCCGTAAATTTATATAATACATTAAATATAAATTTATATAAATTTAAGGCTACGGGATATTTTAACTTACGAGAGCTCTAGCTCAACGTATTTTAGGTTCTACTTCTAAAAATGCAACCCCTAACACAGATACAAAACTTGGTACCCCCTCCTAAGATGCTAGTGATACTCAGAGCCGGTCCTGAGATTTCAAGTGCCTTGTACGAACCGAAAAAAAAGGCCCTTAGGCCTAACGAATTTTGTAAACTAAGTTTTTAAACGACAATCAACATTATATATACAGTTTTTACATTCAATAGTGTACATCCATTACTTTCTTTTAGCAATCGATTTATAAACCAACGATTGTAATATATGGGTCCTCATGTCTTGAAACTATGGAAACAATCGTTCAAACCGATGTTGAAATCAAAGTTTTGGTACCGGTATGTTACCTTACTAAAACAACTAAGGAG
The DNA here is from genome assembly GCA_028751855.1 of Ambrosia trifida. NCBI lineage: Eukaryota > Viridiplantae > Streptophyta > Magnoliopsida > Asterales > Asteraceae > Ambrosia > Ambrosia trifida. The sequence continues at coordinate 38,743,292 of CM054126.1, forward strand.
TTACATTCATCTTATAAAAAGTATTTAATTTATAAAAAAATTATTATGAATATTTAAAAGTATTATCTAGTATTTATAGATGTATTAAATATAAAATTGATTAACACATAAAGAATTAATGACGTTTGTAGGATGGTAGCTTGCTCCAACTATAGGTTTGATTATAAATCTATCATTTGTATTTATCCAAAGAAATTAAAGGGTGACAAAAAGAAAAAAAATAACCTAACAGGAATCGAACGAGCGTTCATGGAGTAGAAAGAAAGAGATTTAGAAATGAAATTGACAACCAGTTGAGCCAGGATGTTTGCTGCTAATTGTTGCTAGTTTCGAAAATATATACACACATAGATATATTAAATATATATAAAAACTAGTGCCCCGAAAAAAATCGGGCCTCGGCCGGGGGTGCGGCTCGCCCACCCCTGGGGCCGGCCCTGGTGATACTGCACCCCTATATTGTATTGTATTCCACCAAACCGGCCTCTTTAATGAAGTTATTAAAGCCATGGCATTTGACTGAACAAATATGGAACTCATTCGGTCCTCCTTGTATCTAATAATATTAGAAGCCTCCATAAAAATGCATCCACCAACCAATTGATTTCTTAAATCTGGAAATTGATGCCATAGAACCTTTCCATGACCAGGGTCATTTGGGAGTATACATTTATAACATTCAACTTCTCATGTTCATCCACAAACACAATCATACCCAATACAAGTAAAAAGAATCTATGTTTTGTTGTATGCTTTACTTTAAACAGACTGGTATTAGGCATTCCTCAAGTAAATTGGATAAATAAAAGATGGTTATTCTACTCCTTGATCCAAAGTTGCATTTGTTGATGAATGCTACTACTTTATGTCTTTGTTGTTACAAATAACTCATAGTTTTACCAAAGGGCAATATTATACACATCCCTCACTAGATAATACAAAATCCTATGATTCTTCAAACATGCAACCACACTTTTATCTTATGCATTGACAACTTGTGTTTTGATAAAATATAATATTTTACAAGTTTAGTGTAGGATATTAGAAATTTGCCTTTTAATTAAACCAATGTTTTAAAGACAGGTTAAAACCAGCTGACTATCGTTTATTGTTCCGGTACGGTTAAGCCTGGTATAACTATGGTTCCGATATAGTCTTCGAACCGCCGGTATACACACTAATACTTGTTCATATCGGGCTACGGTTTAAGCCCATTTTAGAATTTTGAGTTTATTTGAGCGGCCCATTCAAGTTATAACCTAGTATTCCATCCAAATTACCATAAAAATGATGCATTAAACACTTGAAAGTTAAAAACAAGTTTTTATTTTTTAAAACATTTGATCAAGTAAGTTACGTTGCCACAAGGGGTTTTTCTCAGTTTTACTGGGTTTCTTCCTAAATTGGTTTCTAGGCATTATTATCTAGTGGAAATGGATATGATCAGGAGATTCCGTTAGTGACATGCTAATACTCCAGTGATCCATCATTAATCAAAATTAGTTGTTAAAAGAAAAGGTAAGTTACCTTACCCTCTCAACTTTTTTCTTGAACGGCAAGGAACAACGTGTCAACCACCATGTTACCGGACGTTGTGGCCATGGTCAACCACTTGACCACCGCCAGCCCCTTGGCTCTCTCAAATGCGCGGAAACTCGACCTCCACCGACACTACACGAAAGCATAGCAATGAAATAATCAGTAAAATCTAACCTCTTATCCGAGTCGAACCGGCGTCATCCGTATTCGCTCTTCGCCTAAACACCAAAAAAAAAAAAATAGTGGAGAGAGTAAAACATTTATTTGTTATAATCGTTATTTATAACCAGAAACCGACACTGATCTCTTCACACTTAATCGTAGCAGTCTCCGATAAAACAATCATCTCATCGTCGGGCTACCACCACTGCAGCTCCGGTGATACCTTCTCCGGTAACCCTTCTTTCCTCTGTTTCTGCCTAAATTAATTATCATCTTTATTTTTTCATTCTTAATTGCTTTGTAATCTCACCATATCGTTTTACATCTTTAATATCGCTTATTCCTCCAACATTTTTTTTAATTAATCAGTAACCCCTAACATATAAATTAGATCCACACTTTTTTTCATTTAACTTTTACTTGTTACGCTTTATTAATTTGAACTTGATCTCAAAACCCTATTTTTTTTTTTTTTTTTTTTTTTTTTACTTTTTACGCTTAATTTATTATTATTATTATTATTATTATTATTATTATTATTATTATTTAAGCTATTGTAGATAAATAATTGAATTATTGCAGTGGGATTGATGCCTAAGGTGAAGACAAACCGGGTCAAGTACCCGGAAGGATGGGAACTTGTGGAGCCAACTCTTAATGAATTGCAGGCAAAGATGAGAGAAGGTTTGTTTTCTCCTTTAAAAAAACATAACTTTATTTTTATAATTTGGTTGGTGTCATCATAGTTATCAAAGGCGCTAGGCGCACTCAAGGCGCATAGGCCTCGCCTGGGACCTAGGCGCGAGGGGCAACAAAAGCGAGGGTCTGTGGTTAAAAAAAGCGAACAAGAAAATAAAGTAAAAGTATATTAAAATAATACCATTTTTCATCTTGTTAGTATCAGAAGTTTTGAAATATTGATCTATTAGTGTATAGAAGTAGTGTTCGTTAGATAAAAGTAGAAACATGGCTTAAATCTAGCCATAATTTAACGAATTTGACCGGAAAGTCTCTGAAATTTGGGAATGTAGCTCAACTTTGCGCCTAAACCATCACCTGGAGAATTAAAGCGCAATTTCCTCGACTCAAAGCGCAAATGCATCGCCTCGCCTAAAAAATGGGTGTCATACAACAATAGTTAAAAAGAGGGATATGATTTTGAACAACACACTATTAGGACATACGGTGTGGTACCAGTGAGAGGGTAGTGACCTCACGGGAACACCGTCCCCACCCCCATCACGCGTGAGTGATGTGAAGATCCTCACGATGGTCATGGACACGTTCCACTTTTGGTTTTAGTTATTTTGCTCTATTCAATTAAAGGGGGTAATGACCACACCCCTAGGCTAGTGATTGAGGGTAGTGATGGAGGGTGGAGTGATGTGGCGATGACGTGGAAGACTGCAATGTAGTGATGGTGACTAGGACAATGATCATACCCTATGGCCTAAGGCCTGATTTAAACTGGTTATCGGTTATCCCCAAATTGGATTGAATGGTTTGGTTTGCAGGTTTGAGAGTCGTCCGACATAAAACTGGACCAAAGTGCTTAATATATGTTAGTTAACCTAACCGTCTGAAAGTGTTTTATCCTTGTACTTGCCATCTGGTGTTAAAAGTTAAATGTTTGGACCCTTGTCCCGTTTTGATTCTAATTATCTCTATAGTTGCATTCTTACAGACCGTTACACCTTTTTATTATCTTTTTCAGCTCAGTTTAAAACTGACAACAAACCAAACCGTTAGCAATGGTTTGGCGGTTCAGTTTTAACTTTTATTGGACTGGTTTTGGTTACAATGATTAGAAAACCATATTAATTGTTTGACTTGACCTAAAAGTTCGTGCAAACCAAACCATGAACACTCCTTCACACTATTATGGAACAATCTTTAGCCGGAATTATTATGTCATGTATATGCTGACGTAGCGTTTAATTATCCTAAAATGTTGTGGTTTTTGAAACTGCAAATGGCCTTTTGATAAATTTAGAATTGTGATTAAATTTTATCGCAATTATATGCTGTTATCATTTTTTAGAGTTACTTTACTTATCCATCCACTATAATCATAACATATCTTTCATGTCAGTGACTTCTATGCGCCAGACCGGATTGATCTTTTTATCGCTTTTAAACTGTGGTTTGAACAGTGTGTGTGTGTGTGATGGATTGACTAATTATCTTTTGTTCTTTTTTCTGTAAATGTTCAGCTGAGAATGATCCACACGATGGAAAGAGAAAATGTGAGGCCCTGTGGCCAATCTTCAAAATTGCACACCAGAAGAGTCGCTACATCTTCGATCTTTATCATCGTAGGAAAGAAATTTCGGCTGAGCTGTACGAGTTTTGCTTGGATCAAGGGTATGCTGATCGTAATATCATTGCCAAATGGAAGAAGGCAAGTTACCGTCTTATTTTACATATATTTTTCATCAAAATTTCATGACTTTATGCGATACGCTGCTTTTGGATAATTTATCAATCACTCACTGGGTGTTGTTTAACAAATAGAGACTTAGAGGTGACAATTTTGACCCATTTACTTGTATTTGGGTCGATTCAAGTTACGTTCCTTCTCTAATAGGTCAAATAGGCGCCCAAAGTCTTTATATAGAAAATTTAATAATTTTGCCAAAGTTTAATTTGCTATTTACATAACATATTTGTCGCAAGCATATCTTACATGTTTTTTTTTTTAACAAAATGCGTATTTTGCTACATCTACTAGTCATGAACTCTAGTTGCGTTAAGTCAACATACATTTTATCTTACAACATATTCTCCTGCTTTGATATATTAATTTCAGCCTGGATATGAAAGACTTTGCTGTTTAAGATGCATTCAACCACGCGATCACAACTTCAACACAACGTGTGTTTGTCGAGTGCCCAAACATCTGAGGGAAGAAAAGGTGATTGAGTGTGTGCATTGCGGTTGCAAGGGCTGTGCAAGTGGAGATTAATCACTATATCAAAATCTAGTTCTCTTCCTTCTGTTATTTGCAAACCATCACCTGTTAAACTTGTATTTGTTGCCAATGTTATGTACTCTTGATGCTTTCTTTTAGTTGGAATGTTAAAGACTTGCGCATCGTCAAACAAAGTAAAAACAAGCCAGTTGTTATGATCTTTAATCATTACTCGTCGAGAGGTTAAAACATGGTAGTGGTTGGTTCGTGATTTTCTTGCAGAATATGTTTGGAAATTGAAGGAATTATATGTGAAATTGAAATTCTGTATTTGGTTGTTAAAATAGTCATGGTTGGTTTGTTACTTTACGCTAGAGGTTGGTCTATTGTCGTCTTGGTGGCTGGTGGCACTGTTGGTGGTGAGGCCACGGTGTATGTGGTGACGATGGTGAAGGTAGTGTCCAGCATTGAGGGTGGTGTTCTCAGTGACAAAACTTGAACATATATATAGTGTGGTTTTAAAAGCATGCGAGCTGAGGGTCTACATCTTATCCTCCTCAGACCCTACCTTAGCTTTGCTATTGGTGGGATTAACTGAGTATGATGATGATAGTTTTAAAAGCTTCGCACATGGTGGTTCTAATGTTTGAGGGTCGTTGAGGCGGCAGCAGCATCAAATATCAATGGCGGCGTCGGATGATTGTTATTGTAGGGGCAGTGCTGGTAAGAGATGAGAGATGATTATATTCCTTTAATTAATTCCTTCACAATTTCAAATACTGTTAAATTCTTTTTCTTGTGAGGGTAGGCATTTCAATTACATTTACTTTCAATTTTTTAACCAATATATCATTTGGCTTCTCATTTTAATCTAAACGAGTTATGCAAAGCAAGTAAGTTAGAAAGCAATCGATGTCTCAATTCGATTCAGTTTTATTGAATTTTCGCTTACCAAAACGAGTCCCTTCACAAGAAATCGGGTTCATCTAACAAGCTTAACCAAAAAAAAAAAACACCCGTTATAAGCTGCTTCACAATGCTCATAAATAGTCACAAATAAATTTAAAAAAAAAAAAATGAAATGAAAACATGGTGTCGGCATTCAATTTGGACCCAGAATAATCATAAACATTAAGCAGCCCAAAATATTTGGGCCTGGTCCATTAATTCAAAGGTGAAAGGCGTGGACAAACATTACTCAAAATTGTTGTTGCCAATAGCTTCTTACCCCTATGGGGATGGGGCACTTCTCGGGTAGCTTCATCCGAGTATCACTGCCGATCAGTAACACCGCCGCCACGCCCTCGGCAAGGGTCAAAAACTTCATCGCTCGGCAAAGAGTAACCAATCAGCAAGGTGGGGTTGGATTTGATTTTGACATGGCATGGTGAGGCTGGGCGGGGGCTCGATAACTTTGCCGGGAGTGCCTGACCCCTTAAGAGTTAAGAGCACTGGGTATCTATCTCACCAAAGTGTGGGCTAAGGAAAAAAGAAAGTAAAAAGTGAATTCTAATTTTAGAGGATGTGTGTTTGCCGTTAAACAAAATAAAATTGTTTTTCAATATTTAAACAAAAGAAAAGAAAAATGTTTTTCTTGTGAGTGAAGACATGGATCAAGAATCAGCTTTCATCCCATAATAAAGACAATAAAAGTATTTGGTCGTAACTTTAGGAGAAAGAAGACGATCCCCACTATTCCACCGGCACTTTGGTGGTTAATGTGTTCCCATCACTATATGCTCTACATATTATTTTTTAATATCAATTTTCAAGCAAAATGAAATACATTTTAAAATTTCTTTTTCTTTTATATATCTCCAAACATGATAATTTGGTTTGGCCAAAAAGTAATCAACGATAAAACATATTTTTTAAATTATTTATTTCAAGCATAGTTATCAAAGGCGCATAGGCTTCGCCTGGGACTTAGGTGCGAGACGAAAAAAAGCGAGGGCTTGAGATTAAAAAAGCAAACAAGAAAATAAAGTAAAATTATATTAAAATAATACTCTTTTTCATCTTGTTGGTATCAAAAGTTTTGAATTATTGATCTATTAGTGTATAGAAGTAGTGTTCATTAGATAAAAGTAGAAATCTGACTGAAATCTAGCCATAATTTAACGAATTTGGCTTGAAATACTTCGAAATTTGGGAATCTAGCTGAACTCTGTGCCTAAACCATCACCTGGAGAATTAAAGCGCAATATTCTTGACTCGAAGCGCAAATGCATCGCCTCGCTTAAAAAATGAGCCTAGGCGAAAGAGGCGATGACTTTTAACAACTATGATTTCAAGTAATTGACATTTTTTATCACTTATAACATAGTTTTTCATTACGGCTCGCTTTTTTTTTGTTACGTCTCAAAATAAATGTTGCTTAAAATCGAATTAATAATAATTGTAATGTACACGTGGTCGAAATAATGGTTGCAAAAGTTACTAGACGGTGCCAACTCAGTTGAATGAAAAGTTGCGAGTCCTCGGCCTAGGCGGGAAGTACTTGAAAGTTACTCGTTGAGTAATTAGCGCCTAAGCAGTATTTTTACAGCTATGCTCAAAATACAAATATACATATTAATAAAGTCGCCTCAGAGTTTTTGAAAACTGTGGGAGACACGTGACATTCACTGGAGGCATCTATTTTTTGGTTTTCTCGTCTATTTCTTCTACTTAATTATGGATACTTATCTTTTAACTAATGATATTATTTCTTTCTAACTTATTTAGTTACGTATAATTATTTTTTAATTAAAAATATCTATTATATTTAACCTAGTATAAAATTAATCATTATTAATATTTTAAATTAACTTATTTTTTATTTAAAAACTCCACCAAGTAAAAAATTATGTTAGTTAAAATACTAACAAACAAAAAATAATAAAGATAACTATTTTTATAAGTGATTTCTAGAAATCTTTAAATATTTAATGTGGTTGGATGGTAAAAAAGTATAAAAATGCAACATGTTAAATAATAAAAAATAGCTCGTATTAAAAAAACAAAGTTAATTCCCAGATGAAAGAAATAATGTTTTATAAATTAATTTAAAAAAAACTTATAATTGTCACAACAATGTTCATGTTTAAAACAAAAACATATCTTGATGATTGTTGTCATACCCTCAAATTACCACGTACAGGGTTCTACCGCGAGACGCATGACACACGAGGATCCAAGTCAACAGTCACATGAACAACCTCTATATGATAAGAAATCAACGTAATAAAAGATAACACAATATGGTCTTTTTTTATAAATTTAGCGGAACCGTTTAAATGTAGACTGGCAAACAAGCCAATGCAAAATACAAAGGGCCTTTGAAATAGTTCACAAAATCAAACGACTCAAAAGTGAATGAGATGTGGTGTGACTCCAGTGCATCCTACTGTTGTTTGCTACCTTCGCGACTTGAGAAACATGCTAAAACATATGTGTACAACATATTTTGCTAGTTATACTTAATGCTAGTTATACATTGCACAAGTTACTCAAGCGATTTTAACCATTGCCGACTTTGCAGTATGTGTACAACATATTTTGCTTTTCCCCGCCACCGCTTATCACACAGTGACAATGTTTCTATGATAGGACAATATGCACCCATACGGCTCCAGCCGACACGAGTAGGGTTTGTCGGGCCCAATAGATCTATCCACACCTCCCAGTTACGTACCCACGTATTTGTGGTTCAAAAGAAGTAAGGACTTTAGATGGAAGTCTCTTAGTACACAAGTAATATAATAGTATTTATGTAAACCATGAAATTTAGTATATCGTAGCATGTTTCTCCCTCATCAGGAAAACGGTAAAGAGGGGCCCTGAAACTTACCTTAGGTTGCGTCTTTTAGTAAAATAAAACCAGGCGTGTTAATGGTAGAATCCGACTACTGGAAACCTACCATAAAATTTCCTACAAGTTGTTTGACTGAAATCGTGTTTGTTTGGCAACCCATTATTCTTCGAACAATAACTTAGTGTGTTTTCGTAAAGTGTTTGACCGTGTTTGACTACACTAGACTCGACAACCCGTTGATGACCCGATATACCAGTTTATCAGTCACGTATAAGTTTGCGGATAACCAATCATGCAATACACGTAAAAATGGCAAAAGTGAAGATGCACAATAGTGAAAATAACTAATAAGCAAACTTAGTGTTGGGCGAAGATGAGTCGTAAGTGAAGTTAGGTATCTTCACCCTACCCTATGTTCGCATCTTCGCCTGCAGCTGGGTGTTTTCCCTAAATGGTAAATTATGAGCATGTCAAATCATGTTGCATGTAAATGTTTCCACAAACGGCAAATATCTCAATTAAGCATGTTCCAACATTCAATAAGTCTCCAAATCGATATGAAATCATCCTAATATGCTTTTTATAAGTTTATTATGAATAGTTTGCATAAACAAACCCTAGATCTAATAATAAACTCCCAAACGGGTCAAAACTCATAAACTTCCATTCTTAAGCCAAACACCATCCTATCATGCTTCTAACTCATAATAAAACATCCACAGCACAGCATATTATCATTTAATCAAGAAATAATACAATACCCTAATTTCTAGGTCACCAATACCATCCCATTATCATCCAAGTTCATTACTTTGAGAAAACTCACTTTTAATGTTTAGATCTAATTAGGAATTCATCAGGAAAGGTTTTAAATGAGGAAAACATATTTAAATCAGATCTGAACATTTGGGTTCCATAAGCAACATCATTTAAAAGTGTTTAGAAATGGTTTAGATAGGTTACACACCTTTAGATATCCACAGTTTGATTCTAAACGTTGTTTAGCTCTTAGAATCGCGTGTTTTGACGGAAAAAGGGGTTACAATGGTTATAGGTTCGTTAATGGGTGTTAGGAGGCGTTTTAGGGTTTTAAGAGTGCTAAAAATGACTTTAAGGGTGGTATTTATAGGTAAAACACGTTAGATTAACGAAGATGGCCTTCTGGGCAAAGATAGGAGATAAATGAAGATGTTGATCTTCGCTTATGCCTATCTTCGCTTATGCCTATCTTCACTTGTGCCCATCTTCGCTTATGCCTATCTTCACTTATGTCTATCTTCACTTATCTAAGTTCACTTACACTTATGTTCTTCCAACTTACGTTTAACTCTCTAACCCGGTTTATCTAGTGTCGGTTAAAAACCCGATAACACGATTAACATGGAAAACACCTATATCATATCAATTCACGTAACACATATTTGCAAGTTATAAAGCATATAAATCATAACAAATTAGTTTTTATTATTTTGTTTCATCAACGTATATACGGGATACAAGACTCGCATGTGTTACCCGCTGATTCTCTGAATCACCAACTCATGACTGTAGTGTGTGTAGACCTATTTAACTAACTCAGCTAATGTATTTTTATCAAATGTTTTGTTAAAGTTGACTTAAGTGGTTGTTAGAAAAGTTAACCTAAGTTTGCTGGATGTCACAATTATATATGTTACTAGTTAATGAAAAATTTTGGTGGTATTAAAAAATCAAAGTTAATTCCCATTTGAAAGAAATAAGGTTTTAAAATTTAACTTAACAAAATTTATAATTGTCATATCAATGTTCATTTTTTTTTTTAAATTTATATCTTGACGGTTGTATATGTTATCAAATCACATTATACTTTACTTTGTTAGTATGATATTTAAATGCACATGTTTCTTAACATAACTTTCTTATTATTAATTATATAACATTTCAATTATCAACTCGTGTAATACACAAGATTGTAACTTACTCTGTGTGTGTGTGTAAGGACAATGGGGAACTCCAAAAATATGGGTAATCCAGGAACCACTAATTTTACATGTTAAATATTCATTAAAAAATCATTTTTAAATAGAAAAAAATTTTACATATGTTTTTTTAGCTTTTGCCTATAAATACAAGTAGAATCCATTAAAAGAAAATAATGATTTTTTTGAGAAATCTCATTTTTTAGGCTTTTTTTTTTAAAATTTATTTTTTATTAACCGGCTTCTGCATTGTGTTTATGTGCAAAAAGCTTCGAAAAATTTTGTAAATATGATTTTTTTAATTTTAAAAAGATTTATTTTATTTTATTTTATTTGTATTTAATATATTAAGCTAGTTGTTCCTTGGTTTCTCACTTTTTTTAGGTTTCCATTATTAATATAATATAATATAGTCCTTCCAGAAAGTCTGACTACACTGTTACGACTTCTTATTTTTAACTACTTCTATTAAGTTTTCCTTCAAAATCAATTGACCAATCATTTTTCTTATATAACTTTTAATATATAATAGAGTTAAATGTCAATTTAGTCCTTGTGGTTTGTAAAAAATTGCTACTTTCATCCAAATCTTTTTTTTTTGTCAATTTAGTCTCTGTAGTTTTATTTTTTTTTTGTCATTTTAGTCCCTGTGGACTAATAAGATTTGGATGAAAGTGACAATTTTTTTACAAAACTCAGTGATTAAAATGACAAAAAAATGAAACCACATGGACTAAATTAACAAAAAAAAAAAAAGATTTGAATGAAAGTGACAATTTTTGACAAACCTCAGGGGCTAAATTGACAATTAACTCTATATAATATTTTGTAAGGTTTCAAATATAGCGTTCGGTTCAAAGGTTAGCATCTTCTCAAAAAATAATTGTTCGGTTCGCAAGAAGATGGTACGCTCGACTTTACCTATGTCCATTAATGTGTCTGTTTGAGTGTTTTTTTATTTTTATTTTATTAAATGGCAAATGTTAAAATTACTCTAGTAATACACCAATAACTTTAAATTTAATTCTCGCCAAGAGTTAAATATTGGACCTCTCCTTTAAAAGACATATGCCTCTACAAATTAGGGTAGCTCATATGGACAATTGTGTTTAATTACCTTGCAAATCCTTTTTAATTCTCGGACAATAGCATATTATATCTTACTTTCACTTCATTCACAAGAAGATTGCCTCGATGAGATCTTTTGAGTTCATTTTATATATATCTACTAATCATATGTTTTTATGAAGTCCTTAGTTACAGCTTGGGTTATATTTCTATGATTCAAGTTACAGCTTGGGTTATATTTCTATGATTCAAGTTACAAATGTTTGCTGTTGTAGCTTGAGAAGGAGTATTAGACCATATGTTGTGGGTAGAGACTCTATCGAATAAGTTTATGCCACGTCGACGCTTATATGGTATTGGGTAGCGGCCGACGGTTGATTGCGGGATGGTGTTGTGGGTCAAGGTGAGCGGGTTTTTTGTACCAAATATATTTAAATATTTACTACATTTTTTTTTATAAAAAAACATTAAACTAAAAATAAAAGAAATTACACTAAAATTAAAAAAAAAAAACATTACATTAAAAGAAAGAAAATTACACTAAAAAAATGATTACAATAAAAAAACCTAACGTAAAGGTGAGCCCGAACGTAACATTTGCCATTCCGGAACGTGGTAAAACTTATGACAACCTTCCGAAGGTACTCCGCTTTGGCAAAGGCGAGGAGCACGTCTTCGGTTTACCTAGGCATATCACTCTTCACCTCTCTGTATGCGGTTTCGAAGTTTTTACACTTCGATTTCAAGTCCCCGAACTTGTGGGAGACAGAGTCATTGGTACGGTTGGTACTCCCGACAAGGGTACCAAACTCGGCTAGGACCCTATGCCATTGTGGTCCGCGTCTCCGCAAGCACGTGATCCCCGGCTTGACGAAGCACCATCACCGTGAACTTGTTGATACGCGATGACGAGTGCTCGTTCTTTCTCCTCGGTCAACTGCACCATGATGAAGTTGGATTTTGAAGTAGATGAATTGTGCAAGAGAATTTTGAAGAAGAAGATAAATTGTGTGTGAAGAAGAAGAAGGGGGTAAATAAATAGGTAAAAAAGTTGGGGAGTAATAAATTTTGTTTGGTGAAAATTATTATTTTTTTAAAATTCAAACCGTTGCCAGCCCGCTAACGGACGCGAGCTGGCTCACGTACGGTCGCTCGCGGCAAGGAACAGGTGGGTGTATTGTCGTGGACGCTAGCCACGTGAATCAGGTTGTGGCTCGCGACAGGTGACTCGCGAGCCACAATGAATAGTCTTATAACATAATAAATTTAGTTATCCCTATTTTATTTTTCTACTTATCTTTGATTTCTTTGTTGTCCAAGTTTAGTATTTAGTATGGATTTTTTTTTTTTTTTTTTGGGCAAAAATAGAGGTACAGTGTGATTTTTTTTGTGCAACTAATGTGTGTCAGAATTCAAATTAAGTTTTTAGTGAAACCGTAAGTTGAACTTGCGGTTTTACCTGAGTTGGACAACGAACCTCCATAAAGTTAAGCTAATTGCGATCGACCTTTAGACGTGGCAGCCGTTTAGGATTGAAACCGCAAGTTGAACTTGTGAATTTACACAAACTTTGACAGTTTTTTGGCAGAATCTGCAAGTTCAACTTGCGGGTTTATGGGTGTTTGTCCAAGTCAGCCAAACCCGCAAGTTGAATTTACGGGTTCACCATTTTCCTAAATTCAATCCTGACACACACTTGCAGCACAAAACGATCACACTGTAGCCTCATTTTTGCAAAAAAAGAATCGTATAGTATGCCTATGTATATGTATGACTTCTTTGTATATATTTTTACACAACTATTAATATAGTTTTCTCTAATCTATAAATATTGGGTTTGTTACTCAAGTCACTAAATTAAGAAATAACATACACAGCAGATAAACCAACTTAGCAGTAAACGATAAAATATTTTTTATATATCATTTATCTATTTTATGTTGTTTTAAAAGGCCAAGATTATGTGATGGTTGGTTAGCCAACATATGATCCCAACGATCTTTTGATGTTGAGTGCTTATTATTAAAAATTTATTTCAATATGGCCACAACAATGCAATAAAACTAATAATGCCAAAAAGAATTCAATACAAAATCTTTCTTTTAGTTTAACGGTAGATAATGTTATTAAACAAACAGACAGAGAGAAAATCATAAACATTTCTATTTCGGTATATTATACAACTGAATGTCAAATGAAAATTGTGGGGGAAAGATCCGGTACAAAGTGTTTTTTCGGTAAGAACTGTGAGAATTAAAGGAGGGTATTTTTTTTTTCAATTTTTTTTTTCATATTGTTAAACATGTATTATAGTATTGAATACTAAAAAAAAAAAAAAATTGGTGTAGAGTAATTACGTGTAGAGTAATTACATAATTACTCTAGTGTAAACTAATGTATTTACTTTAACGACGTAATTACACTAAAAAAATTTTTTTTTTTAATTTTTTTTATTATTCATCTAAAAAGAATGTTTAAGCACATGGGAAAAAAAAATTCTAAAAAATAAAATGAAATTTTTTTACCTCCTTTGATTCTCATAGTTCTTACCGAAAAACACTTTGTATTTGATCTTTACTCGAAAATTGTATTCAATAGTTGGTAAAAATGCTGATGTGAATATAGAAATAACTTTCGTGAATTCACATATCCCTCCCATGCTAAAATATATACAGCCCACTTTTTATAAAAAAAAAAAAATTAAAAAAAAATCAGTTATTTGAATTTTCGTCAAGTATGTATTTTTTTTTGTTTATAACGTGATTTTTTTATGATCAAGATTTTCTTTTAAAAGTACACCATACGGGTTAAGCTGCTCAATTTTAATGTATTTTCCACGGTTATTGAATATATGAAGGAAAAAAAAAAAAACTGAAGTTACACAAATTAAAACTTTCAATATTTTGGAATGTTATATACCCACATAGTCCTGTTCGTATAAAAGAGATACGCACATAGGAATTTTTGGGATGTGCTATACGGTATAGCCAGAAGTTACATGACAATATAGTCGAGTATGTGCCTTAATTAGCTCGCATATCCATCTTATGTCCTGAGAATAGCATTCGAAGAGCTGATCTTACACGAAAGCGCATTCATTCATGTATTAGCTTTGGCTCCTTTAATATATGGTTTTTGTGATAAAATGAAGAAAATTCCACATTGTTCCTATTAGAAAACTTAATACTTAGATAACTAAAGGTTAATGAAGATAATACAATTTTCAAGGTAAGGGTACTACATATACTTTTCTTGATCTTATATAACATATTGTTTGAAGGTTGAGAACTACAAAACATAATGTGATACAATGTTGAATAATATGATAACAATAAAGCATTACATAACATATTATTTCCATCATAACTTAAATTGTTTGTAATTACACTTACAACTATAACTAAAATCTATGTATGAAGTAACAACATATCACATGACAGTTTTTGAAGGCAAGACATCACCCATCGGCCCTTGTATACCATCTGTTTTCATCATGTTAATTTAGAAATTGATATATATCATAATGATCCAACGCTGGTAGCCTAGTAGCATAACAAGGTTAGAATGTATTGTAAGCAATGTTTTAAAAACCGGTACGTACCGGCCGGTTATACCGGTAATACCGTTTTTCGGAGGTGAGCCCGGTACGAAACACCCCGGTATAAAGGCGAAACGGTATCAAGTTCGTACCGCCGGTAAAATACGGTATACCGGTTTAAATCTTTATACCGATACCGGCACAAGGTAAATTTTTGGGTTTTGAACTATTGATTTTTTTTGTGGTTCAAGAAAAGCAAGAAGGGGAACTTCATAATAATGATAAAGATAACATGTTTGGTGAGGAAGAGCACGAATCGGTTCCTCACACACCTTGTTACTTGTTATTTATGTTACTTATCTTTCGTAATTTAAGTATATTATGTTTGTTATTTCTACTAAAACTTCTTATGTAATAAGTTAGGAGATGAAAATAGTTATGCTCTAGATTTTGAAGAAGGCCTTGGTAGTGAATTTCATCTTTTAAAATTCGTGAACTTGATGTATTCAGTACTCCAATAGCTTGGACATAGCGTACACTTTCATTTAAAAGAATTTTGTTAAAAAAATTGAATACTTTTGGATTATTTTTTTTATATGGAATAACTTATGGATTATCTTTTAATATGAAATCATTCACTTTTAGATTATATTTTGAGTTCATGTTGTAATTGATGGATTCGTAGAGTTAACAAGCCAATCCGGTTGAACCACCCGATACAACCCGGTTCAACCGGTTGAACCATTTTTAAGCCAAATCCGGTATGATTTAAAAACCGGTTTTTAAAACATTGATTGTAAGGGGCTATTTGGTTGATTAAGTGCTGAATCATTAAGAAGTCTGAATGGTTAAGAGAATCTGAATGGCTCAGTGCTGAATCATTAAGTATCTCTAAATTGTTAGTCTTCTTGTCCCATATTGATAAGGGAAGTAAAAATGGATTCATTCAGTGCTTAATGGATCAGCAACATCCTAAGTCTTAATGGTTTAGCCTTAACCATTCCATTTAGATGCTGAAACAAACGCGATGAATAAACTGAATGCTGAATCATTCAGCGTTGAATGATTCAGAGGCTCATTAAGAGCCTTACCAAACAGCCCCTTACTAGGTTTTTGTGTCAAGCTATAGACAATGTAAAAACCCTTGTACATTGATTACCTAGGCCTTGCGATCTCCTTCCTCAATGAATTTCTCTATCGAAAAAACATGCATTACAAACAAAAAGAGTTGGCTATTGATGTTGCTTTGTGTTGTTAACATCAATCAATAGATTAAGATATAAAAAAACATCAAGCAACATGTGAGAAGGTAAGACATTATTGATGATATACAATGTTAAGAATGCAAAAATTGTGGTGAATGATGGTTGGGATGAGTTGTTATTTGTTAACGAATTTAAGTGTAGGTTTGGCTACCGTTCCCAGTTAATCTTATTTCCTCATTCAGTATAGTTGTAAGGTGCAACAAGAGGCAGTGTTGTAGAACTCGCTAGGCGCTAGTCGGCCGGTGGGTACCGACTAGGGATTAATCGGGATTAATCAGGATTAATCGGATTGGATTTTTATATATATTTTTTCCAAATTTATACATATATAATGATAATTTTATGCCTTATATGTATAAATTTAGAAGTTTAGGAGCCAAATATAAACTAGTGAATATGGAGGAGGTTTAAATATTAAAATACCTAAACTTAAATAACCCTAATCACCTTTATTGTTCACCATATCTCGTCTTTTTCCTCCCCATTCCTTCTTTCATCGTAAAGAACCATCAGACGCAATTAGGGTTCATGGAGTTTCATCGATTTGCTTATAAATCATGGATTATCATCCAATTTTGAGGTAAAACTTTTTTTATTTGATCGATTTGCTCCAGTTTTGACCCGTTCGAATTCATTTTTTACCTAATTTTGAGTTTTTAGGTCTGACTAGGAACAATTTGGTCCGACTAATCGGTGATTAACCGTGACACCGATTAATTGACTGATTAGCCCAAAATTAATCAGTAAAGTGAGGACTAGTGATTAATCATCGATTAATCGGTGATTAATCGGGATTTTTACAACCTTGACAAGAGGCATGTAAAACTTGGCGATGCAAACTTTAAATTATATAAAATGGCAAGAAGATTCAGTGGCGGATACAGAAACCCCACGATTTCCAGTTTAATAGATTCTTTTTCGTAATTTTTTTTTAAATCATACAAGGTTCTCACTAATATTTTTTTTCAAGCCGAGTGGGTTCCTGGGAATCCACAAAAGTGGCTTGGATCCGCCACTGAGAAGACCCAACCACTTTTAAACAAAAAAGAAACCAAACATATGGCCTACCATGTTGAAGCTTAATCTAAATCAATCTATCTCATGTTTGTGTTTGATCTATTTGTCCAGGCCAACATGCCATTTGACATCAGGTGCCATTGAAACATGTTGCCATGAAGTTGATAGTGTTGCATAATATTTCTAACTGACTTACCTTTCAAACCATCCAAAATAATTGCTTCAATGTTTTTAAAGGCTCCGGTTATTCACACAATACAAATTTTTATTTAAACAACCCTATACGGCCCGTAAAGACCCTTACGGGCCATAGAGAACAACTTACGACACGTAAATAAACATAAAAACGAGGTACGAGTTTCATTCCTAACAAACCAATGATTGTGAGCTCCTATAAGGCCCGTAAAGGTATATACGGGCCGTATTACGGGCCGTATTTAAGCTCTGGTTATTTTGAACTCCAATTTGGGTGGGATGGATGGGGTTGGATGGGTGTATAAGATATGTAATGTTATTTTTTTTATAAAAAAAAAAATAAAAATATATGCAATTTTTTATTTTTAGACTGAATTACAAGTTTTGTCCTTTAACTTTATACCAAATTTCAACGGATGTCCTTTAACTTTAAAATTGATTGGTTTTGTACTTTATGTTTTAAAATCTTGCACGTTTTGTCCTTTGGTGCTAACCCAGTTAATTTTTTTCGTTAAGTGGAGGGTAAAATTGTCTTTTTACCCATTTATTTAGAAAAACATTTTAAAATTAAAAAAAAAAGAATTATATATATATATATTAATCTATCTCTCTCTCATTCATTTATCACCACCACCACCTACCTCCATCCCCCACCACCTACCTCCATCCCCACACCACCATCATCTTCATTCACCACCTGCAGACCACACCCTCCGGTGGACAGAGAGCAGACCACACCCTTCCGGTGGACAGAGAGCAAACCACACCCACACCCTTCATTCACCACCTGCCACCGCCACACCCACACCCTCCGGCCGAGCATACCACAACACCACCACAATAGCTTGCACTGTAGCCAGCATGAACCATCATTTTACCCTTTCAGTCGTAACCCTGATCAACGATGACCATCATTTTATCCCTTCAATCGTAACCCTAATTAACCGATCCCCATCGTCTTTAAGAATCCTAATTCGGCTGCCGCTGATTACATCATAAGAGTAAGGTATTGATCTATTTTTTCTTCACTCTCCCATCTAAGTCAGTTAATTTCAAATTGTTATCCCTTCAATCCTTTGCCGCTGATTACATCATAAGAGTAAGGTATGGAGGTGGAGGTGGAGGTAGGGGTGGGGGTGGGGGTGGGTGTGGGGTGTGTATGTAGAGAGAGTGTGTTATTCTGTAAAAATGGGGGAAGGAGATAAGAGGGGGTGATTTTACTGTTATGCCCTCGTGTACAAGTCATGTGACAATTTTACCCTCCACTTAACGAAAAAAATTAACTGGGTTAGCACCAAAGGACAAAACGTGCAAGATTTTAAAACATAAAGTACAAAACCAATCAATTTTATAGTTAAAGGTCATCCGTTGAAATTTGGTATAAAGTTAAAGGACAAAACGTGTAATTCAGTCTTATTTTTATGTAATTTTATTTTTAAAATGTTGTTTTCTATGTAACTATAATTAGAAAACGTGTTGTTTTTACTAAGGTCACTGACGCGACGCCACTGACGCGACTCGACGGCCTCTGCAGCAGCCGCACGTATATCGTCCCTAATCTCAGCAGGAAACCGGATCAAGTGATAAATGCGCGTCGGAACCTGCACGACATCAGGCTCCGGATCAGCCATCTGGACCTCCCTCTCAGCGCCGCCCCCTGCCCCTCAGCAACAAAAGTCAACCCAATCTTAACTGCACCACCTACAATGGATAACAATAAATAATAATAATAATAATAATAATAATAATAATAATAATAATAATAATAATAATAATAATAATAATGGATAACAACTGCACCACCTGCAAGGCCCTGTGTACCAATGGCTCCGGTACAAACGGCTGCTGATCCGGACCAGTCAGAAAGTAGATGGGTGATATATCCTTCGTCGCCACCGTTATCACCTCCCTCGTGGGAATCCTTGAAGCTGCCACCACTCTCCTCGTGCGAATCCTTGAAGATGCAGTCACCCTCCTCGTACGAATGATAAGTCCCGTATTCGTACTGTGGATGACTTGGCGGCACGTCAAATGACTCCGGTTCTTCTACGTATTCCTGGTTTAAATCGGGCAGCTGGTTCAAATCGGCCAGCGCCTTCCCGTCACCACAGTGAACAACGGATCTAACCTCCTCCTCACCACGTTCCACCACAAGTCCGAACAAGCTTTCTGAGACGTAAGATAAGTCAAACGAGTGCTCCCATTCACCCGAAACATTACTGAGGTGCCCCGAAGACATCGTGGTAACTTGGTATTGATCGGATTTTATGGTTTTGGGTTTTTAAAATTTTTTCATCGTCTGAGAAAATAAGACAAGGAAGAAGAATATATGGGGACCTCTACGGCCCGTATGGGTCTCTACGGGCCGTAGAGGGTTTAATGCACCCAACAACCCTGATATCTACGGCCCATAGATGGGTTGCTTTTCAGTCTGACGCACTGCAAGTCAGTCTGTTCATTGATTGTCCTCGTACCTTGTATGCTACCTACGGTCCGTTTAGGGTTTTAATGCACTTTACCAACCTCCCTCTACGGGCCGTATAGGTCTACACGGGCCGTAGAGGTTTGCCTCATTAATTACACAGACACCCTTAACAGGCCGTATAGGCCTATACGACCCGTAGAGAATTGTGCAAACCTAATTTTGGTATTGTGTAAATAACATCCCTCTTTTTAAATGGTTTTGATATGCTTGGATCGCCTTAGACCTTAGTCAATAAAATAACACATGATTCATATTAATATATTTCTATGTAAATGTTTAGATTTTTTTTGAAGGGCATGTAAATGTTTAGATGAAATGTGAAAATGGTTTATACTTGGTGCATTAAATATAAATGCTAATATTGACTTACGTGAGCATTGTGATGCACATGTGAGTCGTACTTAGGGGCGGATCCACCCTATGTGGGGTTGTGGGTTGGAGTCCAGTGACCTCATTGTTTTTTTTTTTTAAAATTAGTAGAGTCGGTATGTTAAATTTGTTTTATTAATAAGAAATGAGTTTTATTAATAAATCCTACGTTTTATTGATGATATGCTATCAAAAGATGACATGTGAGACTTGTTGTGCTTAATATGAGAATTTAAACTTGTGTCCGATGAAATGAACATAGATACACAAGATATGAGTGAACAACTATGATTTTATTTGATTAGTTCTAACTAACAAATTATATACATGAATAAGAGTTAATTAATTAAATACTAATATGATAACAGATTCTTGATTTTCTGTATATATAATTGTCTGCATGACAGAAATGATTGAGTTTTGAAAGTTAAAAAAACAAAATGAAGGCGTACTTTGCTTTCCGCTCTTCATTTTATAAAAGTTGCCATCGGTGATGCTTTCTTTATTTAATATATTACTTTTAATTATATATTGTAATACGATTTATTTATTAATTGTTACACGTTTTCGCTAATGGTTAACTTTAACTCATCTATCTGTTATTAAGAAGTGTTTTATATTAATAAATAAAAAGTAAACATCAAATACAAATAGGCTTAACCTAATGTTGCTTAAAAATAAATAAATAAATAAATGCAAAACTTAATCTTACAAATAACGAATAGATGAGTTAAAGTTAACCATTAGCAAATAGACAAATCAGTGAAACCCGCATCATACATCCTTAGAACCCGATGGGGGCGTGACTCGTTTTTTTCTTATTCTAAAGTTTGGTCATGGAATTGTTTATTTAACGTGCTTTATGAAATCATGTTATAAATTGTATGACTTGGGACTTTATTTAACTGCAAACCTATGTTTGTCAGTGAATGTGTGATACTATGGATTAATTATTTTTCTTGGACCAATGGAATTGGTAACCCATCGACAAAAACAAATTTTAGGAACACATGGGTTTGGAGGTTTTAAGTTTAAGTCTCATAGACGACATAGTGGCTTACATTTTAAGATAGAGAATCTAGACTCAAGTCTCACCCTTAATATTTAATTTTTAATTAATATTTGACATGTAATATATATATATATATATATATATATATATATATATATATAGTAAAGATCAAATACAATCTGTTTTTTGGGAAAAACTGTGAGAATCAAATAGGGTAAAAAAATTTATTTTATTTTTTTAGAATTTTTTTTCCCATATGCTTAAACATACTTTCTAGATGAATAATAAAAAAAATAAAAAATTTTTTTAGTGTAATTATATCATTAAAGTAAATACACTAGTTTACACTAGAGTAATTATGTAATTACTCTACACGTAATTACTCTACACCAATTTTTTTTTTTAGTTTTCAATACTATAATACATGTTTAACAATATGGGAAAAAAATAAAAAAAATACTCTCCTTTGATTCTCACAGTTCTTACTGAAAAAACACTTTGTACCGGATCTTTCCCATATATATATATATATATATATATATATATGTGTGTGTGTGTGTGTGTGTGTGTGTGTGTGTATAAAGTTATATTGGAAACCCTTATTATAATGAAAACTCTGAAAACTCTAACTTCCCAAACTTTTTTTATATGAAAATTTTAGGGTATGTAATATACATGATTTTAAGCATTTTTAGCCAAAAAAATCAAAAAAGCGCCGAACACTTTTTTTAAAAAAATAAATAAATAAGCTTTCGGGTATCACATTGTTAACACATGTTAATTTGCTCAACATGTGTTACTCGAAAACTTAATTTTTTTTAAAAAAAGTACTCGACGCTTTTTTGATTATTTTTTTTTTGTTCAAAATGCTTAAAATCATGTATATTACATGCCTTAAAATTTCCAGGCCGTAAAAAGCTCGGGAAGTCACAGTTTCCAAAGTTATCACTATAACAAGGGTTTTCTCAGGATCCTAACCCATATATACACACACACACACACACACTAGGTGAAATCCCGTGTGAAAACACGGGAACACTAAATCCAACTAAAGCTGAAAATCCATTCATTAGTGGTTGTGCTTCTGCCTTTAGTAACCACTGATAAATGAAATAGCTGATTGGAAACCACTGATGAATCGGTAACAACTGATGAATGAATCAGCTGATGATTATCCACAGATGAAGCAAGCAAAAGAGGATGAAACAAACTTTTGATGACAGCAGTGGTTTGCATTCAACAGATGTTGTCATCAGAAGTTTGTTTCAGAGTAGACCCATTGAACAGAGTAGACCCATTAGTAATAAAACGCTCGTTTTTTTCGTTCTTTGTATAGCACTATGGTACTCGTTGGAAAGATAATAAAACGCTCGTTAATTTGGTGTAATTTTTTTTCAAAAAAAGTGTCGTTTAAAAGAGTTATTAACATTTAAAAATCATGGGGGAAAGTGCATGTGCCATGCACATGATAGAGAAAAAATAATTTAATATTAGATGGAGTATCCATAACCAATTTAAATGACCCAGTAAAATGAGCAGGAAAAAATTAAAAGAAGCTCCCATAAGGTGCCATGTGTCCCTCATTAGCTTTCATTTATATATTATAGAAGATTTACTATTGTGTCTGCAGTTCTGATTCAGAATTGGTTGATTTTTAACAGCTTTAACAGGTGTGCCATAGTCATTGGACCTTTTATTTTTATTTTTTTGCAGCACAACACTTTGTCTTTATTATGTTTATTGGATGGCAACGTAGACAAATGGTTATGGTCTACTGGTTCGGCGTTTAGTGTCCTATACAACCTGCCCAAGTTCCAATCTGCTCCATTACAGTTTTTTTTTCTGGGCAAAATAAAAGTTGAGTCTCTTAGGTGGTGTTTGTTTTTTTATAGAAGCACTTCATGGCCTTTTTTGTCTGCGTCATGCAGACGCGGGCAGATATTAAGGTGCTACAGACCGTTTGTTTTTTTGGAAGACATTGGCCTAAAAAATGTCTACAATTCCTTTTCTTAGGGCAAACATTTTCAAAACACTTCTAACCTCTTATCTCATTCATTCATCTGATTCTTTCCTCATCACTCTCACAAAAAACCCTAAAGCTCCTCCCTCAGCCACTCTCCTCCCTCCCCCACCGCGTCTCCTCTTTCTTTCCTTCCTCCCCCAAGCGTCTCCTCCTTCTTTCCTTCCTCCCTCCCCTCCGCGTCTCCTCCTCCTCCTCCTCCGCGTCTCCTCCTCCTCAGATCGGGAATATATGACTCAGTTACGAGATGAAATTGCCGAGCAGCTAATGCAAAATGTGGAATAAATTAGTTGAAACATTGTTATTGGCGGTTTTATGAATATCATTTCAGTGTTGTATAAGTATTATTTAAATTTCAATGTTAAAAAAATATTGTTTGCTTTAAAAAATCAGTTTTTTTTTAAATTTCAACAGCCTGCAGACGTTAACAAACAAACAGTCTTCTTCTTGCAGACTGCAGACCTTTGGTCCACCTCTTCTCCTGCAAATGTAGTTTGCAAACTGCAGACCTTTTACCTATTAAAAAACAAACAACACCTTACTGTGTAATCACTTGAGTTGTGCCATTTTCCTCTATAAATAAAATTCTAAGGAGCTTTAATTAATTTTATAGTATTTCCTAAAATACTATAATGTTAAGTAGACAATTTTATGAGCATTCTTAATAGCGTTTAAAATACAATAATATTTTTAAGAACTTTATTCTTTTCGAAAAATTGACACACCACAATGATGGTTTTCAGGCGGATTCCCTTAGGTATATTTCCTTCAGCTGCGATGTGGATTGTCGATGTCGTGCGAAAATGAAGCAATACAGACAAGCACCACGCCGCGTAGCGCGCATATTTTTACTAGTTAAGAAATAAGACAAACTTTTATTTGGTTTCTATTTTCCTGTGCAATTAATTTAAATCGACAAATATTTAAATTATATTTTTGTATATAAAATCTAAATTATGTTTGATGATTAAAAGTTGAAACTTGAATCATTGATGTTTGAAAATGAAAGATGAAATTTGAATTTTCATAAGGGCCTGAATTTTTTACTCGTCCCATGCCCAAAATGTATTGAGGATTCTCAGGGACGACCCTGTCTTCCATGCACGTGAGGTATTATTGTTATTATTTTATGATTTATCTCAACATTTCTTCATCTGGTTCTTGAACTTTTTATTTATTTCTTTATTTATTTTTATAAAGCTTCTGTCTCTCTTGTAATAAATCGATCTAGCAAAAAAAAAAAAAAAAAAAAAAAAAAAAAAAAATTGCTCTAAAACTTGTTATAAACAAATCCCTTTAGCCAAAACCAAGATTCCATATTCCTCATATGCATGCTATGTATACATAAGTTCTTTCCAGGTGTAATCTATGATCCATTTTGGGAGGAAGTTGAGATTGTAGGAACTTTACAGAAAGAATCATAAGT
This sequence comes from Ambrosia trifida, assembly GCA_028751855.1. NCBI lineage: Eukaryota > Viridiplantae > Streptophyta > Magnoliopsida > Asterales > Asteraceae > Ambrosia > Ambrosia trifida. The sequence continues at coordinate 38,768,053 of CM054126.1, forward strand.
CATAACAACTAAAGTAAACGCCTTTACCAACTCATACCTACATTCAACAAACCAAACTAAACAAGTGTTGATTATTTTTATGTGTACAACTAAATTGTATCTATATATGTTCACGATGTTTTGCGTATGTTACAATCAACAAAGCAGATTCTTTATTACAATTTGAAAGGTGGCCACATATTATGTCATTTGTCAAAGGAGGTTAGCTTAGCTGCTGCTTATCTTTATACCCATATTTAAGTAATTTAAGTATATGATTAGTTTATCATGTATACGCTCAATCATCTTTGAAATAACTATATTATTGTTTTTTTCATGCTAGCGACTAAGTGTGTTCACATTGCAAAACAACGCCGTTTTGGGATTTTATTTATATATTTTTTTAAAAATCTTTTTGTAACACCCCAACCGATGGCGGAATCATCGAGGTGCCACGTAGTGACGATTGTTCAAAAGCTCATGGTACTAAAATGTAAATATTATTGAATAATCAAAATTGTCTTACATGGAAATGGAAAATACATTGTCTAAATGAAATGTAAATATTGAAATAACTGAATTGAAATAAAGCACTAAATGTCTCTTGCTAAAGCACTAGATCAAACTGCACCTGAAATATGTACAAAAATAGGTTTGGTCAACATATGAAATGTTGGTGAGCATTCCTAGATTTGATATATATAGTAGGTTAAAAAGTTATACAATTCAAGTGCAAGCTACAATGCAAATATGTAAACCATGTATCAAACAAATGAGCGAAATCAACCCTGTGACTGTATAATGTACTGTATGAACTGTAGTGTACTCAACCAATAAATGGATGATAACTTAACACTGGCCACGGATTCTCCGATGAAAAAGGGGGAGAATCAATCTAGGCGGGTTGTCAATCCAAATAGCGCTATCCAATGTTAAGGTCGGCTTGTACAATGTTAATGATTTCACTAAGTACAAATGTATTCTACATGTAATGTCTAAGCATAAAGCACGTTTGTAAGCAAATGCACATAGTACTAGAATTGTATTGTAAAAAAAATGTGAACTTGTATTTGTAATTTGTATAAATGTACATGTAACACCCCAAAAATGAATAAAAGCAAAAAGGGGATAGGAAGTACTCACAGTTCACGTAATAACTTGAAATTGAACTTGGACAACGAAATATGTGTTGGAAATTATCTCAGAGTATCAACCTAAAGAATTCGATAATGTGTAAGAGAAATAACTCTAGGATATATGTATTTCTAGGGCTTCGAATTGGGGATAATTGCTCGTTTGATTAATATTAAAAATATTCGCCAATTGAGAGAAATTTAGTAAATAAATAACCAAAAATCTTTTTATGAAATTTAAATTTAAGATGGTCACAATAATAGGTTTAAAGTATAAAAATAATTTTTATAAAATTATTTTCTTTAAAATAGAATATTAATTCTATTTATAACAAATTGTCGAAAGTTAACTTTAATATTTAAAAATATTAAAATTAAAGAATTATAAGTTTAAAATTCATATTTCTGTTCTAAATGTATAGAAATAATTTATGTAAAATTTTGGTACAAAAATATTAAAAATTGAATTTATTATGAATTATTTAAGATTAAAACTAACAAAATTTGATTAAAAATATAAAATAAATGATTTTTCTGAAATAAAAATTATTTCAGAAATGTTTATTGTTTTATAAACCTAGTATAATTTTTGTGGAATTTTATAAAGTCGTTATGATATTTTTATAGAATTTTATAATTATAATTGAATAAACTTGATTTATTTATTATAAATATTAAATAAATAAATTTCAGAAAACTAAAAATTGGGTGTTGAACTTTTATCTCAGATCAACATGATATAATTTTTTTAGAATTTATAACAAGGTTTTAATAATAAAAAATGAATTTATAAGATTTAAATGTAACTTATATATATAATGGTTTGAAAAAAAATAAATGGAAGAAAAGGTGTTCAAGCCGGGTCTCGAACCCGGTTTGTCTCAGTTATAAGGATCTGTCACAACCATTTGGCCTAGGCCTGTGGTTGTGATTTATCCCAGTTTAATTAAAATATATACAGTATGAAAAATCAGTTTCTTCCCCAAACTAACAAGCCATGAACCCTAGTTCTTGCAATAATCCAATTTAACAATCAATAGCCTCTGAATTCATGGGGTTTTGGTCAGGAAAGGGCCGATTAACATACAAAAAGAAAGAATCGAAGCATACCAGACGCGAAATCTTTCCTCTTCGTGGTCAATTATAAAGTCAACGAAGGCTCAATGCACGTTTAATAGTGAATTTCAGAAAGATTTTAGAGTGGACAGATGGTTTTCGGCATCTTTAGGTTGAAAGCAAGGATTCAATTTATAGTGTTTAAGCCTAGGTGTTCGATTTGGCAAGTATTGACCACAATTGAATGTGGGACGCGTTAGTCAACCAATTGGTGCTAATTGATTGTCATTGATCGTGTAATTGAAGAACATTAGGCCGGGAATCACGTTTACGAGTCAAGCCTTGATTATTGTACGTTAATGTTGTCAAATGAATGGTCAAAAAAAAAAGAAAAGAAAGAAAAAAAATAAAAGTCTTCATATGCTGCTGCTGTTTTGCGAACAAGGGAAAGAAGAAGGAACAAGGAAAAAGAAGGGATAAATGTAAATAGGGTTGGGTTTGTTTCAGATAAGAGCTTGTGGCTCAGTGGTTTGGACGCGCGTGTGTTACAGCTCCTGCCCGGGTTCGAGTCCCGGCAGGGGCGTTTTATTTTATTTTTTTTGTTTAACAGAATGGAGGGGAAAGGGAAGTGGGCTGGACCTTTGTTGTGGGCCGGTATTGGGCTGCTGTTGGGCCGAGCTTTATGTGGGTTGATTTCAGAAATTGTAAAGGGGTTTGGGCTTAAAGGGATCTTGAGTTTGAGTTAAACAATTAAATAAATTTTGTATCTAGATTAATGTTATCACTTATTATTATTATTATTATTATTATTATTATTATTATAAAATATATATATATATATATATATATAATGATAAAGTGACGGATGTCACACTTTTTTATAAATCTACATGATCTAAAGTTTGTGAAGTGTGCCATCAAAACAAAATATTACACCCACCGTCTGGTCCTGAGCTTGTCGGGTGCTTCACAATCTCTTGATTATCACTTGGTGTGCCTTGCTATATAGAAAGACATTTCTACAAAAGATTTTTACTTATAAACCAACTCCCAAACTCCATTTCCACAGTTTTAATGTTCCAATCACACAAATTAGAGCTTCAATATCTTATTCATTTTTGCTCTATTTTGAGCCTAGCTTGATTCGTTGTGATCTTCTAAGGTATTAGAACACAAACACCTTAAATAATAATTATACTAATATTAAATATAAATAATTATTTTTGTCCATAATTACGTGGAAAACATATATTCCACAAAATTTCCAATGTAGTTGATTTTGGTTTGGTTCGGTTATGGATAGGGCTGATAAATTGTATATACTCTACTTGTTAAGACACTGACACGATAATACACAAACACGAAACATGTAGACATAAACATGACACAATAACCTATCGTGTCATTTTTTTCAAACCCAAATACGAACCTATTTATACCAGGTTAACACGATAATACATATTTATACCATGTTAACACGATAATACCTATTTATATCAGGTTAACACGATAGGAAATGAACATGTTTTCCAAACCCGTCCCGATAAAGGGCATCATCAAGCATTAAAAAAAAGTAGATTTCCACCCAGTAAAAACGTATAACTCCAATACTCCATCCCCACAGCCTGTATTTGAAAAAAAAAATCCTTAACATGTCTTAACGAGTACTAAACAGGTAAACAGATATTTAACCTGTTTAGACATGGAAATTAACATGTATATTCATGTCTACCTATGTTATTTTTTGTGATCCATTATGTTATATTTTGTAATCTATTATGTATTTTGTATCTTTCTTAATTTTCTTATTTATTTTATCCTTTATAAGATAACTTAACCCAAACTTTTCCAATAACATATTATACATATAGGTTGTGTTGGATTAATTCTAATCGAATATGAATATGAGTTCGAGATAAACATGGAAAAGAGACGATAAGTTGATGAATTTTATTTTAATAAGTTTATCTAGTTAGTTAAATAAGTATTAGAGTTGGTATTGGTTTAGGATTATTTGTTGTCCAAGTAATTAGTTTAGTATAAATAGAGGGTTATGTATTTAGTTTTATTTGTCAAATTTATTAATAAAAAAAGGGGTCGAAGAATGTTACTTCAAATATGTTTGTTTTCGTTATATTTGGTTTTATCCAATTGGTTGTTGCAACAGGTTGGTTTAACGTCAGTGCAGTATATGTATATTTTTTTTGAACGAATAATTTTATTGCACCTTAATTCACCCCAACTTTGAATATCGATCATCCCACCCCACAACGGTTATGATCCTGGCAAAATACCTCAAAGTGATGCTTACAAGGATCAAACCTGACTCCGCCTATGCACAACACTTATCACTACTAGTTGGTACCATTAGGCTATAAGCCCATTGGTTAATTCAACCTCACCATGCACTTGTAAGGATTTAAACCCATAATCTCACATTTATAAAAGGGAACATAATACCACTAGACCATAAGATCATTGGCTATAACCGAATCTTAGTAATTGTTATGACAAAATTTATAACTAAACCATCATTTCCCTACTTCAAAGTTATTTTGTTATTGTTTCTTTCTTTTCATTTTTTATATTATTATATATTGGTTTCGATTTGTTTTTGTAGCCACTATAATAGAATTAAAACTAGATATCGAAAAGTGGAAAAGCTTAAGTATCAAAGTGGGGTCGATTCAGCACAAGGAACAGCTTCTATATAGAGTTAATAGCCAAAACAGTCCCGGCGGTTTGATGGTTTTTGTCACCAAAATCAAAATAATTGCTTGAACAGTCCCTTAAGTTTTACAAAATGCATCAAAACAGTCCAATTACTGAACGGGGTTAACTCAACTTCGTTGAGTTAGAGGCAAAATTGTCAACTCAACTCTAAAACTTTGAGAATTTGACAACAATGGTCCCTGTAGTAATGTAGTTAGTATTGTTAAATATATTGCAATGTTGGTTAACCTTAGAGGCGAGAGAAAGAGTTACGAGAAGATGGAGGGGATCGGCAATGACTGTATCCGGTCATCTTCTCCGACTCCAAGCACCTCTCTAACCACCAACCAACTCACACACACAAAAGATTCTAACTCATTATCATCAATATTGGCACCTTAAGATTTCAAATTTATAAACTGGTAGAAACAAGGAAGGATGATTTATGCTGATTTTTTTTCTTCAGTATTTGGTTCCAGTGTGGAAAGTACAAGTCTTTTCAAAGAATAAAATATTTGTTGAAGCATCTTGCATTGTAGTTAGGCTGGACGGGGCGGTCTGTGATGGGCTGGACGGGGCGGTCCGTGATGGGCTGGCCGTGATGGCTGTGACCATCACGAACACCGCCCAAGTAATTAATCACGGTCGCGATACAATATTTCTGTGACTTACATCACGATAGAAAACTAGATGTTTATGACCGTTGGCTGGCCACCAACGGTCTGTTGACCGTTTGATTTAAAAAAAAGTTTTTTATTTAATTTTAACTACATATAATCTCATTCAATCAAAATCAAAACCACACACAATCAAACAATACACCCAACAATCAAACAATACCTTAAGTTCAAAAAAAATGGAAGGGTCGAGCAAGAAACAAGCGGCTACGAAGAGAAAGTTTAGACCAAAGGTTCGGTCTATGTTATGCGAACTGGCTAGGTTTCATCAAGACGTACCACAAACCCCACATCCTACACACCAAACGTCTCAAACCCAACATATGCCACCCCACCCTTTCAAAACCAAAGTTTTCAAATCCTTATGTTTCAAACCCAATAATTTTTGCTTCCAAACCAATATCCAGTACACTACTCTCAACCCAACATGCCAACCCAAGTTGCATCCGGGGTGTTTCAAGCACTTCCCAATCCGATTGATCTACCTATGTTCGATCGTTATGGGGTTCGCGATCAGGAGTAGTATACGATCGAAGATTCTGAGGAAGATGAATATGAATATGAACAAGAGGAAGAGGAAGAAGAGGAGATACAAGTGCAAGCCCCACCAAGAGGAAGAGGAAGAAGAGGAGATACAAACACAGCGCCGAAAGGCAAAACTCCTTAGTCGCAAGAAGAAGTGGCCTTGGTAAAGTCGTTTCTACACATTTTCGAGGACAAACGCGTCGGAAATCAACAACCAAGAGACACCTTTTGGCTGCGAGTCAAGGCCCACTTTGAACAACTTATCGGTATAACCATAAGGCGCATGGATCAAATAACCGGGAAGTGGAGCGATTTAAATAAAAAAAATGAGTAAATTCAACGGCCTCTATGTTACACAATTATATTATTATCGTTATGTTATTTTTTTTACAATTTGTTTACTTTATATATTTGTTTTTATAAATTATTAACTTTATATTTTTAAATAGAAACGTCTTTGGCCAAGTGGAGCGAATGATGTGGAAATAATACATGCGGCCCTCAACGATTATCAGCAACTGTACATAAGGAGTGGTTTTCAGTCGTTGGATGCTTGGGAAGTTGCAAGAGTTCATTCCAATTGGGTTTCCATTGACATTCCCGGGGTAACCGAACATGGGCCAACTGGGCCTCGCGTAGGAAGGGGAAGGGGAAGGGGAAGGGGTGGTCATTCTCAAAAACGATCTAAAACATTTGACTCGGGAAATTGTACACCATCAACGGACGGGCTGTCTACCAACATGCCTGAACTTAATTTGAATGATGAATTTTCCGACCCCACCGACGACACAACCCCGACAAGAAGCACGACTCGAAGGAAAAGTGTCGAGTCGTCAAGTGGCAAAGGGAAAGAACCTTGGGTGGAGGCTATGACTGAATACAAGTCGGCAAAAATGGTGGAAATTGATGAGAATCGGGAAAGACGTGAGTATTTGGCGGACTTGAAAAATACAAAGAGAGAACACCAACATGAAACATTTGTCCGAAATTGAAAAAAATAAATATTTGAAGGTGTTAAAGGAATCACACGAAGACGCCGAAAAACCATTCAAGTCGATTCTCATCGATCGAAAACGTGAAATTTGCCACAAGTGAGGTTTGACATGTAACTTTTAGTTTTTTTTTTCTGTTTTTTATGTTTATTTTTATGTTTTTTTATTTAATGTAATTTTTTTTATTTAATGTAATGTTTTTTTAGTTAATGTAATTTTTTTTTATTTAATGTAGTGTGTTTAGATTCTTTAAAAAAAAGTTTAGTGATGAAATGTGATAAAAAGTGAACACCACTTCATGTGTTTAGTGATGGAATGTGATGCAATGAGGTAACAGAATCTGATTGGGTGTGATGAGTGTGATAGGGTGATGACCACCCCATCCACCCTTACTAGTTAGTTTAGAAAGTTTTCTGAAAGAGATTTTTGTCAAACTGCTTTGGTCTTGTGTTGATTGCAGCAGCTAGTAAACTAGATTGCATAGTTCATCCTGTATGTATTACAAACTTGAACAAAGATATATAGGAGTGCAAATTTAGTAGCAAACAATTCACGGGTTACAATCTTGAGATAATTTGGGTTTGGATTGTATATTTATGAAAGACTTTTGGAAAACTTGATTCCTTTCATTGAATTTACAACCATATATAATACAAGGGAGGACTCTCTAATTATGGGGATATTTATACAATTCATTACAATTGACAATTTACTATAAATACATATATTATTACACCCCCGCAGTCGAAACGTCGGGAGGACCGATGCTGAGACTGGATTTCAAGTCATCGAACAATATTCGAGGGAGGCCTTTGGTGAAGATATCGGCAATCTGATGTCAAGAAGGAACGTGTAAGACCCGAATGTGTCCCCGTTGAACTTGTTCACGAACAAAATGAATGTCGAGCTTGATATATTTGGTGCGTTGATGTTGCACCGGGTTGCCAGACAGGTATACTGCACTAACATTGTCACAGTACACCAGTGTGGCACAAGAGAGAGGGTGCCAAAGTTCTAGCAACAACTTTCGCAACCAGCAAATGTCCGCCACTACATTTGCAACGCCACGATATTCAGCTTCTACACTAGATCTGGAGATAGTAGACTGACGTTTTGAAGACCAGGAGATAAGATTGTCACCGAAGTAGACACAATAACCGGACGTGGAGCGACGAGTGTCAGGGCATCCAGCCTAGTCAGCATCTGTGTATGCAACGAGAGAATGAAGTGGAACAGGACCAAGATGTATCCCATGATCCGAGGTACCTTGAAGGTAGCATATAATGTGTTTCAAAGTATTCCAGTGATCCTGTCTTGGGTCGTCCATGTGCATGCATATTTATTGTACTGCGTAAGAGATGTCTGGTCTTGTAAAGGTGAGATACTGTAGTGCACCAGCAAGACTGCGAAATGTAGAAGGATCATCATGAGGAGGGCCTGAGTCAGCAGATAGTTTTGACTGTTGGTCAACTGGGGTTGCAACCGGTTTGCAAGAATCCATGGCTGCCCGATGAATGATGTCTTTGACGTAAGCTTGCTGTGAGAGAAACATCTTGTCACCGACCCGAGTAACCTGAATACCCAAGAAATAAGAGAGAGGGCCCAAATCCTTCATAGCAAATTCACCATAGAGAATATTTAATAACCGAGAATGAAGGTCTTTTGTGGACGTGGTGAGGATGATGTCGTCCACATAAATGAGAAGATAAGCAATTTCGGACCCATTATGGTATATAAATAAGGAGTTGTCCGATTTGCTCTGTGTAAAGCCCTGCAATGTGACAAAATCAGTAAATCGTTGGTACCAGGCACGAGAGGCCTGTTTTAGACCATATAAGGACTTCTTGAGATGGCAAACATGATCTGGAAACTCTTTGTGGCGAAAACCCACGGGTTGATGCATATAAACTGTCTCTTCCAAGTTACCGTGAAGGAATGCATTAGTGACGTCCAACTGGTGAATAGGCCAGGACCTAGAGAGAGCTAATGATAGAATAAGCCGTATGGTAGAAGGTTTAACTATCGGGCTAAACGTTTCACCACAATCAATACCAGTCTGCTGCTTTCGACCATCACACACTAACCGAGCTTTGTAACGCTCCAAGCTGTCGTCCGACCTGTATTTATGTTTAAACAACCATAAACAACGTATAATATTCATGTCAGGGATCCTAGGTACAAGCTCCCAGGTCTTATTTTTAATAAGTGCACTAAACTCGTTGGACATGGCTTCATGCCATTCTGGAGTGGATAGGGCAACCATGGGAGATTTGGGAAGTTGGACGACGGTGGAGGTATGGAGATTAAAATGTTGTTTTGGTTTGTGAATGCCACTCATGGAGCGAGTGTGGATAGTGCGAGGTGGAGGAGGTGAAGAGTGATGGCTCGGTACGGGAATGGTTGGTGTGGGTGAAGGAGCAGATGGACCAGGTTGGGTATGCTGGGCCGTGGGATTGAGGGGAGGAAGGTGAGAGGTGGGCTGCTGTGTGGCGGATGGACCAGGTTGTGTATGCTGGGCCGTGGGATTGAGGGGAGGAAGGTGAGAGGTGGGCTGTTGTGTGGTAGGATCATTAAGGTGGGATGGGCCGGTAGTCTGGGCCGAAGGTGTGGAAGAAGCGGCCGAGTTTTGGTTGAAATTAGTGGGCTTGGCAGCTGGAGTAGAGTGGACAGATGGAGTTAGGCTTGAGGGTGGTGGGCTTGTGGGGATCAGAGGGGGTGGGTTAGGGGCGGAAGAGTTGTTTTCGGGAGTGGGAGTAGTGGAAGGTGATTTTGGTGCATGTTGGGAGTGTAAATAATCCCAAACAAGTGGGTTAATAGTGGGGTTTAGGAAATCATATGATGGTGAGGTAGTGGGTGATTGGATGGCATAAGGAAATATGGTTTCCTCAAAGTGTACATGCCTGGAAATGATGATTTGATGTGAGGATAGGTCAAGACATTTGTATACTCGATGATTACTAGGATAACCAAGGAAGACACAAGGGTGGGAGCGATAATTGAGTTTGTGAATGGTTGTTGAGGGAGTGAGAGGGTAGCAAACACACCCAAAAACACGAAGATACTCGTATTCCGGGGTGCAGTTATAAAGTAGGGAAGTGGGGGACTTAAAATTGTGGAGTTTGCTAGGTAGAATGTTAAGAAGATATGTGCAGGTTTCAAGGTCATGGTGCCAAAAGTTAGGAGGGAGAGATGCTTGGGCAAGGAGAGAACGTATCATGTTGTTAATGGTGCGGATTTTGCGTTCCGCTTTACCATTTTGTGATGAGGTGTAAGGACAGGAAAAACGGAATTGCATGCCATTATGATTGCAAAAATTTTTAAAGTTTTGATTTGCATATTCGGTGCCATTGTCACATTGAAATTGTTTGATTTTACGTTCAAACTGTGTACAGATGAGGTTGTGAAGTGTGGTGAATGTATGAAATACTTGAGATTTAAGAGAGAGGAAAGGTCCACAAGAAGTTAGTAAAATCATCCAAAAATAAGACATAATATTTATGATCGCCCGTACTAAGTATAGGAGAGGTCCATAAATCGCTGTGAACAATGTCAAATGCAGAGCAAGTGGAATTAATAGAATCATAAAATGGCAACCTAACACTTTTGCCAAACACGCAGGACTGACAAAGCGTTTTATTAAGTATATTGTAATCAACAAACGGTGAAAGTTTTAAAGACTGAAGTAAATGTTCGCTAGGGTGACCCAAACGTTGATGCCGACGATCTTGAGTAACAGCAACAAAAGTGGATGGTTGAGTGTACTTGAGGGGCAGTGGTGCATTGAGTGGTTATAGATCGCCGGTACTATTGCATCGTAGGATTTTTTATTATTTTAGGAGCAAAAAGGACATTATTGAGTCTTAAGGGGGGATAAGGGGGTGGTAGGATTTGGTTGCCCTGGGCCACAACAGGTATAGACATGCCATTACCAACGATAATAAATTTTTTAGTGCAAGTATTAAAATTAGACGGGGAGTATATACCTGATTCATTGGCAGAGTGTGAAGAGGCACCAGTATCCATCACCCCATGATCCGGGGGATTGAGCGACAAGGTGTAGAGTGCTTGCTCAATATCAGTTGGAGAATACGTGGTATGGTGAGCTTGATCGGGACGCGGTCCAAGAATCCCCTGTGAGTTATTGGTGTTGGGCCGAGATGGGTATGGGCAAGGGGGTTGGGCCGACTTATTGTTCAGCAGAGAAGCCCATTGCGATGAAGTCCAGTTGGTCGGAAACACTATGCAAGGGTGACTCGGGTTGTTTTGGTTGGTGGTGTTGGAACGGGTCTGATTGTGTGCGGTTCTGCCAGGACCACGGCCTTGAGAAGTACGCGACCGGCTCAAGACAGACGAGGTATGTTGCGGGTTATGGGTTGATCTTGGGTTTTGGGTGGTGGCTGGTAGGGCCGTTGCAGCAGCCTGGGACCCCCGAGCCACCTGCCTTTTCTTCTTGCTTTCCTCAAGATTGAGCCTGGAACAAACTTCGCTGAATAAAGCCAGTGGGTCCCGGTTCTGTAGGACAGTGGATATACTGTCATACTGTTCCGTCAGACCGATCAAAACGTTAAGAACCAACATCCGATTGTCAACAGGAGCACCAATGGACTGAAGCTGATCCGCAAGATGTTTAGCATGCTCACAATAGTCACCCATGGAAGAATAATTCTCCAGACAGAGATTCGCAAACTCCTGACCGAGGAATATTGCGCGAGAATTTTGATTATCATGAAACTCGCTTTCCACGGCCGTCCAAGCGTCGTATGCGATCTGTCCAGGTTGTATAATGATACGAAGGAGGGGTTGTGAGATAGTGGCGTAGATCCACTGTTTAACAAGAGCATCAAGCCTTGGCGGCAGCAGCAGGGTTAGAAGAGGATTGAGGGTTGTCGGCAGCCGGTTTAGGTGAAAGATGGTCAAGGACTTCATATGCTTGACAGTGTACCTGAAAAAGTGTTTTCCAAGTATTATAATGCGGTGAGTCTTTTTCAAGAAGTATGGGTTTGTGGGACTTGATGTTGGAGATAGTGAGGACGGGATGGAGAGGTTTAGAATCCATGGGAACAAAGACCGGAGGGTGAAGAACAGAAAGAAAGCAGCCGGCAATTGTGTAGCGGCGATTAGGGTTGGACCGAAGAGGATGATACCATGAAACACTATTGGAAAACTAGATTCCTTTCATTAATTTACAACCATATATAATACATGGGAGGACTCTCTAATTATGGAGAGATTTATACAATTCATTACAATGGAAAATTTACTATAAATACATATATTATTAATTTATCGTAGGGGTTAGCTTTTAGTGTTCTTGGTGTTTATGATTTTTTATGGAAAAATTACAGAAATCATCCTTTATGTTACATCGCTTTTCAGTGGTTCTCCTTTAACTTCAAAGTTTATGAAAATCGTCCTTTATGTTGTAAAATCTTGCGAGTCTCGTCCTTTGGGCCTAACCTGGTTAGTTTTTTTTTTTTTGTTAAGTTTTGTCACCCGGACCCCACATGAGGGTATAATTGTCTTTTTACAATAAGAATTTACAAAAAAAAAAAAAAAAGATATACATATAAAACGTACCCTCTTTCTCTGTATACCCATCTTCATCTTCAAACCCACATCCTACCACCACCACCACCCAATCTCAGCTCAATCTCTCTATCCCACCACCACAACCACCATAAAAACCCTCTGGTTCGAATACCCCCTCCATTCCTCTGTTCTCCGGTCAAATGTTACCCCCACCCTCGCCGTACCCCACCTGATGAAACCTTAACCTAAACACCTGATGAAATCGTTACCCCGATCTCTGTTTTTAAAGAACACACACCACCAGGAATCAATTCGCGTAGTGTTGTGGGAAAGAAATTGACGAGAAAAAAAGGTTGATGTATATGAAGAAACAAGAACCTGATAGTTGTCGAGCCTTCTAGATGATACAGAGAGATCCTTCCAAACTGTCCCGAATATACGAAGTCGTTTCTACTACAAAAAAGAACACCGTTAAGACTCGCCATAGGATTGGGGGTTTTTCTATGACCACCCTCCGGTGTGAGAATAAGTATGGCTTTTAAGCAATGTAAATAGTCAGTAGATAATGATAGAGAGAATAGTGAATGCCTTTACGTTTTACCTCAATCCTCCTTTTATAGCTGATGATAAAGTCATTTGTTAGTCAACCTTCTTCCGAAAAGGAAAGAGATAATCATTACCGGTTTAGTAGCACAAAGATCTCGTCAATAGTTACTTCTTATTTGACCGTTGTGTTGACTGTATTGACTCCTTCGAATTGGTTGGGCCTTGTATATTGGGCCTTTTTCTAGATGGGCTAGGCTATTATGGTGTGGGCCGGTTTGGTTTAACTGGGCCCCACCTCGTCAGTATCCAAAGAGTTAAGGTTACATTGGGACTTAAATACCGTAATGGATGAATGGAAGAAACCGTGTGATGATTTGCTGATTGAACCTCTGTCACACCCTCAAGTTCCACGTGTGGGGTTTTACCACGAGGCGCGTGACAAACCAAGATCTAAGTCAACGGTCACAATAAACGACACTATATGATACGTAAAAATGACATAAGCAAACCATTAAGTTTTCATAAACAATCCATCGCTGAGGAAGCGTAAAACTTTATTACGACATGAAAGTAAAAGCATAAAAGTCTGAAAATGCTAAATAAGATGCATATGAATCCTAGACGCCGTGAGACTCCGTGCGCCTATGAAATGTTGCTACCTCAATGACCTAAGACAAACATGCTAAAAACGTCAGCAAATAATGCCGATGAGTTCACAGGTTTTATGTTAAATGTTTAAGTAATGAAAGTCATCATGTTATCACTATGTTAGAAATGATAGCGTTAGCTAGACGCATGAATAATACTACTACGACCTGGAAACCATTACAGACAACGATATATGATTTTGCCCGAAACGATATGCACTACCGTCCCACGGTAGCGTTATGACCGAGACAATATGCACCCGCCCGGCCTCCAACCATCGAGTGGGGTCTGTCAGTCCCAATAGATCTATCCACATTTCCCCCGTTGTGTCTCGCACATTCATGGTTTCCCTCGGGACTTTACGTATTGTATAGTATGTCAATGAATTAACACTAGTATAACATGATAATTTATGAAATAAGTATAAAGCATGTGTCTCCCCCGAAAATGTAAAACCAGTAAAAGAGTGAGGCCGTGAAACTCACCTGATACTGCTTCCCCTCCAAGATAAGTAAACCCGCTCAATAGACGGCACCAACTACCGGTGACCTATCATGACGAGCGGATAAGATGTTAGACTAACAACCCGTAGGTTGGTTAGTCCCCAACAGTCCAGACCATAACCGTGTACATTTGAAATGATGTTTAAACGTTTAACCGACCACACCAGGCAAGACCCGACATCCCATTGGTGACCCGACATCCCACGTGTTAGCTGAATGTAAGATATTATGCAATCATATGCAATCAAACACTTAGTATACATCACAGTTTACTTAGGGCTGGCATAACATGTTACACGAACCTGTTAAGACACGAACCTGTTAAGACACGAACACGAAACTTGTAAACACGAACACGACACGAAATCTAATCGTGTCATTTTTTAAAACACGAACACGAACCTGTGTATAACAGGTTAACACGATAAGACACGATAAGGAACACCTACTAAAATAAGTTAACACGACAAGACACGATAAGACACGACAAGACACGACAAGACACGATAATACACGATAATACACGATAAGACACGACAAGACATGATAAGAAACACGATAAGGCACGACAAGACCTGTTAAGACACATACACGATAAGACACGAACACGAAGCAGGTAAACACGAACACGACACGAAAATAATCAGGTCTTAACGTGTCGACCTGTTATAGACACGAAACCTGTTAAGGCCAAACACGAAACCTGTTAAAATCGTGTAGGTTCGTATCAGGTTATCGTGTTCGTGTCTAAATTGCCGGCCCTAAGTTTACTATATCTAGCATGAAGACTAATTAACGCATAAACAGGTCCGAACATGTATAACTAAGTTATTGGACATGTCACGGGGTTCCTAACATGTTCCTAGGTGTCAAACCGAGTTCCGGGATGTTAACATACACATATGACAGCAGTACACACGACTAGGAATCAAACATGCAATTAGGAAAAGTCAACTGATGATTAGGAGGGTCAACTGGCGATTAGGATTGCAATCACCAGACATGCTAGCGATTGGGCTCCCAATCGCCTCCGGTTACACGCGATTGGGGGCCAATCACCTCCACTATAGGCGATTAGGGTTCCCTAATCGCCCCTGTTGTACTGTGTCGTCTTTTTGCGCGTTTAACCCTCCAAATCAGATCCGAAACATGTGTAAACACCCAATATCAAACCCAAAACATTAATCCAACTATTTCAAGCAAAGATCCCTAATTTATCATCATCCTAGCCGTCCCGAATGCAAGTGTTTTCCCAAAATAGCATAACTAGCATGTAAACATCACATCATCATGCAAAACTTACCCTAAATAGCAAATATCCAGATTTCATCACATAATGACGTTGTCCGACAATATCCTGCTGTTCTATCATCGTCCTAGAGTAAACCCTAACCTCAAACAATCAACAAAACACAACATATCATCATCAATCCTCCATAATCATTCAAACGGGTCAAAACGCCTAATATCAATAATACACATCTATGAACCTTCAAACTCCTAGGTTAACATCATATCAACTCATTTAGATCAGAAACATATCAATAATACAAGAACAACCATGTTTCAACGATAAAAATCCTCTCTTGCATGAATACATCACATATAACAAGCATAGAGGTTTGGGTTTGTTTAGAAACTGATTTTAATGAGTTTTCAAAGACACAAATGTTTAGAAACCAGGTCTGGACCTTTAGGGATCAAAACAATATCATTACAAAGGTTTGGGATGAAGAACACACCTTGAAATTGTAAGATTATGAGGTGTAAAGCTTGGAAATGTGATTTCTTGATCAAAAACGTGTTTCAGAGGTTGAATAAGGTGTGGGGGTGGCTTTGGGGTGTATTAGGGTTTCACAAATGATGTTTTACAACATAAGGGTGGTATTTATAGGCGTTTCTAGTCGTTTAGTACGCATCAGGCGATTGTGCAGCAGTTACAGGCGATTAGGGTGTCTAATCACGTGTAACTACTGGCGATTAGCCCAATCGCCTATAAAAATTCCTCTAATTGCCCATCTTACTGGCGATTAGACCAATCACCCCCTATCAACATGCAATTACACCAATCACCTATAATGTCATGCAATTACGCCAATCACCCCTATTTACATGCAATTACACCAATCACCTATAATGTCATGCAATTACGCCAATCACCCCCTATTTACATGCAATTACACCAATCACCTATAATGTCATGCAATTACGCGTAATCACCATATTAACACATATAAACACGTATTCACATACTGGCAAGTCATATAATGATTGTAAGCACATAATGCATGATAACTAACACGTTCCCATCCGTTCACCAATTCACGGGACTCGAGATTTACGTGTGCGCGTTAAACCCGGCGATTCTACAAATCGCCAATCCTTGTACACATGGTTATGGACCAACACCCAATGATCCCTCGGACCATTGTAACGACTCCCGATGATTCCCGAATCATCGTCATGACTCAATCGACCCTGTTAAGTATGATACTAAGTAACTGTTTTCAATGTTTTCGTCGAGGTAGGCTCGTATGTATGCAACGTATGAAACGTATGTATGTAAAGTATGAAAAGTACTAACCTGAATATGCCGGGTGTCACAACCTCAGTTGTGTGTGAAGGAGGTTGTTGCAACCTTAAACATCGTTTGTACTTCGTTTTAATTAATTAGAAGTTTAGATTCTGAAATCAAATATGAAATCTCATTATACATAGTTAAACAAACATGACATGAATTTCATCATTAGTGATCTTGATATATGCTAACATTCTCCTGATCTTGTTAATGAATTGATTTTGTCAATCTTGATGCCCACCATTGCTTGTTTTAGAGGATCTTGGATTTAGGAACCCTAATTTGATCGAATCGGGAGAAAAAGTTATTAGGGATGTGTTTTTGTAGAGGGGGAAATGAAACAACAGGTGAAATGTCGTTTATACCCTCACGTGAGGTAACGTAACTAGAAAAACTAACAACGTTAGGCCCAAAGGACGAAAGCTGCAAGATTTTAGAACATAAAGGACGATTTTCATCAATTTTGAAGTTAAAGGACAACCACTGAAAAAAGAGGTAAACATAAAGGACGATTTCTGTAATTTTTCCTTGAAAATATGAATAAAATTTGTACAAGAAAATAGAGAAGAACATAGTATCGTTAAGCATGAAACCTAATTGCGAGACCAAATGTATATTTAGATCGCAACAGTTGAACACCCATAATCGTCAATTGCATCCATGTCCATTAATATCATAATCTAGTTCATGAAAGGCTAGTTGCATATTAACAAGGTCGAAGACTCAAAAAAAAAAAAAAAGACTTGATTCACGTACGCCTAAGACTAGCTAGGGTAAGTAGGGCGTTGGTCTCATAAGGAACAATTGTTAACAGTTTAGCTTTCAATTGACTGCGTCACAAGATTGGATTTTTAGTTTATACCACAAGTAATTTAAAGCAAGGAATTCAAAGAGTGGGCAAGTTAAGGACTGTAATCACTTCTAGGCTTTAGGTTCAACACATAATACTAGTTATGTTTAGGGAGGTTTCTGGTTTTCGCTCGCTAGTAGTTGTAAGAAGCTCTGTGCAAGTTTTAAGTGAACAAGGTGTGAAGGTGATGATGTTCCTGTATTGAAGAAAGATGTGAGAAAGAAGGAGAAAGAAGACAAGTGTTTTTATTTAACTTAAGTCATAAGGTAAATGGACAATTTTCCTCTAACTTAACCGAGTTGAGTTAACCCCGTTAAGTAATTTGACTGTTTTGGCGCATTTCGTGAAAATAAAAGAATTGTTCAAGTAGTTATTTTAATTTTGAGCTAGACTGATAAAAACCACCAAACCACATGGACTGTTTTGACTATTAACTGTTATATATATATATATATATATATATATATATATATATATATTTGTCATAGTATTTTAGTTTTCCTTTAAATATATATTTATATATATATATATATATATATATATATATATATATATAGAGAGAGAGAGAGAGGAAATCTCTACTTTCTTTCAATTTGTATGAAAAAAAATATAATAAAATATAAAAGAATCTATAACCATTACGTGTAATACATCAAACTAGCATACAGAACTGCAAGTATGGCTGGCAAATCGTATCTTAGCAAGGGTAACAGGTCTCTGACGGCGCGAGCAATACAAGTTCTAAACATAAACACGACTTGTTTAAGTACTTTATATCCTATGGTTATAAATTATAACACATTTATACATTTTATTTACCAAAAAAGAGAAATGATGGATATTTGCCTCTTAATTCTAATTATTTAAAAAAAAAAAAGTAAAAAATGGCATAGTGTAATTTTCACTTAACAGGTCTAATCGTGTCTTATACAGGTTTACCCATTATCAGCCCTAACTGCAAGTATCAAACAAACAATAAATTTATTTGGATGTTGCTAAATGTTGCAAATTATCTACGAATGGATTTTATACTTAGTAACATATGTTTCATAGAAAACTAACACTCAGAAAAGTAAATGCATCACTAGAATGGCCAATGAGTGAGAATGCATGAAACCAAAGTTTTTTAAGTAAAAATTTTCATGAACTCAATAGATATATTGAATAGATATGTAATATTTGTTTGATGGTACGTTTAAACTTTTGAGTATGGGACCAAAATAGAGAGATAGTTCAACCACCTGTTCTATGAAACGACACAATGTATCAAGAGTTTTCGTTTTCATTTTTGTCTCTTTACTCTCTAGTTTTTTTTTTTTTTTTTTTTTTTTCACTTATAATGGTTTTGTAGTAGGGCAAGCGGTGCGGAAAGCAGAGGTGAAGAAAGTTGAGAAACATGCTAAAGCTTGTGAGGAGAACCAACACGTTTTCGTACCCCTGGCATTTGATACCTTTGGCTCCCTGGCACCGGAAGCCATCCGTTTCCTGACTAGAGTTCAACGTGTTATTCATAGCAATGTCTCGTCGCCACGAGGGCATGGGTTTGTTTTTAGTAGGTTAGGGTTTGCCATTCAGAAGGGGTTGGCGGCGCAACTTGTTGCCCGTCTGCCCGCTATCTTGATGTAATTTTCCACGGTTATGTGTTAATTAATAAAGCTAAAATGAAAAAAAAAAAAAAAAAAAATTATAAATAAAGCAAAGTGTTTATGCAAGGATAACAAATATGCAAATTATTCTTATAATATACACTTTTTATTGTACTATAACAATATTAATATATACATACTAAAATACATGTGATTGTATATCTGCTTGCATATGTTATGTGACATGTTCAGGTTCATTACATAGCATACTCTAATATTTTGTTTTCTTGTTTGTATAATCAAATTTTATTAATGGCGACAATCAATAATCACCGCTCGATGAGCTTTAAACCGGTGATATCTTAGCATATAATTATAATCATTCGATCAAGACAAGCTCTTTTTTCTTTATACATCATGATTATATCGTCTTTAGTTTTATTTAAATTTCAATAAGTGTGACAATAATGAAAGGTTAATTCATGACTTTTGGTTAGTAAAAAGTTGTTTCAAATCTATGTTAAAGGTTAAGACAAAGCAAATATAACAGACTAAATAACTAGCTTTTCGATGCAATTACTAATGCAAGTTATTAGTCTTAATAACATCAAAATATATATCATCTTAACCAAACCCTCAAGTAGCCACATATCTCTCTTAGATCTCTCAGTCTGTACACGTATCAATTCCTTAATGTGGAAGATGTTCTCTCGAATGCATTTATGCTTAAAAGTTCTTACACATCAAGAACTTATAAATAGTCGCCCACCAATTCCTGCTCGACAACCCATATCTCAAATCTCTTATCAAATCGAATCATCAGGTAATAAGTTTTGTACGTTATATCAATATATACATATTAAAATACATATGATTGTGTATCTATTTGCATATGTTATGCGACATGTTCAGTTTCATTACATAGCATACACTAATATTTTGTTTTCTTGTTTGTATAATTAGATTTTATTTATGGCGACAATCAATAATCTCCGCTTGATTAACTTTAAACCGGTGATATCTTAGCATATAATTATAATCATTCGATCAAGACAGTAATCAGTCAAAAATATTCATACAACTTCATATCCCGATCAACGCCGCCGACCGTATTGTAGTTTATCCGCCGCAACAACAACATTCGCCTGTGAATAAAAATGTTCTTTATTTCAGTCTTTCAATATTCGCATGACCATAATATGCTAAAAAAGAAAATCTCACCTTAGGTAACTGTTAATCGAAATTATGTATTCATCTTAATATCCCTTAATTAGATCTATTGCATAGTAAGGACATTTTCTATTTAAATTTCGTGTTAATCTATATTTTGTGGATCTATATTTGTACTATATTTTTCTTTTGGGCTTGAATTGATTTTGTTCTTTTTTTTTTATTTCATGCGAATGGCATTCACCTATTTTACCAAACATATTTGTAATGATTTTCAAGAACTGTCATCTGGTTGTTGTTTATTTATTTACCAATTATTGTATAACTTAAAATATCGACCGAAATTAAAGTTTTAACACTATTGAGTTGGGATTTAATACAATCTAAAATTCAAAGGATTTTAAGGGATTCGTTGACTCAACAAGAAATAATAATAATTATATATAATGAATAAAAACCTGATTATTAGTTTGATTTTTACAAAGTGGTATTTCATCTTTTAGAATTTACTGTTTCGTAATGTATACATTTTTGTCCTTTATGTTGTTTTATTTTCGGTTCACGACGATTTTCAGAGATATTTTAATTATACCTACAGTTATTTTTAAGTAAATCTCAAAATCAAATCTTCATACATACACATCCATATACTCACACACATCTTAAAGACACACACAACGCACAATACATTACATTCATGATTTTTATTAAACGAATTAAATGACCCATAGTTTCTACAACTTATTACAACAAGATAGATAAACCAAAAGTATAATCTCTAGATTAACTTACTTAAAAATACGATAAACTGTAGATTTTTTTTGTGTAGATTTTTTTTGTGACGTTTAAGCAGAGACAACTTATACTTAGATATACGACATGCCATTAAGGTATAATTCTAGAGTTATCTATTTATAGCGTAATGTTATATTTACTATTGTCATAGTTTATGCATTTTGAATCTAATTTTTTGGTGATGTATAAAAATATTTTTTTTATAAATATTTTAAAATATTTGATTTAGATTAATGATATATTCGCACATCCCGTCGAATTATCAACTACACAATTATACTTATACTTGTAGAATGTTCACCCCGTAGCATCGTACGAACTCCCCACTAGTACTTAGTAATGTATGTTTCATAGAATACTAACACTCAGAAAAGTAATCACTGGCCAATGACTATGAGAATGCATAACCAAAGTTTTTTACGTAAAATTTGTCATGGAACTCAATAGATATATTGAATAAGATATGTAATAATTATTCGATGGTACGGTTAAACTTGAGTATGCGTCCAAATTAGAGAGATAGCTCAACCACTTGTTCTATGAAACGACACAATGGATCAAGAGTTTTCGTTTTCATTTTCGTCTCTTTCCTCTCTAGTTTTGTTTTCTTTTTTTTTTTTTTTTTTTTTTGTGTTACTTATAAATAAGGGTTAGGATCAAATACACAGTGTAAGAAAAATAGGAAGTCGTAGGAAGGGTATCAAACGGACTTCGATTGAACTCATTCAAGTGGCATTGGAACCGTCTTATCGAACCCTACGACGTTAGTTTTTAGGTCTTCGTTTTTGGGGTTTTAACTTGTAGTTTTTAGAATATGCGTTATATCATTGTGTTTTTTATGTACCATTGTGTCTTTTTCTTATTTTCATCAGTGTTTTATTTTTTTCATTTCATTGTGTCTTTTTTTTTCAGTATTGTGTTATATTTTTTTTTGACACTGTTTTATATTTTGTGGCTCATTGTGTCATATTTCATAATCTATTGTGTTTTTTTTTTTTTTTTTTTTTTTTTGTATCCTCTCACCCTTCTCATTTTTGTTACACTGTGTAGAATTACTTGACCCTATAAATAAAGCAAAGTGTTTATGTATAGTCATACAAGGATAACAAATACGCAAATTATTCTTATAATATACAATTTTAATTGTACTAGAACAATATTATTAGTTTATCAAATTAGGCTATAAGTTTCGTACGTTACCGCAATATATACATACTAAAATACATATGATTTTGTATATGCTTGCATATGTTATGCGACACGTTCAGGTTCATTAGATAGCATACACTAATATTTTGTTTTCTTGTTTGTATAATTAGATTTTTTAATGGCGACAATCTATAATCACCGCTCGATGAACTTTAAACCGGTGATATCATAACATATAATTATAATCATTCGATCAAGACAAGCTCTTTTTTCTTTATACATCATGATTATACCGTCTTTAGTTTTATTTAAATTTCATTAAGTGTAAGAATAATGAAAGGTTAATTCATGAGTTTTGATTAGTAAAAAGTTGTTACAAATATATGTTAAAGCTTAAGACAAAGCAAATATTACCGGCTAAATAACTAGTTTTTCAATGACATTACTAATGCAAGTTATTAGTGTTAATAACATCAAAATATATACCATCTTAACCAAACCCTCAAGTAGTCATACATCTCTTTTAGATCTCTCGGTCAACACACGTATCGATTCTTTAATGTGGAAGATGTTCTCTCGATTGCATTTCTGCTCAGAAGTTCTTACACATCAAGAACTTATAAATAGTCGCCTACCGATTCCTGCTCGACGACCCATATCTCAAATCTCTTATTAAATCAAATCATCAGGTAATAAGTTTCGTACGTTACCGCAATATATACATACTAAAATACATATGATTGTGTATCTATTTGCATATGTTATGTGACATGTTCAGGTTCATTATATAGAATACCCAAAAAAAAAATCTTGTTTGTATAATTAGATTTTATTAATGGCGACAATCAATAATCTCCGCTCGATGAACTTTAAACCTGTTATATCTTAGCATATAATTATAATTATTCGATCAAGACAATAATCAGTCAAAAAAATCCATGCAACTTCATCTCCCGATCAACGTTGTCGACCGTATTGCTGTTTATTCGTCGCAACAACACCCGTCTGTGAATAAAAGGTGTTTTGGTTTTATTTCAGTCTTTCAATATTTGCATGACCATAATATGCTTAAAAGACAATCTCACCTTAAGGACCTGTTAATCGAAATTATGTATTCATTTTAATACCCCTTAATTAAATCTATTGCATATTAAGGACATTTTCTATTTAAAATTTGTGTCAATCTATATTTTGTGGATCTATATTTTTACTATATATTTTTTTTTTTTTGGGCTTGAATTGATTTTGTTCTTTTTTTTTATTTCATGCGAATGTCATTCATCTATTTTACCAAACATATATGTAATGATTTTCAAGAACTGTCATCTTCTTGTTGTTGATTTATTACCACTTATTGTATAAAATAAAATATTGACCAAAATTAAAGTGTTAACGCTATTGAGTTGGAATTTAATACAATCTAAATTAATTCAAAGGATTTCAATGGATTCGTTGACTCAACAAGAAATAATAATAATAATAATTATTATATATAATGAATAAAAACTTAATTATTAGTTTGCTTTTTACAAAGTGGTATTTCATCTTTTAGGATTTACTGTTCTCGTAATGTATACATTTTTTGTCCTTTACGTTGTTTTATTTTCGGTTTACGACGATTTTTAAAGATATTTTAATTATACATACAACTATTTTTAAGTAAACCTTAAAATCAAATCTTCATACATATACATCCATATACTCACACACATCTTAAAAACGCACACAACGCACAATACATTACACTCATGATTTTTAATAAACAAATTAAATGATCCATAATTTCTACAAATTATTACAACAAGATAGAGCAACTAAAATTATAATCTCTAGATTAACATACTTATAAAAATACGATAAACTGTAGATTTTTTTGTGACGTTTAAGCAGAGACAACTTATAGTTAGATATACGACACGTCATCAAGGTATAATTCTAGAATTATCTGTTTATAGCGTAATGTTATATTTACTATTGTCATAGTTTATGCATTTTGAATTTAATTTTTGGGTGATGTTTCAAAATTAATTATATATTCACGCATCCCGTCGAATTATCAACTACACAATTATACGTATACTTGTCGATTGTCCACCTCGCTGCATCGCGCGGGCTCCCTTTAGTACTTAGTAACGTATGTTTCATAGAATACATGGGTGTAGCTTTTAAGGGGCGGGGAGGGACGGCCACCCCCCCCCCCCCCCCCGAATTTTCACTCATAAGTTCTGATTATATAGTATTCGTATAAATTTTTTTGGTATATACGGTTTCGACCCCTCGAAATTAGTGATTTCCGACCACCCAAAGTCTCGGGTCAAGCTTCGCCACTGATAGAATACTTAACACTCAGAAAAGTAAATGCATCACTAGAGATGGCCATAAGTATGAGAATGCATGAAACCAAAGTTTTTTACGTAAATTCATGGAACTCAATATATATATTTGGATATATATGTAATATTTGTTTGATGGTACGTTTAAACTTTTGAGTATGCGACCAAATTAGAGAGATAGCTCAACCACTTGTTCTATGAAACGACACAATGGATCAAGAGTTTTCGTTTTCATTTTCGTCTCTTTACTCTTTTTTTTTTTCACTTATAATAATAATAATAATAATAATAACCACTCCAAACTCATGAATTATCAGCTATTCA
Organism: Ambrosia trifida; assembly: GCA_028751855.1. Taxonomy (NCBI): domain Eukaryota; kingdom Viridiplantae; phylum Streptophyta; class Magnoliopsida; order Asterales; family Asteraceae; genus Ambrosia; species Ambrosia trifida. Next base: position 38,793,138 of record CM054126.1, read on the forward strand.
TCTTAGTGTTACATTTTAAACATATCTTAATTTACTGTGAAGCTTACGGTTAAACAAACACAAACTCATGAATTTTCAGCTATTCATGATGTCTCATGTACATACACTTGATTGTGTCCAAAATAATTAAAATCCATTGTTCATTAACAAAAGTTTCTTTTATAGAGTGGAAAATATCATGTTTATTAAGGTTATCCTTCGATTACAAGGGTTTTTTTTTTTTGTTTTTTTTTTAATCTTTTCTTAAGGGAAAGGTTTCAATTGGAAAACAAGCTGCATTTTATTATGTTGCGAAAATTTGTAAGAGCTAGCGGTTGACTGACCACGAGACTTATGACTTAGTGGTATGAGAAGTGAGGGTCAGGGCTTGAGGCTAATAGTTCTCAGGTTCGAATATGATTCCATCCGGGTTTTACTGTTATGGTCCTTCGCGCAAGCGGGATTTTCCCCATAATTGATGACTTTTTGGTGGACTTGGGCTACCCAACGCTTCGTCAGTTCGGGCATATGGAGTGTCTTTGCTTGTGGGGTAGGTGACCCCGGATAACCAGTGCGTCATGTTTAGTTGGCCATTCAAAAAAACCTAGTGGTTGACTATTTAAATAATTAGTTCACTGGGTAAAATTGGTCACCAAGGATTTAAACCAAAAGCCTTTGGTTAAATGGTATCAAGGTATAGGATAAGGCTTTGTTTTTTCTAATGGTGAAGGGTTCAAATTCCATAGGCGACAAAATTTAGCCGTTCAAAGAAAAAGAGAAACCAAACGTTTACTATTTCTATAGGTTTTGACTTTTGACTAGGATTGTTGTGGTTCATCGATTTTCTCTGGATAACAAAACCAAACCAGTTAATTTGTTCATGGCCGGCTTAAGAGATTGTGAAATAAAGCTAGTGTTTTAGGCACCCACTTTCTTGAGGTCCCAAATTCTAAAAAAAAATAATAATAATAATAAAAATAAAACTATATATAGGTAAATCTTGGGTTTTTGGATTGTTGAAACTGAGATTTGTGATACATAATTATTCATATATCGGATAGGAATCATGATATTAAAAAAATTAAGGAAAAGAGCCCCAATTTTGTTATGCATTTTGGACCGTCAAGAAGGTTGAGACGTCTCAGAATCTAAATATATGTTATGTTAGCTGGTAAGCAACCCTAAACAACACAAATGGTTGTTGTTTTACCTAGTCTGATCGACCGATCCGATTCAGTTTATAAAATACCAATAGCTTACCATATAGAGCTTACGATGTATATTAATCTTAATCTACTTCTAACATCAAATACTATCTTACATTCGGTTCTCCTAATATACAAAATATAAATTAATAACTTAAAATTTGTGTAGGTCGGAGTGGTATATATACCCTTTCGTCTACTCCACCTAAGCATATGGGATTTTCCACAAATGTCCTCATACAAAGTCATCCCTCAAAAAAAAAAATGTCTGCCCTTGGAAAAGGACTAATATAAAATAAATAACAATTTATTAGGCTTTAACGACGTGTCTTCATGTCACGTTAGTTTATAAGACAGAGGTGAATGACGCATGCTTTACATATTTTATGCCTATAGACAAAAGTTGTTATATTAGTAAGTTTCCTTTAAAAGGAAAAAAAAAAAAAAAACTTTTTTTACGAATGTTCTAAAATTTAAACTCGATAACAAACAGATCCTCAACTGGGTCGATGGCTGACTTGACCAGATTGGATATTCTAGTAACTGGTCTAGGTGGAAATGCATGTAGATCAAGAATAGATGTCTTGGGTCGGATACTTATAAGAGGCGTGGCCACGTGCGACGTGAGACCCGTGGTACACCGACATTTTCAAGGCCACTCGTGGCGACCATGACAACCCTTGTGTTCTCAACGGCTCAAATGCATTAATGGTGATTGAGGATGAGGTAATGCGGAGGCCAAGTCATCACCATACCCCATAGGGTGGTGATGGAAAAGATGATGTTGAGTGTGCTTATGGGGTTGTGGCTCGTGACCACACCTTATAGCCTAAGTTTTTTTTTTTTTATTATTATTATTATTTATGTTTAACTAGCTGATTATCCCGGGAGGGTCCCGGGGTTGAAAAATCTAATTTTACGTGATAATCTATTGCAAATGGCTCAAGTTAACTAACTACAAAATCTCTCAATCATTGCATGTTCATAGTATTCTAATCAGTAATAACTCATATTCCCTAATCTAAAACCTAATCAGTAATCATCTAAAGAATCACTTATGTAAGCTGCAACTATTAAAAAACTCATCACATCTCTAATTTCTCACATTCTAATGGCTCTTATAATTCCTAACCTAATCAACTAAACAAACACTTAAGTTGGAAGTTGTAATCATTGCATCTCATTATGCTACGTGGCATAATCAAGAGATGGTTGAGGCCACCATTGAACGCCACGTCAGCAACTATCAATTCTTTCCGGGAGCGTCCCGAGATTGAAAAATATAACCATTCTAATAATACTAATACTAATAGTAATAATTATTACTCTTGTAATTAAATAAATAAAAAAAATAACCTTGTTATAAGGTGACACCATGTGTTGCAGTGTTGCGCGATTCTTTCTTTTAACTTCTCTTGATGAAGTATACCTAGTAAAATTCCAATGATAACATGGCGATTGGGCTGATTTTCAACATCGTAGATAAGAACCTGGTTTAAAAGAAAAAACATGATTAATGAATAACATGAACACTTTGTGTGTTTTTTTCCTGTATGAACGAAACCCCACAAAAATAGTCGATTTTTCTCCGTTTTTTATATAGGACTATGGTACTCGTTGGAAAGATAATAAAACGCTCGTTAATTTGGTGTAATTTTTTTCTTTAAAAAATCTCGTATATAAAAGATATAAACGTTTAAAAATTATGGGAGAAAACATGAGAGAGAAAATTTTAAATTTATTTTTAATTTTTTTTTCCTAAAATAACTCAATTTAATTTAGAGTTTTATTTTATTTTTTTTAATTAAAAAAGGAAATAGTTCAAAAACACTAAAATCTTTCAATTATGATGCCACGTGGCACTCTCAAGGGGAGGTTGAGGCCTCCATTGCACGCCACGTCAGCATATACGTTTTCTTTTATATATATAGATAGATGGGTTCATTCCATTTAAATGCATGTAACACTACTAGGAAACAAATCTTAGGGTCTGTTTGGTATAGGGAAATGGAATGGATGACGGAATGGACAAAGTAATGGAATTGATTATTACCATATTCCACGATCTTGTTTGGTTAACATGTGATAATTGAATGAATCATTATTTTGTGTTGTTAGGTAAGCAGAAAAAAGACGAAAGAATAAATTGGCGGTTGTTAATGGTGGCGGAGAGGTCGTTGAAGGTAGGTGGCGACGTTGAGTTGTGGCAATGGTCAGCGTGGCGACGGTCGTTAATGGTGGCAGCGGCAGGAAGAGGTGGCGACGGTGGTCGGTGGCATTGACGGTGGATGGGTAGACTGCGGTGGTTAGTGGTGGTGGTTGGTAGGTAATGGCAATCAGCGGTGTCGGTAATGATCAGTGGCGGCGGTGGTCGGTGGGTGGCAGTGGTCAATGAAGGTGGTTAGGGGCGGTGGGTAGCGACAATGGTGGTGGAGGTAGCGGTGGGTGGCGGTGGTCAACGGTGGCAATGGTAGTCGGTGGGTGGCGGCGAACAGCGGTGATTGAGGATGAGGTAATGTGGAGGCCAGGTCATCACCATTCCCCATAGGGTGGTGATGGAAAAGATGATGACGTTGAGTGTGCTTATGGGGTTATGGCTCGTGACCACACCTTATAGCCTAAGTATTTATTTTTATTATTTATGTTTAACCGGTCTACTCCATTTAAATGCATGTAACACTACTAGATCAGTGGGTGGCCGTGGTCGACGGTGGCTAGTGATGGGCGGGTGGTGGGTGGCAGTGGGTCGGTGGGTGACGACGGTTGGTAGCGGTCGGTGGTAGCGGGGGTCAGTGGTGTCGTCGGGTGGTGGTGATAGTAGAGGAAAGGAAATGAAAAAAAATATGGGGGTTGATGGAATTGATTTTGATGTTGCTAGATGGAATGAAATGGAAAAGGTAATGAATGATTCCATTACCTTGACAAACCAAACTCATTTTTTTTCATTACATCTTAATTCTTCATTCAATTTCTCATCTTATTCCTGCATACCAAAAGCTACCTTAGGCTTCTCTTACCTCCTATATGACTACACGGTGTGATGATGTGTAGAGGGGTGGTGGGCGCCCCTCCACACGCTAACACCTCCCGCCACCATTTCTTCCAAGTTATTGCCCCCTTTTTAGGTAAGCTCTATGCAGATGTTGGCCCTTATTTTTATTTTTATTTTCTTTTTCTCATACTAGCCCTTGTAAACGGCTATATTTAATAACGAAAAAAATTTAATTTAAATTATTTACTCCATTTATGCTATAAAATTATCACTACCACACCCATCTTCACATTACTTTACTTTTCTTCAATCTTTTTATCAAAATTCTTTAACTTGGACCAAAAGACAAATGAACCCACACAACCGTTCCTTCGATCCAAACAAACCCTTTTGTCAACCCGAAATCCTGACCACCACACAAAATCATAGCCCACAAGAAAATCCGAGTATCCTACTACCGATTGCTACACCCATGGTTGTGGCGTACACATCATCTTTATGAGGCATGTTTCCATATTTCTTTACGACATTTCCCCACATAATATGACTTTTGTACACTAACTTCACCTAACTTATTTATGCATTACCCCCCCCCCCCCCTTTCAATTTATATTGTAAATTTACTAAAAGATTCTGCTTCCCCTATTTTTTTTCTTTAAAATTTCGGTTGTCTTATTTAAAAGTTCAAGATTTGCAGTGCTTTTAACCACTGTACATTTCATCTTTAACCCCAACACTTTTCCACTTTCAACCTTGGTCCCTTATACTTTCATCTTTTAATAACTTTTCTTGTTACGTTTCAATCTAAATTTGCAAGTTAACACACTGCAATGTGTGTGTGTGGTTCAACGTTTTTACGTCTATTCTCTTTGTTCAATGGCCCCGGCGCAATGTGTGGATTCTAGGTTGACTAAGTTGTTCTTTTCTATGTGTTTACGATGGTGGCTATGGCTATGATGGTGGTGGTTGTGCTCTAATGATTGGCTCCTAACTATTCAAGCTTATTGGTTGAATAGTAAAATGGTATTTCCTTCATTTGTTGACTTGCGATGATGGTGGCTTGCTACTTGGCATGGCAATTTCAGTTACAACCATAGTGGCACTGAGACATGGTTTGTTGTTAAGGACAATGAGGAAGTGTGCATTCGAAGCCTTTTATGTTTGGGGTATTAGATTTTAATAATCCCAAGTTTTAACCGTTGGCCGATAATAATCCCTACTTCAAAAATTCCCAATAATAATCCCAACTTTCGAACATTTGGCCTCTGGTAAACCTTTTTTAACTGAGCACTAACTTGGTTAGTTTGTGCTGACGTGGAATCTGACTAGGCACGTGGTTGTGTAAGTGGTTATGGCGGAATAGTTTGCTGGCTGGTGGTGGTAAAAAAACATTTTCGAGATTTGTTAATTGAAGCTTTGAATATCTTTTGTTGATGGTTGTGAAAAACCACGAACCGTGACAATAGCTAGGCTTGTCTTAATATATAAACATTTATATATTAATCAATTAAGCGCCGGTCGTTATGTCATTACTTGTATTCAATATCCGATTAATCCCACTGCGAAACCCTAGTGGAAAACTACTACTACGGTAATAATTCTTTATAAATTGCTTCTATCCCGTTCTTATGTATGTATGTACAATTAAACAGGTAAACATTATCAATTTGAATATCAAACTCAACTAGTCAAGATTATAAATAATAACTGTAAATTTTAGAAAATTCTTATGATATTATTTTTTATATTTAAAATTATTAATAGACCGTTTAGAAGTAGTTATAGCCGTTTATGATAGATCCCCACAAGAAGAAAGGGTCAGAAAGGTAATTTTGAAAGGGTCAAATATATGTAATGAAAGTCAATGGTGTTACCAAGTCCTCCCACAACACTAGACGTTAAATAAGATTCTCTAAGAAAAATTAAAAATAAAAAACAAAAATACGCGTTTGCGGAAGTAATTCTATAAGTAATCATCGAAAGCAACATCCACATGTCACAATATTGATGTTGCCACTCTACTAAACACAACAATAAAATTAAAAAATATATTGTGTATAGTTGCACCGATCGGGTTTGTCCCGATTGCTAAGTGTTCTGTTTCTTATGTCCAAGTCTTGATACCAAACCACATCGAGCCAGGGGTCTCACTGGAAGCAGTCTCTCTATTCTTCGGGGTAGATGTAAGGTTGTCTACATCTTACCCTCCTCAGACCCTACCTTAGCTTTGCTATAGGTGGAATTAACTGAGTATAATGAGTATGATTGTATATAGTTGCACTTATAATGAACATAAGATATTTAAAGAAACAATTTAGTCATTATTTTGATATTAGTAAGAATGTTCGCGCGTTGTGGCGGGTGTCTCGGCTAACATTAGATTCAATTATGAAATGCGTTACTCGTTTCTATTAGTTTCGTGTTCGTATAAGTGTGCTCTGTATTGGTTATTGGTGCAGGAATTATTTTGATATAAAATAATAACATACGTTAACTTACATGGATGGTTCTTTCTTTTAAACACATGAATATGGTTCTAACCTTTAACCAACCGCAAACATTCGATCATTCGAGTGAACTACAAAAAGCAACTTAACGGCACTCCAAACTCACTTTAACACCGTTAAATACTTCCCCACACAACATTAACTTACCCTTGTTCCATGTACTTTCTTTCCTTCGTCCCTTTCCTCCACATACTTCCTTTTCCATTTTCTCTTCTACAACACCTTATTCTTCAACCATGTTAAAGTGAGAAATTGTTGGTACCATGATTTCGTGAACAACACTTTGATTGATATCATCCCCTGTTTTGCGATATAAAACAGAGACTCCAATTGAAACGGAATTCGATATCAACGTAACTGTTTATTTATTTAGTAATAACCACCCTCAACAATCGATCAATGAAGGATCATTGATTATATCATGACTGTTAAACAAAAGCAAATTGAAGAATATCGATTTCCGACAAAGATTCCGACGAACGGAAACCGGAACAGTGAATTCTAAATCAACAAATTATTGTTTCAAATTCCAATCTGTTTAGCGTTTTAAGAATCAAATACATCAAATTCAGTTGTTCGATATCAAAATCACAACTTTTTCGACGTCCCTGTTTCAAAACACTAAACCGTTCGCAAGAAAAATAAAATTAAATCCTAAATTTTACAACTTATCCAAGTTAAACAATAACATAACACTTTGTATATAAGGTAATCTTTTTGAGTGTTAAAGATGAAAGCCGGTGGAAGAAAGAACCGGCGTGAGTTGAAGTTTCAATAGATATGATGGTTGACGGAAGTGTGGGAATTAATGAACGGCGTGAGTTTGGTTTCAAAGACAATTTTGATAATTCAAACTAAATAAAATATTAATTTTATTTTAATAAAACGAAAATAAGTTTGGTTTTAGAGAAAAATTAATTATTAACAAATATTAGTTTATGACTAAACAAAGTCAAAATTACTAAAGCTGTGATTAGATTTGCGTAAACTGCAATTCGGTTTCCGCAATCTATCTATTTCTTTTCATAAATCTTTTGTTTAATTTGTTGGCTAAATGTTAGATGTACATCACGTTAACGCCTACACATGTAAATTGTTGATGCATTCAATATTTTATTGTCCATCTTTAATATGTGAATATATCAATACTAAGTTTTGTTATGGGCATATTGAGTTGATTGCTTTGGTGTAGTAAGGTAGACCAAGGATAAGCAAAAAAAGAAAAAGAATTATTTTGAAGTTGCTTAAAAATTTCGCATCTAAAGACATAAATAATCAGCATCCCGCTGCAACGCGCGAATTTGCGTCAACTCGTTAAAAACATTGATAAATTTTTGTGCACAATATTAAGAGGGTGTTTGGGATTGCGTTTTGAATCTGATTTTTAGATTATTGCGTTTTGAAAACGCAGATAATCAGTTTTTAGTGTTTGGATTGCGTTTTGAAAACGCTGATAATCAGTTTTTTAGGCTATCAAAACGCAATAATCTATAAGCAGCTCCACCCCTGCTTTTCCAAAACACATAATCTGTTTTGAATAATCAATCCCAAACACCCCCTAAATCATTATATCTTTTTAAAAATATATATAACCTAATCTAGGGAGGATAATTGTACATGTGTTCGTAATATTAGTCCTATATCTAATTGTAAAATCGTGTTCATATCTGATTCGATACTCGTTAAGTATCTTTTTCGTACTCACGAGCATCACTTATACCTGTTAGTCTCTTGAAAATACTTGTTGTGGTTATGAAATAAGTTTTATTTTATTCTTTCCATTGTAATTTTTATTAACAATTAAAATAATTTAATATATGATAAATTACATACATATTACCACTATAAATGTTTGAAATATCTAAATACGTAAAACTAATGATGATATATATATCTTAAAAGACAAGTTGATACTCATATCATTAAAGGTATAATCAGTATCAGTGTTGTAAAAGTAGGCCTACTCGACCTTGTACTCGGCGACTACTCAGATCTCGGAATCCCTCTGAGGCGACCTTTTCCTACTCGGCCAAACTAGTCGGTGGCGGCCAACTCGGCCCTGTACTCGGGCTACTCGGCCAACTCGGCCTTGTACTCGGTGGTCAAAATCAGTCATCTTTGTCCTACTCAACCTTGTACTCGGCCTACTCGGTCTTGTACTCGGAAAAAAATTGAATTTTAAACATGTATCATTAAAAAAACATGCGTATTTGACATGAATTATGCTTATTTTTATACATATATTATATCCAATAATTAATTTTATTTATATTTACCATATCCGAGTACTCCCCGAGTACTCCGAGTACACCCAACTCCCCAGTCAGCCAACTAGGGGCCGCCTAGCGACTTTTGCAACATTGATTAGTAATATCAAATTCATATTTCAAAATTAAAAAAAAAAAAAAAATTCTTCATATTATTAGAATAAAATGTTACTACAATAGGATTAATGATATAATAAATTAAAAAGTAAAATCGGGTATATACATCAGGTAAAGGGGAATATGTTTTCAGGTAATCGGATAAGTTATCACCTAGTTCCATACCTATCTTAGGGGTGGACGGGGGCACTCCCCTCAAAGTTACCGAGCCCTACCTAACCCCATGTTGCCATGTCAAAATCACACCTAAAGTGTGATTGCCGATCGGTAAAGCTTTTACCGTTGCCGAGGGCGTGAAAACAGTGTTGTTGATCGGCAACGGTATTAGAATGAGGCTACCCTCATACCCCTTATACTTGCAAAAGTTTTCAAAAGCAATCACATATCCAAATACACTACCAGATGTTACGGATTTGTAGTTTGCCCATTGGTTTTGGCTTAGATGACAAGATGTATGACCTGGCCAAAGTAGATGAAAAGTAAGTTATAAGTAATTTAATTTGAAAATTTTGTTTTTTTAGCAAATGGATAAAATGGCTGTTATAAAAAAAAATGAAATAAAAAACAAACCTCTGTCCAGTTTTAAAAACAAATGTGTTATGGCAAAGTAAACGTAGGGAGGAGTATATGCTTATTTTCTTTAATATAATTAAAGGTTCACTTAACCTTAACCACCGTATAATTTCCTCTTAGTTTTATTATTAAAGAGTCCTTACAGCTTGTTTGGGTATAAATTATGTTACAATCCAACTATTGTGACATAACACATGAAGGAGATGGAACAAAAGTTAGGTTAAAGATGGAATTCTCTACCAAACCCATCCATTCCATCTCACGTTACATGGCCACCTTGATTTTCCACATGGTGCTACACTTTTTAGTTTTTACATTAACTAACTCTATAGTTTAGCCCATAACTTATTTAAATAATTGAAACCTTTTAAATAACTTAGGATTTTAATTATGAATTTAATGCTCAATTATATAAAATAATTAGTTTTAAATTTAATAAAAAGAAATAGCGATTTCAGCCTAATTGGTCTTTTTGTTTTTAGCAAGAATGAAGAAGGTTATTGGAAAGGTGATTTCGGCATCTCAGTCAGCTTTTCTTAAGGATAGGTACGTTTTAGATGGGCCGCTTGTGCTAAATGAGATTATTCGGTGGATTAAAAGGAATAAAAAACAAGTTTTCTTTTTGAAAATTGATTTTGAGAAGGCCTACGATAATGTGAGTTGGGAGTTTTTCTTATCGATCTTATCTCAAATGGGGTTTCCTCAAAAATGGTGTACTTGGGTGAAAGGTATTATTATCTCGGCCCGGTCGGCGGTTTTGGTGAATGGATCCCCTACCTTTGAGTTCCAATGTCAAAAGGGGCTTAGGTAAGGAGATCCTATTTCGTCTTTTTTATTTCTGATTGTTATGGAGGCTTTGGATTGTATGCTAAAAAAAGCGAGTGGGATAGGTATTTTGGAAGGAGTGAGAATAGGGAATGGTGGCCCCGAAGTTTCTCATATGTTGTACGCCGACAAAGCATTAATTTTGGGAAAGTGGAACAAGGATAATTTGGAAAATACAAATCGGCTGCTTTGCATCTTTTATTTGTGTTCGGGCTTGAAAATAAATTTACACAAATCAGTGCTCTACGGGCTGGGTATGGCTTATTCGGAGGTGGCTCGTATGTCGAATATGTTGGGTTGTAGAGTTGGAAAGTTGTCGTTTATGTATCTTGGTATTAAGGTGGGGGCTAACATGAATAGGGTTTCTAATTAGGATTCGGTGGTGGGTACGATTCAGAATAGATTGAATAATTGAAGGCAAAACTTTTGTCTATTGGTGGGCGCCTTACACTTCTTAAATCAGTGTTATCATCGCTTCCGGTATATTATTTATCTATTTTTATAGCTCCAATTTCGGTAATTGATTTGATAGAAAAGATTATGAGAAAGTTCGTGTGGTCCGGTTGTAAGGAGGGTAGAGGGCTTAATTGGGTGTCTTGGGAGGTGGTGAATAGACCTAAAAAGGATGGGGGATTGGGTGTTGATAATCTTTTAGATGTTAATACGACGCTTCTAGCAAAATGGGCGTTCAGATTTAAGACGAGTAAAGAAGGGTTGTGGCGGAGTGTTATTGAATGTATTCACGGGGGAAAGAGTCGTTGGTCTTTTCTTCCTTTAATAACAGTTTATACGGGGTGCTGGAAGAACATTGTCCGTTTATTGGAAGGCTTGGTCATTGATGGTAACAGTTTCAAGTATTGCATTACGGGTAAAGTAGGGAAAGGTGATAGTATTAGCTTTTGGAAAGATGTGTGGTGTGGAATTGTTCCTCTTATGGTTAGATGGTCGATGCTGTATGCCCAAGAACATCATAAAAACGCTGCATTGGGTCAGAGATTAAAACTGGTGGGAGATAAGGTGATGATTTTCGAGTCGTGGAGCTTTGATACTAATACAGTTGAATCAATTTCTGAGGCCCAGGACGTGCATGCAGTGCTGGCCAAGGTGAGTCTTTCAGATAGAAGTGACTTGTGGGTCTGGAGTCAGAAAAGTAATGATGTATTTTCGGTTGCGGCTGTGAAGAAGTGGCTCAGGACGAGTCGTTACGAGCCAACGGTTCAATATATGAAGTGGGAGTCTTGGTTGCCTTTAAAGATAAATATTTTTACTTGGCGAATGGAGCTTGATCGCCTTCTGACCCGTTTAGCGCTGTTTAAAAGGAGGCTGCACGTTCCAGATTTATCATGCCCGCTGTGTGAAGTGGTTCAGGAATCGGCTTCTCATATTATGGTAAATTGTGGATTTTCATTTGGTGTTTGGAGCAAGGTATGGAATTGGTGTAGAGTTAATGGTTGGTGGGTTGATTCGGTCCAAGATTTGTTGCGGATGGATTTTTTTATCTACAAAGTCAAAGTGGGAAAAGAAGGTATTAAGGAGTATTATTATGGTGACTTGTTGGATGATTTGGAATGAACGTAATAAAAAGATTTTTCAGAACTCGAAGCCTCAAGTCGTGGAGATTGTTGCGGGTGTTGAGACTTTATCCTTTTTTTTGGCTTAAACATCGTTCTAGGTTTAAGGATATTGTTTGGAATGATTGGGGAAAATACCCTTTGTACATGATATAATATTTGTGATGGTCCTTGTTTTAAGGACTTGTCTGTTTTAATGAAGTTTTCTGTTAAAAAATAAAAAATAAAGAATCTTGAAGTGAAAAACATTGCAGTTGCAATTTCTCCTTTATATAAATTATAACATAGTTAAAAAAATATGATAAAATCATGAATATATCTATACTTGAGTTGTATATATATGATAATTATCAATTTCTGGTCAAATTTATTCATAACTATAAAGATGCTAATAAATTTAGTGAGCTATTAGTCACTTAACAACAAACAACAACCGTATCTAGTAAATCTCACATGCAAAAAAAAAAAATTGTAAAAGTTTTAATAACTTAACAATAAAATATATAGTAAAATTAAAAGAGTTTATATATCTAACATATAATATATACTCCTTCCGTCCCAATTTAAATGTCACATGTCTAAAAACACACATTTTAAGAAATCTTTTGTTTGTATGTGGTAAAATGACAATAATATCTTCAAAAGTGTTGATTGTGTTTTGTCTTTTATGGGCAAAACTGAAAATTACATTTCTATTTTTGAAAAGGGACATTTAACTTAGGACAAATAAAAAAGGAAAGAATGACATTTAAATTGAGACGGAGGATTACATATTTTCACCTGGCCATCTTTCTCCATAGTAATGTGTTAAAAAGGTTGGAGATAAGGTATTACACTTTGGATTCGGTGAACCTTTTGCAAATTGCAACAATATCACTTTATTTATCTTCTGTTCTTCTTCCTGATTTTCTTTAGGAAAATCCTTTTCGTGTAAATATAAAAAATCAACTGAGTTTTTTAATTATGAAAGTAAAAATACTTATTTTGTTAATCTGATTGACCATTTTTTTAATTAACAGTAAATATTATTCCAGAACAAGAAAAATTACATCAAAATAACGGGCAGACGGACAACAAGCTGCGCCGCCATCCCTTTCTGAATAATATTGACCATTTATTATATAATAAGTAATTTATTATTTATAATTACTTCGCTTCATAAGCTTTTGGGATTATGAATGAGGTACGTAGGAGTTGACGACTTGAATTCGGAGTGTTAAGTTTATTATTCAAGTTCTTTATCACAAATTAAGTAGGATTCACTTATGGTACGAAAAAAGGTTTTAATTATGTGCTAGGTTAGTTGGTTTATGAAAAATATGAGATAGATACATGCACTTTATGATGAGAGTAAACGAGTCTATTAAGTTACAAAAGGTTTTATATACATTACTATAATGAGTTGGATGCCTAATTGTAATCTCACCTTGTAAACTAAAACACCATTTTAACACGTTAAACACATTGTTGTAGTAAAGACTTTCTCACATTTCTAGACATACCATTGTAACTAGTTTAGAGTCAATATTGTAATATAGAATGCATCAACGAGAACGTCATTTTTTTTTAAATTACTCAACTTAAAGAGAATACAATTATTGATTTCATAACATATTCTTTTCATAAATATTCAAGTATATAAAAATTATTTATAATTAAAAAAAATCAGTAAACTAGATTTAAATAAAATAAATTAATAAAGACATTCTACTATAGTCTCACTCTTACTCAATATTGTAAAAAATTTCCAGTCGTCCAAGTATTTGCTGAGTAATCATTACAAGGTACGGTGTTAAGAAGATTTTTTTTCAACTTTGCCTAGTTACTCAGAATCGATCGAAACGGCAAACCTCATATTTAGTTGGTCAACTCAAGACGAGTTTGATCTAAAATTATTAAGCATAATTTTTATAATTTTGATGGAAGAATATACTTTCTCAAGGAATGAATATCAACTTTTAAAAAACATTAGTTTTTGAACATGTATTTTTTTGTATTTATATTGATATTCACATATTTTGTTATAAATATTAGTAAAATTATGATATTTGACATATATATAATTTCTTGAAAATTAATTTCTTTATAATGTACCATGTTCGGGTACTCCCTGTACTCTCTGAGTACTCTCCGCCTACGCCAAGTACTCGCTACTCCCCAGCCGACCAACCTGGGAACGCCTAGTGACTTCTACAACCTTCGCCTTTCCCATTAAAATTGTGTGATAGATAATCTCATCTTATGATTATTAATCAATTATTCTTTCAAGGTTTGTTTGGTAGGAATGGAATGGAAGACATGTACTGATGGCTGGTGGTGGAGGTGGTCGGCGATGGAGGGTGGTGGTGGCGACTAGTGGTTGTGACAATGGGTGATTCTTTTACATTGACCAACCAAATATATTTTTATTTTCATTCTCTCGCAACAGTCTAGTTTATTCTATTCTATCTCTCATTCCTGAATACTAAACACTACCTTAAATATATAGTTGTCATATATAGGATTCTACAGACTAGAAAAAATCTTTATCCAACCACACGCGACACATAAAAAGATATAATTCAAGTCTCGGTCTAACGGCACAACATTTGATAGAGCATAAAATTTCATAGTAATATAACGTTAATTATGCATCTCCTTGAAGATCAGAAGTGTAACTAGAATGCTCAAGTCTTCCAAGATCTTGTTATACATCTTTAATCCAAAAATCTCTTGTAACACCAAGTCACGTAACAATATTATAGTCACTTAATATTTATACACTTTTACTTCTTATGATTGGCTTGACCGTTAAGAGTCTCGGTCCAGAACTTATGGCCTTGAATTGTGCTTAATTTTGTATTCCTTTTCAAGTCATTTTCATCCCAAAGATTCCAAGAACTTGATTTTTCTAGACATCATCAATTACAAACATAAATATTGGCATTAACAATTCATTACATGCAAATATATAAGGCTTCATGTATTGATACACTTCAACTCTTATTTGCACACCATGTTCTCCTATATGTTGCATATATAGTTATACATGACATATGAGAGGGTCTGACATATGATACACTTCAACATAAGACTCTGTGTACGGGCAAAATGGGGTAGCGCCCCTGCCTTAAATTTGATTGGCTGGAACAATTGGCACAAAATCCAAAAATCATTAAGGCGTTATAAATATAACGCTGAAAGCAAAATTGAGTCAAAGTGAGGGTGTATAGCGCCCTATAGCGCTGGGGGTTTTGGTGTTGGGGCGCTATTTTTTGATTTTTTGGGCAAATAACGCCCCATTACGGGTGGTCTAATGCATGGGTTATTGATTTTGGTCACATCATTTGCTCTATATCTAATACTGTAACATCCGGAAATTTATGACGTCATAATTAACGAAAATTAGACTAATTAATAATAATTAATTAATAGTTAATTAGAATTACGATTGGGCCACCTGCGGTGTAGCCCAATAACCATATCCGGATTACAACCCAAGGCCCAATAAGAAGTAGCACTCGGCCCGATAATGATTTTATGTGGGCCGAATAAGTTAATAACCCGATTATATGATTGGGCCTGCCCGAGTAAGTGTTGGGCCTAATTCTAAGCCCGATAATGATTATAGAACCGTACCCTAGTGGGCCGAAGGGAGTTTAGATCTTTGGCCCAACCTTCTTCATAAATAAGAGGACTAGGCCTATAGTAGTGTGATCAAGCCCAATAATTATTCTAAGTGAACTAAGGCCCAACCATTAAGCAATACCAAACCCGATATGGTTATGGAAGTGGGCCGAAGGCTATGTTGAGCCCAAACTCAAGCCCAATACCCTTAATAATACTCGGCTCCCTCTTGGTGAAGAAAGTGGCCGCCACTTTTGGTGGAATCTTCTATCAAATCCTCCTTGATTCACTATGACACTCCATTGCACCTTATACTTCCACCTCATATCACCTATAACCTAGACTCTCTTATCACATGCAAAGTATCTAGTCTATATAAGAAAACCATCGGCCCATTATACCAAGCTTTAACACTCTCCATCAAGCCTACTAAACCACCTCTATCTATCATGCAAACCACCCTTGGAAACCTTGAAACTAATCGGCAACTATGAATACCCCTTCAATCTATCATTCTAACCCTTTATACTTACTCATCCAAGTCTAATATAACCTTTATTCCAAAGAAAATCCAACCGCAGCAAACCTAAAAACAATCGGCTCATATGTTACATAACCAAGCATTGTGGATTGAATTGTTTTCTTGAGTAAGTAGAGTCTAGAGTCCCTTAAGGTCGTGTGCCAAGCTGTAATGGCCAGCTTTTAGTTAGATCTTTACGCCTAAGCTGTAATGGCCAGCTATACGTATAATTATATATATATATATGTGTGTGTGTGTGTACAATAACTTGATTTGTGTTGTAACAGGAACTCGTGGAACATAGAAATCTCGCTTCTAGTGAAAACATAGACTCGGAAATAACCAACGTGAGTGCATGTACCCCATATGTTTAAATGATTTCGGGGTGAATGCATGTTAGTTTTTACGTGTGATTTGATAAAATATTGGTTCATGATCATGAAAGAGTTAATAGAATCGGTCGAATAGAAATCACGTAGAATGGATCCATTCGGTATCACCGGGATGTATTTTTCTAAACCAAGTAGAGGTTTAGAACCACATTAAGCATTTGTATGGTGCTCCATCGTTAAATATGTTCCACCTTAGAATGACCGAACCATATGAGAATTGTTGTTATAAACGAGTCTAAATCTGGCATCACTCACTAGCTTTGTGGCTAACGTATTTTTAACATGCATTTCAGGTTGATTAGATAATGGGGAACCCGAGCTTGATAATATGCAAGTCCAAGTTAATAAGAGTAGTTAAAGAACCGGCTTTTGGACCGGCCTATTAAATAAACGGGCTTCGGCCCAAGTGTGTAATAAATGATGATGTCTAAAGTTTGTGGTTTGGTCTTAATGGGCTCCGGCCCAATGGTTTAAAAACTCGAAACATGGCAAGGTGAATGTAACGGGCTTGGCCCGGTTGGAAACAATGTTAAAAGGGCTCGGCCCAGTCGTATGTCTTGTATGGGCTTGGCCCAATGTGAAATAAATAAGAAAGTGTTTTCTTGAGTAAAAAGAATTGTTAGAATTAAATAAATTGGTAATTAATAATAAGTGTCATGATTACCAATCCGTAATGACTCGTTAATTTTCGGGTCGTTACAAATACTATCCCAATTAATAATCCTGATCATGTGGCCTAGTGGTAAAAGGGCCGGTTCTCTCTTTGGGGGAGCCGGGTTCGATTCCCATGGGAGGCATGTGATGGATACCCCCACCCTTGTGGTGGGGTAGGTGGTTGGGAAGTGATGGAGAGACCCTTGACCCTTGTGGTCATGGGTTCGACTCCTAATCCCTCCAGGTTTTACCGGTTCACTACCGTCGTGCCTTCGGGCGGGTTTGTGGGCCGGGTTTTCCCTGGAACAGGAGACGGGTGGGCCGAAGGGCTCTGTCCGTACGGACTAGAGGCCGTCTGGGGCCCCTTTCGGCCATTGGGGGCCGCTTACAGAGTACCCGACAATACTTTAGTTGATCGTTCAAAAAAAACTATCCCAATTAATACGTAGGACAACGTGGCATACCTATATCTAATACGATACCTAATTGAGAGAACCATTTTATAGTACCATACCAAAGCTTTAATAAATTTTAGTATTAGAGAAAGTATAGGATACAAAGTATCCTTAATTTACAAAGTGTAAGAAGCCACCACAGCCTGACACGTGTAAACCCTAGTTAACTCTAACTAACCCAATCCTAACCCAATCCAGTTTGATTTAAAAGGGGAAAAAGGTAATGATCCTTCGTATCATTTTTTAATCGTTCATTAAACACCACCACCACCCACCCAACCGCCGGACCAAAGCTTCACCGATCCCTCTCTCCTCTAACCTCTGACGCCTTAAAAACCCTTCACGTTGTTCGCCTTCAACCCGACCTCAATCGTGGCTCAGATCTAGTCACTTCTTCTATCAAGACAACCAAGAAGCCAACATCTCTGTGTCTCTCTCTGGCTAATCACAAAACAAAGGAAAAAGAAGAAAAAAAAGAAAAAAACAACCAATCTATAAAAACATTACCTCAAGTGTGTGTGAATATAGTTGTTTTGTTTGTTTGAGGAAAACAGAGTAAAATAGGGGGAAAAGTGAGAAAAAGGTGAGTTTTTATTTATACTAAATGCTTTTTACAAAACCAAATGCGTTTTACAAAATACAAGTGCGTTTTACAAAAAACCAAATGCGTTTTACAAAACCAAGTGCGTTTTACAAAAACTAAGTGCGTTTTACAAAAACCAAGTGCGTTTTACAAAAACCATGTGCGTTTTATAAAAAAAACCAAGTGCGTTTTTGTAAAAACCAGTTTAAATAGTGTTTAAAAAGCCAAATGCGTTTTATAAAAAAATCAAATGCGTTTTACAAAAAACCAAACGCGTTTTATATAAAACCAAATGCGTTTTATGATTTTCTAGTTTAACAGTTTCTGATCTTCGCGTCTGAAACTTTTTTGAAAGCCATTTTTTTCTTTAATTCTTCTTCTATTATCAACATCGTTCGTTTCTGTGAATAATACATGCATTGATGGTGATTTTTGAATATGAATCTACTAATTTTATCAATTGAATTTTTATACTCTGTTTTTTTCTATTTCTGCAAATACATTTTGATTTTGTTTGTAATCGAATGTTTTTTATTGTTTAATCATTCTGAACGTTTAATCGAATTGAAAACGATGAAAAATCAGGTTCAATCGTTGAAATTTTTTGCATCGATTATGTTTGTTGTTATGATTTCACAGAAATTTAAACGTGTTTTTCCTAATTTACCCTTGGTTAAATTAACCCAAATATGATTAGGATTGTTAATTACCATCTTGCCACCGCCTAAATCTAATGGCTGAGAATGTTTATTACACTTTGTACGGTAAGAAACTTTGTACATTAGCCTCTCTCTTTTACTATATATCTCCTAATTGTTACTGTGTTATATATCATAAACAAATCTTAAAATAAATATAACGTCTTTATTACGTTGCTTAAATTTGAGAGTGTGAATTAATGAAATCATTTATAAATTATTTGAGATCGGTTTGCAAAAATGTTATGTTTTTCAAAGCTGTATCAAGAGACACACTATTGAATAATACATGCCTGCCACAAGTAAATGTTTTTTTTTTCTTCTTGTGGTTCATTTGTGTTGCAATGCTTAGTGAAAAAACATGTCAATTTTGAATATGTAAAGTAGTTCGTTTGAATTTCAAATGTCAAACTATATCTTTCCATTTCTCTAAAAATAGTATGCGATGAACAATAAACGGTTATAATTAAGACCTGAGGGTTGCATTAACAAAACGTAAATTTATTCAAACAAAGGTTGAAAGAAGACGCATTATACTAATGGATAAGAACAACTGAGATACTATAATTAAAATTCAGAAAGGCTGACATATACACATATATATGCATTTGTAAGGTTTAATAATCTATAGTATATTAGGTGCCCAATACTCACCGAATTATCGTCGCGTCTCTGCTGCAACGCGTGAGATATGAACATTATAAAACCAAATATTGTGTAACATTAATGCATAACATGATAGATATTATTAGGCAGATGTTCGTAAACTAAGTGTGAGATATATGAGAAGGATTTTGGTGTTGACATGTGACAATCATTTAGGGGGGACTGAGCGCCATCGGAAAAGGTACCGAGTACCTCACTACCAGCACGGTAACATCGCCGCCACCAGTGCTGGTAGAGGTCCCGTGAACCAAATACGGGTTCTTCTTACGTGTTGGTTCTAGAGGAGAGAGAAAGTGGGAAAGATATTATTAAAAAAAATGAATGGTGTAGGTGATTTTAGAGGGGAAAGATAGTAAGAAAGGTATTATTGTTATATATGTGTGAAAATAATTAATTATTGGGTAAATAACCAGTGGAGTGTTGCCTTTAAAAAACGATTTCAGTGAAGGAAATTAGTGAAGTGGTGTGGCAGTGCAGGGTTGGTTGAAACCAGTGAAGTTAAAAAACCTCACGGGTAGTGCTCCTTCCCCCCTTAATTTCGATATTGAGGGTATTATGGTAACTTGATAAAACACAATGTTAGGAAATTATCATGGAAATTAATTGACGGAGTGTTTTATATGGATTTTATATCAATCTTAGGGGTTGTTTGTTTGCGTCTGAACGACTCTGAACGAGGCGAGGGTCTAACTCGTTCAGAGAGGTGCGTTATTTGGGAGGGACGTCTGAACGGAAAACATATCTGAACATGGGTCTTAACCGGTCATATCCTAGAACATGTCTGACTGATCAGTCAGAGATCGCACGACCAACCAAATCACGAACAAAGTTGTGAAGCTGCAACCCGAGCTTGACAAGAACATGTCTGACTGGCCACCGTCGCCACCCACCTTTCCTTCTATCGTGACTCGATTTTGATCCCGATCGAGGTGGGTTTGGGCCTACAGTCGTGAGGAGGGTTTGGTGGTGTACGGATGTGCCTTTGGTGGATATTAGTGGTGACAATGGTGGTGTACAGAAGTGGTATGGTGGTGACGGTTGTGGTGTACAAAGGTGGTGAGGAAAGGTGTGTTTGGTTGTGAAGATGAGACAAGTGTGTATTGTGTGTGCTGGTGTGTGTGTAGACTTTATAAAGGGGAGTGTTTTGTGGGTGGTGTGAGTATAAATATACGATGGGTTTTCATGAAGCTGTAGTCCTGAACCATGGTGGGTGGGGTGTGTGTGTTTAAAGTTTAACCATTCAGATGTCCAACCAAACAACACTTACATATTCAGTACTTAATCATTCATAACCTCTTAACCATTCAAACCTCTTACTAGGTCAACACTTACCCATTCAGAAGTTACCAAACGGCCCCTTAATTACTATTCAAATCTCATCCCCATTGTTATATAATATGATCAAATAAAGCGTAACATAAAGTAAAAAAAATATCAATCATTCGACCTTGTAAAATTCGATCATTTTTACTGGTGTGTTTTGTTCGTTTGAGATGGTAAACCAACATGTTATACATATGATAGATATATAACACTTACCATGACAACATGTCTTATTCATATAAAAGACACTACATCTGACTCACATAACAAATTATTCAATGATTGTTATAAAACACTATAACTTGTTTGTAAATTGGTAGAGTGTTTTATATCATAGTTGTGTTTTTATTTAAACTGTGCAAACCAACATCTAATATATTATCATGTGGCGACTTATGTGTTTTATTCACATGACATGTTTTTTTTTTTTTTTTTTTTTTTTTTTTTTTTTTTTTTTTTTTTTTTGCGTATTTATAGTTTTAGTGGCAAAAAATGTTTCTTACAGTTCTTATAAAACACTCTTTGTACACTAAAGCTAAATTGTATTGTTACCGTTTTCCCATCCACCCTTGATTGCCATGTCACCTCCACAGCTCACCCCCTACTTCCACCTTCACCATATTTGTAGAATAGAGAGAAATAGAAGAGAGAGATAGCAAGAAAACACTCGATGAGATCTCTGCGTTTTCACCAAATTTAGGTGTGGTGTGTGTGGGTTGGGGGGGGGGGGGGGGGTTCCTGTCGAGGCCGGCCCTCCACATCGGACCCCAACCCCCTTCCCACACCCCATACCCCTAACTCGACTAAATTTATATAGTAATATATAGTTTTTAAAATAATCAATTTAGTATAGATTGATTCTAGCCAACTCGACTAGATTTATTTACACGCTACTAGTCAAATTGTGAAACTTCAATAAATAAGATTTTTATTTTATTAAAATAATACAACCTTTATATTTTACAACTAATTAACTTGTCAAAGTCTACTAAATATAAAGTTTTGATAAGTTTATTATATGTAGCTATGATTAAAATATAAATTATTTTAAGTAGCATCCAAACATCAAAGGTTTAGAAATTACAAGTCCCAAACCGGTCGAGCAATCTGTGGTCAAAGTTGTAAGTAGTTCTCATTTGACCACTGAAGTTTTCTCCAAGCCGTTCTTATACAACAAAGTTACGTTATATACTAGAAAAGTATTTTTCTTATCATCATAACTAAATTACATTTAATTTATTTTCCTTAACATTTTGACTAAAACAACCAAAGAAATTAAATTTTAAATACAAAAATAACATTTATAATTTTCATCTTCAGTGTCAAAGACAATCATTTGCAATGCAGAAGTAAACATGTCATTCCCTAACTTTTATGTATGCTCTTCAAAACAATTTATATCATTTTAATTGTATTAAAAATCAATTAGTTATTCATTTAAACCATTTGGAGTTGCATTTCGGTAGAGTGAGAATGTCAAAATTTCATGGTCAAATCACAAATGGAGTTACATTTCCATTAAACAAACAAGTTCAAAATTGTGACAAATAAATTTTAAAAACTAAAAAATTATACAAAACTAGTAAAAACTTACAAAATAACCAAATCTAGGTCTATTTAGACACCCTCAAACTCTATTTAAACATCCTAGTCACCTATATGCTCCATATTGATCAATATAAAGCATATAGGTCAACTTACTATCAGTTTTGATCGGTTATCTATACTCTTCATATTGAACAATACGAACTATATAAAACCATATACACTTCATACTGTCTAATATAATAAAACATATTAAAAGGGTATCACGATTTAGGTTATACCACTATTAGAGCATTCGAATCAACTTTTTCATCTCCATCCACTCACAATTTCTCACAACCACATATTACACTAAAAATCATCACATTTTCTTTCTCTTTTTCAATTAAATAATATTTTTATATACCTTTATCACTACATTTCTTTTATCCACTTTTAAAATATATTAAAAAGTAAATGCATAGAAACAGTGCTCCCTCATATATATCGTATTCTCCACTCACAATCACTTATAACATTATCCTCATCATAATTTTTGAGACTTAGATGTAAAAACCACAAGGGGTCAAAAAGTAAAATTGCGTATGGTAAAAGAAAGACGAGTAAATTGTCAATTTAGTCCATGTGGTTTGTCAAAAATTGTCACTTTCATCCAAATCTTTTTTTGTTTGTCAATTTAGTTCATGTGGTTTCATTTTTTTTGTCATTTTAGTCCTTGAGGTTTGTAAAAAATTGCTACTTTCATCCAAATCTTGTTAGTGCAGATGACTAAAATAACAAAAAAAAAAAAAAAAATGAAATCACATGGACTAAATTGACAAAAAAAATTTAGATTAAAGTTACAATTTTTAACAAACCTCATTAGGCCTGTAAACGAACTGAACGAACACGAACACGAACACAGGCGTGTTCGTGTTTGTTCATTTAACTTTATCCGAACACGAACACGAACACATTTTTGTTCGTTCATTTAAACCTAAACGAACAGTTCATGAACATAAACGAACACAAACATAACAAGTTAATAATGATTTATGAACATAAATGAACGTTAGGGTTAGGGTGGAGAGCGGCTGTGAAGTGTGAAGAGCGGCTAATAAGTGATATGTTTAGAATGTTAGGGTTAGGGTTAAGTTTTTAGAACATATGAATTAAGGTTACTTAACAAAAGGAAATAAATAATAAAAATAAAGCTAAGTTTAATTAAACGAACATAAACGAACGTTCATGAACATAAATGAACGAACACAACGTGTGTTCATGTTCGTTCGTTTAATTAAACGAACAAAAAATTATGTTTATGTTCGTTCATTTATTTAAATAAACGAACATAAACGAACTTACCGCCAAACAATTTACAAATAGTTCATGAATGTTCAGTTCGTTTAGAGGTCTAAACCTCATGAACTAAATTGACAATTAACTCAAGAAAGAAAGCAACAAACTTAAAACCTTTTTATCTATCTGTCCATCCATTCATTTCCTTATCTTTCCGTTGGAAGCTCCATGGGCAGCCTGGTCATTTGCCTATTTGCCTGGTCATTTCACTTTATCCGCTGTCCATACATACATATATACATACACCCATACACACATATTATATACAGTACACACACTAAATACACTTTCTCTCTCACACACACAACACACATCATATATGTGGGCCTTCCTTTCTCCTTCATAAATCATAACAATAATCACTCCATTTCACAAACAGTATCAACACGGCAAAAAAGAAACCCACACACACTAAAAACACACACACCAACAATAAAGCAAAAATACACACAACACCATTGGAGAAATAATAATATTCAACCAAAACCCATCTAAGCTTTCCTCTTTCTTCTTCTTCTGGTTCAACAAACTAACAAAAAAACAAACCATGACGACTCAAACGACGTCGCAGGCTCAAACACAGAGGCAATCAAGCGAACAGCTCCAGACCCTGATGCAAGCAGGCCAAATCTCTGGAAGCCTAAGCTTCAATGGGTTGATGAGTAAAGAAGATGAGGAGATGTCTAGGTCTGCTTTATCCACGTTTAAAGCTAAAGAAGAAGAGATCGAGAAGAAGAAATTGGAGGTTAAGGAACGTGTCCAGGCACAATTGGGACGGATTGAGGAGGAAACCAGACGTTTGGCTACGATTCGTGAGGTTAATTTGTTATTAATTCGTTTGATTTGTTTATTTTTTTAGGGTTTGGTTTTTAAAATTAAATTGGGGGTTTTTTGTGTGGTTATGTTTATTGAAAATTGAAGTGATGGGGTTGTGTATCTTGGTATTGGGTTTTGTGGGTAATAAATTATTTGTTTAGTTTTTGTGATATTAACGAGAATTTGGTCGGTTTTTGCGGTGGGAAATTAGGGTTTCTTGTGTACTTTAAAAAAAATTAGGTGATTTGGGGAAAGAAAATTGGGGGGGTTTTGTTCAAAGATTTGGAAATAAAAAAAGTTGTGTAAGATTAAGGGTTCAATTTTGTGTTACAAGTTAATAAAAATTGGATCTTTTTTTTGGGGGTTTTGTTTATCAATTATTGGTTTTAGGAGAAGAAAATAATAGTATTTATAGATCTGATTCTTGATGGATCGAGAAATCGATTTTAGTTTCGGTTTTGATGGTCAGATGCTTAAATCTTTTAATAGGTTTAAATAATATTTTTGTGGAAAATTGGATAATAAGTTGTATGCAATATGCAACTATGAAGTATCTTTTCTTATTCAACAATCAACATTTCAACCAATTTTCAAGATTAAATGTCTGTAACTTTGTACGATCTTTTATTTTAGAGCTGCATTCAATTCTGTAATTGGGACATGTGTTTTTTCTATTACTTAATGGTTATTAACTGAACATGGGAGTCTTGAATTGTGGTAGTATATAAGCTTTATTAATCAATGTGGGGCATGAAGTAGTTGTGAACTTAACAAGTACTGATGCAGTCTTTATGAAGTTATCTGGTGAAAAGATTAGATCTTTAGTGGCCTATGTTGTTTGGACATGTTTGCTGAATGCCCCTATTTTTTAGGGTTAAAATCACTTGTGTCGTGTCACCAAGGCATGAACCAGGAATTATGACCCCAAGTG
The DNA here is from genome assembly GCA_028751855.1 of Ambrosia trifida. NCBI lineage: Eukaryota > Viridiplantae > Streptophyta > Magnoliopsida > Asterales > Asteraceae > Ambrosia > Ambrosia trifida. The sequence goes on from CM054126.1 coordinate 38,818,701, forward strand.
GTTGATCTGGTACGACTACTAGGGGTCACTCCCTACGCGCCTGGCTCATGTCGAGGGGTCGCTTTTGTATCGTGCCCGTAAACAAGTTATGTCTTTAATAGAACTTAAAAATTTAAGGCATTAATTAGCCTTCTTGAATAAGAGGTTGTCCCATTTCTAAGGGTCAATCTTTGGTACCATTAAGCATTTACTACCAGTCACAGGCTTTCCCTATCAAAGTCTTAATTCGTGTACGCTTCCATGTGGCTCTCCTTCAGTTTGAAAACGAGTTGGGATATTCTTGTCAGATGGGTATTTTGGTAATCTTACATTTTGTGGAATGTGTTTTCAGGAACTCGAAGCGTTAACCGACCCGATGAAGAAAGAAGTTTCGGTTGTTCGTAAGAAGATCGATTCCGTCAACAAAGAGTTGAAGCCACTTGGTCAGACATGTCAGAAGAAGGTAAAAACCGCTTTTCCTTACAATAAAGTTTTCAAATTCGGTCATTGAATTGGTTTTCTTTTCAGGAAAGAGAGTACAAGGAAGCTCTAGATGCCTTCAATGAAAAGAACAAAGAGAAAGTACAACTTATTACCAGATTGATGGAGGTTGGTCTCAAGTTAGATGTCTATTTTCATATAAAACATGAACAAAATGTTACCTTTGATGGAATTTTATCTCAAGACAAGACAATTTTCAGATTAAACATACTGAAAACGTAATCTTTTTTCACATCTCGACTTAACTAACACACTTGTTTTTTATGTGGCGTACTATAAATTATTAAGCAGCTGGTGAGCGAAAGTGAGAAGATGAGGATGAAGAAGCTGGAAGAACTGAGCAAGAGTGTTGAAACAATACAATAGATCTGATGATAATCTTCTGATGATGATGATGATGGTGATGGGGTTAAGCTAATTAAGTTTTAGTGTGATGTATTAAAAAAGAAGACATTTTCCCTTCTTTTCACTATGTTTTTATATATGGGTCAGTCTCTGTTTGGTTGAGATTTCTATGTCGTTTTTCGTTTGTTTCAGTTTGATTAGTCGGTTAATGGTGCTTGTAATTTGCTGATCTTAGGTTTGGAAATACCTTTGTAAAAACAGTCTGTAACTAAAGTCTTGTCAAAAAACCTCTTTATTTCCGTTTCCTCCCTTTACGGTATCAAATCACGAGCAAGGCTCTTGGCACAGACTTGCTCGTGATTTGTTAATTATTTTTTTTGTTTCTTGTATAATGGAAATTTGATTTGCATTTGTTGATTTTTTGTGGCTTCCATGTTAAGATAAGATGTTATGGCTTAGATGTTTTGTTGACAGTGAAGCAATCTTTTTCTAGGGGCTGTTTTTATTACTTTTACAGGTGATCTTGGTATTTCTATGTTTAGATAAGATGTTGGTTCACATGGATGGTTGATAGTGAAGCAAAACCCTTTAATGGGCAAGTTTCTAGTGGTCCAAATGATTACTGTAGGGTGTGTACTCCATCAAATTATTGCATTCTTGGCATCTGTCATAGGGCCATCATTTTGTGCATGATGACCACTCGTGTCGATCCTAAGCGATGACCACTTTAATTCGTTGTTGCCTTCGATGGGTTACAACCTTATGGTGATTATGATATCGTAGTTTTGGGGGTCGGGTTGGATACGAGACAAGATAAGGTAGTTGAGATGGGATTACATACAAAGTAGTTGGGAGGTCGATATTAGGTAAAAGCGTAATGCACGCTAGTGTCTGAATTTGAAAGCGCTATAAACCCGACGCTATAATGTCTTAATCAACTTAAGATCATAATTAAACTTTAAAGTTGTGATTCACATTACTTAAAAACCTTAAGTTAGTTGGCTTTTCTTTTGATACCATTTGTAGAACAACAAACTTGACCTAATGATGTGCAAATGTTTAAGGTGTGCATTGGCACCGCTTACTTGGGTCGGGGAGGGCCCCCGAATTTTCGCTTAGAATTCTGATTATATAATATTCGTAAAGAATATTTTTTGGAATATACGGTTTCAACTGCCCGTTTTTTATAAAAAAAATAGTTATATACTTCCGACCCCCGGTCCGGATTTTCAAGCTTCGCGGCTGTATATGTTTTTAATGGTATATGTATATTCAAATGGTGTATATATATCTTTATAATATTAGAAATATTGAAATATAGTTATGACAGTTGAGAATCACTACAACCACCGGATCATAGCTCCCTTACATGTGAAGGGTGGGTATAAGACAAGCTGGAGAACAACAATCCTACGTTACTTTAATATCCTATTGCAAAAAGGTCTCTCAATTTTGTAGCTAAGTACTCTCCAGCCCCTCTAAAAAATCCAATAAAGTTGATCTACAGTTGTGTTTATTCTTACTTTTAACACTTTATTAACTTCTAATCCTCCAAAGGTTTGGTATTAGCACATGCATCCTTTGAGATTTTGACTAAAAGTTTTAAAAATTATATTAAGTAATACTATAAAACATATCTTTAAAATGTTATCTGATGATTAATCTAAAGTAATTTGTAAGTATTATTACATCTTTTTCAGATACGATAGATGCATCAATGACAAAACTGTCAATCACACTTCGTCGAGAAAAGCTTATCTATTGACATCTAACTATGTCACCAATATTTATTTGCTTGTCTATTGTAGCTAGTTCTTGTTTTTGGGTTTGATAAGTGTTGATGTGCATATAGAAGAAAACAATGTCATACTTATCAACATGGTCCTTAAGATATCATTCTTTCATGTCATATTTCTTTTAAAAACCTTAATTTTGTAGAAGTAACCTTTTACACAAAAAAAGTTTTATCCATATAATAATGTTATTTAAGTTTCAAGGTATTTAAATCATTGACTAAATTTTTCAAATTAATTTTACATAAGCAGGATCATCCTATACTTGAAATATTCAAGCATTGCAAAAGTTATAGTTAATACAAAACATTTGTAAGGCTATTGGAATGTACTATCTGTTCTGCATTAGGGCACAATACATCATGGTATACAAATTCAAGTTTTATTTTGTAGGTCACGACCAATCCTTGTTCACTCGTGACCTACGGTAAAAAACAACTATTGTTGGATTTTACAAGATTTGAATTTCCAAATTAAATTCCATCTATTCCAACACTGTTATCGATATAAAGAAGTTTTACGCAACTGATTGTAATCAATTTAACCCAATATTTCACGAGTCACGAATTTAGCTAGTATACATGCAAAATGGGTGATCCATGCCCTAAATATCAAATGGTTGGTGACACACACCCTAATCATGAACCAGTGGTGAGCTAGACCCATTACCATAAGTGGGTGTCCCACACCTAAGTTCTCAAATAATGAGTGATCCATGCCCTAAAGTTTCAATAACAAATGATTTATAACCTATATATATTCAACTGTGATTATTTTACATAGCTCATAATCAGCATCAAACATGCATGATTTCTATCAAACTAACGTAATAACAATATTTAAGGTGTTATTAAACTCTTTATTATCATGCATAACATTTAGCATACACAAACATGAAAACAAATATATAGGTAAGTCGTGTTTAACTGTTTATACTGATTTTGATATTTACCTCTGTTTTGTAAATGTTCATTTTTACCTAAATTTTAATTCAAACTCCAGTCTCCACCATTTGGTGGAGTGATATGGGAAAATGAAGATAAGAGCTTGAACCCATTTGATTTCAAGTTCGAATAAGATTCAGAGGGGTTATACCGTAGTGGTCCTTTGAGTGATTTTCCTCAAATTGATGGCTTAGTGGACTTGGGCTGCCCAAAGAGCAACCATTTGTACAATACTAACCCGGTGGCAGTTTAGGTGAAATTCAGTTGATTGTTAAAAAAAAAAAATCCGAACTTCAAATTTCCTTGTCATTAATAGTAAACTGTGGCCAATGACCTTCAACCCAGCTGGGGAGAGGTGGGAGGGTTTACCTCTTTGGAGGGTTCCTGCCCGGACTTGGTCTTGAGTTCGAATCCTGCACACCACGAAAAAATTCCCTGTAACGGTTTGAGATAACTTCAAAGTGGACACCGGTGCGTGGGTAGAGATTCGAACTCGGATTGAGAGGTTGTCTATCGATTGGTTTCACCACTAAAGTACACCTTCCAAAAAAAAAAAAAAAAAATTAATAGTAAACTGTGCACCTATATTACATTATATAAAACTAGTGGGAATGCCCGCGCGTTGCAGCGGGTGCATATGTTTTGTCGCCGTACTTGTTATGGGGTTTGTGACGTGTATGGCGTTTGTGGGTGATTCGTTATGGTGACCTAAAGCCATCCATTTATTGATCAAAATCAAGCCCTTCAATGTGGTATTGCAATAACCAATGGGCAAAGAGAATATCAAAATATTACAATTAGATGAGTATTAGTTAGCAATGCACATCCATGAAGATACAACATCATTATGCCACATTGCAGGACGGGAATGATCTAAAATTATTAGGGGTCAGAAATCGTGAGTTCCATAGTGGCATCCACTTGAAAAATAATCTAATGATATCGCGAGTTCAATGGTGAAAATTGTCTCCAACAATGTCATCTGACACGGCGCGCCACTTAGAGTTCTTGTGCTTGCGAAACTATAAATCCAAACAAGTAAAAACAAAATAAAGGTTAAAAAATCAAATTTAACTTCTCCCTATGTCTATATATGTATTAAAAAAGTTAATATTATCACAATTAACAAAGGTAGGAACATGAGCTTTAAAAGCAAAAGTTCGGCAGTGGCAACCAATCTCGGTCGGCTTCGTACCGTTGATGTACCTGCAAGGTAAACCAAAACAGAAACTGCATGTTTCAAAATTTTAGATAAGATGCTACTAACTGAACATGATGAGGGTGACCATGAATTTGGAATCTATTTGGTCTTATCTTTCAAAAATAGACATATGATATTAATTGTCATTATTCAGCGGGTACATAGACTTGAGCATTGTAAGAGTATAGAGTTTGTAGCCGTTAAATCTAAATTTATTAAAACAAATTAATCTTAATTACCTTCATTGAAGCAAAAACAATAGCAATACGAGTGGACATTGTAATCAAGTTAGCATCAAATTGGTGAGATGTCCCAGCAAGTTGACTGTACATGTAATCTAAAGCTCTGTCACAATCAACTATAAATGACTACAAAAGATTAACAGACATGCGTAATTATACAACTCTTTTCATCAATGCAATCATCAATAATCGGAGCTTGGTCTCTAGATTTAATCGCTCCAACATGCATTTTATGGCAATCTGACCCGTATTCCAATACGTGTTTCTGATATCACTTCACATGTATGTATATGGATGTAACATACCAGGCAACTTTTTTGGCTTCCTTAATGAAGCAAACTTCGATCCTATTACATGTGAAATCGGAGGACTGAATATGAAACCATGAGCCTCAATTTCTGTAATAAATCAAATATGTTAAATTTTGTATTTTAATAAAAACCAATAGATCAGGTAAGAAAATGCAGATTTGTTTAGCATCCATATACATCCCTAGATTCAACAGGAATTGCAAAATTTTCTACTAAAAAAATGCCCCAAGACATATTTATGAATCATTGATCATGTAATTTAAAACGTAGTAATCAGATTTAGGAAGTATATAAACTTCGTTTGACAATAGATTAATCCACCACCCTTCATGTAACTTAGGTATCAACATACCATGAAACAAAATAACCAAATTTTAAGACTATATCATACATGAAGCACCTGTTAATGAACTTGAGTTTCATTTTATTAGCTTACCTAAATATAGACTTCTAAATAAATAGAACAATAAAATTAAAATATAGACTTCAGTTTAATTTCATTAGCACCTGTTAATGAAGCTTAAAAAGAATACATTAGTTGACCTGTCATCCAACCGTGCGAGCCTACTGGCTAGGAGCGCAATAGTTTCTTGTACTGTCTAGGGAATACTGTTACCTACATAAAGGATAATCCAGTAACCTGAGATAAATAGAAGAATAAAATTAAAATCAATGGCAAATCGTAAAGAACCTGAACTTCTATGACAATCGAGTAAATTTAAATTTGATGGAACCCTTTTCTGATGCAATGTAGTTATTAAAAATTTATGTGTTTTCCATGAATGAAGGACAACAAGCACATCATCCCCTTTTCAATATGGGTCACCAACTGATGGGCCCAGAAGTTAACACCAGACTCTATCAACTATGACAAGGACTTAAGCAAGATTTGATCAAAGTCACACATTTCAAGATGTTTGCTACCGTCATTCCTTCGATGCGGTCTTTGGTTATCTCAACAAAGTGGCCGACCATTTTGTGAAACTGCTTCAGTCCGGAAAATAGGAGAATGATGGATACATTTCTAACTTCTAAATCTAATACCTTTACTGCAAAATATTCCTAATTCACTATATATTCTTGTTTCCAGTAGTGGCATCAGTATTTCTAAACATAAGTACGCAAACAGAAGCAGATACAAACCTATGCACCTCGTCTTCCATGGTGACCGCCAGATAATAGTTTTCCCGACAAGCAATTTGTCTTATCCGTAACACCTGTAGTGTTTTTACTGGTGGAAGAATAAAGAAAGAGAAAGTTGTCTCTAATTGTCTGATTCTCCATTTAAGACCATTTGTAATGGTCGCGTGAGGGGGTCTTGTGACCCCTCACTCACGCTCAACACCATCCCCCACCTTGTGAGCCGGCATCTCGTGACCGTGGTCACATTCGGAAAAAAAAAGAGGGCATTGATGATGGCAGCCATGTGAGAGGAGTGTATATATGTATATGTGAGAGAAGTGTGTGTGGGTGGGTAATGATGGAAGCCATGTGACACCACTACTCCATTTTTACCATGTGAGTGGGTCACATGACATGGCAGCCACATGGTAAAAACGAGCATGTGAGTTGGGTCACATGCGTCAACCACTACAAATGGTCTAAGACAGCCTAGGTATATATTTATTCGAGATGAATGTCAATGCGTTGAGCCCTAATACGTGAGCTTCATACTGCCTGGAAAAAAACAAAAACAAAGAGTGTGAAGCTTAGATCAATATGGACTATGGTTTATGTAATAATGATATACCATATTCATACAGCAAGTGCTTTTAGTTTAAGGATCTATTTTAACTTATTTAATTTACACATGGGATCATGCAAGTTTACCAAAAAAAAAAACATAATCATTTATTTTCTAATAAAGCTATTACCATATACAAATGCCAGAATATGAAAAGCTCATAATTTGATTGGAGCATTGCCTTGAATGTTTGACCCAATCAGTTTTTGGCTTATAACTTCTGACCCATGCATTTTTTATATAATGTACTGCTGACAAATTCAAATGAATACATGTGTTTCTCAACCTCAAACAATTACTCCATTTTAAAGTGAAAACAATTACTTTGAACAAGAATCAGCTAACTTCAAACATTCAAGGTAATTAACAAACATGACAAAAATGGTACACCTGATAGGAAATGAAGCTTAGCATCACCAGGATTATTCAAATATCAAAGAAACATAAAGAAAGGATAAGAAATTTAACCCTTGGCAGGCACGCACGGACGCAGTTAGCCTATACACACAATGAAAACAGGTTACCGTATTTTGCAACTTGGATAGTCAAAGTCATTGCCAAAACTATATTTGAGGAAGGTCCACACTTCAGACATTTGCTACCGTCATTCCTTCCATGCAGTCTTTGGTTATCTCAACAAAGTGGCCGACCATTTTGAGAAACTGCATCAGTCCAGATAATAGGAGAATGATGGATATTCAGTTTGGTTCAATACGATATTGGTACTGTACATGCACTTAAAGTATTAACCAAAAATAAAAACAAAAAAAATAACGTCGTGATATATATATATATATATATATATATATATATATATATATATATGCCCAAAAATCCAAAAGGATATCAACAACTGCTGCAGTGCTGCTTATTCAATTTGTTCCTCCCCCTAACCTTATGTTCTTAAGGCAATATAAGGTCATACCCATAAAAATGGAAAACACCTCCATTAGCCCACAACAAGTGAAAAACAAGTCAACATTGATAGCTATATTTTTAGATGTTTGCAAAGGTTTTTATCCAACCATTATAATTTATAAAAAAAAGATTGTTGATATCAATCCAGAAGCATTTCTTCTGTTTGGTTATCAACCTAAAAAATTTGTGGGGACAAATTTGAAAAAACCGAAGATAGATTCACGCTTCTATGATATTATAATGTTACAGATTCATTATATAACAAAACTGTGTTAACCAGATCATGTCTCAAATGTCTCAAGCTCTGCAGTCTCTATTTGTTATGTTTGTATGCCCAACCCACCTTCAACATCTCTCTCAAATCTCAATTCCCTATCTTTCTAATTTGCATAAAAATAGGATATCGTATAGAAAAGATGAAGCAAAACAAATAAATAAATAAAGATCCAAACATAAAGAACTAAGTTACTAACTGCATTGCAATTAAGAAACAAATCCAAACAAACATTTTCAATAAAAGATGAATCTCAAGCGAAAACCTCTAATAGCATAACTAAGTAACTAATCCATTTAAAATCGAACAGATCTAACAACATTTAACCACAAAAACATGCCTAACCCATAAAACAATATTAAAACAATTGCATTACCGGAAAGGGGTTGATTTCTTCTTCGTCGAATGGATTGTTGAAATGTGGAATTAGGTCTGATTATAAGTTTTTTTTTGAAAGGCTAATTTCTTTTAAATCATGTAGTTTGTGAGACTTGAACCCAAGACCTTCCACAACCTAGGTGTTTTAAAGGCTTTGCCTTTGCCAATAGACCACCATCCTATTGGTTAGGTCTGATTATAAGTTGAAATGCTGTTAAACCCATCAATTGCTTGAGGGTAACTGACGATATCTTCACTCACCGATTAATTAATCAAAGAGGATGCTTCATGATTCATGGCGACTTGAGGGTAACTGATGATATTAAGAACACCATTAATCACAGCGTCTTAAAGAATATCAAAGGGGGCTTAAGTGGTCACTGAAATTGAAGTCTGCATTCATGGGGATGAATTGAAAACGACGGTTGAAGGCTCCTGGACTTCACTCTGATGTACAGGAGGGGCAGGGTTGGAACACATTTTCAAGATTGCAAAGAAAAGGGTGATTGAAATCTCTATAATGCCCCTCAAAGTGTCTTAATTGTCCCTAATATTCCTATAATACCCTTATGAAATAAGCTTTATTATCTTATACTTGTTGCTTTAAAAATTGTACCCATGTCAAAATTACAATATGGTACATCACTCTTCCTTTATAATGTACTAGTGGGAATGCCCGCGCGTTGCCGCGGGTCTGTATGTTTTAACTGAATTAGTTAAAACAGCATTGTACTTGTTCTATTATTTATCAGTAGTTTTTTTTTTGTTAGGTTCTAAATTACTTAACTATCCGTTGTCGACTGCGAGCAAGCCGGCGCGAGCCACAAACTTCACTATCAAGTAACCCGGTCACTTGACCCCGTTATCAGGGGGTGAGCACCTGCGCGACCAAAGCACCTCTCTCTCCCGTAAACGCACACGACCACCATCGCCTGTGCTCACGCCGCAGTTGTTCGCGTGGGGCTGTTGTGGCTGTTCGCGTGGGGTTGTTGTGGTTGTTCGCTCGCGGCCCACAACGGGCATTCTTAGAGGAATTAGTAACAACATGAGTAATAATGTATTCATTATTCATTGAAGTTTATGATTGGATATCAGTTACTCATTAGCGAACCGGTAGTCCGTTGGTCAAAGTCAAAGTCCTGACATCAGAAGACAATGCTATTTGTTTTATGTCGTATCAGGATAAATAAAATGCATTTGAGAGTGGGTTTTTCTTTTAGAAGGCATCTGAAGATGTGGTTGAATTTAATCGGTCATGTAAATAATAGGTTCGTAATTTATAGTTATTTAGATTATTTTAGTTCATGGGATTCATGAATGTTGCGGACCACAGATGTTAATCTTTAGTGGGGAAGCAAATGAAAGGAAAGTTACCGTAAGAAGATGACTGTAGAGAACAACCGATGGTGAGACGATCAGCAATTATTCGACAAGCACTTGCCAAATCAGCAATAATTCGACCAAAACTTCTGGTGCAAAAGAGTTAGCAAACAACAAACGAACAACAAAGTCAATTTGCAACAAGCTAAATACAATACACACTTGACATCAAAAGATTTGGTGTGTAGTTCTTTATGCACACTTTATTTTTTATAACATATCCCATCATCACTCAGTAAGGTGTAGTTTGGGACATATATTTTTGAAATTTTAAGGGGTTATATGGGTCATTTTTATTGAACGGGTCAAATGGGTAATTTTAGTTGGGGAAAGGTGGTGAGACTTGAGAGGATTAAAAGATGTGTAAGTTATCAAAGTACATAAGGTGTGCAGGTTTTTCAATCTTCAACAAAAACTTGATTAAGTTTGGTCAAAATTCAGCCAAAGTGTTCTTAATTACTTAAACCTCCTAAATCTTTTATTTAAACAAGAACAAATTATTATTTTGACAAAACAGTCATCTCAATCTTTTTTGATGCCTTGACTTATAGTAAAATTAAGAAACAAAGGGAAAAAAAAGGCTTGACCCGTTTGTGGTTTGCCTAGCTCGCGATACCCAAATTACGTATTTTGATATCGTTAGGTCAAACGTATGACTTTTGGATTGCAAAAACTACTTAAGTATTGCATTACAGATTAAAGCTCGAAGTTTACTATTCGTTTACTCAGATTCCAGGTCATAGGCCCAATTCCAAAGTTTAAAGGGAACCCAAGTTGTAACTTGAAATGCAATGTTAAATTTGGAAGTTGAATTGTTACACTATCGATCATGAATAATGAAGTTTTAATCTTCATTATAGTGTTATATATCTTCTTATCAAGTGTGATTAAATGAACAAAATTATTTTGCTGGACGGTTGTGTGCAATCTGAATGTCGTGGTCTCTAGAGTTAGCGAGTTACTAAAAGGAACAGATGAAATCCGCAATGGAAAGCAAATGAAAGGAAAGTTGCCGTAAGAAGATGAGTGTACAGAACAACCGGTGGTGAAACGATCAGCAATTATTCGACATACACTTGCCCAATCAGCAATAATTCGACAGAAACTTCTGGTGAACAAGAGTTAGCAAACAATAAACGAACAGCAAAGGAAATTAGCAACAAGCTAAATACACACTTGACATTAAAAGATTTCTTCTTTATGCACACTTTAATTTTTCTAACATATACCCTCATCACTCAGTAAGGTATAGTTTCGGACATATATTGCTGTAATTTAAAGAATACATATTTTTGAAAATTATATTCACAATTCAATCCAGTGTTATAAGGCAATACAAATCCACCACATACCAGGGAACACCCTTTTAATCATTAGCCAGCATATAGCTGCACACTTGATTGCATTTCTGAATAATATTATTCCCTAAGGCCCAAATTTTGGCATCGTACACTATTTTATAACAATCTAGACCAATAATTCATATAAAAAGTATATTTAAGTAATCAATACATATATAGTAGTAGGGCTACAATTTGACAAACATTTAACAAAACAATATGGCAAATCTAGCCTAGCTAATTTAAAAATTTTCACTTAGCATATAGCATTATATGAATGTATAACATCCCAATACAACAAAAGATATTCTAGCCCTGCACGGGTGTGATTCTCAGCCCTGTAAGCCCCATTAGCATTGATATAATGACACTAAATGATAACCAACTAAAGAGGAATCATGTATCTTTTACTGATGCCTTTGGTGAACTGTGAGTGGGAATACGACTATATCAATAATGTGATGATTCTGCTCAACTCAAAAACCATTTATGATGTCAGGTACATAGTTATCAAAAGCCCTTTCCTGGTACGCCTAGGCGCAATTAACAATTTCCATGTGAGGCGCAAGTGCGCAACCATACTATTTTAAAAAGACAGGCAAGATAACATACAACACCTTTTGATACACTTCCTATTGCCAATCTCCACCATTTGCGTCCCATTAGGTGATTCATAGACATAACTCGACAAGGATTCTTCATGAAAACATACAAACAAAAGTATTAAAAACTGAGGCAACATGTCCTCATACAATAAAAAACATATAACTATTAAAAGCATTTTTTTAAATTGATATACTATATACACATTTTAACCCACAAAATATTTTATTACGGTTAATCATGATCATGAACCAATTATGATACATGCATTTGATGAACAAGTTATGGTATACATATATGCAGAATGTGAAAAAAAAATATATACAATACTGAACCTATACAAAAACATGGTACGAACATACAAATAAAAAAATAAACTTCATACAGAGAAAAAGAAAACTTTACCTTGTTGCTCTAAAATCGTTAGATATAACGGTTGGTTATTCTGAACCGGATTGGCAGATGACACCATTTGTTTTCGATCTACATCCTGATTAACACAATACAATTATCATCTAACATCACATGTGATGTATCACATCAAGACTCTAGAAGGGGATGAAAGATAACAAGTAAATTAGAAAATTTAAACTGCAAAACTAAGTCCATCAACCGCTTAGTCTACAATCATCTAAAAACTGGGAAGTCAAACGGAGAACCAACACCATTATTTACAGCTGCAATTAAGGACTAATTTGTTGATTATGAGTAGAAGCACCTATACACACTACAAATCTATCAGACCAAGGATTAAGCTGAACAGGAGATAACTTTGTGGAGAATAAGATAAGTTGTTTAACTTTCTTTCCTTTTACTTATTAAAGAAAATGTTCATGTTATGAGAAGAACCTATACGTACTCGTCGTCATCTTAGTTTAAAAAAACACATGGCAATCTGATGTGTTTTGATACCAAATGCCGATGCGTGATGCGCAATATTTGTTCATTTTGTTCAAAACTGGGTTATCATCTTGGTTTTAAAAGGCGCCGCATCAGATCACATGTCGAGTCAGTGAGCATCCATCATTACAAAAGCTATACAATATAAAAGATCAAAAGAGCCTTCATCCTCTGTGATAACTGTTCATATGAAAAAGAATCCATTAGCATGCTTGTTAAATGTAGATAAAAAAGGATTCACGACAAATGCTTACCTCCCAATATTTTTACAAAATTGAGAGAGTGTTGATATCCAGACTTAATTGCAAAATACAATTCATTAACAACATGGAACATCTTTAACATACACTCAGTCCATCACTCTATATTTTCCAGTTTGTTTCAATAGTAACCTACAAAAAACATTCTTCTTTTTAAAATTGAGTATTAGTATAAAATTAGCCCATTCATTAAGGTAGGCCATCTGATCCAAATATATATAACAATAAAAATGATTTAGCCAATTATCAAATCCGCTATAAATTCAAAGTGTTCCGTGTAGATACAAAATCAAATTGCAGAACGTTACAAGTGTATTTGTATTATGAAACATACGGAAGGGACTTTACCTAGTGAATAGAAGCAGAACGTCAATGGCGTTTCCTGAGTCTCTCTTTCTCTGATTTCCATAAGAACACAGAGGATGAACATGAAAAACCATGAATGTCGATTGATAATCATCTGCAAATTCTATGAATTTATACTAACTAAAGAATAAAAATAAAAGAATTCATAAAAAAACAAAGTGGAACTGATCGAATAATTTGACCTCAACAAAGGGTCTCCAAGATTCTGCATTGTAATTGTTAGGATGGTAATTAGATTCAAGGGTGGAAGAAGAGGAAGAGTCTGAAACTGATATATGCAATTAAAGAAATTGAATGGCAGAATTGAAAGGGCAGCGATGGAAGGGTAACAAGGGACAGGGCAGGGCAAGAATGGAATGAAATTTTAGGTTTTAACTAATATCTAAAGATTAAATTACACTAATAACCTTGTAAGTGTCTTAATATACCTTAAGGTGACTAATTTACCCTTACTAATTAAGCTTAATTAAGTTGTATATGTAGCTACAAAATTTGTACCCTTAACAAAATTACAATGTGATACATCACTCTTCCTTTATAAAGTAGTATAGATTATAGATAATTTTGTTTAATTTAATACTAGTAACTTGTCATTAATAGTAACTTGGCTCATGCCAAATTACCCATAATCTCTTTATTAGGACATTTATCACCTTCCTTTCATCTTTGGACCAATTTGTAAGTCATTGCACGTAACTTTTAATTCGTACGATATTTTTATACTTAATAGAAAACATTTTTTTAACTCTAAATCCCCACTTGGGTTGTGGGCCTTAATTTCTGTTCATTGCAAAATCAGAATTTGGGGTCGTATCACAAACTATGATTTTGTCCATGAAATCAAAAATAAGTAAATATACCTATACTCAAAACTATTTTGTCATACACACAATAATTGTATCGGTTATTCAACATGATTTAACTTTTTGTCTAGAAGGGTGGCCGGGTGCCCTCAGCAAAGTTGTCGAGCCCCATCCAATCCTCTTTTGCCATGTCAAAATCAAATCCAAAATCATCAAAATATGTGGTTGCCGAGCGGTTCCTTGTTGCCGATCATTGAAGTTTTTTAGGGTAGCCGAGAGGGTGGCAGCAGTGTTGCCGCACAGCAATCTAACTGTGCAGAGCCGGCTATGAGGGTGAGCCGGGTGGTCACCGGCTCCGGGCCCGACCCTTAAATGGGGCCGAACGTTTTTTTAAAATATGCGTATATATATTAAATTCTATATTTAGGATATATATTTGTGTTTTATACATTAAAGTCTTGTTAGTGGAGTTGGAAAAACCATGTTAATTTAATGTAGAGGTCTCAAGTTCAATCCTTGGTTCTAGCACTATACTCAATTTTTTTTTATAATTCATTCATCTTTACAAAATTTTGGGCCCAAACTCTTTTTCGCCCAAGGCCCAAATTTTTTTTGACATTTTCGGAGACGGCCCTGTAACTGTGCTCCCCTTGCCGTGGAGTGCCCCAACCCCTAAGGTAACTACGTAGAAAATTGTTAGTTATAAAAATTTAGGAAACATTATGTTTCATTGTTTCATTGTTTTTTTTTTGTCTAGCTTAAAAAATAGAATACGAAGAGGTGCAACAAAAGAGCAGGAAAGAAATTGTGAGACGTAGATATCTCTTGAATATGGAATACTAGCTGATTACCGCGGTAGTGTCCCGAGGTTAAAAAATCTAATATTACTTAATAAAAAAGGATAAAAGAAGTAAACAGTCTCAACCTCTTATAATGTTAAAGAAAGTTGTTCTATTGTTTATACTATCAAAAGGGTTCTCATGCTACGTTCGCAGCAGATTAAAAAATCTCAACCTCTTTTAATGCTAAGCATATCGTTATAGCACATGAATATGGGCAATTCATATATGTAATAGTAGGTTCAAAAACATATATACTATCCTAACATGATTAATGACTTGCCTATATAAGAAATTACCTAAATACATTGTGTTTTTTTCTGCATGAACAAAAATTCACTGAAAAAATATTTTTTTCGTTTTTGTATAGCACTATATATGGTGCTCGTTGGAAAGATAATAAAGCGATCGTTAATTTGGTGTAATGTTTTTTCAAAAAAATGTCATACATAAAAGTTACTAACGTTTAAAAATTGTGAGTGAAAAATAAAAAAAAAATAAAGATAAAAATATTAATTAACATATTTGAAATTTTAAAATAATTAATAGTTCACTAACATTTAAAAAATGTGAGAGGAAAATAAGGAAAAGATATTAATTAACATATTTGAAATTTTAAGATAATATAGATATAGATTTTATTTAAAAATACAAAATAAATAAATTTAAAAGAAAGCTTCACATGATGACACATGGCGGCCTCCATTGAATGTCACCTCATACAAACTCAATTCTTTTATTATAAGTTATAGATGGATTATTAATATTACATGCGTAGCTTCATCCACTAAACAGTTCACCTAACTTCAAGCAAGTCCAAGCGATAAGCTTTAATGGTTCAATTAACTTAGACCATCTCCAATGCACACTCTCTCTCCTAGAATTTGCCACATCATCTTTTTTTTTTATCAGCAAACTTCAACTTTCATTTCACACCTAAATTATATACAAGATTGTATCAAGCGAGACGCTAATTACAATCAAAATCAACCCACATACATCCCCTTACATCAACCTAACTATGCTTATGTAATTGGAACATTAAAAACGACCCAATTCTCCCACGTCCATACTGACCATTTCATTTTGTGTTTCACCCAAGAGAACGCCATAGCTTGCGCTTCGCCAAATACTCCACCCACGTGTACTCTTTTCCCACTAAATGTTAAGTCGTTACGTGCTTTCCAAATCACCCCTATTGCCAAAATAATGATTCTAATCACTTTATACCTCTCTTTTTATACATTCACGTTCCTGTGTAGTTCCAACAATTCTTTCACATTATAAGCATAAATGGGCGAAATTCCGACCCACACACTCACCTTGTGCCAAACCTGAGCTGCAATAAAAACAACCTATGAATAAGTAGTCCGCGTTCTTGTCCGCGTCCCCGCACATTTTACATATTGTTGAGCCGTGTACAATCTTCCTTTTCTTCAAACCTATCAAAGTTGGAAGTCTATCTTGAATCACCCACCACCCAAAAACACTCACTTTTCTAGGAACCCTTTTCACCCATTCAAAAGGGTAAAACGGAACTGCGTTGCGCGATAACAATCTTCTGCAGTCTGAAATAGAAAACAGCCCAGACGAGCTGTCAACCCAAACCCAATCATCCTGTTGACTACCCAAAACCGACCCGTGCAACAGAACCGTAATTTGTTGCAGCCGATCAACTTCGTTAGCGCTGCACAAGGTCCTTTTCCAAGCCCAAGACGACATTCTTTCAGCCACCGAGACCTTCTTATTCGCTTCGATCACAAACAAAGCCGGGAACTTAAGCATTAACGGACAATCTCCGATCCATCAATCTATCCAGAACCTAACCTCTAGCCCATTACCAATCTTTGCTTTTATAATACACTTAATGTCGTCGTCTTGTTCCCATAATTCTTTTTCAAACCAATTTATTGCATTCCATGACCCCGATAATCCAGCTTTGACCGGCATGTATGACCAAGCATTCGGGCTATAATGAATGGCCAAAATAACTCGATGCCACAATGTACCCCTTTCTACCTTAAACCTCCACCACCATTTCATTAACAAGCTGTCGTTCATAACTTTAAGCTAACCCAAACCCCCTTTATTCACCGGTCCATTAATCCTCTCCCAAGCGATCCAGTTAGTCTTCGATTTCTCCTCGTCCCCACCCCAAAAGAACCTTCTCCTGATCGCTTCAAGTTTATCAATAATTCCTTTAGGTGCTTTGAATAAGGAAAAGAAATATAGGGGCAGACTATCCATGGCCAACTTTAGCATAGCCACACGTCGTCCAAAAGACAATTTCTTAGCTTTCCATTTCGAAAGCCGATTAATGAAGTACTCGACGATATCGTTCCAAAATCTTGTCTGGTTCATGTTGACTCCAACATCATCTAAATGCACCCATCTAAATACATCTTTTAAATACACCCATTGAAGATGATGTTAGAACATAATTCCCTTTCACTTTTTAGTCCTAATGAGTAATGGAGGTCCTTCAACTATCATGGATCGATTTTAAATATCTTATAATAGTAAAAACCAACAAATATTTTCAGATTTTTAAAATTGATTAAAATCTAGTACATAAGCATTTAATCAATTTTAAACAATGATAAAGTTCCTTTTATAATTCCATTAACACCTTTATCATATTATTTGTTACTTTAATACTCCGTATTACTAAAGAGCCGCCTCCTCATTAGAAAATTTTAAACTTTACAATAAGTGTTTACTGACATGTGAAGGGTGGACATAAGACAAGCCTATTTTACTTTGACATAATATTGAAATAATACCCCTTCTTTTGTTAATAAACACTTTTTAGTCCTTCCAAAAAATCATAAAAAGTTTGTCTACATGCAGCTGTCTTATCCTCAGTTTTTAGCATTTTATTACTTTTTTTTTGAACGGCTAATTTTATAGCATTTTATTAGTTAATAGTTACTAATCAAGAGAGGGTTGCATCGGGTATACGAATTGTATGATATTAAATTGAGAAAAAGAAATTAATGCATATAAATTGTGGACTAAATGTTCAAAAGAGTTTTACATTCATAATGATATCAATATCCATAGCTCATTCTTTTTTGAGATGTAGTAAACAGAAACTTTATAGTTATAAGCAAGAGTTCGCTTGGCATTCTTTTTTTTTTTTTTAACTTCAACTTTCATTAAAAAACGAGCGCGTCCTCAAAACGAGGACCGCTACATAACCTGTTACAACATATACAGAGGCGAATCAATCCAATCATTCCATACAATATTTTTAAACCTGCTCCTATTCTTAATCCATACAAACGACAAAGACTTGACGCTCGACACCACCTCATGCACCTTAGTATCCTTATCATTAAAGATCTTCTTGTTTCAGCGGTCCAATTGAAGAGATATGTATCCGCGCGTGCGCACGACCATGACGCACACACGTCAACACAACAAGATGACGTGGAATTCTAGAAGACGGCGCACACAAAGTCAACAAAGGACAGGTGTCACCCGACAGGAGCAGGGACGTGTGGCCAATCAGAAGCGTTTATTCCCTGCTCCACGATCTCCTGCCAGTACGAGGTACAGGAAAGGACAAAAAGGACAATAGCAGGACACGTGGACCAATCACAGAGAGACAACGCGAGAAATGACAACGGTCGCAATAGTACAAGACAGCTGTCATTCTCCTCACAGCCAATCACTGACCACCTTAGGGGCCTATAAATACCCCCCTTCGTCATCAGAAGAAGGGATCAGCCGGGCGAGAGAGAATTCATACTATATAGCTGTGAGAGATAGATTATAGTCGAAACTCTGTAATAGTCTGAATTAGTGTTCTGTATTCTTCTTATTGATTAATGAGAATTATGCCCTTTCCTATATTTACATAACTAACACTGTTACATTCAGATTGTTATATTGGTGTTTCTTCATTGGCGCCATCCGTCTTTTGAGCTTTCAAGAATAGCAAACTTAAATACTTCTATTTCTCTACAAACCAGCTATGAGTTCTTTACCGACGGCATAAATTCCCCTGTAGGCATGTCAGGCACTGGTATTGCTCAGGCAAACACCAGCCAGCTTGACAACACCACAGAGGAACAACTTCACGGTACAGATGTGGGCCGTACTCCATCCTCTGGGACTAGACAAACCCCATCATTCCATTTCGCCACTAATAATTTTCAAACTTCACCTGTTGGTCAGACCACGCCAATGGTTAGCCCGAAGGTGTGGTATGCCCAACAAAAGGAAGCCTTGAAACAAGCATTCATAAAAAAGATAAAAGAACAACAGCTAAGAGAAGCATCCCGCGCACTATCCTTCAGTGAAGGAAGGCCTGTCACCATATCGGAAGGGCCATCCAGAGCTGTGGGACAAAACGGCGGGAGCAATCAAGTCACTGACCCAACTTGGAGGGAAGACTCCGATGAGTCCCAGAGTCGTTTTCACCGTGACACAAGCCAGTACTTGACCAACACTGTCGATCGAGCACACTCGTCTCCGGCAAGGACGATCTCACGCAGCCTACTATCCTCCTTCATTCAGTGAAAAATCAAAATTTACACCGCGCATCGCGCTCGCCACATTGCCCGCAAGAACAAAAATTCCAAGCACTTTGAGAAAATTTGACGACACCGGCGACCCTGACGACCACTTGAGAAGCTTTGAAATCGCAGGGAAATGCGCAAGGTGGAGCCTGCCCGCATGGTGTCACATGTTCGCGCAAACGCTTACGGGCGCGGCGCGAGTATGGTTCGACAGCCTGCCAAATGGCAAGATAGACAACCTAAAATTACTGACTGATAAGTTCTTAGACCATTTCAGCAAAAACAAGAGAATTGAACGTGACTTCACTGACATCTTGCAAGTCAAGAGACGTGAGAACAAGTCTATTGAAGATTACATCACCAGGTTCAATCGAGAAGCCCTGCAAATCGGGCCAATTGGTTTCGAACTCATGAAAGCGGCGTTCACACAAGGAGTGAGGTGTGACTCGCTAATCCGCACCCTGGCTGGATGTACAGGCATGCCCAATACTTGGGAAGAAATCATGCGCGGCGCAAAGAATTACGCGAAAACTGAAAGAGAGCTATCTGTTTGGAGCAGAATTCAAGCACCTCAATACACAGATACGCAAGCGCAAGCAGTGCGCAGTAGAAATAACATGCATGAAAGAAAAGGCAAAGGGAACGTCTGGACAAGGCTTCAAGGAGCCAACCCGACGGTAACAAAGCCCACCGCACCTCAAGAATACCAACACAATACGTCACTCGTGCACAAATCTGGTAGAAGGAGTCACAACAACTGGACCCCCTTAGTGAAAACGCCAGCGCAGGTACTGGCCACAGAAAATATCGATTTCCCATAACCAAAAGTCATCAAACGGAGGGAAGGACTAGATCACAACAAATTCTGTGCCTACCATCAAGATATTGGACATGATACCGACAAGTGCTACCAGTTGCGACAAGCCATCGAGGACGCGTTAAAATCCGGTAAGCTCGGACACCTGTTACAAAATGTGGAGCGCAAGCAAACGGCGGGTCCACCGTCGAAAAAGATAAAAAACGTGAGTATGATGATACATGGCAGTGGACACCGGCTTTAGAAGCGGAAACCAGAGACAACCGCAGAGTGGAAAGAACAACAAGTGTGCTTCTCAGTGGTCAAGGGTGGCCCGTATGCCACGCGAGCGATCATTGTCACAACCATCTTTGACCACTACCGAACTACCAGAGCATTTATGGACACTGGCAGCAACTCTGATATCATGTATGGACAATGCTTCGACCTGCTAGATGAGGAGGATAAGCAACGACTGCGCCCCATCAATTCCCCAATTATGGGATTTTCGAATGAAGCCGTGACCCCACTCGGGGAGATATCTTTCCCCCTCACTCTAGGACCACATGGGCGCTCACGAACTGAAGAGGTCACATTCCTTGTCATCCAACGAAGTCCAAGTATGATATCATCTTGGGGCGAGACTTTATGGCCTCGTACAACATGGTCACCTCCACGGTCCATGGCGCAATTGGCTTCCCTACCCCAAACGGTGTGGCAATCGTGTGGGCTAACAGAGAATGCGCCATGACCACAGAGTCCCACCCAGCTAAGATGTTAAAGCCATGTCCGCGCACGGAGCCAGAAAAGTGGATCTTAAATCCAAAGTTCCCTGATCAACCCATCACACTAGGACCAGCAATCTCAGAGAACATCCGAGATCACTTGAAGCAGCTTCTCCGCAAAAACATGGACGTCTTCGCATGGCAACCGTCAGATATGATCGGAGTCCCACGCGAACTCGCCCAACACAAGCGATGAACGAACAAGTCGGAGAGCTGTTAAAGGCTGGAATCTTAAGGGAGACACGATATCAAACCTGGGTTGCCAACCCAGTAATGGTAAAGAAAAGCAACGACGGCTGGAGGATGTGTGTAGACTACACCGACCTCAACAAAGCATGTCCCAAAGACTGCTATCCGTTGCCAGAGATCTATTTGAAGATTGACTCCCTAGCGCCCTTTCGATTTAAATGCTTCCTGGATGCCTACAAAGGGTACCATCAAATCCAGATGGCGCTAGAGGATGAAGACAAAACAGCTTTCCGTACGGATAAAGGGGTTTTCTGTTACACCAAGATGCCGTTTGGCCTAAAAAATTCGGGAGCTACATACCAACGGTTAATGGACCGCGCGTTTGCCAAGCAGATAGGGAAAAACTTGGAAGTCTATGTGGATGACCTGGTCATCAAGAGCAAGGAAGAGTATCAAATGTTGAAAGATATCGAAGAAACCTTCAAGCATCTGAAGGAAATCTGTATGAAGCTGAACCCAAGCAAATGTGCCTTTGGGATGGAAGAGGGAAAGTTTCTTGGCGTTGTGGTCACTAAAGATGGTTTCCGACCAAACCCTAAAAAGACACAAGCCATCGCGCAAATGCCTTCCCCATCCACACTAAAAGAAGTTCAAACACTGAATGGGCGTCTGGTCGCAATCAACCGTTTCCTGTCGCACCATGCGAGCAAATCAATCCCATTCATCGAAACATTAAAGAATTGCCTGAAAAAGAACCACTTCAAGTGGACCACAGAGGCGGAGAAGGCTTTTCAAGAAATGAAAGAATGTCTGATGGACTTACCAACACTCACCGCCCCACTCCCAAGGGAGCCCTTGACAATGTATCTCAGCGCAACAGAGCAAGCGGTGAGCGCGGTACTGATGATGGACAGAAAACTGGTGCAGACGCCCATCTATTACATCAGCAGAGTCTTAACAGACGCAGAACCAGGTACACCACTATGGAAAAGCTGGTCTTAGCTCTCGTTCACGCATCGCGAATATTGCGCAGATATTTCCATGGCCATCCCATCAATGTGCTGAGCGACTACAAGCTAAATAATGTCCTGTCCAAACCAGAAGTCTCCGAGAGACTGGCAAAGTGGGCCATCGAACTGGGTGAACACACCATTTACTACAAGGCGCGCCCAGCGGTTAAAGGACAGATACTGGCAGATTTCATAGCAGAGGTACCTCAAGAAAAAATCGAAGAATGCAAAGCGGAGCAAGACCCACAACCACCATGTGATGAAAAGGCTATCTGGAATCTTTACACAGACGGGGCCTCAAACGAAGATGGTGTAGGCGCAGGAATTCGCCTAGTTAGTCCGGAAGGCACAGAGTTCACCTACGCAATCAGGCTCGAATTCAAGGCCACCAACAACGAGGCTGAATACGAAGCCTTCCTTGCCGGACTACGCATTGCGCAAAAGCTAGGTGCCAAGCACATCTTCGCGCACGTTAACTCAATGCTGGTTGCGGGCCACATTACAGGGAAGTATGAAGCCAAAGAACCTTCAATGATCATGTATCTCCAGCGTGCCAAAGAGCTCATGGCCAACTTCCCCAGCTGCACCATCAACCACATTAAACGCAGTCAAAACAAGCCAGCAGACGCTCTAAGCAAAATGGCTTCTACAAGCTTCAGCCATTTAGCAAAAGAGGTCTGAATTGAAACCCTGAGCGAACCGTCTGTTCCACCTAAGTTAGTCAATGTCATACAAACGGGTGTTGACAGCTGGATGACTCCGATAGTTTCTTACCTCGCCACTGGCGCACTGCCCGAGCAACGTGCCGAAGCCAGGAAGATACAGCACAAAGCCCTACAATACCAGATGCAAGATGGAGTGCTTTATCGGAAGTCATACCTAGGGCCACTACTGCGATGCGTGGATGCAGTCGATGCGGATTACCTGGTGCGCGAGATACATGAGGGGATATGTGGGATACATGCTGGGCCACGCATGGTGGTTGCCAAAATTATGAATGCGGGTTACTACTGGCCGGGCATGCATCTGGATGCCCTAAAAATCATCCGCAAATGTGATTCTTGCCAGCGTCATGCCCCCAACACCTTGCGCCCCAAGAACGACCTTATCCCAGTAACCTCGGCATGGCCATTCCAAAAGTGGGCTATCGATATTGTGGGGCCATTCCCAATGACGACAGGAAAAAGAAGATTTCTGATAGTCGCCATTGACTACTTCACAAAATGGGTCGAGGCCAAACCGCTCGCTGAGATCACGGCCAATCATGTCAAAAAGTTTATTTGGGAATTCATCGTCTGTTGTTTTGGGTTACCCATGTCAATTATTACTGACAACGGGACCCAATTTGCGGACAAAGGATTGCTGAAATGGTATGCGGACCTGCACATCCAACCTACATTCACTTCGGTCGCACACCCGCAAGGCAATGGCGAGGTTGAACGCGCGAACCAAAGCATTGTGGAAGGTATCAAATCAAGGCTGGGTACCAAAGGGAAGGCTTGGGCAGAGGAATTGCCGAGCGTGCTATGGGCTAACCGCACATTAACAAAAACGAGCACCGGTGAAACCCCGTTCAGCCTAACATACGGCTATGAAGCCATGATACCCACAGAGATCGGATGCCCGTCAGCAAGAGTCCTCTCAGCAACCCAGACAGACAATGATCGAGAGTTGCGCGTCAACTTAGATTTGGCAGAGATACGCCGCGAAAGAGCAGCAGTAAGAGAAGCAAATTACAAGCAACAATTGGAGAGGTATTATAACGCAAAAGTCAAGCCTCACACTTTCTACACGGGGGACTTCGTCCTGAGAAACAATGAAGCCAGCGGCGAAATACCCAAGGGAAAACTGGCCCCCAATTGGGAGGGACCATACCATGTAACAGAAGTACTTGGTAAAGGAGCCTACAAGCTATCAACCTTAGACGACAAGCCAGTTCCCCGAACATGGAACGCTGCCCAATTGAGAAAGTGCTACATGTAATAGTATTCCGACTTGTAATGAAGGCCGACGCGCCATTTAATGGAATGAAATATGGAAATTTCTTTACTATTATACGCACTTCGTCTCATAAACATTGTATGGTTAAGATACAATGTCAAACATAAAAATTGCATTGACAAATCTGCAATTTCCTAAACTGCGCGTTGTATGGTTAAGATGCAACGCGCACCCTAAACATTGTATGGTTAAGATACAACGTCAAATATAAAAATTGCATTGATAAATCTGCAATTTCATAAACTGCGCGTTGTATGGTTAAGATGCAACGCACACCCTAAACATTGTATGGTTAAGATACACTGTCAAACATAAAAATTGCATTGATAAATGTGCAATTTCCTAAACTGCGCGTTGTATGGTTAAGATGCAACGCGCACCCTAAACATTGTATGGTTAAGATACAATATCAAACATAAAAATTGCATTGATAAATCTGCAATTTCCTAAACCGCGCGTTGTATGGTTAAGATGCAACGCGCACCATAAACATTGTATGGTTAAGATACAATGTCAAACATAAAAATTGCATTGATTAATCTGCAATTTCCTAAACCGCGCGTTGTATGGTTAAGATGCAACGCGCACCCTAAACATTGTATGGTTAAGATACAATGTCAAACATAAAAATTGCATTGATAAATCTGCAATTTCCTAAACTGCGCGTTGTATGGTTAAGATGCAACGCGCACCCTAAACATTGTATGGTTAAGATACAATGTCAAACATAAAAATTGCATTGATAAATCTGCAATTTCCTAAACTGCGTGTTGTATGGTTAAGATGCAACGCGCACCCTAAACATTGTATGGTTAAGATACAATGTCAAACATAAAAATTGCATTGCTAAATCTGCAATTTCCTAAACTGCGCGTTGTATGGTTAAGATGCAACGCGCACCCTAAACATTGTATGGTTAAGATACAATGTCAAACATAAAAATTGCATTGATAAATCTGCAATTTCCTAAACTGCGTATTGTATGGTTAAGATGCAACGCGCACCCTAAACATTGTATGGTTAAGATACAATGTCAAACATAAAAATTGCATTGATAAATCTGCAATTTCCTAAACTGCACGTTGTATGGTTAAGATACAACGCGCACCCTAAACATTGTATGGTTAATATACAATGTCAAACATAAAAATTGCATTGATAAATCTGCAATTTCGTAAACTGCGCGTTGTATGGTTAAGATGCAACGCGCACCCTAAACATTGTATGGTTAAGATACAATGTCAAACATAAAAATTGCATTGATAAATCTGCAATTTCCTAAACTGCGCGTTGTATGGTTAAGATGCAACGCGCACCCTAAACATTGTATGGTTAAGATACAATGTCAAACATAAAAATTGCATTGATAAATCTGCAATTTCCTAAACTGCGCGTTATGGTTAAGATGCAACGCGCACCCTAAACATTGTATGGTTAAGATACAATGTCAAACATAAAAATTTCATTGATAAATCTGCAATTTCCTAAACTGCGTGTTTTATGGTTAAGATACAACGCGCACCCTAAAACATCGTATGGTTAAGATACAATGTCAAAAAGGAGATTGCACTAATAGTCTGCAATTTCTTAAGCGCGCACTACAAACACCGTATTCCCAAGATACAACGCCTAAAAATGGCAACTCCTTAAGCTAAAACGTCGTACCATTGGGATACGAAGCGCAAAACAAGCAAGTCATGTGTATATAACTAGAACCTACACTAACCCATATGCTTAAAACTGGCATAAAAAAATTAACTTGCGCAACAAATTTTAAATAAACATGTGTTTCACCAATAGAAGGTTCCAGTTAATACATCAAGATCCTGCCTATATAACGCGAACTGCTCCAGGGGCTTGCCGTCCTTAGCGGGTTGATATCCCTCAAGAAACTCAGCTTTACGCCCCACAAGCTTCGCGGCTGCGTTCACCGCAGCCACAGCCTGGCGCGTCTGATCACAATTATTCACATAGTGAGCAACCTACAAAGACGTCAAAAAGAGACGCTCAGTACACATATAATAGGCCAACAAACACGAAGACAAGAAATGAACACAAACCTCAGGGACACAACGGGTGAGCAACCAGTCACGGTCACCCTGCGCAAGGAGCACTTCGTCCCGGGTATCCAACAGCTGCCCCTCGAGCTCGAGGTTCTTCTGTTGCAACACCAGATTTTCTTTGTCTAGCTCCTCATGCGCCTCTTTCAACTGAGCTATCTCCTCATCTTTCTCCCTCAGCAAATCACGAGACTCGAGCGACTTATTGTAATGTTGCTTCACGGCCTCCCCATATGCTCCAACTCCTTTGAAAGCTCTTCATTCCGAGCGTCAACCTCGCTGATTCGCTTAGCAGATACCTCCATCTTGGCATTCGTTTTAGCTCAGGCAACCTTCCACTGTTGCTCTCTTTCAGAAAACTGCCCCTGAAGTTTGTCTCGCTCCTCGTGGAAAGTAACAGCATCCCACTTCGCACGCTTCAGCTCGTGATGCATTCGGTCACGCTCCTCAGTCACGCGCGTCAACTCTGTGTGGAATCTGTTACGATCGTGAGCCATAGATCCCCACTCACGCACAATTTCAGCAGAGGTAGACAACATGTTTGCCATACTCATAATATGGTCATCCATGAGCTCACCCCGCGGCCGAGTGGCCTGATGCTCACGCTCCCCGGGAGGGACAACATTAGCCAAAAACTGGTGGGAGTCCTCCACATCAAGAAACCGGGTGGCTGGCGTCAATGTCCAATTGGGCACAAAAATGCCAACGGAAGACTCACCACCCCCAAGGGGAGGGGCACTCGAAAAGCTACGACCAGGCTCTGTCGTCACCCTCTTCTCATTCTCATCATCATCATCCACCGTCATGTCTATGTCGCGCCCATAACCCTCGCTGATATCAGTCGGCGACACCCGTCCTTCGCCACCCTCTAATACATCCTGAGGTGGGGTAGGAAGACGTGCGGGTGTCGGCTGACGCGCAGGCGTTGGCTGACGCACAGGCGTTGGTTGGCGGACAGGTGGTGACTGATGCACTGGAGGAAACGTCGCCAAAACATTGCCCTGCACTTCAGTGCACGCAGGCTCTTGAATCTGCAAGTTGGGAGATGCTTGCCCCGAAGGGTCAAGGTTAAACCCCTCAGCAAATGGGGCCGTCAGCACATTCTCTGACACACTAGCATTCAGCAAATCCGCTGCAGAAATGGAAAGACGACAAGTTAATAACAACAATAAGGCTACAAAAAGAAGGGAAAAAGAACACGAGCACTTACCCAACAGACTATCTTCTGCGGAATGCACAAGGTCGTCTAACTTAACCCTCTTCTCAACAGGGGGTGTCAACTCTCCCACAACTTTCTTGCCTTTAGATCCAGCACGCCTGGACCGCTTTTTCTGGCGGGGCACATCAGTAGCAATAACACCAGTCTCCGCTGCCTCAGTTAAAACTGGCTTAGTCACCAGCGCGCCCTGCACCTCTTCAGTCAGCTTCACCACCGACTCTCCTTGAACGAACGCATCTGAAAGTTCAACGTAGCTTCGATCAAAAGGGTGGTAATTTTCAAAATACCTATTAACCACTTCGTGGTTAAGAACGAAGTAGCAATCTTCACCTCCGGTTGCCTCTGACCGCGGCTTCGCGATGCGATGTACAAGGAAATCGTCGTCTTCAGTCTCCTCATCGCTGTCATCTTCAATACGCGCAGGGGACGACTGCGGGCCTTGAGTGCCTGCGGACGACGGAAGCGGAGAGAAGGACTCGAATGAGTCAGACGACTCATCGCTGGATATAATAATTAAAGGAAGGCCCATCCGCATGAACATGTTGACGGCGAAGGATTATCATAAAGTGGCGAGGACTCACCTGCTTCAGTTATCAGCAGCTGCGACGGGTCTTGCTCCTACGCCACCTCACCCAATTTCGGACGAATGAGCGTGTCCCAAGCCTTCTCCAAAATATACAGCTCATCCTCCGCCAACTCCCTAAAAGCGAAGCCCATGGCATCTCCGCCCAATAGCATGTCATACAAATTTTTAACATCTGAAAACAACACATAACAAAAGGCGGATTAACATTGATAAATAAATTGGACGAGGAGCGCGAAAGCAGAAAAAAGTACCAACTAACCTTTCCCATCCTGAGTAAGATGCGGGTTACGACCCTTCACATCATACTTGATGCTCATCCCAGCCATCACCAGTCCAGTGTCTGGGATCTCACACAGATCAACAGGATGGCTAGTCAAAGTCTTGAACCAGTCTTGCCCCTTGTATTCTATAAGCACAACCTTCCCTATCCCATCGGCCGGGTCCAATCGACCCATCTCTATGGGGATGACCACTTGGTTGATCCAGAAAAATTTAGGCTTCCACTCCCGAAAGCTTTTCACACCTGCCCCAGCACATGCAGGCACTCTAGCACGCGGTCTGCAGGAGAGCCAGCTCTCCATGAAACTCAAACTGTAGAATACATAAAACATGTCCACCAAGGGTTCAATCTTGTGGGCATGGCAGCAGAATTCAAAAAACATAAGCATTGACATCAAACCAGGGTGTATCTGGTTAATATGCACACCCACTGCCCATATAAAGGTACGCAGAAACTGGGTAATCGGAACCCTAAAATTGCAATCCCAGAAGTAACAAGCGTACTGCCCAACCTTCCCTGCAGGGGGTTCCAGGATGGTTTTATCCGGTGCAGGCATCTCCACACCATACGAGGAAGGGAACCCACATCCCTTCCTGAACTTCCTAAACTCATCCCTCCCCCAAACCGCCGTGACCTCTCCGGCATGAGGCGGCCTCTTCTTGGATCCATCATCCCCTTTCTTGGATCCCCCACGTTTTTTCTTCCGAATATTTGTGATATGTTCCATCTTCACAACTAAAATCGCCTTTCGGATGAAAATAAGCAACAAAAAGATGAATAAACTGATGAACAAGAACAGGAAATGAGAGAAAATACTTGGAGAAAAAGTAAAACAAAATGGATGAAAAAAGAGGGATTAAGTAGGGGGCTTACACGTGGCATGACGGTTTTAAATTTGAAAAGGACATCCAGTTAGCAAATGACACGTCACGAGATGAAAGAGAAAAAGGCATTTGAACCAACCAGGCGGCCCCACCACGTCTCTGACAGTACAACCGTCAGAAACGTTTCGGCTACACAACCTGTCGCTTCATACACGCCGACTGACAACATTGATGTGAGCATTAATTACTGACGTCCGCACCTTTACCACTTGCAATACACCGTGCACGGCTACCAGAAATCAACCTGAAGTGTAAAAAACCACTCGCATTGACACTTTCATTTTACTAAGTCCAGCGTCTCGCATGCTGCGCATACAACACACTAAACTAGGGGGACTTGAAAAGATATGTACCCGCGCGTGCGCACGACCATGACGCACACACGTCAACACAACAAGATGACGTGGAATTCTAGAAGACGGCGCACGCAAAGTCAACAAAGGACAGGTGTCACCCGACAGGAGCAGGGACGTGTGGCCAATCAGAAGCGTTTATTCCCTGCTCCATGATCTCCTGCCAGTACGAGGTACAGGAAAGGACAAAAAGGACAATAGCAGGACACGTGGACCAATCATAGAGAGACAACGCGAGAAATGACAACGGTCGCAATAATACAAGACAGCTGTCATTCTCCTCACAGCCAATCACTGACCACCTCAGGGGCCTATAAATACCCCCCTTCGTCATCAGAAGAAGGGATCAGCCGGGCGAGAGAGAATTCATACTATATAGCTGTGAGAGATAGATTATAGTCGAAACTCTGTAATAGTCTGAATTAGTGTTCTGTATTCTTCTTATTGATTAATGAGAATTACGTCCTTTCCTATATTTACATAACTAGCACTGTTACATTCGGATTGTTATATTGGTGTTTCTTCACCAATAAATCACGCACGTTAAACGCTATCATCGTGTTCAGCCCACACCATCGGCCTATGGCAGCCCATACACCATGAGACAACCCGCAACTCGAGAAAAGATATAAAAAAGATTCCGAATCATAATTGCAGAGAACACATACCTGATCCTGATCATGAACGCTCCTTCTAGCCAAAGCAAGAGTTGTTTGTATACGATCCATCTCAGACCTCCAAGCAAAAATGTTGCATTTTAATGATACCCAATTCACCCATTTGAACTTATACCACTCCCCGTAGGTCCTGCTCTTTTGCCTCATAATTTTCACAGCTCTAACAGAATAGGTAGTCACTCCTGAACCAAACCAATTCCATGAGTCCGATACATTTATGATCCTTTGCTGCTGCAGAGTCGCAGCCAGAACAACAAGTTCTGCACAACCCTCGACAGAAAAAATCTGAACAACAAGTTGGCTTGGCATTCTGAATGACCATTAAACCACCTTGTGGCATAACGTATTGCGTTTTCGGTTCGACCATATGAAAGAAGTTTCTGTTCGATTTCAAGCTTCATGAATTTACTTTGTTTAAAGTGAGTCTTTTGCGTGTTTCACGAGTGTTCATTTGTAGGTTTTGTTGTTTTTCTCTTGAGTCTGTAATGGAGTTCGTTTGTAATGGGATTGGTTTCTCTTTGGTCTGTGGTTCGGGATCGTATTTGAAGGTAAATGCTGACTTAGAATGGTGATGTGGCAGTAGTTGACCAAGAAATATGACCGAGTAAAGTGGTAGAAGCAACGTACATGTGAACGTTGGAATTAGTTCGGAAAATAAGGGGGACGGGGCATTACCAGATTTGATCACGGGTACCCAACTACCAGCATGGTAACACCGCCGCCACCAGTGCTGGTAGGGGTCACGTGAACCAAATACAGGTTCTGTCTAACGGGCTGGTAAATGGAACTAATTATTGCAACGGTCGAAATTTTATTACCTTTTTGACAGTTTGAATGTATTTAATATAAAAACGGTAACATTTTTTTTACCGTTATTTTCAAATAGTATAAAAACGGGGACGATTTAAATAAAAAAAACACAAACAAACTACTTGATTAACAAACTAAAGCACAAATAAAACAAATGGATCCAAGGAAATCTAAGAGTGTTTCGAAGGGTGGGCGGGGAACCTTGAAATCTAGGGGTTCTAGTAGTCGAGGGAGAGGTGCGGGTTCGAGATCCAGATCGGCTACGGTTGAAGGATATAGGCCCGTGATCAATTTTCCACAATCCCAGTCCCAACAACAACCGTTTTTCTCACAATACCCACCATTACAAACGGTTTTTTTAATTCAAACGGTCATTTAAAAAAAATGATAATTAACAAAAAAGAAAACTAAAAAAGTAAGGATTTCAGTGAAGTGAATCAGTTAAGTGTTGCCTCCAAAAAAGTGATTCAGTGAAATGATATGGTAGTGCATGATTGGTTAAAATCAGTTAAGTGAAAAAACAAACATGTAGTGCCCCTTCCCCCAAGGGAGTATGACCTGGTTTGTAGGTCCTAGTTAGTTTATTTTCTGTTTAATAAATAGCAATACTTCTGTGTTTTTTTAATTGTACTCGTTGAAAATTTTCTTTAAATAGCTTTCAGATCTTGTAAGCTTTTAAAGCAGCAATAAAGATAGCAATAAAGATTGAAACCATTCTGACTGCATAAGTTTTGCTTATATTGTTTGTTTTTTGTTGATACTTTCAGTTTTGATAGCCAACAATATTGTTGTTTTTGTCTGGTTTCTTGCTAGTCAAGGTTTCATATTCTAATAAAATTTTGGCCGTTCGGAAACAAAAAACATTACAACATTTACTATTAAATCATTTGCAAGAATATTGTTGGGGTGTATTAGTTGTTTAACGCCGGTCACCAAAACAAGCCACAATACTAAAGATTCGGGGCTAGCTCAACCGTTTTAAAGGGTGTTCAATTCATAGTTGTCATTTTGATTGGTTTGATTGAATATATAGAGGGCTAGCTCAACGATTTTGAAGGCATAAAGCGAATAAAGATTCGGGCCCTTCAAACCTTTTTTACTTTTGGATTTATATTTTCAGTTTTTACTTAGGATGAAAATTAATATTGTATGTACATTTATCGATAAAGAAAGAGGCATATTGTAGGTAATATTTTGTTGTTCTTCAATTGCAATTTCATTTAGTGGAATGGAATTTTTGGTTGTTCCAAAAAGAAAAGAAAAAAAAAAGATTGCAGGCCTGCAGGCCTTTAAAAAAAAAAGAAAGAATTAATTTTGGAGAGAAGAGACCTTAAATGCTAATGGTTTAATGGCTAGATGATTATAACACAAACTGTTAAAAAATGCATAGAGTTGGGATTCAAACACAAGTCTACAAGAAGAAACACATGATTCCCATCACCAAAGCACGATCACGTTTATTGATTTGTATTAGCCAAATGAATTCTATCTTGCATTACTATGAACATTACAACAAAAATAAATAGAGTACAATGACTAATTACAAGGCAAACAATAAAGAAGAGACAATATGTACAATCAATACATATTATTAGAGTTAAACAGGAGGATATTACGGAGAAGACTTTGACTATGATTGGAGAAGACTTTGACTATGATTGATTTCCTTGATTTATAGTGTCCATTGGTGTGACACAATTGGCAATGAGGAGGTCTTCGAGTGCCTTTGGAGGCGGTCGAAGAAGAAGAGCCTCGAGTAGAGGAGCCGGAACTAGATGAGGTCCGATTATTGTTGGGTCGAGAAGGTTTGTGATGAGCAACAAAGGCAACAATAGTTGTGGAAGGAGGATGAAGGGAAGCAAGGAATTGTTCTTGGCTTTCCTCTTTTGTTAACAAATCATGGAAAGGCAAGGAGGGATGAGAGGCGCGAATAGCGGTGGACCAACTTTCAAAGGTGGATCCTAGACTGCATAAGAACCAATGGGTTTTATCCGTATCATTTACGGGATGGCCGATGGCCGAAAGTTGACCGCAAATCGACTTGAAATTTCGCCCATATTCGGCAATGGTGGAGGACCCTTTGGTAAGTTGGCGAAGGGTGTCATGAAGAAAATGCATCCTCTTTAAGGAGGTGTTGCTGTACGCGGCTTCAAGGGCTGCCAAGATTTGGTGAGAAGTTGAGAGACCGAGTATTTCGGCTACCACCTCTTCGGTAAGAGAGGAGTTTAGGATGAGAATGGCTTGTTGGTCATTGAGAAACCAAGCCGAGTAAGCAGGATTTGGTTGATCTTGGACTCGACAAGAATGGTTTTTGGTGGAGGAGGGATAGAACCATCAACATAGCCGATAAGTTCTTGGTTTGCGAGTAAGGGAAGCATTTGATTATGCCAATAGAGGTAGTTAGAGGAGGTGAGTTTGAGGGTTATCATGTGCATGCATGATGGTGGCCATGGGGAGTTTAGTTCCGGTTGGAGGGGTGGAAGATGAGGAAGGAGTGATTGTCATGGTGATGAAGAAGGAAAGAATGAAAGATGGGATCGAAAAAAAAGGCAGAATAGAAAAATAAGGTTGCGAACAGAAGGAGAAAAAAAGGACCAGGATGGTTAGGCTGATACCATATTAGCCAAATGAATTCTATCTTACATCACAAATAAATAGAGTACAATGACTAATTACAAGGCAAAAAATAAAGAAGAGACAATCTGTACAATCAATATATATTATTAGAGTTAAATATGAGGATATTATGGAGAAGACTTTGACTATGATTGGAGAAAACTTTGAGAACGTCGGCGAGCACATCGGCGAAACTATCGCCTGAGGTTCGAAGGTCCGGCTGCTTCACTAGGATAACCACCACCCACATCTTTAAATTTTTGTATTTAGATTGAATTGTGAGTGATAATTGTAAATGTGCCTCGTATTTATATGGTTTGAAACATAACAGTTAGAAAAGTAGCCGTTTTAATATTAAATACTATTCTTAATTTATTATTTATTTTTTTATTTAAAAAATTTACTTTTATTTTAAATACTTTTATTTATTTAACATATTTTTATTTAATTACATTTTGCGTATTTTTTGTTTTAATTACTAAATAATATTATTTATTTAATAAAATTGTTGAGTATACAAATTTAGATAAAGGTTAAATAAAAGAGGAAAAGTAGGTGATGAGGTGGAAGTTTGGAATAGTTTGGTGTTGGAGGAAAAAAATGGGTTATGGTTTAGGAGAAAGCATAGGATAGAAAGCATCCTTAACGTGAGAAGTGTAGAAAGTTACCACAGCTTGGTACGTGTAAACCATAGTTAACTCTAACTAACTCAATCCTGGTTGATTAAAAGGGTAATCTAGACTTTTATAAAACACCCTAACCCACAACACACTCACACATATAAAGAAGAACCAGAGAACAGAGAGGGGAAGAGCGAGAGACCTCCCCACTGCCATTGATGGCGGAGCTCCAGTCAGCAACCACCACTCTAACAGAGCCACCGCACAAAAGTTGATAAACCCTCACAAACCGATCCATATTTCAAAAACCCTTAAATCCCATTCCAGATCCATCCATCCATCATAAAAAACCCAGGGTTTATAACTCTATAACAACCACAACAACAACAACAATAATAATTTAAGTGCTCGATGTAATATTATCTGGTTCTTAACGATGAAGCATTTGAAGAAAGATAATTTTTGAGCAGAAGCTTTTTAGAGCTCTTTTTTTGTAATGGTGCGTTTGATAAATGATCACTATGAGTCAGACTCAATAAAATTTGATCAATCCTTTTTTCCGTCGTTAAGGTGGAGAATTGAACCAAGAATTCTCTTTTTTCATCATCAATCGAATCACTGTTTGCAACCCATGATTCTATTTTTCAAGGTAATCGCGATGAATAGTCATCGACTTCGGGGAAAGGCTAGAAGAATGGGACCCATTATTGGACAGACAATGCATTATAGACGTGTGATCATTACGCTTCAACCGGGTTATTCTATTCCATCTCTTAGAAAGAAAAGAACTTAAATCAAAATACTTAATAGCATGGCGATACATTTATATAAAACTTCTACCCCGAGCACATGCAATGGAACCGTAGACAGTCAAGTGAAATCCAATCCACGAAATAATTTGATCTATGGACAACATCATTGGAATAATCACTGTTTGCGACCCAGGATTCTATTCTAAGAGGTGGAATAGAATCCTGGGTTGCAAACAGTGATTTGATTGATAATGAAAAAAAGAGAATTCTTGGTTCAGTTCTCCACCATAACGACAGAAAAAATGATTGATCAAATTTTATTGAGTCCGACTCATAGTGATCATTTATCAAAGAATGACTCTGGTTGTCAAAAAGAGTGATTCCATTGATATCTATACATCACTGCACGGGTCAATACACACAGAAAAAAGGATTAATCAAATTTTATTGAGTCTGACTCATAGTGATCATTTATCAAAGAATGACTCTGGTTATAAAAAAGAGTGATTCGATTGATATCTATACAGAACTGAACCAAGAGTTCTCTAAGGAATTCGCCCCCATACATGGTCTTACGACTTTGCAGAGACCTGCGTTTTTGGTAAACAATCGCCCGGGCCTGGTCACTGCGACCCCCTTTGTGAGGAGGCACCCCTTCTCCCGAAGTTACGGGGATATTTTGTAAGTTCCTTAGAGAATCCTTTGAGTTTCATTCTTGCGAATGTACTCCCTAGGCGGGATACTTAACGCGTTAGCTACAACACTGTACGGACCGATAGGCACAACGCCTAGTATTCATCGTTTACAGCTAGGACTACTAGGGTATCTAATCCCATTCGCTCCCCTAGCTTTCGTCTCCCAGTGTCAGTGTCGGCCCAACAGAGTGCTTTCGCCGTGCTTTTCTTGCGTCTTCTTGATAAACCAGCGTTTATATAGAGATGTATGAGGATGGAGAGTAAGAAGCCCCCTTGGCATCTCTTCATCTGCAAATAATTCTCAATGTGAAAATACAGAGACAAAGGGCTTAGCTTTGAATAGGAAAAAGAGTGGATCTGCAGGGTCCCAAATGAATTGGTTCTTAACAATGTGATATCTATACAGATGGATCTTATATATATATATATATATATATATATGTATATGTATATATGGTATAATGAAGTACCACATGGTGGATATATATGAATAAAAATCTGCCGAATCACTCATGTTATGATCTTCTACATCCTAGGTATTCCCATTCCATCATCTGGCTTATCTTCTGTAATAATGTGCATTTGTTTTTTCAAAGGGTGCATTTCCTTTTGTAATGAAGAAGACTGTCACTTTAGTTTTACATTCACCAGCATCAAAGAGTGTGTTTATAATAATGTGCGTTTGGTTTTTCAAAGGGCGCGTTAAATTTTTTTAAAAAGGTGCGTTTCAATTTTTTAAAGGTGTGTTTTCAATTTTTCAAATGTGCGTTTGTTTTTTTTATAACGTGCGTTTGTTTGCCAGACCCAAATATACAACGTGCGTTTAAAGATTGTACAACGTGCTTGTAAAGAATACACAAGTGCGTTAAAAGAATAATGAACGTGCGTTTATAATAATGAACATACATGTACATGCGTTTTTACACCCTCTGTTATAACCATCTTCTTCATTTTCTTCTGCAACACCCGTTAACCTAATTGTTTTGGGTTAAAACGCTCTTCATGAAATATACTTGAAAGTATTTCACAACAATAACGAGCGTTTATTCATTACTTCTTCTTCTTCTTTTAACATTCAGTATATGCTTTGTTTTTTTTGTTTTTTTGAATGATTCTCTCTTCTTCTTCTTCTTCTTTCAATGTTTATTCATAATCATATGTTTATCATGTCATTTAATCGTCTGTTTAATCGACTTTTTTTTTGTTTCTTCGATTATGTAATATCTCAAAATGTTTAATAGATTTGAAATCATGTAAATTAACTCTCTGTTGAAATAAAAAAAAATTGAACGTTTTTTTTACTAATTTACCATTGGTTAAATTAACCCAAATATGATTAAGATTGTTAATTACCATCATGCTACCATCTTAATCTAATGGTTGAGAGTGCTTCCTACGCTTCTCATGCTAAGAACATGAAACAACTTTGTGGGTACAATCAATCATCCATCAATCATTTTCATTCCATGTAACTAAAGTGATCATTGTCCAATGGTTTTCTGATACAATATGGGTTCTAAAAAATCACCACTCCTTGGTTTTGAATTTTGAAAGATTTAAGTTTCTAAATTGAGTTATAGCTATTCCAAGCATTTTTAATCGAGTAAACTTGTTAGTGATTACATTCAATATTTTGTAAATTATGAGTTTAGGTCGTGTTTTATTTTAATTATTTAATAATGCGTGATTTACACCCTAAAATATCAAATGATGGGTGATCCATGGAATCCATGCTCTAATTGTCAAATAGTAGACGTTTGACAGCTTAATTATAATACGTGGGTGATCCACAGTCCACACTCTAAATTAGTGGGTGGTTCACACCCTAGTTTCTTAAATGACAAGTGATCAACACCCTTCCTATGCAACAAATGGCATTTCTATCAAATTAATGTCACAATTGAAGTATATATCTATATCTATCTATATCTATATCTATACTATATTATAAAGCATTTGACAAGGACTTTTTAAAATTTAAGAAGTACAAGTTAATTTGCTTATGGTATAACATACAATGCACATAATAACTACATTTTGGGGGCAAATCGGTTTTTCAAACACCATATTTAATCTAAATGAATTCAAGAGTCAATATATGTTTATGATAGCTCATGACATTTATTTCTACAATTACTTTAAACATATGAAATAGAAAACATATAAAAATTGTGTTATAATCTTTTATATAGAGTTAGATACTTTATACAACTTTAAATAATTTGACATCATGAGAGCTTACCCTACTAAATAACGTAAAGTTGCATTATTTATAGAATAACATGCTTATATATATATATATATATATATGTATATGTATAGGGTTAGGATACAAAGGGTGTGTTTTGTGAGAAGGGTGAGAAGTAATTGTGTCCTT
This sequence comes from Ambrosia trifida, assembly GCA_028751855.1. Taxonomy (NCBI): domain Eukaryota; kingdom Viridiplantae; phylum Streptophyta; class Magnoliopsida; order Asterales; family Asteraceae; genus Ambrosia; species Ambrosia trifida. The sequence goes on from CM054126.1 coordinate 38,857,058, forward strand.
TAGATCATGTTGATAGATGGTTGAGATTAAATTGGTGGCAAAGTTGTAAATTATGTCATAATCTAAATAATTAATTGTGTCTTTAGAAGGTATAATAGTCAAAGCAGCTCCCCATTTAATACAAAAAAAAGTCATTAACTTCTCCACTAAAAAATGCTAACATAATTTCCCTATAAAAAGCAACAATATTCGTTTGATTAATCAATCACAATGAAAAAAATAAAAAAAATCCATAAACTTCTCTAGTCTAGACTCCATGTACACTCAAGTTATTTTTTATTTCTTTATTTTCTTTGACTATACTAACTGTTGTTGAATCCCAAACCCACCCCCCCCCCCACCCCAACCCCCCACACCCACACACAAAAAAAAAAACATAATTTTGAGGAGAAATCAATCAAAAGATGTGGGAACCAAAGAGGATGATGAAGATAACGATCAAAATGAAATCAAAATCCAAACCGGAGCTAAAAAAACATAAATTATTCATGCTTTATAAGTTATACACACGTTCATGTTATTGTGTTTTATGTTCATATTTGAGGATTGTGTGTTTTAACTTCAAGGAAATTGTCTTTGTGTGTTTTTTGTTTATCAAATGATGTTTAAACACAAAGTTGATTCGAATGTGTTTTTTGTTTATCAAATGGTGTTAAAACACAAAGTTGATAAAACACACTGGTTTGTTGAGACGATGATGATAAAACACACTGAACTGAATGTAAAACATAACATAAAGAACAAAAACTGGATATTGATTGATTTGTGTATCACCTCTGCTATTCTTTTGTCCCAAGACCTTCCATCCTACAATTCATAAACTTTGCAAAAACACTTTTCGGTGGTTTAATAATATAATACATGAGTTGCAAACCAAAGACAACTCCTGAACACCATCTTTGACTTCTTTATAAATAAAAAAAAAAGAAATCGGAAGAAATAAATCAAGTTTGACCGAAAATTATAATGTTTCCTATAATTTCTCTTTTGTTAAAATAATTCGAATTTTAGTAAATTAATTATTAATGTATATTTACTAATTTAACCTTAACCTTGAAGACATGTGTCACTATGATATTCTTTCTCACCCTTCTCACAATAATAAGTTTTTGTATGGGAACCCTTACCTGTATATATATATATATATATATATATATATATATATATATATATATATTAAATCCTTTTATATGATATAGGTCAAACTTATTATTTTTTATAATATTATCTTGTGTTTAGGAGAAAAAGAAACAAGAAGTTCCATGATTGGTTCTATTTTTATATACGTTTCAATGTAAGCTTTGTTTAAAACAGAGTTGCGTATGATAGCGTACAAGTCATCTAAGCATAGGCGAACAAGTCAATAAAGTTTTTCTTAGTTTGTTATTTCCTTTTTATATTTTTATATGTGGATTTGTTACGGTTTCGACTTACATAGTTTTTTTATGATAATTTTTAACTTTTTGTAATATGGCGACTAAACTTGCCATCATGTGTGTGCGTGATTCAACGTTTTTATCTATTTTTTGTTCCGTTTAACAGCCCCGCCGCAACGCGCGGGTTTCTCACTAGTAACACATGAGAGGTGTCTCAACCTCTTTCCTATCAAATATTAAAATCTTGTCAACTTGTGAATCGACATATATTAATTGCCTATACACACATTTTTTTTAAAAAAACTGAACTTCATTAAACCAAACGCGAAAACCACATACTCTCCAATGCGGAGAGGAGGGGCCACAAACAACATTACATCAGATACAAGTTACACCATGACTTCCAATCCTTTTCTTTACTATTTTGCTTATTAATAAACCAAAGGAAAGTAAGCGCTTTGACATCCGCGACAATCTCTACCACCTTGCAAACTTTATTCTCGAACAACCGCTCATTTCTAGCTTCCCATAGCCTCCAACAACACGCTATAACCACCCTTCTCACAATCTCCTTACGCAGCGTAGACATGCCCTGCACTTTATACATCTCCATCATGTCCTTTAGACTAAAGGCGAAAAAAATTAGGAAGACCACACCACCTTAAAACACTATCCCAAACTCCCATAGACAAACCACAACCGGTAAACAAATGATCCACCATTTCCTCACCATCTTCACAAAGCACACATATTGCATCGCCCGTATGGATGTTCCTTCTCCTAAGCACCACCATAGTAGGAATGTGATCCAACAAAGCGCTTCACATAAAAATATTACATTTGTTCGGAAGTCATTTACACCACTCAGAAACTACTTCACCATTCCCTTCATTATTTCCATCCAGCCACCTTCTAACCGCCGAGACCGAGAAACAAACATCTACATCTCCATTCCAACGCCAATCATCTATGCATCCATTTACTGAAATCTGCCGAATTACCTCCCTAAGATCAGCCAATTCGCAAAGTTCCTCCTCCGAAGACGGGGCTTTCTTCCATGACCAGTTCACTACATTAATCGTATCCTCCGTAGTTAGAATATCGGAGACCAAACAACTTTTATTGTCCTCCATCCTAAAAAGCGCAGGAAAGGAATCCTTCAATGTCTGATTTTCGGTCCAAGTATCTATCCAAAAACGGACCGATCTTCCATTTCTCACGGAGCATTTTATCAAGTCGCTAAAAACAACCTATTCCTATTTAGTCTTTTGCTTTCTTTAACATTATTCAACCAAACACTCGTCAACCTTTTCTTAATTGGATAAACCTCCCAACTCCTATTGGACCCATGGATTGCCACGACCACCTTCTTCCATAACGAGTCTGTTTGGTGTCGAAATCGCCAAGCCCATATAGATATTAAGGCCCGATTACAATCAAACAATTTCGATAAACCCAACCCACCTTTCTTCTTTGGACGTGTAACCCTATCCCAAGCGACCCAGTGAAGTTTCCTAACATCTTCTTTGCCTCCCCACAGAAAATTCTTTGGCAAAGCTTCAAGCACAGATTTAATAAGGATAACCCTTCCCTCTATTGGTAAAGTGTTAGACTTCAACTTAGATAAACGAGATCGTATTACATCCACAACCGGCTCCCAATTAGCAACTCTATTCATATTAGCTTCCACACGGATACCCAAGTACGTGAAAGGAATCGGCCCGGTCTTGAATTCCATGGTGTCCGCCTGTCTTTTCACTTCTTGCCACTCCACACCCACGCCCATCATAATCGACTTGTTAATATTAATTTTTAGTCTAGAACAAATATGAAAAACTCTCTAACATTCTCTTAAATTGTGAATATTATTGTCTGACCACTCCCCAAAAACCATAACATCATATGTAAAAAGGAAATGTGAAACGACTGGACCATCATTAGGAAGCTTTATACCTTTGAAAGCATCCATCTACATTGCTCTTCTAAACAAATCCGATAGGGCCTCTGTAACAATAATATAAAGAAAAAGGAGAAATAGGATCTCCCTGCCTTATACCCTTCTCACAACCAAACTCAAAAGTCGGAGCACCATTAACAAGAATGGACAATCTAGCAGACTCCAGAATACCACAAATCCACCTACACCCAGCTCAGGAAACCTCATCTGCTTCATAATATCCAACAGAAAACTCCAACTTACGTTATTGTATGCTTTAGCAAAATCAATATTAAATAAAAAGCACTCCTTGCCCACTTTTTTCGCCCAAGATAACAATTCATTCAAGACTAGAGGACGATCCAAAATAAATATTCCACTTAAGAAAGCAAATTGAGACTCCGAAATAACACTACCCAGAACCGTCTTCAATCTCTTAGCCAGACTTCAATCTCTTAGCCAATATCCTTGAAATAGCTTTACTAATCACCTTAATAAGATTAATCGGTCTACAATCACTCAATGCAGTAGGGTCTTTAACTTTTGGCACTAAAGTAATAAACGATGACCCAACCCCTTTATTGATAACACCATGTTGATACAAATACTACATAATACTACGAAAATCAACTGCAGAACAATTCCAAAAACGCTTAATAAACCTGAAATTGAAGCCATCTGACCCTTGCAATTTATCATCACCACAATCAAAGATCGCATTTTTTATTTCCTTGTCCGAGAACTCCTTTATCAGCGCTTGCCTCTCCTCCTGTGAAATTGACTTCAACCTATATCAATGAAGCTTCGCCCAAACATACATATCTTCCTTAAACTTGTCTCTAAAAAAATCAAAAATCTCCTTTTTGACATCCACGGATTTTGTCTTCCATACCCCATCTATAGATAACCCTGGAATACAATTAGATGCCCTTCTTCTATATATTAACCCATGAAAGAACTTACAATTGCCGTCCCCTTCCTTTACCCATCGATTCCATGCTCCTCTTCTTTTTCTTTAGCTCCACTAACATTACGCCATTCCATTATAGCCCTCCTAAGGCACCGAAACTTTAGCATCAAACCGATATCAGGTGGACCTTGGAAAGAGAACTCCTTCACGACATTCAACACAACATTTTCAAACTCTTCTCGTTCCAACCTTGAATAAAAAAATGAAATGGTTTTCGCCCATAATTACATGAAAATGTCTTCAACAATATTGGATTGTGATCCGACTTTCCCCTCGGGAGAATACTATATATAGTAGTAGGCCATTTATTCACGAAGTTGTCGCACACCAAGAACCGATCAATCCTGCTCAACTTGTTGCCTACCGCGTATGAAAATTTACCTCTTTTCAATCCAAATTCCACTAAACCTGCATAAAAAATAAACTCGCTAAAATCATTCGCCCCCCATTGAATCTCGAATTCCTCCTCTCCTCCATCGACCTCACCGATTTGAAATTACCACCAATAATCCACAACCCATTCAAAACATCCATAATCTGTCTCAGAACATTCCACAACTGTCTCTTATCCTGCACCTTTTAAGGAGCATAAACATTAATAATAATAATTCTCTCACCACTATCTTTAGAGTATCTGAAATAATAAAAAAAAATCCTATTATTCTCGACCGAACACAACGTAAACACATTTGAATCCCAAGCCGTAAATAAGCCACCTGAATGCCCTGTCGGGTCAACCACTTCATACCCAAAATTACTGTTCCCCCGGAATTTCTCAATCCTATTAACTTACATACCCGAACATAACAATTCCTGGACAAGTAAAAAATTCACCTCGTTTTCCTTTCTTAACGCACTACAGCACTCCACCTTCCGTTCCATAGAAACATTGATAGAGAATGTAGAGGTAGTTAGTATTCTTCCTAGTCTTGAGATCGAGAGGTAATGGGCAGTCAAGTTTGTCTTTGATGCTAGGGGTTTGGGCTAGAAAAGCCTCGAGAGGAGATTTTCCTAGGTTTTTTAGTATTCTTTGTTTATTTGTGTCATAGATTGATTTTACAGGTTACTCCTTGCGCTTTAGGGTGTATTGAGGTTAGTGAGATCGAGAGATGATCTAATCTTCTTAGTACATTAGCATAATTAGTGAGAATGAGAGGTGATCTAACCAATTAGTGAGATTAGTATCCTTTAGGATTCCTTTTAGGACATTCTTGGTAAATGACTCAAGAGGCACTAGGATACTAAGGGTGAATATTTGAAGATCCTTATTTCCGACAAATTTCTATTACCAAGATAATTCTAGTTGTCATGAGTATGATTGGATACCTAGGTAGCTGTCTTTCCCGTCTTTGATTTATTCCTTATTGATCTTGGTTGTTTGCTTGTCATCTTTAGTATTATTTACTTATTTTACAAATTAATCAAAACCGTTATTAAAAACCAAATTTGTTAAGTCTTAGCTAAGTCTTATTTAGTTTTCTAGTTGTATCTTGTGGGTTCAATATGCAGACTTACTTAGGTTAGACTGCATTCGGTTGGTACAATTTCCTCTCATTGTGGTCTAGTTTAGTTGAGTGTAGAGTTTAACTAGGAGTCTGGTTTAATTTATCTTTTACACCGTATTTAGCACATCAATAACCCTAAAGGCTAGTCCTCCCCTTGAACCGCTTTGCCTATGTCAACATGACCTTCAGGTGGGTGAATGGGGTGCTTTAGTCGACTTTGGTGCCCCGCCATCCTGTTTCTTCTTCCCCTTATTTGTTTTGCATTAGGCCAACAGTTAGATAGAATCAATATAATTACAAAAAAGAAGGGACATACACACTTACCAGGGGGAGTCACTGCACGCTTCATCACCAGCAAAGCTAACTTCTGCTTCTTAGGTTGCGGTGGCATAAAACCAAGGTCAATTGAGCCCTCAGAGGTCTGAGGCCGATATGCCTACATAGGCACCATCCATTGTGCAATTATCATTTCCTCTAATCTTTTCCTCTTCAACTCACCAGAAACAGGCGTGCCTCCACTGCCACTACCTATTTTCTAACCAAAACTTGCCTCACCACCAGCTGTTAGGGGAACATCGAAAACCAAAACATAATTACCCCTTAGGACTTTTTTTTATCTATTCATCTTCTGCATACTAGAATTCCCAACCTGCTTCTTTCTCACATGACCACTATCACCCTTGTAACATGCACGTTTGTGGGAACGAGTAAGCAAATTTCCCGACGGGATTGTGGACTACACATTAGACAAAATCAATATCCCCTAACCCATGGGCATAACCACAGTGAAGGGTAGTGCAATAGTGGCAATATGAGTCATACTTGAGGTTGACATGGGCTAAGCCGTAGGCTTTTGCAAACGCGGAAACATAAACAGTCTTGGTCTTCTCCAGGATGGGTGGCTCAACAAGCAAACACAGAAACATAAATAGTCTTGGTCTTCTCCAATGATGAAGTAATAAAACAAGATTCTGGAACAAATTCCTTACAAGATTGAGCGGAGCAAGCAAGAGAATACGCGGATAATGAAAATATCACATACCTTTTCCATCAATCGTGTACACCGGTTTCTTGTCCGCCTTCTCCCAGATTCAGCTCATTCCCACCGCCACCAAAGCAGATCCCTGATAGACCTCAGCAGAGTCAGATTTTGGGTTTGTGTCACAAACTACAAAGTATTTTTATGAGAAATCAAAGGTAAGTCAGGACATTTCCCACTCGCCTCGTGGTAGGTAATCAACATCGGGGTGACATCTTCGCGGGATGAAGAATAACTTCTGTTTCCAATCATAAAGGATACAACAAACGAGTCTCTGTTGCCACTACAACACCACTGGTCTTTTGCGAGAACGAATACCAACCGGTGAAGAACTGCAACTTATAAAATATATTGAACATTTCATAAGTCGGTTCAATGCCTTGGCACTTGCAATAGAACTCAAAATAGGTCATCTGTATCACCCCCATGGCGTTCATCTGTGAAATGTGCACACCATACCGGATGAGCCAGCTAGCCATGAACTTTGTAATCCGCAACCTAAAGTTGCCGAAAAGAAAATTATCCACGTAAAGGGAAATTTTTCCCGTGTGTGGTTTCGACTCAATCGACCGCTCCGATGGGAACTCCAGCACCCACTCTGGAAGCAACTGATACGTGCTCACCAAAATATTGAAATGCTTAACCCTCCGCTTGGCCGTAATCTGGTTAGTAGTAGGGTTGGGCTTGCTTCAACTACTTTTCTTATTCTCTTGCTCGTGATTGTTGGAAGACGACATGATTTTCAGAGAGAGTTTGGAGAAGATGTAGATGAAAAGTAAGGATGGTTAGCCTCTGCCCTTTATACCTGTTGCATTTAATGCGATGGGAAAACGCATAACTCAAGCATACTAGCAGACCAACCAGAGGGTGAAACGTCTAGCGGGAAGTGGGAACGTCTGACCTGTTAGAGCAAATACAAGCAAATAATTACAATACTTCAAATGCTTTCGGATGATTTATTCAATGCAAGGCATAGCCTTAAATACGAGACAATACATAACGGTAACAAATTGAAACAAATCGAAAATAACAAACTAGAATCGAAAATCAGGAACTTGCATAAGATCAGGAACAACTCTTGACATGCATCCGAATATAAGAACCCCCAACAGTAACTAGACTGAATTATCTCCAATACCCCCCCCCCCCCCTTTAATTCAATCTTTTTAACTCCCAAAGCTTCCCTTAAGTATAAAAAATGTTCAGCCCCGAGAGGCTTTTCCAGCAAATCAACAACCTGCTCTTGAGTTCTACAAGCCTTTAACACTATTTGATTGGAATCAACCAAACTCTTGATGTAGTGAAACTTAATGTCTATATGTTTGCTCCTGCTATGCAATGCTGCATTTTTTGATAAAAATATAGCTAAAACATTGTCACAGAAAATGTCAGTTGCTTTCTCTTGTTTGTAACCAAGCTCATTTAACGAGTGCCTCATCCAAACAGTTTGGCAAGCAACAACATTAACCGAGATATACTCAGCTTCAGTTGATGAGAGTGCAACCACTGGTTGTTTCTTTGAACTCCAAGCTACTACACTACTTCCTACATAATAAACATAAGTTGAAATACTCTTGCGATCCTCAGTTGAACCTGCCCAGTCACTATCTGAAAAGCCCACTAACTTAACTTTAGATCCTTTGTTATACCGCAAACCATAATCAATTGTTGCTGCAACATATCTTAGTATCTTTCTTGCTGCTCAAAAGTGCTTTGTAGTAGGAGCATGCATGTATCTAGTAATGAACCCAACAACCAGGGTCAGCCCTGAAAATTCAGGTGTCCGGGACGAGCTGCAAAAATTATGCTCCTTAGCCTTAGCTTTTGGCCTTAACGAAATAAATAATGTAAACTATTTTTTAAGCTATGATTAAAGTAATATCAAATTGATGGATCAAATTTTATTTCCACTTAGATTGTAGTCTAACGGTAGAGGGAACAAACCCTCTTGGGGGAGGTTGGGAGTTCGAATCTCACAAATGGTGAAAATATAAATGGGTGAAAGTTTGGCAATTAAAAAAATAAATGTTTCATAACAAAAATAAAAGTTAAAAAGGAAGTCAAAACCAACCGGTAAAAAACAAAAACAACTAAGTGTGATCGAGCCCTCTTCATTTTCTCTTTTTCATCCTCTCTAGTCATACACTCATTAATAAACCTGTAATTTTTTTTCTTAAACCATTTCATTTTCTTCTTTAATTCTTAACCTCTCTCAACATTTCTTTACTTTCTGTTTTATATAAACTACAGTTCACTTTGATTAATACTTGATTAACAATTTTGGGGCTCAAACATACAAAAATCCATCAAATTAAGACATCACTGTTAAGAAAACTGGGATTGCTAGAGGATCAATGTGCCCCTCAGAAATTGGGCCCGGGCCGGGAGTCCTCCCCGCACCCCTTAAGGATCGGCCCTGCCAACAACAAAGGCTAGTTCAGGCCTTGAATGTGTTAAGTACAGCAGCCCTCCAACCAAACTTCTGAACCTGTTCTCATCAACCTTTCCAGAACAATCACCCTGTAACTTTTCTACTTTGTTCATTGGTGTTACCACACCTTTGAAACCCCACATACCAAATCTTTTAAGAAGATCACTTGCATACTTCTTTTGAGAAACAGACACACCATTTTCAGTTTGATTGATTTCTAATCCAAGAAAATAACTTAATTTTCCTAGATTAGTCATATCAAACTCCTTGATAATCTTTGATTTAAACTCTTCTACTAACAACTGAGATGAGCTAGTATAAGTTATATCATCAACATAAATGCATATAATAATCACACCATACTTAGTAGTCTTCTTGACATACAAAATAGGTTCACTAGTGATTCTTATATAAGTGTGAAGCTGTAAATAAGAATTAATCCGATCATACTAGGCCTTAGGTGTCTGTTTAAGGCCATAGAGGGCCTTATGAAGCTGATACACCTTCTCTTCCTGCCCTTTCACTTAAAAGCCTGGTGGTTGGGTAACATACAGTTCCTCTTGAAGAGATCCATTTAAAAAGGCAGACTTCACATCAAGCTGGTAGATATTCCAACCTTGTTGAGTAACTAGAGATAAGATAACCCGTATTGTTTCAAATCTTTCCACCGGGGCAAAAGTTTCTTCATAATTAATCCCATATTCCTAAGTATATACCCCTTTGCAACTATTCTAGCTTTGTACTTCTGAACCATACCTTCTGCGCATTTAGCTTGACTTTGAAAATCCATTTCAAGCCTATGACTTGTTTGTCTTCTGGTAGATCCACCAAGGTCCATGTCTTGTGTTTCTTTAATGCTTGTAACTCAACCTTCATAGCTTCCTTCCAAGACTTTGACATCATAGCTTCTTCATAAGATTTGGGTTCCATAGATGAGAGAGCTAACCCACATTCAAACAATTACTGAAGTTGTTCTGGCTCAAATGGTACCGTGGAATCATATATTTGACTTAAAGATCCGACCCTTGAATCGGTGCCACTACTGCTGCTAATTGCTTCACTGCTGCTACTTTCATTTTGACTAGTACTTTGATCAGTATTACTGATCACATTCAAAGTGTTGGTGCTGTTGCTAGTTTTTTCATTATTCAATTCACCAGATTCTTCACTTTCACTTGGTTCCCACATGTTAACAAACTTTGATGGTATCCCATACTTATCATCTTGTTTGTCATTCCATTTTGCATGTTCATCAAAAGCAACAGTTCTGCTAGTGATGATACACCTTTTAACTGGATCATACAAATGATAGGCTTTTGAATTTTAGGAATAACCAACAAAAATACACTTTCTTTCCTTGTTATCTAACTTCTTTCTTTGTTGCTTAGGAATCAAGCAATAAGCCAAATACCTTCAAGTGATGGATGGACTGATGGAATACGATCATACCACACTTGAAAAGGTGTGGCTTCTGCTGGACCGGAGACAGAATATGCAGCGGATTGAATGAATAAAAACACAACAAAGATATAAAACAATCGAACAATGATAAGAATTGAATACAAGAACAAAATATGATAATTATATTGAATGAATATGTTACGGTTATGGACAGATTCAAGAATAGAACACAGATTTCTTAGGATTAGAATATTATAATTGATCTTGGTGCCTTTACAATGTACATAGATGTCTATTATATACTAAAAGAACCGTTAGGTCTTGAGAGTTATTGTATAAACCGTTGTGTTGATTGGATAACCAACTGCCACCTTTTCTTTTAGCGCCTAAAATGTAACTTTCAAGAGTAGAGTGGTCCTTTTATTTGTGTGCAGATTCATTGAAGTTTTGTCTTTTATTTGCTGCTGTCATGCTATCATTCTGATCATCCTTAACCCATTATGCAATAACCTTTTTTGTCTTGTTCACCTTACAATTCCAGCCATCGAACCTTGAACCATATTGACCCATTTGTACTATAATATATTATATCTTAACTAAGACTCATACAAGTACTTACATATATATACATATTTACAATATTACATACACATCAACACGTATTTACAAATACATATTAAGTTTATTGTTCACTTAATCTAACACTCGCCCCTACACATAACTTAATATTTCAGATTTGAAGTGGGCAAGGTCTTGTTTGCTTCGTCTAGTGCATGAGAAGCCCTTGTGAAGTCAAATTTCCTCTTCTTTATAAACTTCTTTGCTACATTCCAGTCACCGCCCATGTACAATGCATAATCTTCTTCATATGAGTTTGCTTTTGGATGAAGAAGACCAAATTCTTGATGATAATTCTTACTGCTTTCGTTTCTGTTCTTATTTGAACTTTCAGCCACCTTTGAAGCAGTCTTTCTCACAATATATTGCCACTCTATTACATCAAGATACTGTGCATACAACATCCGGATGTAATCCTTGTCTTCATAGTCTAAGCCAAGATCTTTGGCAATAATAACCCACAAATTATAAGTGGATACTTTTCTGTGGCCTCCTTCTTTCTTAACTGGATGATATAAATCATATAACTCCACCACTTTTCCATTCATCATCATGGGTGGGATAGGCCTACTATGTATATTTAGAAAATCATTCAAGAACCATTTAATCATATTGAGAAATGGTCCTTTTAATTCGTTTCTGTAGACCCATGGACACTCCATATCATTCATCAAATCCAGAAACTTCACACAATCTTCAAATGATGAAAACATATAATCAAACTTAACTTCTTTCTCTTCTTTTCTTATTCTTTCGACATTAATTGAGAGTTCTTCAAAATACTTTTCTAAATACTTATCCTTCATCCTTTCATGCTCTCCTTCATATTCTAATGTTTTCATCATTGTTTCGTTTGTATCTCTTGTTTCAATCAGATTTCTTTGAGACATCATGACATCTTTAAACATGTTTTTTTATGAAACATACATTTCCTTCCAACTTGACTATAAAACCTTGAAGTCTTAATAAATGTAGACTTAAATAATTATCAAGAACATCTTAGAATAAAAAATATTAGGAATAATCAGATTCTGATCATCTACAGTTACACTTGTGATCCCAACCCCTTTTATAAAAACAAACTTATCTTTGAATCGACTTTCAACACCAAGGGAGTGTTTTATCTTTAAAAAGAGTTCAAGATTTCCACATATATGATTTTGCAAGTTGGGACTTACAAACCAAATTTCATTCCAATTGCCATGATCAGTATCGTTGAGAATGTAATCTTCATCTCTATTTGTATTAACACTAACCAGATAATAACTTATTCCGGTGTTGATAGCATCTTTGATCAATTGCTCTCCTTCATTCCTTTCATCTCTTTCTTTCTTCTTACAAGAATCGATTAAATGGCCCTTCTCATGGCAATAAAAGCACGATCTCCTATCCATTCTTCTTATATTTCTTCTTCTTCTCAATTGTTATACAGTGAATTTTCTTTCTGATGTAACCGGTTTTGTAACAGAATAATACTTCTGAGAATTCGATTGTTGTGATACAACCGACATCGACATGATAGTTTGACTGTAGTTATTTGGTTTGTGAAGCGTGTGTTTATCTAATAAGGCTCTGCTCTGATACCAATTTTGTTGGACTGGAGACAGAATATGCAGCAGATTGAACACAAATTTCTAAGGATCAGAATATTATAATTGATCTTGGTGCCTTTACAATGAACATAGATGTCTATTATATACTAAAAGAACCATTGGGTCTTGACAGTTATTGTATAAACCGTTGTGTTGATTGGATAACCAACTGCCACCTTTTCTTTTGGCGCTTAAAATGTAACTTTCAAGAGTAGAGTGGTCCTTTTATTTGTGTGCAGATTCATTGATGTTTTGTCTTTTATTTGCTGGTGTCGTGCAACATACTTAAAGCCATTTCAACTATACTTCGATTCTTTCTTTATGAAATTCCATTATGTTCAGGAGTGTAAGGAGGTGTTAAGTCCCTCCTTACCCCTTCCTTCTAAAAAAAAAACCATGAATTCTTTGAACAAAACTCTCCTCGTCTATTTTTTTCTAAAAGCTTTGATTTTCTTACTCATTTCTGTTTCAACTTTGGCTTTAAACATTTTAAACTTTTCAAATACTTCAAACTTGTTTTGTAGAAAATAAACCCAAGTCATTCAACTAGCATCATCAGTAAAAAGAAGAAAGTACCTATTACCTCCCAAAGATTTTGTAGGCATGGGTCCACAAAGATCTGAATGAATAAGATCTAGTACTTCCACAGTCTTGGATGATTCTCCAGGAAACGAGGCCCGGGCTAACTTCCCATGCATACAACCTTCAAAAACATTCTAGTGCTTCAATTTCGGTAGTGCATAAACTAGTTGTTTTGAACACAAACTTTGCAGGCTCCTTTGATTCAGGTGTCCAAACCTCAAATGCCATAAATATGAATCATCAACAATTGTAGCAAATGCCACATGGATTGAGTTTGACACATTAAGTGGAAATGTGCTGTTAGTTTCCACAAGAATTGTACACACTGTTTCGCCAGTTCTTTTCTTGAATATTGTGCATGCTCCATCATCAAAAACCAATCGGTGTCCTCCGTTCATCATCTGTCCAACACTTAGGAGATTATACCCTAAGTTTGGAGCATACTTGACATTAGTTAGAGTCTTGTATTTTCCACCTGCAACTTCAAGACTCATAGACCCTTTTCCTTCTACATTGATTCTCTTCCCATTACCCATGCGAACAGCAACAGTGTTCGTTTTATCAATGTTTTTAAACAAAGTCTTTTGTCCTGTCATGTGGTTTGAATAACCACCATGAAGAAACCAAATGTTAGGACGACTGGCATCACCTTTAGTTATCATTAAGGCTTGGTTTTCTTCAATCTTCTGCATGACCATGAACAATTGACCTTCTTCCTCATCCTGCTCATCACCAACAGCCGGTGATGCTTGAGGTTCATTCCAGCAGCGCCTGTTGAAATGACCATATTTGTTGCAATTGTAACATTGGACATTGGCTTTACCTCGACCATTACCTCTGCCTCTTCCTCCGTGTCCTCATCCTCTTGAATATCCTCTTCCTCTTCCACGTGTGAATAGACTTGTCTCTTCTTCCTTAGCTTGAAAAGCTTATTCTTCTGCAACATTCTCACTACCTCTATTCACTCTAGCTTCATCGGACTGTAGAGATCCCAGTAATTGATAAAAGGTCATCATAGTTAGATCCTTTGATTCTTCAATAGCAGCCACAATGTGATCCCATTTTACAGGTAAGCTTCTCAACACTTTCTCCACCACCTTCTGATCAGTCACTATTTCACCATAAGCTCTTTGTTGATTGACAATGTTCATGACCTTTGACAGGAAATCACCCACATTCTCTCCATCCTTCATATGTATTGTTTCGAATTCTCTTCGCAAACCTTGCAATTTCACCATTTGAACCTTTGTATCACCTTCATACTCATTCTGTTACAAGGTCCAAGCCCGCTTGGATGTGGTAGCCGCAACTATTCTAGATAATAGTTCATCATGTACACCAGACTGGATCAAAGATAATGCACGTGCATCTTTTCTCTTGTGGTCTCTTAATCCTAGAGAATATAACAACCCCAAACTGTAACTAGATTGAATTATCTCGAATATGACCACTATACGAGGCATCTCCCTACTAATGGAAAGTGGCAGAGTCAATTATGCATCCCCGAACCACGTAATGCTTAACTTACACTAACGTTCGGCACATTCAAGACAAATAGTACACCCCGAAAGAAACTTGTGGCAAACCAGGCCATGCGAATGTGCGCCCACCACTGCAAACCAGGCCAGTAAAATATATGATTGGTGCTGAACGGATTGGCTCTCAGATCTTCTTAGTTATGATGGTCACTCTAGATCCTAAGTTGCCTCTCTCTTGTTTTCTTTGATGCATGTTGTCTTTGTTTTTGTTTTAGCCTTTCCTGTTGTATTCAGCTCTTCGCTAAAGGGCTTTTTCACCCATTTTCTTTTAATGTTATTGCCATTAAAAAGACGCCTACATCTCTCATTTCCACCTCATCCTTTCTTTCCTCCACCTCACCTTTTATCTCCTAAAAGCACCCTAAAAAAATATATTGTGGATACTCTTACAAATTAACACCATATAAATGTCATACAAACATTTATTTTCATTTATAAAATGGAATTTTAAATAAATCAACAATGATATATTATTCCAATTTACCTGTTAAGACCTTAACAATATTGATGACATAGGAGTCTCTCGTACCATCGTTTCTCTAGTTCCATAACCCATAATCCCGCTTATCCTTTGTACCACTACCACAATTACCTTATCTTATTTAGGCTACCTGGTAGGATTCATGCACCCTCCACCTCAGCCTTTTGTAACAATAGCGCTCTCAACCATTTCCTGTGTGCTATTAGTGGGCACTATTGAATGGCTGTGAGCACAATAATGGTGGCCAACAACATGATCAGGTGGGCCAAATGTGGGTTGATAGTTAGAAACAGTTAGAATTTAAAAAAGTTCATTTTTTAAATCTTATATATACATACATATTCCATTCCTTCCATACCACACTCTCAAATACCCTCTCTAAAATCTCTATAATTTTTAATAAAATATCATCACACTCTGTATCTTCATTTGACTCTCCAAATGACTTGGGCATGCTCGATGAGTTGCTTTTAACCACGACACGGGAGGTTGTTCAACTCTTAAGAGACGAAGTCAAATCGTTAGAACCATGTACTAGAAAACCTCATCTTGAACGTGATCAGGAAGGTGCTCATCGCATTTGGTATTTCTGAGAATCCGTTGTACGATGCTGAGCAATTTCGACGTTGCTTTCGTATGAGCCGCTGTCTTATTTTTTTTTGCGAGTTAGTGATGATTTAGAACATAAATATATACTTTTCAAACAAAGATAGGATGCAAGGCGTAAACTAAGATTCTCTGCGTTGCAAAATATGTACAACCTCTATTCATCAACTAGCATACCTAATGAATCATCAGGTATATGACATTAACTTGTAGACAAAAATGACACATATATTGTGTATGTGTTATCTCTTACTAGTTGGGAGCCCGCGCGTTGCTGCGGGATGACGATTTGCAGCGCAATATTCAATCCTGTTAGTTTATCAATCCTCTTGAAATATATTGTGTAGTACTTCTGTTGATAGTTTTATTCATATAATTTAATGTCATAGTATCAAAACTATACTTGGGAGGTAAAAACTATCAACTCCAATTTGTACATAATTCTCATGAAGGTTAATCAAATATGAAGTTGATGTCCTTTACGGTGACTTTTAGTAGACATTATGTCGTTATCTTCATCAGAAAGAATAAGTGTTCAGATACTTGGAGTCACCATTTATCAAGACACTAATAGCCTCGTACTTGCACAATAATTAATCACCCCTCCGAACAAAATTGAATGAAAAATAATAACACTAATAGTACACATCAATAAATAAATAAAACTTCATACACTTAAATGTAAAAACTGATCATACACATTAAGTTAAAATCAATCATGATTTCTTTTAACAATTCTTCAATAAATATTAAGAACACTTGCCATCAAAAGAAACTTATCATTTTTCTATTGTAAATGCACCACCACCCGTGAATACTGTTGTAGCAAACAAGACAAATGCATTCTAAATGCAAAAAAAAAAAAAAAAAAAAAAAAAAAAAAGGGATGGAAAAGGATACTATTTTAATTCAATTTTTCATATCAAATATCAAAGAAATGTGGACTTACCTGCAATTTCAATGCTTCCTGTTGTTCCACAACTACCAAACATAAATTGTAATGTTGGAAATAATTAGTATAGACACAATGGAACCTCTTAATTATCAACGAAAGTGAACTTACATGTAATTTCAATTCTTCCTCGAATTCCTATACAACCAAATAAACTTTCAGAATAGTGAACTGAGTTGCACAAGAAAAAAACACTTAATTTTCAACAATTTGAACGTACATGTCATTGCAATGTTTCCACAAGTTTCTAAGCCGCCATGCATATTTTCATAAAAGTGTGTTGAGTTTATTCCTGTCAGTTTGGCATATAAATATACAAAGTAACCTTTTCATGTTCAACATTTTTGAATTTACATGCAATCCTAATGCTTCTTCAAGTTCCTAACATCAGACCAAGTTTGAAAGAAATAGATGAGTTCAATCGATATAATACACACACACACACCATGAGCACAAAAGAACCTCTTTAATTTTGTAAACTTTGAACTTACCTGCATTTCACGCGCCTCCTCAAATTGCTTGACCACCGAATACAATTTCGAAAGAGTGGATGAGGATGAGACCATATGCATATACGGACACAATCTAACCTCTTAAATTTCCAACAAATTTGTACTTACCCGAACTTGCAATAGTTCCACAAGTTTCTGTACCACAAAGAAAATCGTCAGAAAAAGTATGTGAGCTCATTCTTGTAAGTTTATAATGCATGTGTGTATAAAAACACAGTAACCACTTCACATTCAACAAATTTGTACTTACATGCAATTCCAAGGCTTCTTCAAGTTCCTAACATAACATCAAAAAAACTTGTAAAGAAGTATATGAGTTAAATCCAGCTAAGATAGCATATTTAAGCACCAACAGGCAATAAACCTGGCAGGTTTTGACAAATTCGAACTTACTTGCATTTCACACGCCTCCTCAAATTGCTTCACCGCCAAAAAAAAGTTCAGCACAAGATCATTTGAGTCGATTTACAACAAATGTGGGCTTACCTGTATTTGCAATGTTTCCACAAATTTCTGTACAACCAAGCAAAAATTCAGAAAAAGGTGTATTATTTAATTAGACACCAAGTAACCAATTGGTTTCCAAAGAGTTGTACTTTTAGTTCCAGTGCTTCTTGAAGTTCATGTAACACACACCATAAGTTATTAGTTATTCAAAGAAAAGTCTTGAATTAATATAATGATTATATTTCATCACATTATTGATTATATTCTAACTAATCATAACTTTGAGTTTTTATTAGGGTTTCAATTAGTATAATGGCAATAAAGGAGTCGGGGGTTACATTGTGGAGAAGATATTAATGTGCATTAGACACATATACCATCGGCATCATATGTTGTATAAAGGGGCATAATGGGGAGAAATGGGGTATATTATAGAGATGTATGCTTATGCCTCTTAATATGCCATCTTAAAAAAGAGAGCAAATTACCTTATTGCCCATCTAGAATGTATTATATAGTCGTATAGATATTATATCATATTTCTTTGTTTTAGGATGGAATTAGTTATGATAAGATTGCTCCTAGACAACCAACCTTCATAACATGCATCTAAAAACCGAGATGTCACTTTTAACGAGTTTGTGAGATGCTGATAATATATATCAATTGAAAGTAAATAATCATTTCCAAATTCTCAAAGATCAACTTTGGTGATATGTTCAATTGTGACCGATTTCACTTTAATATTCTTGTAGTTGTGGGATTAACATCTAACTTTGTTTTCTTAAGACTATGAAGAACACAAGTTTGGCAGCAATTAGGTACTAATATATCCTTAAAACGTTTGATATGTTAATATCTTTTTGTAATATTCTTGCGTTCTGGGCTTCAATGTTCAAACTTTGAAGCAATAATCAGATGCTAGGTGTGATTAATTGGAATATGATAGTTTTATGAATTTCATGTTACATTATCTAAGGGTTTTCATACGGTAACACAATGACAGGGCATGAATATGCAAGTAAATACACTGCATTTTTAATAGTTGGATGGTTAAATGTTTTTGCATTTCATAGAAGCTTGAATTACCTAAATCAGATAGCAAGTTTATATAATATTAACGTTAGTGCCGAAATAGCGACTTATATACGATTTTATTGGGTATACTATTTAAATATATTGACCAACATGAAAACTGATGCTTGCAAATGATGCGTACAGGTTAAAGGTTAATTCAATCATAAATTCCAGTCCCTGTCACAATGTGTGGGCATTCCTACTACCATCAACTAATTCACTTAGGGATGGTGTAACCATAACTAGCAGTCTGCAACATGTGAATTTATGATTGAATTATGGAATGGCATTATGGGAGTATTCTTTATGTCAACATATATATACAAAAGTTCCCTCAAAGTAGAAATTATTTTAGCTTTTTTTTTTTTTTTTTTTAAATGGAGAATATAGTGGATCAATAATGTCACACCCTCAAATTTTCACTTGTGGAGTTTTACCGCGAGGCGCATGACAAACCAAGATCCAAGTCAACGATCACAATAAACAACTCTATATGAAGATTCATGACATTCAAAAAGACATAGTTTTCATAAACTTAAAACCAGTAGCGGAAGCATTTAACAAGTTACAGACCATAGACCAAAAGTACCAAGTGTTATTACAAAACATGAACTAAGCCTAGATGCCAATGCAGACTCGTGCGCCTAGTTCCATTTGTTGCTACCTTAGCGACCTGAGAAAAACATGCCAAAAAGACGTCAACATATAATGCTGGTGAGTTCACAGGTTTGTTCAATATGTTACCAAAATGTTACCAAAACGTTACCATGTCCATACTATATCAATGTTACCAAGTACGCTAGCTAGGCGTATGTTTTGTTACTACTACGATTGGAAAACCATTACTAGACTGTTACCATGTGTTCAACCCGATGTGTTGTAGCCACGCTACGAGTGTTACCAGTTCGAGACAATATGCACCCGCCCGGCCCTCCAAGCCGTCGAGTGGGGCTTGTCAAGCCCAATAGATCTATCCACATTTTCCCCGTTGTGCATCCCCGCACATTCATGGTTTCCCTGGGACTTTAAAAGATCGTATAGTACACAAGTTTAAACCATAGTATGACATATGTTACCAAAATAGTTTAGCGCATGTTTTCTCCCCCAAAAGTTTAAGCAGTAAAAGTGGGGCAGTGAACTCACCTTAGATAGCGTTCTTCGGTTACAAGTAAAAATGCTAAGCCCTTGATAATCCCTATACCGGAGATCTATCAAAATGTTCACATAAGTGTTCCGACTAATAACCATAAGGTTATCTAGCCCCCGATTGTCCAGATCGTAACCAAGTATGTTTTAAAACGTGTTTAATGTTTAACCGACACGCTAGACCGACCCGACATCCCGTTGATGACCCATTACCCTAACTAATCAAGTACACATAGACTACACACAAGGTTCAAGCATAAAACACTTAGTTTGTATCAAAAATCTCATTTCTGCATCAGAACGGTCGAACCAGTCAGATTAAGTCTCCTTCGCCCGTTTTAAGTCTCCTTCGCCCGTTTTATGTTTCGTTCGACCGTTTGATGTCTCCTTCGCCCGTTTTACAACATTCGCCCAAACATAACCCAGGTTCGACCCTGGATTCTCTCCTTCGCACCTTCGATCGGTCGAAGGAGTCCAGGTTCGCCCCTGTTGTGCAAATTTTCCTAAAAACGCTTCAAACACATTCAAAACAACTCGAAACATCATCAAACACAGCAGTCAAGCATGAATAACTTATCCCTACAAAACCCCATCGATTTCTCCCGATAATACGTCCATTTCAGCCCTTTCTCAAAATGGTAAGAATTATGCAAATGTCACAATCATGCATGGATTCTTTACCCAATTTGGAAACTTTTAAAATCAATCCATATTCAACTTAAAATGCTCAGTTTATCGAGTGTTCGATTTCTCCTTATTAGTTCTATTGATCATAAATATCATGCATTAAGTCTAGATTCGTCAAAACCCCCAAATACCCATAATATCACCATCAATCCCTCTTTAACCCTAAACAACAATAAACTAGCATTAATAACAATCCTATATCATGTTTCTATCATAGATACAGCAGCAAATCATTGAACAACACATAACACCACATAATACATAATCAACATATGTTCATTATCATGAAAACCTATGTTTAATGATAAGGTTTTGGTTTTAGAAAGATGTTTAAAAGGTTTTTAATCATGAAAACACCCTTAGAACAGATCCGGACAATTAGGGTTAGATGAAAACGAATTAAAATGCTTTAAAAAGGATTTAGGATCAAGAACACACCTTGGATTCTTGTTTAGATGTTGTAGATAGGTTAGATTATGAAAAAGAAGAGCAAAAACTCCTTCATTAGTGATTAAAATCATTTGAGAGTGTTTTGAGACGGTTAGGGTTTGTGAAATAATGAAAAATGACAATGTTTGGTATTTATACTAATCCTCCTTCGCCCCATATCAGTGGTCGAAGGTGGCCTCCTTTGACCCTTCCACAGGGTCGAATGAGCCCTGTCCTGGTCGAAGGGAATTCTTTCAATTCCACATCCCAGGTTCGCCCATTTACAAAGGGTCGAACCAAACAAAATTCCTCCTTCGACCACTCGAAGTGGTCGAACCAGAACCCTTGTTTATCTAGTTTTCCAGTTTGTCGTGTTTAACGCATTCTAACATACCTTAACATATGAGCATGCAACCTTAGTCTATGTTTAACATATTTAAGCACGGATAATCATTTACACATCATTTCAACACATCTATGCATATAATCCACCACACGACCCATAATCTACACATATACTTAATTAGTTCATGTAATGTCACCAACAACGGGACCCGGTACTAGTGTATTCCCAAAATGACTCCCAATGATCCTCCAGATCATTGATCCCTGGATAATCCTAACTCGACCCGACTCAACTAACCCAGTTAAGTCTGTTTATAAACGTTTCCCGCTAAGGTAGACTTAGATGTTACTAAAATGTTTAAGCCAAATATGCCGGGTGTCACAAATAAAACTAGCACATGACAACAAATAAAGAAAATAATTCTCAAATAAACTAAAGCTCAAATTATAGTTTTTAAATTCATTTTAAAGTCTGCAAAAGAAGTATCAAGTTTTTTCTTCAGTCAGATGGAGTTCTGAGTGAATACTGCTACTAACAACATGGACTTTAAATGAAAAATGACATGTAACAAAGGGGTAATGTGCATCAGAGAACCTTGCCCTGCATTACTACACCACTTCTCCTACTTTAATATTTCGCCTTGGAAGTTGTAACCAAAGGCTTTTTCATATCCAAGTCTTGGCGCACTTTGTTTGTATAGAACTCCTTTATGTAGTCCCTTTGTAGAAAACATACAACTAGGTTTATAGTTGTTTTGTGTATATGTCAACTGTATAAGTAAATTTTGGAGTTGTTTTCGTCGACTTGTTTTGGCTTTTATTGTTTGTTTAGCATGTTCTTTCCATCACTCTTTCTTTAAACCAATTATGGATTATGGATTATTAGAAAATGTTCTTTCATAAATTCAGCAATATTAATGTTTTCACATTTTAACCCGCTCGTGAGCTAATTTACTAGTTTTACTTGATATAATACTCATTATAAGTTGTTAATGATAGTGATATATTTCCTTTTTATTAAGAACCCCAATAATATATATTTATTTCGTTACCAATTAAAGTTTAGTACATTAGACTTTACCATTCATAATATTATACATCTATTTTGTAACATAAAATAATATTTTTACCATAATAACAAACAAGGTTGTATAATTATTATTTCCAATAATGATAACCTAATCTACTAATACCCATACTTTAAGATTTAACATGAGTAAATAAGAAAAAATAAACATATTACCATGTCTAGTAATTTTAATGATTTAATGAATACAACACATTCTTTTTGGTGAAGGTAAAAACTTTACGTGTCAGAAATGGACTCCTTTTAATTCCCACCCACTTAATGTATTACATCGTCAAGATGGTAAAATTTAATGAAAGTTTATTATAGTAAGTATGGTTAAGACCTTATGGCAAAAAAAAAAAAAAAAAAAAAAAAAAAAAAAAAAAAAAAAAAACCTGTTAAAAAGATAATACACGTATCATCTTAATCTAGTCTGTAAGTCTGTGTATTTGATTTGTTATTATCATAATCGTCTGCTGATCTTATCAATCAACAGAAGATTATTGTATTGTACTCTCATATTGTTTCTCAGTGATTTGCTGAGATTCAAGGGTTTTGGTGGGTACTTTTTGGGTTGGTTTAATAATAGATTTTGTCACCATTTAGTCGCTATTCTTTTGTCTATCTTATGGTATGTTTTGTACGATTTGTTATTGTATTGAGAAATCCATAGTTCTTGACACAACCCATCCCAGCTTCATCATTTTGATTTTTCCTTAAAGCTCCACCAATTTGTAATGCTATGCTTCATCTTCCTCAAATCTCCACACTGTAAAGCCTCTACTTGTGAGCACAAAGTTTGCAAAGCTTCAAGCAAGCCAATCAATTGACTATAGAACCTATAATCTCTAAGCCGATTACATCAACTCATCTTCTAGGGTCTGCACAGTTGTTTGCAAAGCTTCAAGCAAGCCAATCAATTGACCTATAGAACCTATAATCTCGAAGCCGATTACATCAACTCATCTTCTAGGGTCTGCACAGTTGTATTTTTTGAGTTTTTTGTTTTACAAAAGAAACATGTAATATGTTTTACATCTATGTAAATATCTGTTATAGCTATTATCAAGGAACTAGAACAAGTTATATGTAATTGTTTTGTATTTGTTCTTTTGCAAAAGAAACATGTAATATGTTTTCCATTTATATAAATATATGTTACATCTATGATTATTGTATATAACATTTAAGTCAAATATGCCCATAAAACTATGAATGACCAAAATGCCCCTTTTAAACCTTTTCTACATTAAAAAAATTAAATTTCCACTACAAGACATGCTTTGGTAATGTGCTAGTGCTACACCACCACAACAAAACAACGAAAGCTATAAAGAGAAGAACCAAGGTGTATACGATTGGTTTATAAAATTTCACCAAAGCATTGGTCTAGAGCTCACTTTAGGTTTATGTTTTCAATATTTATTGAACATTTTATTGAAGTTTTTTTTTTATAATTTATTTATTGATCACTTGTGTAAGGAGGTCAAATGTCATATGTTAATGAACAATTTATGCGAGGTTTTGATGGTAGAGATAAGCCTATCATTACTTGCTTACAATTCATTATTGAATAACTAATGAAAAGATTTGTGAATACAAAAAAAGTTAATTAAAATGTTCTGGTTCATTGACACCTGAAGCGATAGAGGATTTTGTGAAAATCAAGACTGATGCTGCAAACTACACAGTAATGTTTTGTGAACATAACAAGTATCAGATTACTAGGGGAGCTACTTTGGATGGATGTGTAGTAGATATGGGTAAAAAGACTTGAGTATCCTGTCACTTGATTTTTTTAACGACAAACGAAAGCCCGATCAACCGGGTAAACTCAATGCCAAAAGTCCATCCACCCTCGCGAACGCAGACGACGTTGATTACCCGGGCCGCCACCATTCCAGAGGAAACCCATCGCCTGAAGGCATACTGTGGTAAAAACTCTGGCTCAACTTAGAAACATTTTGCTATATGTGAAACTCAAACCAATGACCTCCACATTGAAAGGTTACAAGGCTGCTAATGCGCCAGAAGGTAATTGTCATGGCCGACCCTTGGGTGGGTCGGGGAGGTCAACCGGCCAGGGCCAGGAAATATCGGGGGCACATTTAAAAAAAATCCTATATATATATGTATATGTATATGTTTTTTAAACACATCTTTAAACATTTAAACTCAGACCTATTAAACACATCTTATAAATTATAAAATAACCCAAATACTAGTAACTCATAACAAGTTTAAAAGCTCATTACTCATTTAATTTAACTAAATAAAAAAAAGCTAAAAGTATAAAAGAACCCTGCGACTCAAAGAAGCAAACAAAATTCCCCAAACCTAATTCAAAATCTTTGGGCTAAAAAGAATGTTAAAGAAGCTTCATTCAGCCTCGGTTACCTATCCGCTTAATACGACATGTCATTAACTCATTGTAATACTTTAATCGTCGTTTAAAGAAAATAGTTTACGTTATTTATTTCGTCAAGGCTTAAGGGTAAAAGGCACATTTTTCGTGGTTTGGCCCAGGTACCTGAATTCTCAGGGACGGCCCTGGTAATTGTCATCGTGTCGTTTAATTAATTTTTTTATCTAAATTATATTTATTTAAGTAGCCATTAATATATGCTTTAAGTATTAGAAAAAGACTTGTTTCGTATTTTATTATAAAACAACAACCCAAGTACATTTTATATTATTTTTCTGGACCGTGTAGTTCAATTGGTCAGGTTCAAGTTTGCTCTTCGCATAATCCTAGTTCCAATGGCTTCACTCACCCGTTGGTTCATGTTTGCTCTTTACGAAAGGTAAAACCATCATGCACAAGTAGCATCCACATAGTGCACTACTTTTTTTTACTTTATACTTTCGTCACAACAAATACTCCACCTTAAGTGGTACTCTTATTTTGATTATTTGAAATGCATCAGTCAAAGATATATTTAATCACGAGAAGTTACAAAAAATTTAACACCTCCATTGACAACGACACTGTGTATTATCGCTTATGCATTGCCCGGGATTCATATCCTCCCCTAACAACAAACAACGACTACCGCAGTATTGAGCTTCACAAGGAACCATTGGAATAATGACTTGACATACCTTGAATGGTGTAATCACATCAACACCTAACAGATAACAATTATCAGTTTATGTGATATTAAACATATATTAAAAGAACAAACAAATAGAATATAGTATTTGTATAAAAATCACATGTAATTGGAGTCATAGTTGCAACGATTAGTAACAAAAGGATGCAGATAATCTTCATTCTTGTGTTGGTTTGTTGTTTCAATTTTCCAACTTTGATGACTACAAAAATTATTCACGACATTGTACATTTATAAGTGTATTTGGAATCTTATCAATTAAATGCTGATATATATCATTATAAATAACTAATTAATATGTTTACTTTTTTTTTTGAAATTAAATGCTGAGATATTTTACCATATATCTATATAAAATATCACCTGCAATTGGGGTGGTTGATGCTCCTACCTTCCACTTTGATACCAACAACAAGTTTAAGGGGTGTTTGGGATTGATTAGCTATATATTAATTTAAAAATCAATCAATTAATTACGTTTATCAATTTTAGTCTACTTTTTTTTACTGACACCCACAATAAAAAGTATTTAGATCTAATCTAAATTTTATATTACTTTTTTTATCACCCTTAATTTCATCTTTATCTTGTACTTGCAACGATTTGGACCTACAACCTCATATTTGTAAGGAGGATATCATACCACTAGACCAATAAGTCAAGGATGATAATATAAAATTAGAAAAATTACACCGTTAGTCCTTATGGTTTCCTTCAAATTTCAATGTAAGGTATTAAGGTTTTATTGTTTCATTTTAAGGTATTAACCTTTTAATTTGTTTCAATGTAGGGTATTAGGGACTAACCTAGTTAAAACTTAACTTAGTTTGAGGGGTATTATGGTCCATTCACCTATATATTCAGTTTTTAAAAATATTGGGTTGAAACTAGTTCTGAGAGGACTCAAACTCGGGACCTTTGTGTCACAACAAACCGGAGGAACCATCTGATCTGTATGATCACTTGTTTAAAACTTAGACTTTAATATTTTTAAACCAACATTACAAACCCTCTGTTTTTTTTTTCAAAAAGATGAAAGCTGAACCTCCTCCAGGTAAGGGGTCATCTTATACCACAGTGATGATAATGTATCAATAACAATAAGGGTGCTTGTTGTTTGGATAACTGATTGTTTTCACCTACTTGGTTTATGCATTAAATGCTTAAGGCACAAACTAAAGGAAAACTGATTGGTTCTGTACCATTTTACGTACCAAAAAATGATTGCTTTTCACCTTCTTGGTTCAATTCGAACGAAAACTTGTAACTGTATACCTACATATATATTTTTGTTGTAGCACCTTTGTTTATTTTACTCTTTCTTGCGTACATCTATTGCAGCAGTGCCTTCTAAATCTGGGGGAAAGCTGGATTTTCCTCATCAACTCCTTCCAAAATCAAGGCTTCAGTCTCACCGCTACTATTTACACCTGAGCAATCTGGTGTTTCGTTGTCCCCGCTTAGAAATAACAACCTTAATAGAGCACATACAAACAGAGATGATGCTACTTTGACCCCACCTAGTAAAGGGAATGCTAGCACCTCTGGTGTTCTATAGAACAAACGAGGGAGCAACAAAATTGTGGGAAACAAACCTACCAACCTGCAAAGTTTGTTAATTTCTCTTCTTAAGGACAAACGAGGGAGCAACGAAATTGTGGTTTGGCTCTGTTTTTTCTTTTAAAAAAAAACAGAGGGTTTGTAATGTTGGTTTAAAAATATTAAAGTCTAAGTTTTAAACAAGTGATCATACAGATCAGATGGTTCCTCCGGTTTGTTGTGACACAAAGGTCCCGAGTTCGAGTCCTCTCAGAACTGGTTTCAATCCAATATTTTTAAAAACTGAATATATAGGTGAATGGACCATAATACCCCTCAAACTAAGTTAAGTTTTAACTAGGTTAGTCCCTAATACCTACATTGAAACAAATTAATAGGTTAATACCTTAAAATGAAACAATAAAACCTTAATACCTTACGTTGAAATTTGAAGGAAACCATAAGGACCAATGGTGTAATTTTTTCATAAAATTATAATAAATTAGAGTATGTTTATTTTAAATATATTATTTTGTTGATTACTTTTTGAAGCTTTTTTTTTTAAAAAAAAAAAGGCTAAAAGCAACTTTTATTAAAAATATGTCAATAAAATTCTAATGTAACGCATTCAAATGAATCTAAGATCGAATCTTTCATATCTTATTAAATGTTTTATACAAAAAAGCATAAAACTATAACAGTATGTATCTCTTTATTATACAGCATATCTATATTATCTTATTAAGGAGGAGTGATGTACTATATTGTAATTTTGTCATTGGTACAAGTTTTGTAGCAATATATACAACTTCATAAAGCTTAAATGATAGGGGGCATTTTTATGATTTTTGAACTAATGTCATGTATTTGAAGTTGATGTTAGTTTAATGAGGTTGATAGTGTACGGCTATTATATTTGGATTAAAGTTTATGTGAATTGTTTGTGGATCAGGAGAAGGTGGTGAATCAGTTGTTCGAGAAATGACCAAAGCAGTTTGGGATCGGTGGAGCTTTGCCTCCTAAAAAGGATGTACACTGGTTTGTTAGATGGCCGCAAGTTGTTCGAATTTAGAGGAAGAGGAGTATCCTCAAGCAGCGTTGAAAAGCGGATGTATGCAAATCCTGATGCTAAGCTGCTATTTATCGTTAGGGTACGTGGGTGCGTGTCATAGCTTTCATTGTTTGTATGTATAAATATATTCATGTTTTTGCTTGCATTGCGTTAATAAAAATTCAAACAATGGCCACAACTGATCAGGAGCTAACAATCCTATTTGAATCAGGGTGAAGATTGTTACATGTTTGTCGACAAAGAGGTGACTACACTCACCTGTAAGTTATTTGTATGACTACAATATTTCCTTTAATGCATGTGACTTGAATATACACCTACTGTTGCCGGTAATCAAATGGTTGAAGTTGTACAGGAGCCGTGGACGGTTGTTGAGTATCCGCCGTGACTTTTGGTCGGCGAATTTTTTGGTATAAGTTTAGTTACCGGAGGTAATTTAATCAGTTTGGGATGTATGTCCTCTGTAGTGTTTGTTAATGACTTAATGTACATGAAGGTATAAGATGGACCATCGAATCATTCTTTTGTTCAGCAGCGGACTTTTCCTCTATAATTCTTGATGAACTTTATGAACAATTAAAGATGGAGCAACTGCTATGTGGGAAGGTAAATGACAATTTTGCCACTGATATATGAGGATTTTCAACTTTAGCTACTGCAATTAGTAACTTTGTTTCATAAGAGAATTGCAGATGCTAATTGGAATATGTCACTTTCTTCTCATTCTTCAAATATATATATATATATATATATATATATATATATATATATATATATATATATATAGGGGGTGGATAATATGGAAACCCCATCTTTTGGAAAAACCTTGCAAACTCTATGGTGACCATTGATCAAGTTTGATCAATGGTCCATGATTAATTTTAATTTAATAATCAAAAGCAAGTGGGCCACTTGCTTAAAAAAGTGGAATAAGGGTAATATGGTAATCTTGAATTAATTATTTATAATTTAATTTTCTGAATCCTAGGTTTAAAAAGGTTGATTTGACACTTGTCAAATCATCTCTCTCCTACTTTATGACACTTTTCCAGCACCAAAAATTAACGTATGTTAGTGTTCTGATAAAAAATTCTGACCTCGTGTGACACATCGCTAACATGTGTTAACAGACATATACTAAAAAGAACAAAATAAAAAGAACACATAAAATGTATATTTAATTAAGAAATGATAAAAACGATCATTACAATCAATACTAAAAATGTATCAAAAAACTTTTCATACAAACATAATTATTTGCGAATGATAACAAACTATCATAACAACATAAAAATGATCTAGCTATGCTTCGTTCTTGATACCCATCTTCATCTTTAACACAAAAACATCTCTTCACCTACAAAAAAAGATAACACGTGTTAGTTGGGCTCTCCAAAACACATAATGAGACATCACTGACATGTGTAATGTATTCTAAAGCATATGTTTTACTGAAATAACGTATGTCATATGAACCCTAACACATGTTAGTTGGGCATATACTAACATATGTCATATGAACCCTAACACCTGTTAGTTAGCATATACTAGCATGTGTTAGCATCACTAAAATGTGTATAATCAACACTTGTTAGTTAGGCATATACTAACATATGTCATATGAACCCTAACACCTGTTAGTTAGCATATACTAACATATGTCATATGAACCCTAACACCTGTTAGTTAGGCATATACTAGCATGTGTTAGCATCACTAACATGTGTTAGGCATATACTAACGTGTGTGAGCATACAAGACTCGGACCGCAAAAAATAGACATATACCCTATACGAGTTCATAACAATTTCACTTGCCAAAAATTTATTAAATAGAATATAAAAATTATTTAAACACCCTATTCACCAAAAGATTAAAAATTTATAATCTTTATAAAAAAAACATCACTTACCACAGCCACATCACCAACGCCGCCTTCTTCCAATAGCCTACTCGTGAAAACCCACACTGAAACAGATACACATGTTAGTTTGGGATCCTCAAACACATAATGGGGCATCACTAACATGTGTTAGCATATACTAACATAAAAAAGACTACAAATTTATTTATCAATCACATGTGATCTATCAACCTCATGTCTCCAATCCAATAAAAATCTAACATAAACAAAATATTAATAATAAAAAAAATAAAAAAAAGGTAAACATAAGTTTTTTTTTTCATTCAAGCATTTGATCGAACACTTGGTATGCGACCAAAAACTATCCTCAAAACTTTTATTATTATTATTCTAACAAAACCCAAAACCTAACAAAATCAAAACATAACACAACACAAAACACCCAAATCGTAACAGCTTAAAATAACATAAGTGTAATCTTGTTCAAAATCCACAATGCTCCCCAGATCTGAAGTTTATACACAACATATGATGATTGTATGAAAAAAAAATCAAATGAGATCTGGTACGATTCATTTACAGCAGCAACAACTAATAATACAATTTACTATAATACAATCTTGATTCTTAAAAAATCATTCAACTAAAGTTTTAATAATAAAATACAGTAGACATATTATAAAGAAATGGACACTTACTTCCAAAATCTCAAAAAAGCATATGACATTGAAATCACCAAACATATTATAATGAAACAACTCGTCGGCCTTCGAAGCATCTAAGGTGGTCGGCAAAAACTCGAACTCGCTAGTTTTTGTTTTCCCATGTTTTTCTTTGTCTTTAACTTGTGGGTTCATGCTAATGAAATCTGCATCATCTAGCAGATCGCCGGTGAATGATATATGGCGACCGGAGGTCGGTTCTTCTGGTTTATCAGTCGCCGGAGAAACTTTCGGTGAGACCGGTGGTGGTGTCAGGTTGTGGTGGTTCATCTTCTAGAGAGTGATAGAGAGAGGGGAGGGTAGAGAGAGAGAGAGATCTGAATTTGAATTTAATTTTGAAAAATAATATGGAGAGAGAGGGGGGAAACATATATATAAGAAGAGAGAGAAGGGGTGGAGTTGAATTGTCCATAATACCCTTCTTAATATAATATATAGTGATATTAGCTTGGATGATGTGGCACAATATGAGCCAAGGGATGAGTTTTTTGGAGTTTTTTCATTTGAGGAGGTTTTCTCCCTATACTTCCACTATATATATATATATATATATATAGGATTAGGTTCAAATGAAAACACACTTTTCGTAAAAGAAACCGCGAGAACACCGACGTAAAATGTGATTTTTAAAAAAAAAATTTTCACCGGTGAAAAAACGGGTAACCTCGACGTAAAAAAAAAATACTTTACAGCAGTGTAAACGACCATGGCCCACCGTATTTTGTCTTATTAGGCAAGGGAATATTCCCTTTTTTATTTTATTCCACTTTAATTGTGAGCCACATATCTTTTTTGAATAAAATAAGTGTGTGGTGAAAAAGTGTGTTCTTTAGTTCTTTTACGAAAAGTGTGTTTTCATTTTACCCTTTCCCTATATATATATATATATATATATATATATATATATATATATATATATATATATTGTGAGAACCGTGAGAATAAGTACAAAAATCAATCAAAATCAATTTTTTTTAATACAAATCCCATTATAATCAAAATACAACATTAATAAATGAATTTTCTTTTCAAATAAGTCATCTTTTCTTGCAAAAACACTTTTAAATTAACTTTTTACACATGTGTAAATGAAACAGTTTACACATGTATAAACAGCAAATTTACACATGTGTAAAAACAAATTATTTTCGTATACGTTTGAATTTTTACGTGTAATTTGTGTTTTTTAGATGGAATTTTAGTAATAAAGACAAGTGTAAAAAGAAATTTGGAATTTGAATGGTTTTAGATGCCGTTCTCATGGTTCGCACGAAATATAGGTGTTCTCAAATTAACTTTCCCCTATATATATATATATATATATATATATATATATATATATATATATATATAACGTGCACACACGTATGTGTTTGTTTGTTCCATATTTTTAAGAGATTGCAGGTTGATCGAATTTCAAGCTAATAGACACAAATTCCCATGTGAGACTTAGATAAGGCACTTGGTATGTTTAAATTTGGACAGTGTCTTTTTATTGATGCATATTTGATCCAAAATAACGATTGGTAGTTATCATAAATGAAAGGTTTTTGTTTTTCCATCCCATTGAAGGCTTGCGAGTCAAAATCTCACACTTTAAACCAAACGAGCTCATGTGTGGTGGTTGGTTAGGCGGGTTCACAATATTGTGTCAAAATGGATTAGAAGCATTTTTTTTGTTGAATTTTAATAAATAGTTGATATGTTAAATATGATTATAGACTGTTCACAGAATAGATATGTGTTATATTCTCCATTGTAGTAGTAATTAGACAATATGTAATAACCTGAACAGAACATAGGAATTGGGTCAACAAAAAATATGTCAAATGGGTTAAATGTATAGAATACATTTTCAACAAAAAAAAAATATAATAATAATAATAATAAAA
This sequence comes from Ambrosia trifida, assembly GCA_028751855.1. Taxonomy (NCBI): domain Eukaryota; kingdom Viridiplantae; phylum Streptophyta; class Magnoliopsida; order Asterales; family Asteraceae; genus Ambrosia; species Ambrosia trifida. The sequence goes on from CM054126.1 coordinate 38,889,999, forward strand.
AAGAAAAAGGAAATGGGTCAACTGGGTTGAACGCAAAATATTTATGGATTAACCAAATCTGATCTGATCGTACCCATATTGCCGCATAACGGATCTAATAATAGATTTACAAAAAAGGAAATGGGTCAAATGGGTTGAAATCCGATCACCCCTCTTTTGACGTCAATATTACCATATTTTTAACCTATTGATATTGTAGCTACTATATTTTGAACTCCGATCAAACCTGTTTTGATACTGTACGTCAATATTACCTTATCAAATGATTAGTTGATCAATTTAGTTTTTATAATTTGGCCTTGTGCTTATTTTTTCTGCAACGGCCTCAAAATAGTAAGTGTCCACTTTTGTTATCTCAAATAATGTATTTTTAAGATATCAAATGATTAGTTGATCAATATAGTTTTTATAATCCTGCATATTTATTACACTATGTTGTTTGTAAATGTATTATTATAGTTGTTTGGTTACTGATTCTTTGTATTTTTCAAAGATTTAACTTCATTATACAGGTTTTAACTTCAACACACAAGTCTCATTAATTCTCCCCGGACCATACTGACTCCCGTTTCTGCTATCAGCCCATGCCTCCTCCCCGGACCATAGTGTCAGAACTTTTTGGGACTTTTCCATCTCAAGGTACATCATCAAACAACATTATAAACATCCATGAACCATTTGAATTTAACATCAATAGTTCTTGGGCATTACAGGAGAGGTCGATCGCTCAAGAAAAGTCGAAAATTGGGCATGGCGATAATGGTGTTGCTTCAAGTTAAGGTCTTGGAGAGGTTTAAGAGCATTCCTTTATTGGGCTAAATCTTGTTTTTTTGTTGCTTGACATATTTGTGTCTTGAGCTGGTTTATTCATTATTTCTCACAACTTTTTGTTGGTATGAAAAAATAATTGTTCAGATAGTCTAATGATTCTTTGATCTTCTTATAGTATTAAGGTTGTAATCTTTTGGTTTTAAAGTGGATAGAACTTTTGTGTACCGTATATAATAACAAATGATAATTAGTATAGAATTTATAAGAAATGAAGTTATATATATTGAACAGATACGTTTTTTTTTTTTAAATTTGTCTATAAATTTACTATACTCAAAAACAAGTACAAGAAAATTAAAAATCAACACTAGGGTATGTTTGGTATGTGGTAGAATGGATTATTACTATTTCATATCTTGTTGATTGTCATGTGGGAATAAAACAAAACATTACTTTGTGTTGTTAGCTAGTCAGGAAAAGACAAAGGAATAAAAACGGTAGTGAGTGGCGGTAGTGGGTGGTGGTTAGTACCGGTGATGGTGGGTGGTAGCCGTGGGAAGACATGATACTAGAGATGGTGGTTCAACTTCTGATTTATTTTTTTACCAACTTAATAACCATAGGAACAAAATCATGATGTGCAATTTTGTAATGATTTACGTATGCATATTATCATCTATCATCTCTTATATTGTCGCTTTTATGTCAATTCTTTTGTTTATTTTTAATTGCCACGAATTCATATAATATGTATTAGTAAATTGAATTTAAAAATAAATTACGTCTAAGCCGTTGCACAACGTGCGACAAAAAATATACTAACCTGCGGCAACGCGCGGGCATTCCCACTAGTATAAGTAATGCATAATTTTTTTTTGTAAACTTTGTGTTATAAGTTAACGTTTGTTATATGTATCATTTTAATGTTTTATTCTTAAATATAGAAATCAAGATAACACATAAACCATTGTCTATACGAAATACACACTTTTTTATTAAATTATATATTTGTTTAGAAACTTGCAATGGACAATTGTACATCTATATCTATATCTATATCTATATCTATATCTATACTATTATAAAGCATGAGGGAATGATTCTAACAAAAATTAAGTAATTAAAACATTTTATGCTTGTGATACAACAATTTGTGAAGTTAGTAAAGGGCCAATGGTCTTTCTATATCTAGATTACCTTATTAAGGAGGAAGCATGTACATGAAAGTAATTTCCTCTCAATTTTAAGATGGCATATGAAAAGCCTCTTTACTAATCTCTATATTTTTGTCATTTCCTACCCTTTTTGCCCCTCATGTATAAACATATTATGCACATTGTATATGTGTGTAATACACACTTTATATGTCTCTCAAGATGTAACCTACATTCATAACACCCAATAAAACCCATTTCCTTACTCTTGAATACTCATTTATAGTCATTACTTTCTTGTCTTCTACATTTGTTTTACTTTTCAATAAACTCATCTTACTAATATCATTACTTGACATGTCTAGGTTACTCATGATGCAAACCATGACAAAGTTCATAGATATCGCATACAGAAAGAAACGCCATTTAACCAATTCGAGGTATTTTTTATTGCTTGATTTGTTTTATTGTCAATTTGTAATTTTTGTCCTTTTACATTGTTAATAATATACCTTTAATTGTGGGAAACATACACTTACTTATATTCATCAAATATTTATGATGTACAAGATGAGGTTACTAAAGAATTGGTGTGCCTATTCAATTTCAACACTTCTTGTATGGCCAAAGAGGCAGAACCACACACATCGTCCTAATCGACCTTCAACGGCTTTGTAGGAAACCCAATCTGAATTGTTTTTCTTTAATTGCTAATATCTTTTATAAATGTTAATTTGTTTTATCTATAGATTTGAGATCAATATTTATCATGTTGTTATTTGTTTTATTAACAAGCTGAACTCAAAACTGTTATTGGAACTGCAGGTTGGGTAATTGAGGGAAGTTTCCAATAAGAATCACAACGCTAAATTGAAAATGTTCTTGGAGATCAAGATTGGATCGGTAATATCTTCCCGTTTAATACAGTTTGTTTGGTTGAAACAGGCCGATTCATGATTTGGTTTCCTTGCATACAATTTGTTTTTGGTCCAGGTTTTACCTTTATATAGTGTCCAATATAGCATATTCGATTATTAGGAAGTTGTATACATTGTAAATAGAATTTAAGTGCCTTTCAAAGAGTTTGATAAATATTATGTCCAAAGATGTACACCATTGTAATTTTGTATTGTGTATAAATATTTAAGCATAATTTACAATACACTTAAAGCCAATTTAGAGGGATTAAAGTTGGACATTCATCAAACTTTTAAGACACTTTAAGGCCATCTTAGTCAATTCAATTCATACTAACCTTTCATCTTCCTTGGTGGTTCATCATAATGAATACAATATTAACTACACAAATGATGATTAGTTCACATTCCAATCATCATTCACATAACATTGTTATAAAGAACAATTTACTTTAACCAAAAATTTAATTCGGAAATTCGAAATCGTCTCTTCGAGTTCCATAACTCCATCATCTTTAAACTGTAAGTTCTTCCATACCCATCACACCCAGATATTCGCATCTTGCTGGTTCTTCTCTTCGATTGACAATCTGTTGATGTTGCTAAAGTTGGATTTCTATTTTATTGTTTTTATAGTTATATGTTCTTGATTTTTCTTGTTATGTTTCTTTGCTTTTATAATACAAATTCAGTGCTATTTTCAGGTGAGTGGTCTAAAGAATTCGACTGGACCGAGTAAGAGGAGTTCCAGTTGAAAGCAAGCTTTGTTGTTGTTGTTGTAGAAAAAAATTCTAAATTTGTAGCAAACACATGAATTGATATGTTATTTTGCTCTTAATTTTTTTTTTTTTTTGGTTATTGATCTATGCTATGTTTGGTTAAGACTATAAAAATGTTTAAATCTTCAATCATGAGGATTTGTTCGCCTATTTAGTTGTGTTGTATAACTATAACTAACAAATTTGATTAATGATTTATTAACATATTTTCTGTTTTGTTTTGATTGGTAACATCAATCTTTTAGTCTTAACTTAGACTAGAAATTGAGCTTTTATTTGGTTATTCATGCATGTTATGCTTTTTAAAACAACTATATCAAAGGTTACAATCATTTAGGTGTGCTGTATAATTAGAGTCTACAACTTTGATTAATGATTTCTGAACTCATTTCCTGTATTGATTAATAACATGAATCTTAAATTGAGCTTTAATGGGTTATTCATCTATGTTATGTTTTTTTTTTTAAAATAAGTATTGAAACATGGGGAAATTCATTCTCATTTAGAAGTGAGAATTTGATTAGAAGCATGGTTAGTTTGCTACATGGTTCTAAGTGTTTTGCACACACACCGGATTCTCGTCGCAACGACAGTCAGGGACGACCCTTAAAACGAAAGGGGCGGGACACAATATTGCGTATAAAAATTTAGGTCGATGACACGTAAACTTACACTATTGAGCAAAGAAAATGAGAGTGGGGCGGGGCACCCTCAATCGACCACTAACCTCCACTCCTAATTTCAAACTTATTTAAACATGGAATTCGATTCTGAATTGATTAAAAAACTTATAATTTGAATGGTGGACATAATGATTTAGAGTATTTATAGTTACCAACACATGTATATGCATTCCACATAGTTTTAGCATATTTTTAAGGCTCAATTAGGGTACATAAATCCTCATGGACACGATACACGAGAGAATTGATAAAACTAAATATAGAATATCACATTTTATATTATCGCTCCCGCTGCAACGCGCGGGCTTCCTACTAGTGAGTATTAAATTAGATGAAATGGAGAGAATAGTCATTTTACATAAGATTAATTGTTCTTATGTAATTACAAATGAAAATGCACATTATACAAACCTTTTAAGTTATATGTATAATTAAATATCAAATAAATATGTAATTACAAACATTAAAACCTTCTTCATTACTAATGCTAACCCACGACTCTTTATATCCAAGGGAATATAGTAAATAAATATAGATGACAACCTTTCACTTTTCTCATTCCCTTATACATTAGTTACTAACATTACATTTCTCTCCCTCATTCTACAATGATCGAGGGAAGGAACACTCTAAATGATCTTTAATCTGGTAAGTAAATACGAATATGTTCATATATCTTATTCACTATTGTTCATCTTTTGTTGATAATCTCATGATATTTCCAAAATCTTAAAACACTTTCTCATGCTTTTTGACATCAAATCGCATTGGAAGCAATACCCAAAGCGTTGTGACGTCTTTGAAACACAAATCTTGTAGGTATTTTCATCCATGCATGTTAAAACCTCTTAATGACTTTAATATTTATTAATATCTAATAACTATATTTTTTTTATTTATGATCGTTATCATAAAATTTGTTCATGAACACTTTTGTATTGGATAGCATCAAAATGGTTTTTTTGTTTTTTGTTTTCTAGACGACAACCATAATAATAATATTAAGGGTTTATTAAAAGTAATGTGTTAGAATAATTTAGTAACAGGTTGGAAGGCGGTTTTATTCATATAACTCAAGTTTTTTATTTATTTATTTATTTTTAACTAAACTATTGGGTCTATAACATCAAGAGAACTAAATAGAGTTTGTCAATTTAACCATGCTTTGTATAGTTTAGTTTTTTGTATCGTTTTAGTGCCCTAGGCTTTGTGGTAGATGTAATAGTGACAGAATATAAAACTCCTCGCAAAAGAGCAAGATAGAGTAGTGATATAGGAAGATGAAACTCTAGGTCGCTCTTTTTATGAGAGTCTCAATGATGAAGACCGGTGGTCGAACAATGTAGCTGGTGTGTGTGACAAAAGTTGATTTCATTACGATGCAATTGGTTGACATACGGAATTTATTCTTAAGTTACTATCTTCATGACTGATATTTTCCTATTCTTGTGTTCGAATTTTGTATTTGAATTACGGACTATATTTATGGCTGATATTTTGTTAGTCATGCGTTTTTTATTATTTAGTTGTGATATGTAACGCTCATAACATCTAGAGCCCACAACGATCCTATGAAAAAGAAAATTAACAAAAGTACTATAATATATATTATGGGAGGATTGATAAACTAACATCAAACAAGTGTCGCATTGTAAATTATTATAAACGCCGCATTGCGCAAGACTAACATATCATTATTTGTTTCAATATAAGTCGCCCCACCGCATCGCGCGAGCATCCCACTAGTATACATTAATCTATTAAATAACCAACCAATTAGATTTTGAAGCTGTTTATTAGATAGAAATAACAATAATTAATTGGCAAAAAAAAAAACAATACCCTCTTTAATGAATGTTGACTGAACATTAAAAGACGAAAAAGTGCTGGCAAAACTGACTAACTTTTTGCACTTTTTAAAAGCTTTTATAGTGGGTGTATATTTCCTAAGATAGGGGGTGTATATTTGACTTTTGATGTAGTTTGACTATATTTTAAAGAGAAACATTGTCTCGATTTTTGTCACACCCTCAAATTCTACTTACGGGGTTTTACCGCGAGGCGCGTGACATGTATACCAGGATCCAAGTCAACGGTCATAATAAATGAAAAATATATGATATGAAATTAACGTAATGAAAACCAACCAAACGGTTTAAAAGTTAGACAACCAAAGTACAGCGGAAGCAACCATCAAGTTTACAAACTGAAACCCAAAAGTTTAGACGTTTGAAAGAAGGTTTAACAAAAGATGATGTGATAGACAAATGTTGTGAACTCCAGTGCATCCTAAACCAGTACAACTACCTTTGCGACCTGAGAAAACATGCAATGTTAGTCAACACGTACAGTGCCGGTGAGTCACAGAGATAAAGTTTGAAAAGTATGTAAACGTTTGTAAACCAGACCTAACAATCCTTACATCTATACCTAATGCTAGCTAGACATCGTTACATGATACTAAAGTGTCGTAAACTACTGCTGAACGTTAGAAATGCCTCAATACCTGCCACCGGACATCACCCGGTGCCGTAAGTTAAATAGGACAAATGTGCACCTGTCCGACTCCCAGTCGACCCGAGTGGGGCTTGCCGGGCCCAATAGATCTATTCACATGTTCCCCGCTACATGTTATATTTATATCTAGTTCCCGTTCGCACCCTCACAAGGGTCGAACCAAAATTATAATTTTTGGTTCGTGCCTTCAGATTTTCATTCGCACCCTCCATAGGGCCGAATGAAAATCCAGACTCCTTGTTTGGCCATTTTAACATATGTTAACACATCTTATGACATAAACATGCATTTACAAGTTGTACATCATGCATAAGACATCTAATACTTGGTAACTCAATCCAACTATGTAATTTCACCAATAACGGGACCTAAGACTCGTGTGTGTGTGTGTTTTCCCAATGATTCTCTGAACCATTGAACCCTGGACAATACGTAAGTGTAAATCAACTCCCGATGATTTCTCGAATCATCGAACCGACTCAACTGACCTAGTTAAGTACATTAAGTAAATGTTTTGCTAAGGTAGACTTGTATGTTTGTAAAAAGTATTTACCTGAGTTTTCCGGGTGTCACATCATCCCCCTGTTGAAAGAATTTTCGTCCCAAAAATTGTTCAAAGCCGAAAAGGAAGAGACGAAAAGAAAGAAGAAAATTTCCCGATTGTTACACGTAATGACCCATCTAACCCAGTTAAGTATGTTTTATGAATGTTTTGCTAAGATAGACTTATACGTTTGACCAAAGTTACAAACCTAAGTTTGCCGGCTGTCACAATTTTCGGTGAGATTCAACCAAATTTCATCATTAGTCTCGAACTGTCACACCCTCAAATTTCCACGTGCGGGGTTTTACCGCGAGGCGCGTGACACACCAGGATCCAAGTCAACGGTCACAATAAACAACACTATATGATACGTAAAAATGACATAATCAAACCATTAAGTTTTCATAAATGATCCAACGCTGCGGAAGCGTAAAACTTTATTACAACGTGAAATCAAAAGTACGAAAATCTGAAAATACTAAATGAGATGCACATGAATCCTAGACGCCGTGAGACTCCGTGCGCCTAGCGTCAGCTGCTACCTTAGCGACCTGAGACAAACATGCTAAAAACGTCAGCAAATAATGCCGGTGAGTTCACAGGTTTTTAAGTAAAACGTTTCACGAACTTTTGAAAGACCATCATGATACTACCGACCGATGAAAACACTCGTTAAATGTTTGAACTTCATAACGAACCTCCCAAACGAACTATCGCCCACCGAAGATAACGAACTACCATCCCATGGTCAACGAACTGCTTTACCATAGCTAACGAACTACCATCCCATGGCCAACGAACTACTATACCATAGCTAACGAACTACCACATAGAGGCTAACGAACTACCGCACCACGGCTAACGAACTGCCACAACATAGGCCATATAATACGGAACATAAATGAATACCTTGAACCCAAATGAACACTCCCAAAACGTAGTGAATACATGAGTACCCAAAACATAGTTGTCACGCCTTTTAGGAAAAACACATTTGACACACGTTTAAAGAACACAACATGTTTTCTCCCCCGAAATTGTAAAACCAGTAAAAGAGTGGGGCCGTGAAACTCACCTTAGAGTGCGTCTTCTGGTAACTAGAATTCCAACACGTGTATGATAATCCCAACTAATGACAACCTATCAATGAGTTTACATAAGTGTGATGACTATTAACCCGAAGGCTAACTAGTCCCCGATTGTCCAGATCTTGACTACGTATGTTAAAAAGTGTGTTTAAACGTTAACCGGACATTCCAGACCGTCCCGACATCCCGTTGGTGACCCATTACCCTAACTAATCAAGTACACATAGATTATACACAAAGTTCAAGCATAAAACACTTAGTTCGTATCAAAAATCTCATTTTTGTTATCGTAGGGCCGAACGTGGCTTTGAGTGGTCGAAGGTGGCTTTAAACTTCCACCTTCGCCCCCTTTTTCCATCTTCGCCCCTTTTTGTGGTTCATTCGCCCCTTGGTTTCCAGGTTCGACCCCTGGGAGTCCACCTTCGACCGTTCGGCTGGTCGAAGGTATTCCAGGTTCGCCCCTGCTGTTAGATTTTCCCAAAAACGCGTCGAAAACATCCGAAAACATCACGAAACATCATGAGTTACAGCAGTCAAGCATCATTAACATATTCCTACGAAACCCTACCGATTTTACCCCAAAATCTATCCGTTTTTACAAGTTTCCTAAAATAGTAAATTATGGAGATGTCACATCATCATGCATGAAATCATTACCCAATTAGGAAACTTTCTAAATTTAATCAATCATCAGCTCATCATACTTAAATCATCATGAACAAGAAACCCCTATCATAACCTTATCATAACCATCCAAAAACAAGCCCTAAATCTAACTAAAACCCCTTTAATCGTCAAAACACCATCAACAATCAAAGGTAACATGTTTCAATCATAACCCATCATTAATAACAGCCCTAGGTTGTTATCATATCATCTATACAACAAGTAATCATCAAACAATGCATAATATCATATTAACACATGTTTAGTTTGCATAAAAACTCATTGTTTATGAATAGGTTTTATTTAGAAAGATATTAGGAAGGTTTTTACCCATAAAACATGTTGATATCAGATCTGGACCCTTGGGGTTTAGATGAAAACAAGTTAAAATTGTTTAAAAAGGATTTGGAATGAAGAACACACCTTAGATTTTCACTTGTAATGATTTAGAGAGTTAGGTTATGAAAAACAAGCTCAAAAACTCCTTCCCCAATGATAATAGCTGATAGAGAGTGTTTGGAGGCGTTTAGGGTTTGTGAAATGGTGAAAAATGGCTAAGGATGGTATTTATACCAGGTCCAGGTTCGCCCATTTTATGTGGTCGAATGTGGAACTTTTCCACATTCGCCCCTTTGTAATGGTCGAATGTGGAATCTTTCCACATTCGCCCACTTTGTTTCTACATTCGCCCACTTTCTCAAGTTCTATTTCCACATTCGCCCACTATTTCCACATTCAGGTCATCAGCACTTTTTAACACATGTTAACAGCACTCTTTAACACATGTTAACCTTTTTCCAGTTTGTCGTGTTTAACGCATTCTAACACATCTTAACACGTAAGCATGCATCCATAGTCTATACTTAGCATGTTTAGGCACGTATAATCAGTTGTACATCGTTTAAGCAAGTATAAGTATACAATCCACCACACGACCCATAATCTACACATATACTTAATTAGTTCATGTAATGTCACCAACAACGGAACCCGGTACTAGTGTATTCCCCAAAATGACTCCCAATGATCCTCCAGATCATTGAACCCTGGACAATCCTAATCTGACCCGACTCAACTAACCCAGTTAAGTTTGTTTATAAACGTTTCTCGCTAAGGTAGACTTATGTGTTCATAAAGTGTTGACTCAAACATGCCGGGTGTCACATCATCCCCCAGTTGAAAGGATTTTCGTCCCGAAAATTTCCCGAAGTCAAAGAGAACGAAGCGATAAGAGAAAAATTTTCCCGGTCGTCACATCATCCCCCTGTTGAAAGGAATCTCGCCCCGAGATTCACTCTTCGACAGTAATGAGTGTCGACCTAACCCAAGTAACGTTTCCTAGAACACAAACGAAATGATAACCACGAACGAAAGATGATATCAACGAATACTCTATGCCGGGGAACCGCCCTCCCCAAAGTGAATAGAAAACAATGAATCCCCCTGATCGAAGGCCTACTAGAGACTTACTATGATCGGTATAAATGATACACCGGTACCGTCCAAGTAACATCTCCAAAGGACCCACATCAGACTCATGAATGCAAAAATGATGACCAAATACCAAACCGAATGCACACAATGAATACGAATCGCCAAACAATGTGAACGAGAATGAATACGAGCATAACGAGAATCAAGAAAAGAATACTCACCAGTAACAGTGTCAGGATCCTCCTGGTTCTCCCTAGCGCCAATGGCGTAGACATGACCACGAGTAGTTCGGCCGCCACCTTCGTTCCCTGCACCACCTGCAGTCCCTTGATTCAGCTTAGGACAATCACGTTTGAAGTGCCCAGTCTCCCCACAGTTATAACACCCTTGGTTCCCCTGAGGGACAGGGGCAGGGACGACCGCTTGGCCTGGAACTGTCTGTAGATTGACTCTACAGTTTTTAGCAACATGGCCCACACGCTTACAGCGGTTGCAACGAAACTTCTCACAGCTGCCATAATGATGGAACCCACATTGATTGCACTCCGGCAGTTTCCCCGTGTACCCGTCTTGCCTCTGACCCGAAGACGATCCCAAAGCCTCAGTCTTCCTTACCTGTTGCTGCGGTTGACCCGAACTTGCACTCTTCCCAGCACCATCCCACTTTCGCTTGTTGTCCGCAGGGGCTTTCACAGCAGCACCCCTTGGAGGTAGAACGCCCTCAGCAACCTTCATGTTGGTCAGCTTGTGAGCTGCCCGAACAGTGGCCAACATAGTAGTGTGATCAGCAGCGGCAACAAGTCCAGCAACCTCCGGCACTAACCCAGCAACGTAGTGCTCAATCCTCCGGTACTCCGGTGTAGCCAAACCGGGGCACATCACAGCCAACTCGTTGTGCCTAGCAGTAAACTCCTCGATCTCCGACCCAACCATCTTCAGATTCCAAAACTCATGCTCCAACTTCATAATCTCGTCTCTTGGGCAATACTCTGCCCTCAACATCTGAACAAACTCGGTCCACGGCATAGCATTGGCCTCACCCAGGCCAAGGTTCGCAATGGTGGAGTTCCACCAGGTCAACGCATGTCCCTCCAGTGTAGCAGACGCATACTTGACGCGATCAGCGTCGGGACAGTTACACAAAGCAAACACCGACTCAATCTTCTCCAACCACCTAAGTAGTCCCACCGCTCCTTCAGTCCCATTGAAGAAATGGGGCTTACAGTCCATAAACTTCTTGTAGGTGCACCCAGACTGTCCCTGATTAGTGTTTCCCAGGGTCTGCTGAGCAACCTGGAAAGCGGCCAACGCAACGTTCAACTGTTGCTGTAACATGTGCTCCAACTCTACCTGAGTCATGGTGATGTTCCCACCACCTCGTCCACCGCCATTGCGACCCCCACCGCCACCACGGCGTCCACCAGCACGTCCACCAGCGCGACCAGACATGTTCTGCCAAACATGAGACAAGACACTCAAAACCACCAACAGATCGAGCTACAAGTGACCCAAACGAATTTAGAATATGGTTCCAGCATGACCATTAGTCCGAACACGAAGTCCACCAAGATTTTCATGCATTTCGATTTATGATTTCGTGTGCACCCGAAATAACAAATCGCTCTACATGGTCCTCTAGGCGTGCTCCTAGCTAGAACTTCAAATCACCCGATACACACATTCCTAAAATAACGCGATACTGTGTGATGAGGACACCGACACCCCGACAAGGCTAGTATGTTTACCAAACGACACGACTCGTAATTATGTGTGACCGTCTAACGTGTGTGATACTCGGCTATAGACTAGACTCTACATGCAGTCCTAGTTCACTATAACCATTGGCTCTGATACCAATCTGTCACACCCTCAAATTTCCACGTGCGGGGTTTTACCGCGAGGCGCGTGACACACCAGGATCCAAGTCAACGGTCACAATAAACAACACTATATGATACGTAAAAATGACATAATCAAACCATTAAGTTTTCATAAATGATCCAACGCTGCGGAAGCGTAAAACTTTATTACAACGTGAAATCAAAAGTACGAAAATCTGAAAATACTAAATGAGATGCACATGAATCCTAGACGCCGTGAGACTCCGTGCGCCTATCGTCAGCTGCTACCTTAGCGACCTGAGACAAACATGCTAAAAACGTCAGCAAATAATGCCGGTGAGTTCACAGGTTTTTAAGTAAAACGTTTCACGAACTTTTGAAAGACCATCATGATACTACCGACCGATGAAAACACTCGTTAAATGTTTGAACTTCATAACGAACCTCCCAAACGAACTATCGCCCACCGAAGATAACGAACTACCATCCCATGGTCAACGAACTGCTTTACCATAGCTAACGAACTACCATCCCATGGCCAACGAACTACTATACCATAGCTAACGAACTACCACATAGAGGCTAACGAACTACCGCACCACGGCTAACGAACTGCCACAACATAGGCCATATAATACGGAACATAAATGAATACCTTGAACCCAAATGAACACTCCCAAAACGTAGTGAATACATGAGTACCCAAAACATAGTTGTCACGCCTTTTAGGAAAAACACATTTGACACACGTTTAAAGAACACAACATGTTTTCTCCCCCGAAATTGTAAAACCAGTAAAAGAGTGGGGCCGTGAAACTCACCTTAGAGTGCGTCTTCTGGTAACTAGAATTCCAACACGTGTATGATAATCCCAACTAATGACAACCTATCAATGAGTTTACATAAGTGTGATGACTATTAACCCGAAGGCTAACTAGTCCCCGATTGTCCAGATCTTGACTACGTATGTTAAAAAGTGTGTTTAAACGTTAACCGGACATTCCAGACCGTCCCGACATCCCGTTGGTGACCCATTACCCTAACTAATCAAGTACACATAGATTATACACAAAGTTCAAGCATAAAACACTTAGTTCGTATCAAAAATCTCATTTTTGTTATCGTAGGGCCGAACGTGGCTTTGAGTGGTCGAAGGTGGCTTTAAACTTCCACCTTCGCCCCCTTTTTCCACCTTCGCCCCTTTTTGTGGTTCATTCGCCCCTTGGTTTCCAGGTTCGACCCCTGGGAGTCCACCTTCGACCGTTCGGCTGGTCGAAGGTATTCCAGGTTCGCCCCTGCTGTTAGATTTTCCCAAAAACGCGTCGAAAACATCCGAAAACATCACGAAACATCATGAGTTACAGCAGTCAAGCATCATTAACATATTCCTACGAAACCCTACCGATTTTACCCCAAAATCTATCCGTTTTTACAAGTTTCCTAAAATAGTAAATTATGGAGATGTCACATCATCATGCATGAAATCATTACCCAATTAGGAAACTTTCTAAATTTAATCAATCATCAGCTCATCATACTTAAATCATCATGAACAAGAAACCCCTATCATAACCTTATCATAACCATCCAAAAACAAGCCCTAAATCTAACTAAAACCCCTTTAATCGTCAAAACACCATCAACAATCAAAGGTAACATGTTTCAATCATAACCCATCATTAATAACAGCCCTAGGTTGTTATCATATCATCTATACAACAAGTAATCATCAAACAATGCATAATATCATATTAACACATGTTTAGTTTGCATAAAAACTCATTGTTTATGAATAGGTTTTATTTAGAAAGATATTAGGAAGGTTTTTACCCATAAAACATGTTGATATCAGATCTGGACCCTTGGGGTTTAGATGAAAACAAGTTAAAATTGTTTAAAAAGGATTTGGAATGAAGAACACACCTTAGATTTTCACTTGTAATGATTTAGAGAGTTAGGTTATGAAAAACAAGCTCAAAAACTCCTTCCCCAATGATAATAGCTGATAGAGAGTGTTTGGAGGCGTTTAGGGTTTGTGAAATGGTGAAAAATGGCTAAGGATGGTATTTATACCAGGTCCAGGTTCGCCCATTTTATGTGGTCGAATGTGGAACTTTTCCACATTCGCCCCTTTGTAATGGTCGAATGTGGAATCTTTCCACATTCGCCCACTTTGTTTCTACATTCGCCCACTTTCTCAAGTTCTATTTCCACATTCGCCCACTATTTCCACATTCAGGTCATCAGCACTTTTTAACACATGTTAACAGCACTCTTTAACACATGTTAACCTTTTTCCAGTTTGTCGTGTTTAACGCATTCTAACACATCTTAACACGTAAGCATGCATCCATAGTCTATACTTAGCATGTTTAGGCACGTATAATCATTTGTACATCGTTTAAGCAAGTATAAGTATACAATCCACCACACGACCCATAATCTACACATATACTTAATTAGTTCATGTAATGTCACCAACAACGGAACCCGGTACTAGTGTATTCCCCAAAATGACTCCCAATGATCCTCCAGATCATTGAACCCTGGACAATCCTAATCTGACCCGACTCAACTAACCCAGTTAAGTTTGTTTATAAACGTTTCTCGCTAAGGTAGACTTATGTGTTCATAAAGTGTTGACTCAAACATGCCGGGTGTCACATCATCCCCCAGTTGAAAGGATTTTCGTCCCGAAAATTTCCCGAAGTCAAAGAGAACGAAGCGATAAGAGAAAAATTTTCCCGGTCGTCACACGAACGCTTTAAAATTACATGTTGATTTCCTTTGGTTTGCTATTTTTGTTCTCTGTGCTTGCTCGGTTGTTACTCGGATATTCCTCGACATGGATGAGCATTAGTTTTTTCAGTTATGACATCAAAGTGTTGCTAAGGTCAAACTCCCTTTTATACTATATTATGTTGTTTAAATTAATGTGTGACACACCTTTTTTATAATTACATTGAAATACCTAACCAATGCATGGATATAAAAATATTACTATGTTTATGAGTGATATTTTCTAATTCTTTTTTTTATTAATTGACACTTTCATTCCCGGAAAAAGAAAATTACGTCAAGATAACGGGCAGGCGGGCAACAATATGTGCCGCCACCCCTTTCTAAATAGTAAATCCTAATAAACTAAAAACTTAACCCTTCCCACCCGGAGCCGAGACACTACTATGAATAACCCGCTAGACCCTGGTCAGGAAACGTGTAGCCTTCGGAGCCAATGAGCCAAAGGTATCAAAGGCCAAGGGTACAAAAACGTGTTCGTTCTCCTCGCAGGCTTTAACATGTTTTTCTACCTTCTTTGCCTCTGCTTTCCGCACCGCTTGCCATGCTACAAAACTACTATCCCTCAACCCAACTAGGGGAGACACACCTGTCAGGTCAACACAAGCATGCTTCCCTTGATCCACCCAAAGACAATGAGATCTGCTGGTCGTAGGGTGGATCTCCCTTCTGCTGGATCCGAGAGGAAGTTCACAGGGGCCTCCTTCTTGGCTGAGATCCCAGCCCGTCTTAAAATGTCCCACAGAATGTCTCAAACCCAATCATGCCGATATTTGAAACCGGGTAACTCCTTACAATTAACCGCATGTTCCCCGTATTCATCCAGGCAGACCTTACGGCAAATCGGACATCATTCATCTTCCTGGTACATAGGGATCATCAGACGATATTAATAGCGGATATGCTTTGTCCTAGACCTTCGATCGGGATAACAGTCAGAAAATCTTGGGCATGGGGGCTTTGCAAGCATTCAATAATGCAAGCATTCCTGTGTTCGGATTTTTATTTTTAAATGACCATGTTTATGATTGTATTTTCTTATTCTTGTGTTTTTATTATTTAGTTGAGATCTGTAAGGCTTATAACATAGATTGAACGATGATCCGAAGATTTATTTAGACATAAAGTTCTCATATTAAGAATTAAAAATTTAATAGAGATTTAGGTCATACACCCTTATAAAACTATATTAAAAAATCTTCAAAGACTGCGCAACAATCAAGTAAATGTCTGACCCTTAGTAGGGATGAGCTCGGGATGGTATCGGGACCGAACCGATACCGATCCCGACAATAGCGATACCGAAAAGTCCAAAAAATCAATACCAATACCGATAATACCGATACCATACCGATCCCGTCCCTTAGTAGTAAAGGTCTCTTGTTGGAATACTGCTTCCAATAGTTTTATTCTTTTAAATCCTTATTGGCTAGTAGTGTATTAGATTTATATATATATATACACACACACACACACACACTTGGTAACTACACATTAAACAAATACTTACATATTCTTTTTCGGCTTGCGGGCTATCAAAGTTTCCAGCTTTATCGGTGTGGGTTTTATAAAAAGTTTCTAGCCGGGTCATATCCTGAAAACATTAAAACTTAAATTAGACACTAAATGAACACCACTATATATATATATATATATATCGATATATAAAACATAACCTCTTTGAAAGCTCGGCTAGCGTAGGAGCTCGTTCCACCTCGGTAGTTGTATTCTAGTTTCTCGCGACATTTGCGTTTGTTAAGGACTGTTTGATATGTCCCGGACTCAAGAGATGGCTTACAGTTTTCTGCCAGTTCTCATCAGGCATGTCAGCAGGGACAGTGGCCCTTGCTTTATCAACATTTTCGTATCCTCCCGCTTTTTTAAACATGTTCTTAGCTTTGTTCTTACGATCGCTGAAATGCCTTTGTAGCAGCTGTTGTATTCCACCCTTAATATCCTCAGCGTGAGCATCCTTTTCAACTTGTGCCAAATCGAACATATACTACATATATACACAAATAAATAATACAATTGTAGTTAACAAAAAGTGAATCAACAGAAAACATATAAAATATACTTATAAATTTATAATTTACCCTCAAGTTTTCCTCCAAGACATTCTTATAAGCCTCGTCAACATTTCTCCAACCTTCTCTATCAAACGGTATGTTTCGCCACATATAAATACCCGCCTCACGGGTAAATAAGTCACATTTTTTTACCAACGGGATGAAATGTAACCTCTTTATCAAAGTCAATAGTCAAAGGCTTCCCCTTTCTTCTCTTCAACTCTCTATCGAGTTGATAGTTTTTAGCCTTTCCCCTAGTCTTCTTCCTAGGAACAACTGCAATTATATTTAAAAACTGTTAGTCACAATATTTTATAATAAATGAAAACATAATAGTAAAAATTTGATTTTAATAAAACTTACGATCTTGCTGATGGTTCCCATTCCAGTTGAAACCACCCCCACCAGGTGGTTCATCCCCAGCCCCATCCCCTCCATGTCCAATGCCCATCACGTTGGCCATAACATAAACAACTACAAATCATAAAGAAAACATGTTCTGAAAAGTTACAAATTAATATAAATAACACGTGTATCTCATTGATAAACAAGCACAATCCATAAAGAAAACATGTCCTGTAAAGTTACAAATAAAAATAATAATTAGAACAAACAATGTCTCTCAAATACAGATTAATAAATATTACAATACTTTTTCTTTTAATCAGACTCCCCGTCAGATACTCCAGTTTGCCTCTCGGACGGGTCCGTGTCATAATCAGGATCGTTCTCATCATAATTAGTCTCCCAATCAGACTCTTCATTGTCACTAACCGTTGGTGGGTCGACTTCAATTGCAGTTGCACCAACAGTAACATGAGAATGAATGTTTATTACTTCTTTTTAATCATTAATTTCATATAAACTTACCTGCTTGCTTGATGATAATAATAATAGTGCTTCTTGATAAATATTATTAGACTTGCTGTTAGATATTAATAATTATTAATAATAATTATTGTAACGTGTATAGTTTTTAACTGTTTAATTCTTATCTTGAGTTTATGCTACTTTAATATATGTATAGGTACCCGAGTTTAATATATGAATGACACAGAAGCAGATGGATCATAGAGACCCGTATCGTATCCAGCTGACGGATGCGCTTCTTGAAAAGCTGTGAGTTTCTTGTTTTTGTTAAGTTTTTATTGCTACTTGAATTATTAGTTAACTTGATGCCATAGTGTTTGATCATCCGTTAGGTCGATTATAGCAGCTTAAGATAGTGCGTAATAACAACGCATATGTATGATGTATACAGTTACCCTTTGCTTCACTTCTTGGTTGCAATGTATGTTTGGTTTAAAAAAGCTCCTAGGCATGAGGTGCCCTTAAGGCGCAAAGGGCTGTGCTTCAGGTTACTTAAGGCGCATGTTTTACATAAGGCGTAGGTGAGGTGTATAAACAAAGTTGTTTTTGTATTGAAATTGTAATGTTTTTGTGTGTCTATCAACAATACATCAAGGCTTTTATATAGGTTTACATATGACTAACTCTAGCTAAGATTATGAAGTCAATGGTTGACTAAGTATAATGTACAATATAATACAATGACTAAAATCATGGAGTCAATGGTTGACTAAGAGACTTGACTTGATTTATGTTATGGAGTCAATGGTTGACTAAGAGATTGACTTGACTTGATTTATGTTGTTAATACGCCCCAGCAAGATGGAGGATCCGTTGGAGACTCCAATCCTGGACCGAAAATATAGGAAGGGTGCACGTGCAAGCGGTTTGGTGAGCACATCCGCGAGTTGATCCTTGGAGCTGAAATGAAGAACTTTGAGTTGCCCGGAATTGACTTGTTCCCGCACAAAGTGATAGTCCAGAGCGATGTGCGATGTGTTTCATGCGGGAATGGTAAACAGGATTTGCACATACATAAGTAGCTCCGGTGTTGTCACTGTAAAGCGATGGGGTGCTCTTAATTAGGAGCCCGAGTTCACCAAGTAAATTTTTAACCCATGAGAGTGCAGCCGCAGCATTAGCGAGTGCTTTGTACTCTGCTTCGGTAGATGATCTAGAGACAGTTTTTTGTCTAGCATATTTCCAAGAGATGATATTGGACCCAAGATATATGAGATATGCTGTAGTGGACCATCCCCCATCATTAATACCGCCCCAGTCCGAGTCCAAAAAAGCATGCAAGTTTAGCTTAGTATTGCGTTTCAAGAACAACCCATGACCCATGATGGACCGTTCCTTTCAAATAGTGGAGTACCCAGTTGAGAGCTTGCCAGTGTGATTGTTTAGGTGAGTGCATGAATTGAGATAATTTATTGATGGCAAAGGAGATATCAGGATGTGTGAAGGCAAGATACTGCAAAGTGCCTATAAGTTGGCGGTAGGGAGTGGGATCGACTGGGGGAGTGGAGTCAAAGGAAGAAAGAGAGTCGGAAGTGCTTAAAGGAGTGAGAACCTCTTTTGCACCAACCATTTTAAAGGTGGTAAGAATATCTTGAATGTGGCGATGTTGGGAAAGAAATAGACCATCAGGCGTAGGAATGACTTCGATTCCTAAAAAATGATGGAGAGGGCTTAAGTCTTTGATAGAGAATTGGTTGCTTAGAGCTTGAACAAAGGAATCCATAAATGGATTATGATTGCCGGTGAGGACAATGTCGTCAACGTACACAAGGACGTAGCAAGTGATGTTCTTGAGATTGTATACAGAGAGAGAGGGGTCAGAAATGCATTTTTTAAAGCCAAAACGAGTGAGAAAGTTGGTTAGTTCGATGTACCAAGCACGCGGTGCTTGCTTAAGCCCATAGAGGGATTTTTTGAGTTTGCAAATGTGACGTGGGAATTCCGTATTGGTGAACCCGGGAGGTTGCACCATAAAGACATCTTCGTGAAGAGTCCCATGAAGAAATGCATTATTAACGTCTAGTTGACGTAAAGACCATCCTTTTGAAAGAGCAATAGAGAGAACTGTGCGAATGGTAATGGGTTTAGCAACGTGACTATATGCTTCATAATAGTCTTTTCCATATTGTTGGTGAAACCCTTTGGCAACTATACGGGCTTTGTACTTGTCAATCGTTCCGTCGGGTTTACGTTTGATTTGGAATACCCATTTGTAACCAATGGGAGTTTGGGTTGTGTGAGGAACAAGTTCCCAAGTGTTGTTATGAAGGAGAGAATTATACGCAAGATCTATGGCATGGCGCCAATCCGGATCTTTCAAGGCTTGAGTATAAGTGGATGGTTCAAGAGAAACGGGTAAAGGCTGAATGGTGGTAGAGTTGACAAAGTTGGGGTTGTAATACTTTGAGTTGGGTTTTGGTTGTCAACGAGGTGGTTGAGGGTTATGTGGAGGTGAGTTCGTGAGATCATCGGTTGTGTTGGATGAAGACATTGGTGAGCTGGGGTCGGTGGAGTAGGAAGCGGTTGGGGTAGGGGTGGTGCTATCGGGTGGAGTCGGTGGGCCGGTTGGTGAGGGTGTCCCAATGGGCTGGGGTGTAGGGCCTGTTGTGTGGGAGGTTGGGTTGTTTGGGCCTGTTGTGTGGGAGGGTGGGCTATGTGCAGGAGGTAGAGCAGGTGGGCCGTGGGTTTGTGGAGTACGGGTTTGGGCTTCGTGTGATGTGGGCTGTGGAGTAGGGGTTGGATGATGCAACATGTTTGGGTCTGGAGTGGGTTGGTTAGAAGAGGAGGTTGATTGGGCCGATTGGTATGTGGATAGGAAGGAGTCAAATGACATGTTTTTGGGTTAGGGGTTGGTGGTTTGAGATGGAAAAATATGTGGGATAAATTCAACGTGGCGAGAGTGGTATAGTTTGTGACTAGTAGGGTCATAGCATTTGAATGCCGATTTCGAGGATGAGTACCCAAGAAATATGCACGCCGTTGAACGGGAGTGGAGTTTGGAAGTAGCATAGGGTCGTAACCATGGGCAGCAAAAACAACCAAACAGTTTGAATTTGGAATAAGTAGGAGCGGTTTTGAACAACACATCGTAGGGAGATTTGTTGTTAAGGATGGGTGTAGGCAAACGATTAATTAGGTGGGTTGCGGTTTGAAAGGCATGGGACCAAAAATGTCGTGGTAAGTGGGAGTAGTGGAGTAATGCGAGGCCGGTTTCCACAACGTGTCGGTGACGTCGTTCGACAATACCATTTTGTTCCTGTGTGTGAGGTGGTGTCGTGTAATGGGAGATACCTTGAGAGGCAAGATAAGGTGAAAGACCCACATATTCACCCCCATTATCAGTGAACAACGCAACAATGTTGGTTTTGAAAAAAAATTCAACAAGAGATTTAAATTGTGGAAAAAGAATTTTGACATCGGATTTTTGTTTGATTGGGTATAACCAAATGTATTTGGAAAAATAATCAACAAAAATGATATAGGATTTAAAGCCATCGATTGACGTTTTTACGGGACAAGGAGATTGGTCCATAGTAGACATCATTGACGTTCACTCCTCGCATGAGGCGCGCCCCCGTGCGTAGATCCTTGACAAAAAAAATGATAGTGAAAAAATTCAACGGAGACACGATTAGTACGACAAACTTTGGCAACGGAAATAAGATTATCTCGAAGATTAGGAGCAATTAAAATGTTATTTAAAAGAAGTGGGCGAGATTTTGTTGGAATAGTTGTTTGAGCAATATGAGTTATAGGGAGAGTTTTACCATCACCTAGCGTGATCTTATCGGGTCCTCCGTATTCGGAAAGAACAGAAAATTGTTGGTTGTTGTTCGCGGTGTTGTTGGACGCACCGGTGTCCCACATCCAAGATGCGGTTGCAGCCGTTGGGTGAGGGATTGTGTAGTTAACCATCGGGGTGTTGGTATTTTGAGGCAAGACATTGTGTTCTCTTAGAAAGCGACTAAGTTTGCGACAAACTTTAGTGTCATGTCCGGGAATGTTACAATAGTAGCAATAGGTGTTATTGTTGCGAGTCGGGCGAGTGTTGGTATTGGTAATTCGAGGTGGCCCTTGGTTTCGGGTTGTGGCGGCGGTAATGTGGGTGATTTGTTTGGCCATGGTGAATCGAAAAAAAAGGTAGAATGCGGACAGAAGGTGTATGTCGAGTAGGTTGGGATCGAAGATGGCTCAAGGGAGCTTTTAGACTCTTGATACCATATAAACAAAGTTGTTTTTGTATTGAAATTGTAATGTTTTTTTGTGTGTCTATCAACAATACATCAAGGCCTTTATATAGGCTTACATATAACTAACTCTAGCTAAGATTATAGAGTCAATGGTTGACTAAGTATAATGTACAATATAATACAATGGCTAAAATCATGGAGTCAATGGTTGACTAAGAGACTTGACTTGATTTATATTATGGAGTCAATGGTTGACTAATAGATTTGACTTGACTTGACTTGATTTATGTTGTTAATAAGGTGTGCCTAGGATATACGGATTTGAAAAGGCACGCCTGATGCGCAAGGCGATTAGGGAAGTGCCTCAGGGCCTTGAGGCGGCGCTTATGCACATGTGGGTCTAAACCCAACCATTTTCCAATTAAAACTCAGAACTGCAGAAGCGCATAAGTGCACACCAAGACGCAGAACTACAGAAGCACAACAGAGCATATGTGCCTCCCCTGGACAGGCACATTTTCTGGCCGCAACAGAGCAAACAATCGTGCCCCAACGCAAAATTTCTTTAACACATTGTCAATTTAATCTCCACCCCAACGCAAATTTCCATCTTGTAACTTCTAAACCCAACCATTTTTCAATTAAAACTCTTACATCACACATATACACACAAGCATATATATATATATATATCAATCTAGCTTAGTTCATTGGTATATCTCATTAACACTCAACATACAAATTTTTTACATATTACTTAAACACGTGAGTTTATAAAACATAAAAATGATGAACGATAAATCTTTAAATTAAAAAAAAAAACTAACCTTTTTTTTTGATAGGTGATGTTGCTCCGGTACGTGACGGTGGAGGCTGAAGACCTATTTTTTGTGGTCTCTGTAAAACACACAAATGAGAAAAAAAAAAAAACAGTTAGCCCATTTTTGTTTCTTCTTCATACAACAGCCTCACCAACAACGGATCTGCAGCCGCTGAAATGTATGTTACAGAAGGTGATGTTCTTACCTTGCTTGAGAACGAGAGAGGCCAGAAGGTTGCCGAATCCGGGAAGAAGGTGGAGCCGATAATGTCGGGGATGGTTGGTTGCGGGTGGGGGAGGGATGTTTGGGTGGTGGTGTTACCGGAAAATGTGGTGGCTCGGTTGAAGGTGGGAGTCGACTGGGAGAAGTGAAGTGATGAGAATAAGAAGGAACTAATTTGGGGAAATGAAGAAGAACCGGGAAAAGAGGAAAGTATAGTCCCGCCTATTTTTTTGAGCATTAGCGACGAGCCGTCATCGCTAAAGGGTCGTCGCAATTGCTACTTGTACTTTGAAATCTCACACGTCCGATCAGTTTTGATCTAATGGTCATTAGGAGTTGGCAGTTGGCAGATGTACTTTTTAGCATTAGCGACGACGTCGTCGCTAATGGCGTCGTCACTATTGCTTCATATTCTTGTCGTGTGAGTTCACAAAAGAAAATAAAAATATTATATTAATGATAAAAGAAGGAACAGATATTTTTAGTGCTTTGAGTTCTATCCCAAGGGAGATGGACTCAAATGTAGACAATAAGAACCCAAACCAAATCAGTAGAGATGACCCAAAACTTTGTTTGAGTTTAATCATCATTCATCGATACTATGTGCCATGTGCAAAAACTGAATTTACCATATAATAAATAGGCTTAATACATTATTTCCAACTCTAAAACAATCTTGATCATGATCATAACATAATCTTTCACACTTCTATCCTTCTTGAAAGCTTAAAGACTGCATATCCCTTAACACTACCGCCATCATTACACAATTGTCGAAAACCTTTTCCCATCACCAGCCATTAATGGATCCACCCTTCTCAAACCAGATCAATAGAGACGTAAAGTCGTAAATGCCTAGATTCATGGTAGAAGCTTACATTGAGTAAAAGTGTCATAATATGTGCAATTGAGTTTGTGCTTCATTTTCATAATTTGTAACAACCAAATACCAACACTTGGACCTACTACATTCATAAAATTGTATCGCAAATTCATTTTTGTGTGTGTCAAATTTAGATTTTTTTTTTCTATAGTAACTGAAAACGTATGGGATAAAAAGACGATTAAAGTTGAACTCACGTAACTTTGAAAGGCTACTAATACACTCACTTATAATTAACATATTTTTTTTTTTTGGAAATTCTTTGATTTGTTGGGACAAAGTTAAGTAGATATATTTCCCACTCACATACCCTTACCCTTAGATGGCCCTATGCGTGTTTATTTCCATTTTAACATTACATATGTAAGTATATATAACTAAACTAGGTCATATCCTTGGAGCTTCATAGGATAGACAAATTTAACATGAAGTGACACAATGTGTGTTACGCTATAACATAAAAATTAATGCACTATAATATGAGAAAACAACAATTTTAATCATGTGAATAAGAATGAAAATGTATATTAAAGAGAGAATGTACGTTTAGATGAGGAGCATAGGCAGAAGCAACCATTGCAGGGCGTGATTGATGCTGTGGTCTTGAATGTGTAACGTTTTTTTAGAAATGACTGGTTTTGACTAATTCTGCTCTGGATAAAAACAGAATTCTCATTTACAATTTCATTTACTGTAAAGAATTATTAGAAACTTGTGTATCTCACGAGTTATAACATTTTATTTTTATTTATTATTATATTAGAAAATTTAATATTACATGAGGATGAATCAATAAAATATTAAATAGTTTTAATAAGCGGAAATATAAAAATGATTAGTTAAGAAAATAAATATTAAATAAATAAGATATAAACGTGAAATTTAGATTTAATAATATTATTTCATATGAGAGAAAATCTCATAAGATTTTTATTTATTATAAAGTAAAGTAATAATAAAAATAAAGATTTTAAATTAAAAATGTTGAGCTAATTGGGTTATTTATAACCTAATTTTTTTAGCAGGAATTCAAGGGTGGGTATGATATCACCAAGTGACATGTGTCCCCACACCAATCTCTTTATTACATGCACTACTAGAAAATTGGCAATTTGCTACAAAAGTTTTCTTACGAAAAAAAAATGTGTCACAAATTTTGACAAAGTTGCCATGCATTTGTGACGACAAAAAAACTCTAGTTTCTTTAACAAATTTGATACACAATCGAGACAAATACTTAGGAAATTGCATAGGAAATGGTGTAGGAAATGCGTCTCAAATTTCCTACAGCATATATTCGTAGGAAATGCGTTGAAATTGCGTAGTAAATGTGTAGTAAATGGTTTCCAACGAGGTTTTTTACAACATCAAGATTTCGTTGTAAATGCGTAGCAAATTAGCAAAATCTTGATTTGCTACGCATTTACAACGAAATCTTGATGTTGGAAAAAACCTCGCTGAAAACCATTTCCTACGCCATTTTCAACGCATTTCCTATGAATATATGCTGTAGAAAATTTGTGACGCATTTCCTACGTCATTTCCTAAGCAATTTCCTAAGTATTTGTCTTTATTGTGAAGCAAATTTGTTAAAAAATTAGAGTCTTTTTGTCGTCACAAATGCGTAGCAACTTTGTTAAAATTTGTGACGTATTTTTTTTCGTAGGAAAACCTTTGTAGCAAATGACCAATTTTCTAGCAGTGATGTATCTGATATCTAATAGATATAGATATTGATTTTGTAACATACCTTATAAAAGTCGTATGGAACGACATAATTTGCACTAATACTCTCCATCTCATATTTGAGAATCATCAACTCGAGCTGCACCCACAAGTCAAGCCCCCAATACATGACATGCCTTCCGATCACATTCCATAATATAGTCACCGTCATCATCCACACCACTTGAATCATCACCATCGATGTTATAACAAACATCACAATCAACTTTTTCAAGTTTTGATATATCATATTCTTCTTAATTTCTTCGAGTTTTGAGATACAACTCTATAATACAAATGAGACAAAGATGAAACACTAAAAGTTAAAAAATATATTCGAGTAAAGGCCTACTACTCTCTTATGATTTACCAAGCTTGTGTTATAAGGATTTTTAGAAAGATGTTCATTGAATTATTAATAAGTAAATTACAAATATATGGTTTTGAAGAGAGAAGTGGCTATTAGAAACCATATTAATGAAATAAAAAATGTAAACATGTTTAATTCGTGTTCCTGTTTCATCTAATGCTTTGGTCACAAAAGGTGCGTGTGTGAAGCATACGAATACTAGCTATTTATCATATATAACTTTCGTTTAGATGAGCCCTCAAAAAATTGATGACTCTAATTTTTTTTGAACGGCCAAACAAAATTTATTCATAAATCCGAAACTTCCTCATCTTAGCCGAATCGAATCTACCCCAATCATCTCAAGACATGTCCGTCATCCTACCCCACTTTGTAATCCACAGATAACACTTTAATCTCATCAATAATTTTCCGAATCGAAATCTCTTTTTGGTTAAAAATGAAATCATTCCTAGCCCTCCAAATACTCCAAAAGGTTGTCAAGATAACCCCATAAAAAGCTTTCCTTACCCGAGTACCATTCCTTGCCGTCAAATGGAAGGCTAGTAAGTCTCGAACGTGGAACGCAAAGAAGGGTGGGACATGACACCAAGCGAAGACAACCTGCCACACCTCCATGAAAACTAGGCACCCGGTAAATAAGTGGTCTACAGACTCCACATTCGCCTCACAAATCCTACAGGCTTGAAACCCCGTCTGAATATTTCTTCTTAATAACACGTCCATTGTTGGAAGCCAGTCCAGAAAAGCCCTCCAAGCGACAACCCCAACCTTTTTCGGGACCCAATTACACCATTCAAAAGAGATCTCCGCTGAAACATTAGTCGCTTCAAAAATACACCTCTTAACATTGCAAACCAAAAAATCAGTGGACCCACCTGCCGCCCAATACCATGAATCCTTACCTGGAGTCAATAAAACATCGGCTATCAAGGAGGATAAACCAACGAGTTCCACCTGCTCCTCAGCCGAAAAGGAAGTGCCTCTCCAATCCCAAGAGAATGGCGTGGCCTGTGAGGAATTTACCAACCTATCCGAAACAATACAACACTTATTCTTCACCAAAGCATACAGTAATGGGAACTTATTCTGCAAGACGTCATCCGAAATCCACCAATCTCACTAAAACATAATAGTGCTACCATTCTTAAGATTCCCTTTAATACATTTATTTGAGCCGATTTGAAGTCTATCCAAGACACCCGGGACACTAGCAATCTGCTTCCATGCGCTACCGATCGAAATCTAAACCGGAATGCAAGTCCACCCTCTACCATTCGCATGGATAGACCACACTACATTTCGCCAAAGAGAACCTTGATTCATTTTAAAGCGCCGCCAGCACTTGGAGAGCAAACTCAAGTTTGCATCCCTCAAGAATCCCAACCCCATACCCCCGTACTTCCTTGGGGCGACAACTTTATCCCATGCGTACCAACTCATTTTTTCAATCTCATTTGTCCCACCCCAAAAGAAATTTCAGCGCAATTTCTCTAAATTTTCGATCACTTGTATAGGTGCTCGGAACATAGAAAAGTAAAATAGTGGTAGGGAACTTAAAACTGATTTCAGTAATGTAATATGACCCCCATACGATAGGCACTTAAACTTCCAAAAGGATAAACGCTTCTGGACCTTCTCCAAAACCGGGTCCCAACTGATCCTAACAAGATTCATATTGGATGCTATATGTAACACCCCAACCAATGGCGGAAACATCGAGGTGTCACGTATGAATGAGTATACAGTAGCACATGGTATTCAAGTTTTAATTGAAATTTATTTAAAGGAAAAATATCCAAAATTGAAAATACATAACAAGTCTTGAATGGAATTCTATTACATCAAAAAGCCAAAACAAAGCATAAACTTCAAATTTCTCCTCATGCTAAATCTCTAGACTTCAAGCATCATTATTTCCTGTTGAGTTGTAAAAATGGGGGGGTCAACTAGAAGTTGGTGAGAATACATAAGCCATGTCAAGCAATTAAGTTTAAGAATAAAAGTTTAGCAATTCAAATGTCTATCGTAAGTTTAAGTCTACATGAATAAACATGAAATGTTGAATCGACATAATCAAACCTCCGACTAGTTTAGGTCCATCCCGTCATCCACGGTTCACCTTAAAATTATGTTGGAACGATAACAATCACCCACGCTACCTATGTAGGAGGTACACGTATCCGGGTGGGATTGTCAATCCAATAGATCTATTATTGAGTATCGCCGGCTTGGCCATAGCTAATGATTATGTAATGTTGAAACTCGTTGAAACTCGTTGAAACTGTTGTTGTCTAAATCATGAGGCATTAAAGTTTACAACTAGACATGCATGTAGAATTGCTTAAGTATAATGTTGCAAGTATGAAGAATTGCATAAACATGGTTACGTAAACTCACCTTAGCAAAGTATTAAGTCTCGAGAAATAGAATATGTGTAGCCCCAAAGTTGCCAATTACAAGAGCTTATAATCAAAGCTTCAATTGTAGAAGTAATAGACTATAGAAGAAAGGTATGAGGGAAAGTTTAATCGGATTGAATCAATCGATTTAGAGGTGCAAAGTATAATGGGTCATAGGTGGGTTTTTATACTAGTTTTGGATTCAATTAGCCATTAAAATTGGTCAACACCATAAAGTAAGGTTTTATGATGAATTGACTATTTGACTAAGACTTTGACTAGGACTAAGACTTTGACTATGACTAAGACTTTGACTCCAAGAATTATGTTGTCAAGACTTTGACTCTTGACTCAAGGCTTTATTTTGAAATGAATTTATATCTTCCTTGTTTGAGATTATAAATGTAATTGGAAAAATGATTAGCTTTAAATAAGAAATAAATAAAAAAAAATCATTAGCTTGAATTAGAAAATAAAAACACCGTCTTATAAAATGACGATTTTATAAATAGAATTAGGATATCACATATGTCATGATTGAAGATTTTTTTTTTTTTTTTTTTAGTACAATGATAAAAGGAACTTAAAAAAATAGAGTGCACGGATAAATATAAGAATACTTAGAAATAAATTAGACTTTATATCATGGATTGGGAAATACTTTAATGCAAAATAAATGGGAAAATTCGTGAGGTTACACTATAGGCACCCCAGGATGGACAAAGGGGAGTTGAGCGGCTGACACATGTATATCCGAAGCTAAAAAAGAAACGTCATTATCATCCATGCCAACGCCATAAACAAAACTCTTTCTTAAACTAATCTTCACTCCAGAAACCAAGTAAAATCCGCGCTAAAGGCGTCTCAGAATTAATGCATTAGTGATCGACCATTCCTCGCAAAAAACCACATCACACTACAACAAAAATGACTTTTAAGGACCTTTTGTGTGGGACGCTTGAAAAATAGGGTCCTAAAATCAATTTAATAAAACGAATAAACTTTTGGGGTCCTTTTAAAATATACGCTACTAAACTGGTGTCCTAAAAAGCTATTTAATATGATGGATGATTCTTTAGGGTCCTATTATCATATAACTTAATAAGACATTTAAAATGTAGGTCTTTATAAAGTAATTTATAAGACATTTAGTTGTTGGTGTCCCATTATGTGGTAATGTAATAGGACACTTGATCTCCGGGGGTCCTATTATAACATAACTTAATACGACACTTTGTAGTTAAGTCATAAATGTTCGATGTTATAGGACCTTTCTAGTCGAAGTCATATTAGAACATAACTTAATAGGACACTTGACAGATGGGTCTTATACCTTTAACCTTTATAGGCCGCTTAAGCATTGTGGTGTTATTATAATACACCATAATAGGACACGTAATATTTGAGTCATAAAACATCAGTTTTATAGTACGCTTATTCGCTAGAGTTTTATAACATAGCTTATTAGGATACTTAACAC
Source organism: Ambrosia trifida (assembly GCA_028751855.1). NCBI lineage: Eukaryota > Viridiplantae > Streptophyta > Magnoliopsida > Asterales > Asteraceae > Ambrosia > Ambrosia trifida. The sequence goes on from CM054126.1 coordinate 38,920,224, forward strand.
TTGGGTCTTATAACTCTAACATTTATAGGACGCTTAATCATAGTGGTGTTATTATAATGCACCGTAATAGGACAATTGACATTTAAGTCATAAAACATCAGTTTTATAAGATTCTTATTCACTAGAGTTTTATTATAACATAATTTAACAGAACACTTGACACTTAGGTTTATAACTTTAACCTTTATAGTGGTGGAAGGTGGTGGTAGGCGGTGGGTGGTGGTGGTGGGTGTTCTTGGTGGTGGTGGTAGACGATGATAGTGATGGTGGTGGTGGTGGGTGGTGGTTAGCGGTGGACGGTGGTGATGGGCTTGATAGTTTTTGACCATTAGGTTTGTCAAACTAAGATCGAACGTGACACATGACACTGGATGACTAAATAAAAAAACTTTAAGATATATGAGAGTAGGTTCTGTCAGTGTTTTGGTGATTCTAGGCTACTTGAGGGTGAATTTGAGATAAGAACACCATAAAATTTTATGGGACAGGATACTAACCCTTGACCGGTTTATGAATTGATAAATGGCCCATTTATGCTTTTATTTTTATACTTTTATTAATTTTAATTGTCTATTTTTCTCTCCTAAAAATTTCATCTTCCTCCAATTCTCCCCAATTATAGTAAAAAAAAAAACCCTATAGAGCCATTTTGAGATCTGACACCTCTTCAACAAAATTCAAAGTTAAATTATACGATTAAAATTGTGACCGGTTGATTTTGTTCTTAAAATTACGAACGATTTGGTGGGTGTTTATGGTATATTTTTGCACAGAAATGGTCGACTAAGGCATAAGATGTTTAGCACGTTCCATAAATGTTTAAGAATGTATTTTGAGAAAATAAAGGTCTTTAAACTTTTAAAAACCCACTTGAAAACCGAGCCTCTATACCATAAATTGAAACCTATTATAACATCTTATGCCTTAGTCGACCGTTTCTGTGCAAAAATATACTATAAACACCCACCAGATCGTTCGCAATTTGAAGAACAAGATCAAACAGTCGCAATTTTAATCATTAGATTTAGCCTAAAAAACGATCAGGTCAGTATGATTATTATACATGGTTTTTATCGGAATTTGTTATTCTATAATAACCCTATGATTTCGTTAATTGTTATGGTCGAATTTGAGGTCAATCAAGGGTTAGGGTTCGATCAAAACTATAGGGCCTCAATGTGTAAACTTAGAAAATAAAGTTAACCAAGTTTTTTAACTAAGTTAGGCTAAAGGACATAGAGTGTAGCAAATTGAGAAAATAAAGGACAGAATGAGTGAAAAATTTCCATAAAGATTAGAACATGCAATTTTTCTAATAACTAAAGGACAATCTTTGTAATTCTCTCTAGATTTAATGATATATATATATATATATATATATATATATCTACATTATAAAGAGTGAGGGATGGGCAAAGTTGTCCAAGTTGGTAAACTTAAGATGGCATATGAAAAGCCATGTGCTTTAACCCTCAAATGTCATATAAATCTTCTCTAATTTACCCTTCAATGCATTAAGATACTTGTACCATGTAACCCAAAGAAATCATTTCATCACTCTTTAATTTCATCCCTTTTTATTATAATTACTCCCTCTTTATGTTTATGTTTATCTATATCTATACTACAATATAAAAGGGGAGCCATGAGCAAAAATGTCTAAAATGTCAAAATTAAGGTAGCATACCAAAAGCTTCAAGTGTAATCTCCAAATTTTTACCCTCTTTGTTCCATTTATACCCTTATGTACCACTTTTAATAGCAATCGTACAAAATAATAATGCACCTCATAAATTCTATCATTAACCATCGAGACATCTATCAAGGATCGATCATGGACAATGCAAAATAATAATGCAACTCATAAACTCTATCATTAACCATCGATACATCTATCACGGATCGATCATGGACAATGCAAAATAATAATGCAACTCATAAACTCTATCATTAACCATTGATACATCGTGTTTAGTCAATTTCGTGCAATCACTAAAGCATAGATGAAAAAGTGATTAATTTTTTTTATTTTCTTTTTTACATGCCATTCTGGCTATCGTAAGTGCGCCTATTCGCCTTGACGACATAGTTTACAACATAAATATTTCACATTCATAACTATCATATCACTAAGCCGGAATTTGGTCCCCTATTCTTATTAAACAAAAATATTTAGAGAACATTAACGACTTCTTAAATGCTTTAGAGTGCAACTAGCATCTTATAACATGTCTTTTAGATTGTGTATAGTAGCGTTATATTAGAGGTTGTGTACCCGCCGCATCGCGCGGGCCAACCCACTAGTATATATGAATCCAGGATAATTTAGTAATTTTATAGGTTTTTTTGTCAAAAAAGATGACACGTATAGTGTGTCGTAAACGTATGCCATGAAAGAGCGTCATAAACTGGTGTCATGAAAAATGTCATTAATGTGTTTCATAAAAAGATGACACGCGTATGCGTGTCATTAAATTTATTACATAGCCATCGACACTTTTTTGTATGTCATTAGCACCATTTTATGACTCGCATTGTGTGCTAGGAAAGGTGTTTTTTCTACAAGTGGAGTATTCTTTTTTTAACGGCCAATGAAAGATGACGCCCCGGCTACCCGGGATCACCCGCTCCACTTGCAAAGGCACCCCATAAGCCCGTAGGCCGTAGCAGACGAAGCGCTGGGTAGCCTGAGCCCATCGTAAATTCCCCGAACCGTCAACCATGGATGGTTTAATAATTATAATAATCTGGAAGTTAATGCTTATACATATGTGGTTTAGTTGTAGGTAGTCCGTGAGCATTGAGGACTCATGATGACTCAGGATTCTATGCTACTTGTTTCTTACATTGCTTTTAATTTCTTTGTTAATTGTTACAAGACTTTATGTGAGATTTGAGTGTTTTTGTTATGAAATGCTTATTTGAAATATAATTAAGTTTTATTTCTTTCATTAGTTGATGTTATATATACGATAACTATTAGGATTTTATATGCTGATGGCCTTTTTATTGTATAATAAAAAACATTATTTGGATGTCCATAATCATACCATAAAATTGTGTTTGTGGATGTTTAAAAAGCGTTGTATCATATGACTTGTTAGGACTTTGAAGTTTTGTTCTATTAAACTTGTTAGAACATTATAAAAGTGTTCGAATATGCTTTTCTTAGGACGCTATATGGGTTGTTCATAGACATATTATGTGACCATAAAATTGGTTTCATAATCTTATTTCGGATATTAGGACCTTTTTTTTAGTACTAAAGTACCTATAATGTTACATCATAAGAGTCCTATAAATTAATTTTTAAGGACACTTGTATGTGTATTAAAAGATTAAAAGTAGGTAAGCACATGTAAGAACATTGTAAAAGTGTCATAATATGTTTTTATTAATGAGTTTTTCGGGTTGTTCATAGACATATTATGCGAACTCAGCAGGTACCGATATCCGATGGTCAGATCACAGAGGGCCTTATTAGACGTAAGGCGGTTTAGTAGTGTTGGGCTTTGCCTGGCCGCCTAGGCAAACGCCTTGGTTTTAAAATGTGCGCATCACCTGATGTGGTGATGAGATTGCATTGTGTAATGTGATTCCATGATGCGGCATCACACGATGTTGTCTATGTCACACTTTATGCTTTTGATCAATATTTGCAAATTGGATCATGATAATGGGTATGAGTTTTTGAATCTGATTGAACAGCTCTGACCATCGGAGATCAGTTGAACGGATTAACTATAATGATGAGAATATCGTATATTTTTAGCGTTTAAAATTTAACAAGTTAAAATATTATCATATAAATAACTTTTTAGTATTTTTTTTAATTACGAACGCCTCGCACAAGTGATATGCGTGCTTTGCACATCACACATCTGGTTTTTGGATCAAAACACATTGGATCTGCATGCGTGTTTTAAAACCAAGGTGAGTGCCTTTTGTGCCTTTGAATACCATGAGTTGATGTTAATGGACCAAAAGGAACTTCTCCAAGTCTTGTGTGGAAATGTGCACAGTAACGTTGCTAGGATTTATACATTGGGTTCTTCTATCTCATAATCTGAACGTAATGTAATTTCACTGCAAGTCATGGGTTTGACTGTAAGTTGACTAATTTGTGTTTTGTTTTTGGGTACTTGGTAGGCCTATTTCTTTTAGACTTAAGGGCTGTTTGGTAGCCTCTTAATCAGCCTTTTAACCATTCAGGTCTGAATCATTTAGCATTCAGATTGTTTGTTTCAGCATCTGAATGGAATGATTAAGTACTGAACCATTACGCTAATAAGAGATGCTGGATGATTCAGCTCTTAACCATTCAGAGCCTCTTAACCATTCAGACCATCTTAAGGTGTTCAAAATTAACATCCCTAACTGTCGCCGACATCAACCAGAATCAAGATTTATGCTATGTATTATTTTAGCTCAAATTTTTGGCAGGTGAATTTATTAAAGTCGGTACACAATGCAGAGCGACGAGGTTATATGGCATGTCGATCCTGAGGCATAAGCACTGCAGTTTTATGGACAATAATAGTAATACACAGAATTCTCTTTGATTCATCCGACTTGAATATTTTTCTCCTTTATGTCCAATTTATATCGCAATCAATGTACATGACATTTTTATGAATACACGGATTATGAAGTATAAATCCTAACAACTCCACTTGTTGGTTCATGATGGAGGGGGATTGTGGCAGATCCAATCGTCATATTAACTGAAACTTCTAGCCCAAATTTGACATTGCGTCTTCATCTAGGTTGAAGCAACGACCTCATAGTTTTAGCAAGAACATTGTACTTGATAGTTAAGGTAAACAACAGGACCAATATATATCGTTAAGAAGTAAGTTTAGCTTGAATATTTCTTTTATAGTGTGACATTTTCATCACTTGGGTTGCCAATGGATAGATTATTACTTGTTAGTCCCGTTTAAATATAGGAAAATAAATAAATACATTTGTATAAATGAAACTTGTTATTTGTTGTGAGAGTGCAACTTATAGGGATACTTGGCTGCAATTGCAGGCTGATGAGGTTGAAGATTGGATAGAATGTTTGGACATAAGTTAGGATTAGTACCAGTATAATTAGGACATGGTTGTCATTTGTATTTTACTGTTATGGTTGTTTGGGACTATACGAACATGATTATCATCAATTCATCATGTTTATTTTGGTTAATGGTATGAGAGTCGGTTAAAAACTTAAAATGTTATCACATGTTACCTTTCAATCTTTTATTTGGATTGAGAAATAAATTTGAGTTAACTACACAAATAGTTCTTATGGTTTATAGAGAGTAACATCTTAGAGTACTAACTTATTTTTTTAACATGCTAAGGGTTTATGGTTTTAGTTTTGTAATATGTTAAGGTACTAAGACTAACTCCGTTAGTTTTTCTAGTTAAGTTTTGATAAAATGACTAAAACACCCAATAATAGCAAGATGGTCAGTTCTTGTAATTAATTTTATTTTATTACAAGGATAATTTTTGCATATTATTGAAATGAGAACTATCTATTAACATTATTAAAACTTAAAAAATTTAAATTATAAAAAAAATACTAAATTAAATAATTATACGCTGTACATTTTAATAAATATATATTTTTTTAAAACAATACTTTTATCCATTAACCACCACTGAAGCTAAAAGGAGTAAAGAGGGAAAGGGGAGAATGATTAACGATGTCGAAACTGTCGTAAAGGCAAGAGTGAACGATGTCGAATGTGGCACGAGCAATAACACTTTTAATGATATCATTAGTATACATTTATAATTTAACATTTTTAAGTTTTTTTTTTCAATACAATACTGCTTAATAATTTTAATATTTTTTTATAAAAGAATAAACCATTTTAATGAATAATAGTATAATTATTTAATTTAGTATATATATCAAATGTATAGAGTAATTATTTAATGTAATATATTTTGATAATTTAAAATTTATAAGTTTTAATAATATTAATAGATTATTCTCATTTAAATAATTTACAAAAAAATCCCTTATAATTGGTTAGAGTTAATTAAATGAATAGTTTCTCTAGCTATTATATGGTATTTTAGTCATTTTATCAAAACTTAACTAGAAAAACTAACGAAGTTAGCCTTAGTACCCTAACTTGTTACAAAACTGAAACTATAAACCCTTAACATGTTAAAAAAATAAGTTAGTACTCTAAGATGTTACTTTCTATAAATATTGAGGATTATCTGTGTAGTTAACTCAATAAATTTAGCACATTTTTTAATAGAATAATAATAATATATACACGCGCGCACATGCATGTATGTATGTACATACAAAATTAACGGTTTTAGGGCAAAATGGGATGTGTCAAAACGGTTTTAGGGCGAAATGTGACGGGGCAAAACGGTTTTAGGGTGAAATGTGTTTGGATCAAAACGAGGCGTATTTTAAAAAGTATCAATTTGCTTTGAGTGAAAAACAGATTCTGACAAAACTGGACTCGGGTTGAAATGGGCCCTTTTAGAACGTAAATGGTGCAACCACTATGTGTTTACAACAACTAGTGACGAGGGTTGACGGGTGTGGCGGCAAAGGTGGCCATAGTGGTGGATATGGCAGAAAAAAACAAGGTGGTATTGGCCGTGGTTATGGTGCTGGTAACGGCAATGGTGGCAGTTGCCAACGGTGGTGCCAAGATGGGTAGTGGTGGAGGTGGCGATAGGGATATGGGTGCTAGTGTCGATGGTATCGGCGGCGACAATGTGTAGGTGGTGTAGACAAAGCAAAACAATGGTCATAAGGAGTGATAATCCATTTGGAACAGTGTTAACAAGTTTTATAAAAGTGACACGTTGTAACCTACTACGACTAACCTATTTTGACCTGTTACACAGCCTAACCCACCTGCTTTGCAACTCAATAGGTTTTCAGCATCTAAATGAAATGAGTTTTATGGTTTTTATTGATGCAATTAACCTGCTATAACATGAAGTCATGACAAAAAATGATGCTAACATGATACAAGTGCTAAAGAGATGTGACAAAAAGTCTTTTGTTTACATTATGTAAAATACATACAAATCATATATTCTGAAAGTTATATGTAAACAAAATCTTCAAGAACCAAAAAGAGAAAAGAATCAAAGACACAAACAAACACAGGTGGTTCCAAAATTGTTAAAACATATAAAGTTAAATAGGTTTAAAATGCAATAAAAACAAAAAGATGTTGTAAAAGCGTTCAAACAAGTAAGACAACACAAACGACAATAAGTCTTTGTACACACATATATGGAATGAACGAAATTTCGTCTACCGACTCATGCGGATATATAAGATCGAGTTGTCACCATTAATCCACACTTTTTCACGAACATAGTGTGTCCACATACTAAAGATAGTGGAAGATCTGTCGTTCATACATATTAACTAATCAACCCCACTTCTTGATTCTCTGAATACTTCAAATCTACTTCCTCTTGTTAAAAGTTTTGAAATTTTTCTACATGTACTTGTTACTTTACATTATTACATTGGTGGACTTGTAGCAGGGGAAATGGCAATGGTACAAGAAGGTAAATGATAAGCAGTGTTTTTAGAGTCGGGTTGAAATACTGTCTACATAACTGGTTACTAGTCTGGTTAAAACATTTGGATCTCATTCATTTGGGCTGACCACCGGTTGAACCAGAGGACCAGATTCTAGCAACTATTTATTAATTTTTTTCCATTTAAATTCTAATTTATTGGTTCATTTAAATAGTGCGCAAGTCAGGTAGAGGTTCATCACAAAAGATATTATTATGAGAAAAAAATAAAAAACTTAGATTGTTTAGTTTTTTTTAATCTATGGTAAAAATTAGATTTCTTAAATAAACGAATTATGTTTATATAAATTTTCAAAATGTTAGAATTGATGAATAAATATTGAATTTTAACTTTTTTTACATTTATTTTTTCCGATCTATAAAAAAGAATGATACAAAATTGTTATTTATGTTATTGCATAAAAACTCTATCGTGTGTAAAACTCTCCTATGTGTGTGACTAGGTTAAAATTAGTAAGGGTGAGATATATCAGGCACATACAGTATTTAGCGTGTGAAGAGTGCAAACAACTAGCTTAATTATAATGAACAAATTTGAACTAACGGAATAATAATAATATTTATTTTACGTTTTACAAGTATCTTTATAATTATTACGTTGTTTGTAGAACTATGACACAACTATTATTTCACTAGTTCAAATTTGTTGTAGCGTAATTATAGCATTTACGAAATTTCCCTCTGAGTATTTTCTTTCTTCACTTTATACACTTCGCATGCTAAACCTATTTGTAATTGATATTAACACTGAATTAGTAATATATCATTTACTTTTGAATTTATTATGTTGTTGGGCGATTTTAATACTGATCCAACTAGTGATTAACGTGAGAACATTGATAGTAAAACATGAGAGCTCATGTGTTGAAAATATCATGTGGCACATGAATAATAGTTCCAAAACTTTTGTGACGAAATTGTCAAATCATAAAAAGTGAGGGGAAAGACAAGACAAAGAATTTATTAAATCTTCCAAAGGAGAAAGACAAGAGAAACGACAACTTAGTTGTTGTGCACACGGCAAACATGCAATCTCAAATTCTCAATAACGTGCGGACACCATGACATAAAGCAATGTTGTGTCGTGCTCCATGCTTTTTAAGGTTTTATCCAACATTTAGACGCCATCACGCCAATCACTCACACTAGCTATCTTTCTCATGGAAACATATACTATATGTTGTTTGAAGAACAATAAGTGTTGAACCAGGTAATCATATGACTTTTTAAACACTAAAGAGCCAACACGTGATATTTTAAATGTTGTTTTGTTTAGACGTTTGTTAGAAAAAGCGAACCTCAATTAACCAGAACTTTTTGCTTTTAATATATAAGATGGACACAAATAGAAATTGGCTAAAGTAAAATATGATATTCAAATTAAAATCTAAATACCGTTAATAACATTTTAAAGCTAAATGACAACTGAACAACGTTGGCTAGACTGGGCTTGAGCTTTAAAATAAGTTGAACTCAACTTTTTTGTATGTACGCCAACAAATATAAATGAATAAACGTGAATAAGCAAAAAAATTAATTGTTTAATTGCAGGTTAATGACAGAAGTTGAAACATCTTCTGGAAGCTGAAGACCAGGAGACTCGAAACAGCTTCTGGAAGCTTTCTTTAAGTCGCAAAAATTGCGGGCGTTGGGTTTGTTTAAGAATTTCCTCGAACCAAAACCCATTTTTGCAAGCCCCCACCCCCCGCGCGCGGGTAGATGCCCAAGTATAATGTGACTTAACATTTTATTCCTTCCAATTTAGTTTCACCTTATAAACTCATCAACTTTCTATCCCACAACTAATGTGGGATAACTCACATTCACACATACAAACTCCAACAAACCCCCACATGACTGGGAGTTATTCTCATAAACAACCTCATTCCGATTAAATTTCAACAGTTGAGTTTTGCATACGATAGGTAGGTGTGATCCTATGAACCTTCGCTCATGAAACGCACTTAGCCCACTGGCTCTGAGTAGACAGCGGTGTCTTTGAACTCGTCTGCCGTTTGTGTAGACGACAATACGCTACACACAAGACTCTCCCTGACAACATCAAGTCCTCGTAGTTGTGTCTGTTATGGTCATGGACACCTACCGGGTTATGTGAGAGCTCTTAAGTATTGTGCCTCAACAATACCCTTCGAAGTGACCCCACTTCTCTCTCACAATAGTGATTTACTAGGACTGGTTACCTCAGTCGAATCATTAAAAGCCATAAGCTTAACCTCAACCTTGTCACTTTTAGGAATGGACTAGGAAGCATACCAAATTCTTATGGCAAACTCCCTTTTTTCAAAGCGCGGGGTTTCCAACTCTCCCCCACAGTGACCTCACTTATTCATACAATTGGGTTGTCCTATTGAACTCAGATATTGGGATCTCCAGTCAGTTGAGTTATGTTTCCTTCGCATGAATTTAGTTTTTCAAGGGCTTTAGTTCCATTCCCATAGACGACTTTTGAACTAACTCTCTGCTTAAGCCTTTTGTTAGTGGATCCGTGATGTTATCCTTTGACTTCACGTAGTCAACAGTGATAACTCCTGTAGAGATTAGTTGTCATACCGTATTATACCTACGTCTTATATGTCTGTTCTTACCGTTATACATTATGTTGTGAGCTCTGCCAATTGCCAATTGGCAATCACAATGTATGCATATGGCCGATGCTGGCTTTGGCCACCTTGGTATATCCTCAATAAATTGACGTAGCCATTCTGCCTCTTCACCTGCTTTATCTAAATCGATGAATTCTGATTCCATCGTGGATCTAGCAATAACAGTTTGCTTAGATGATTTCCACGATATCGCTGCACCTCCAAGTGTGAACACATACTCACTCGTTGCTCTAGAATAATTCGTGTCAGATATCCAATTTGCATCGCAGTAACCTTCAATAACTGTTGGATATCTACTATAATGCAGCCTGTAATCTCGTGTGTATCTCAAGTACCGAAGCACCCGTGTCACGCAACCCTAATGAATTGAACTTGGGTTGCTCGTGTATCTACTTAGCTTGCTTACAGCATATGCTAAGTTTGGTCTAGTACAACTCATCAGATACATCAAGCTGCCAATAATTCCTGAGTACTCTAATTGGTTAACAGGCTCACCTCGACTTTTAGCTAGATGTTGACTCGTGTCAATGGGAGTTCTAGCCACATTAGAGTCATTTACATTGAACTTCTCAAGAATTTTGTCCACATAATTAAACTAACTTATCACACAAGTCCATTCTGGGTTCGTGTGATTTGTACTCCCAAATTTCTAAGGGCTGCAATGGCAAGTACCATCCTGATGGATGTTATTCGCGTGACAGGCGAATATGTGTCAAAATAATCCAAGTCTTCTCGCTGTTTATATCCTTTGATCATTAACCTTTCCTTGTATTTATCAATGGTGCCATCTGGCTTTATCTTTTTCTTAAAGATCCATCGATATCCTAGTGGTTTGCATCCCGCAGGAAGATCCACTCGCTCCCAGGTGTGGTTTTGTAAAATAGAATCTATTTCACATTTTATGGCCTCCTTCCACTGAGGCCCATCCGAGGAATTTACCGCTTCTTGGTAAGTTTTGCGGTTCCTCCTCAACCATATAGGTGAGGAAATCTAGGCCAAAATATTTTTTAGTCCTTTGCCTTTTACTCCTTTGAATGTCACCTCCTTCAATCTCAGATTGTCTATGAGGTTCATCATTTTCAACTTCTGCTCTTGAAAAACATTCCCCGGATGGGTTTGATGGGCCCGATTCATCATCTAGAACACTCTCATTAAACAGGTTTGGTGAACCCAATTTAAGCCTTTCCAAGCATGGGAATATGTGCTCAAACCAAGAAGCATCCTTAGATTCCACTATAGTGTCGTTAGACACTCTAGGATTCTTTGAGTCATGCACAAGAAAACGAAGTGGACCACCCATACGAGTGTATCAAATGAGCACACAATCCACAGTTTTGGGTCCTATCACAAGCCGCTTTGGTGGTGTTACAACCACCTTAGCTAGACACCCCCACACTCGCAAGTGTTTGTATGATGGTTTGACTCCCATCCATAATTCATACGGTGTTACATCCTTCTCCTTACGGGGAATTAAATTTAGAATTTAATTTGTTGATAAAAGAGCACCCCCCGACACACACACATGTCCTCACTCACCCCAGAACTTATCAACATGGCATTCATCATTTTGTTTCAAGGTTCCATTCTTTCGTTTTGCTATGCTATTTGATTGTGGGGAATATGGAGGCATGAGTTCATGTATGATTCCACTTTTTGCACAAAGATCAGCAAAAGGTGAAACATACCCACCACGTCGATCGCTTCTTACCTTTTTTATCTTTTGATTAAGTTGATTTTCAACTTTGGCTTTGAACACGACAAATTTGTCAATAGCCTCGTCCTTACTCTTAAGTAAGTACACATAACAAAAGCATGTGCTATCATCAATAAACGTGATGAAATACTTGTTCCCACTTCTAGTAGGAATCACTTTCAAATCACACACATCGGTGTGGATTAAATCAAGGGGAATAGTGATTCGTTCAACCTTTTTGAATGACGTTCGTGTTTGTTTTGCTTCGACACAAGTTTCACATTTATAGTTTGAGTCAATTTCAATTTTTGGTATGCTATTCAATTCAATTAAATGTCGAATAGAAATAAAATTCACATAACCTAGTCTACAATGCCAAACATTAGAAGACTCAAGCAAGTAAGTAGAACTAGCGTTATTCATTCCATTCATCACTGTTACATTTAGTTTGAACATACCATTTAGGGCATAGCCCTTACCAACATACATACCATTCTTGGTCAACACAACCTTATCAGACTCAAATACCATTTTGAAACCAAACTTGTTCAATTGCCAACCAGACACAAGATTCTTACGAATCTCAGGAACATACAACACATTTGACAAAGTAAGTTCCTTTCCCGATGTCATCTTCAATATCTCATTTCCTTCCCCTTTGATATCTGCAGTTGCAGAATTTCCCATAAAGAGCTTCTCATCATTAGCAACCTCCTTGAAGGTGTTGAAAAGGCTCTTGTCAGCAAACACATGTCGGTTCGCCCCGGTATCAATCCACCAATCCTTGGCATCCGAACCAACCATGTTAGCTTCATTGATCATCACTAAAATATCAGAGAACATGGCAACCAGCTTATCAACCATGTAAGCTTGTTGGGCAGTTTCTTTCTTGGGAAGCTTGCACTTATTTGCCCTATGCCCTGGTTTGTCACAATAGTAGCAATTGCCCTTAAACTTTTTCTTCCTAATACCACCTTTCGCTCCAAGAAGAGAGCCTTTCCCATTGGTTTTCTTGAACCCAGCCCTTTTGTTACCATTGTTACCTTAGATGTTTGACCATGTTCAACAACATTAGCCTTAACGACTTCAGGAATGACATTCCTCTTTTGAGCAACTTTGTTGTCTTTTTCAGTGCGAAGACGCACAACCAAATCTTCAATTGTCATTTTCTTTCGCTTATGCTTCAAGTAGTTCTTGAAATCAATCCAACTTGGTGGCAATTTCTCAATAATAGCCGCAACGTGGAATGTCTCGCTAAGCATCATTCCGTCTGCATCAATATCATGAAGAATAACCTGCAATTCTTGAACTTGACTCATGACAGTTTTTTAGTCAATCGTAGCAAAGTCCAAGAATATTGCAACCACAAACTTTTTTATGCCCGCATCTTCAGTTTTATATTTGCGTTCCAAAGATTCCCATAATTCTTTGGCAGTAGCAGCTCTTCAATATACATTGTAAAGCGAGTCAACCATTCCATTTAGGATATAGTTTCAGCACAAGAAATCAGAATGATTCCAAGCATGAACCGCGCTCACAGTTTGAGCATACATTTCCTCTTCAGCAACATGAGGAGCGGTTTCAGTTAAGAACCTCGCAAGGTTCAATGTTGACAAATAGACCAGCATCTTTTGCTGCCACTGTTTGAAGTTCACACCAGCAAACTTCTCGAGTTTTTCAGCATGGCTTGCTACCGTAGTAGGCAAAGGAGCCACCAAAGCAGTGGTAACACCGACTGCAGGCGTGTACACTGCAGTGACTCTAGTAGCACTGGAACTCGTGAGAGGGGCAGAAAATATGGGATAGGAGTTGTTCTCCATTACTGAAGAAATAAAAAACTGTTAATAAAGAATCTGTTTAAGTTTGTTAGATATCTTACAGTGAAAATGGAGATGCTTCTGAAACAAACAGGAACAAAACAGATGAAATAAACAGAAGCGGGCTTGTGTTTGACACAATTCCCTTAAACAGATTCGCCGTCTGTTCCCATGGTACACTGGTACGAACAGTGATGGTGCACTTCTAGACTATCCCACTTTCCTGAAAAGAAATCGAGATGTTGCTGCTGTTGTGTTTGCAAGTTTGTTTCTGTGAGTGTTGTTCAGTGTGTTTGCACAGACCAACTTTTGCAGTTTATATAGGACTCGAAAATCACGAGTTTCAAGCTGCATAATCATTGTCATTTAATTCGAATAATACTAATTAAATTGTTTAATTACAGCTTAATGACAGAAGTTGAAACATCTTCTGGAAGCTTTCTTTAAGTCACAAAAGTTTAAAACGGGTAAAAAAAACCAGCTTCACACGGACCCGGATTTTTCGAGCTGCATTCGTGTCCGTGGGTCATGCGGGCGTCGTGTTGGTTCAAGAATTTCCTCGAACCAGAACCCATTTTTGCACCCCCCCTGCACGTGCGGGTAGGTGCCCAAGTATAATGTGACTTAACATTTTACTCCTTCCAATTTAGTTTCACCTAATAAACTCATCAACTTTCCATCCCACAACCAATGTGGGACAACTCACATTCACACATACGAACTCCAACATATTCCATTAACTATATGTTGGAAAATAATTGAAGTTCACATGTTGCATGCATGCACATGATTCACAAGTTAAGTTTGAATAATGGTCATGTAAGGCCCTAAACCAATTTACAGAAAACGTGCAGCGGAAATACCAACAGAAAAATTCATTTCTTTTAAAAACAACGTTGGATGTTTAGAACCCAAATCTACTAAGAGTTTTAGGTATTACATCCTTTAAATATGTTCTGTTACATTAAACGTGACCCATCTATATCACGTTATGGGGTCGTGTCCTCGTACAATCCGCCTCCTTGCTCGATCTCCATCCTTTCCTTAAAGAATTAGGTAGACAAGACAATCTGCGATCACTAATTCACCGTTTCGTTAGTTCATTTAGTGACTTAATGCACACTACTCAAAATGCGGAGATAATATCCATAGATACTCCATGATCTCGTTCCAACGCCTTTTTGCAAGTTCGGGTGTGGTACCCTGAGCCGAACCTACAAGTCTCATGCATTCACACTTATATACCTGCATCTTCATTACCATTCACATAACAAAGGTTAATAACCCCACAATTCATACAGATATACAATTCCCTCAATACCCCACAATACATACAAGCATACAATTCCCTCATATAACCCCATAATACATATAAGCATACAATTCCCTCATATAACTTACTTTGACCCGGCATGTTACTCTTTCTTCGCCAATCTCTAAGACAAATATGACATTTCCAATCCTATACTCAATCTACACATAACTACTAACCCTTACATACATGAAGCTCTCTCTCAGACCCGAGCATGAGTACACATATGTACTATAAATGAGTTTTGGAGTTGCTCGGGCAAGGTACGGAAGCATAAACAAGCTGAAAAATCAACATCCAAGGCTGAAGGGTGAGTTGGCGCAGGGTACGCCAAAAGTGGCGTAGCCTACGCCACTTGCGTAGGCAAGGAGTGACAGAGTGGCATAGGCAGAAGGATTTGGCGTAGGCAAACTGGGCTTGGCGTAGCCTACACCAAAACTGGCATAGGGTACGCCACAAGCAGGTTTTGCTCAACGCTTTCCTTTTTCAACGCAATATCTTTCATGCCATTCTTACCCACAATTTCCGACATTCTAGCAGCTCATTTACTAACTCTCCCACCCATCATTCCACACATACCTTGATCAGTCTCGGATCGAATGCACGCCCCTACGAGCTTCCAGTTTGAGTTCAAGTGCCTAATATACTTGATTCGCTCAAACCTTGGCGACACTAGTTACATTTACAAAAGACAATGTCCAAGTTAGCTACCATGTGAATCTTTGACTCATAACCAAAACCATGTACTCTTTCAAGATTCCCATTCTATGTGAACATAATTCAATATCATAGATGCGAGTTAAGTTCGGGAATCACTTACCTCAAGTCCTCCAAGCTCATGCTCGTTTACTTGCCTCCTCTTGACCCATTAGCTTCCCATGCTTGAGTCCATCCTTCCTATCCTTTCATATCATCATGTTCACATCATTGTTAGCATACATGATCATTCACACTAACAACCATTCCCAACCAAATATCGCATTGATTTTCATTAGTCAATTTCCATCATACTTATAACATACATTCATAACCACATTTATTCTCACATCATGTAATCCCACTTATTATCATATATGCCTCATAGTTTTAACATGTTATGCGTCACATAGTGTTTCTAATCACACAATCAAGTTTGGGAGCCTAACCATGTTATTCTACACTATTGACTTGGCGGAAAGTCAACTTTCAACCATTCAAACTTTCTAGTTAGAAACATATATCCATACTAGTGTACTAGACCATATGAACTTCACCATAACAATAATTCTCATATATTTCGGAACACATACAGCCATATGATCACAACGGTTGTCATATACGTTCATACATTTCCTCACACACATACTAGGGCCTTCATAATCTCCAACTAGCAACATAGCCCAAGAATACCTCATAACACTAAATCCCTACATGAATGCTCCTTAGAACACAATTCTCATGCTAACCCACTTTCAATTATATTTATTATCATACTACTTTCATACTTATCCAATCTTGCCTACAATTTCACAAGTTAGACTAATCTAGGCATTTCATCAAACACTTGGTGTGCGTACAACATTTAAAGCACAATGTACAAGCAAATCATTAAACTTTCTTTTCAATGCACTCAATCAATTAACTAAGAATAGTCTTGGATTACACCAAGATCAAGACCCACTTTCATCATAAGTGTAAAACAATCTAACTAGTACAAGAATCAAGCATAGCCTTATGTAGACACCTCCATTCTTCCTTGATTCGCGTTTTTATACACACCCTAGGTTTCATCAACTCCAAAATTAACCTTAACATCAAAATCTACCAAATTGAAGGTACCTTTGGGTTTGATTGACCTTAAATCATCCATTTCTAGCTCATGCAATGATTTCTCCTTGATTTCTCACTAGATTGATCTTGGTAGTTGGGTTGGGGTTGAAACCCCCTTTTTCTCCTTCCTGATAATCGACCAAAACACACAATTGGTGTGTGTTTTTGGTGTTTGCCTCTTATTTAATAATTATAATATGGACTTTGGGTATTTGGCAATTTCCACCCTCCAACTTATAATCTCTTGACTTAATATCATTTTATTAATCCCGCCTATCAACGTCTTTAAATGAAGCAGGTTTTTGGGGCGTTACAGGTCATTGCTTTAGTTTGTTTTTTGAAGTCCTAGTTTTCAGGGTTGTTCCACTTTAGTTGATTAGCTATTTGATTGTTTGTTATTTTAGTTCATTGAGTTTGTAGTTTCTTTTATGTACTCTCAAGTTTATTAATCAATAATAGTGAATCTGTGCTGACTAGTATTTGAGTGTTCATCTTATTTATTTGGAGTGATATAGTTTTGTGCCAACACGTGGTATCAGAGTTGTGTGAGTAGATCCAACCATGACTGAACACACCAATCCAATCAAACCCTCACTCCAGTTTTTAAAGTCAAAGAGTATGAGCACTGGAGTGTGCGTATTAGAACCATTCTTAGATCAAGATATCTGTACGTGGGATCTTGTGACATTGGGTATCACTGATGATAGTGAGAACATGGCTGGAAATAGGAAGGAATTAAAAAAGAGATGCTCAGGCCTTGACCGTTATTCAACAAGGTATCCATGACACTTTGTTCTAAAAAATTGCAGTTGCTGAGTCATCCCAACAAGCATGGGATATTCTGTGGGTAGAATTCCAAGGAGATTCACAAGTTCAGGCCATGAAACTCCAAGGCCCGAGGAAAGAATTTGAAAACCCCTCTATGAAGGAGGGTGAGGTTGTTGGTGACTATTTTTCCCGAGTTATGGCTATAGTCAGTCAACAACGATCATATGGTGAAGATGTACGTGATCAAAAGATTGTAGAGAAGATTTTGAAAATTCTCACAGCCAAATTTGACTTTGTTGTTCCATCAATTGAGGTTGCTTATGATCTTGCCAATTTGACTCTTGTCAAGTTGATGGGATCACTGCAATCTTAGGAGGAGATGCTCAATTGCAGGACTAATGGAGATACAAAGGCTGTTGAGAAAGAGAAGAGTGATAAGCAAGCATTGCAGGTCTTCCAATCAAACGAGAGGATTAATTATGATGATGCTTCAAGAGTAAGAGATCAAGGTGCAAGTAGAGGTAGACGAAGAAACAGGATTAATAATGATAGGAACAAAGGATCCCAATGCTATCAATGCAACCGGTTTGGTCATGTCAAACGTGATTGTTGGTTTAATGAGGAAGGACAAGCCAGGGTTGAAATACTGAGGAGGAAGATCAAACAAATAAAGAGGCTCCTTATCTATTTATGGCCCTTAGTGCCAGTGAGTCTGAAAATCCAAAACTATGGTTTATTGACTCTGGGTGTTCCAACCATATGAGAAGTGCAAGGTTAAGCTTTGTGACACTTGATGAGGCATTCAAACAGGTGGACAAACTTGGTGTAACATTTTGTTTTTTTTTTTAAATCATGTGCGTTTATTATTCAATCAATAAAACGTCGAATTTTATCTTTCTTGTACGTTCTAAAAATATGTTGTGACATATTCGGGCTTATATAATCATAATATATACATATAATAATAATATAAACATGTTTTAATCACAAAATAATAAAAGGCATGGACCGGGACTCGAACCCGCGTCCATGGCCGGCTCTATGTGCACCCATGCCTTAACCAACTGAGCTGCAACTTATTTTGTAACTTTTATCAAACAGAATCAGACATAAACCTCACCTTATTCATACACGTTTGACTTTTGAAATTCAATCTGCGAGACATACCATTCCAAGATCACCAATCTGCGTCTTTTTGAATTCAATCTGTTATGGTAAGTATTAACCGACTTATACAGCGTTTTCCCCACGCTAATCACCATAAAAACCTTCCAATTCAAGCCCTTATACGCGTATACCCTTTAATGCGGGTTAAAAGTAAAAAATTTATGAATTCGAGTTTACGTAACCCTATTTATGCAATTCTTTATACTTGAAACTTTATACTTAAGCAATTCTGCATACATGTCTAGTGTAAACTTTAATGCCTCATGACTTAGACAAAGACAATTAGACTTAAACTTCAACTTGCATAATCATTAACCCTGATCAAGCCGGCGGTATACAATGATAGATCTATTGGATTGACAACCCCACCCAGATTCGTTGACCATCTTTTATGGGGAGCGCGGGTGATTGTTATCGTTCCAACGTTATATTAAGGTGAACCGTGGATGCGGGATGGACCTAAACTTTGTCGGAGGATTGATTATGTGCATACTATACTTGTTGTTTATTCATGTAGACTTAAACTTACATTAGACATATGAATTGAAAAACTTTTATTCTTTTCAAACTTATTGCTTGACTTGGTTTATGTATTCTCACCAACTTCTAGTTGACCCCCCCCCCCCATTTTTCCAAACTCAACAGGAAATACTGATGCTTGAAGTTTAGAGCTAGCATGAGGAGATATTTGAAGTTTTAAGCTTTGTTTGGTTATTTGATGTATTAGATTTCATTCAAAACTTTGTCATGTATTTCAAATTTCGATATTTCATTTTGAATAAATACTTATTTAAAACTTGATTACCATGTGCTACTGAACAATCATTCATATGTGACACCTCAATGTTTCCGCCATCGGTTGGGGTGTTACACTAGGTGACAAGAAGAACATGGCTGTAGTAGGAAAAGGTGCTATTAAATTAAAATGACAAATAGTAAGTTTAAGTATCTTGATGATATCTACTATGCACCAAATTTGGAATATAATTTAATAAGTGTGGGGTAGCTTATGAGAAAAGGGTATGCTTTGATATTTCATAATGATGCTTGTTCTATAATTCATAAGAAAACTCAATCTAAACTGATGAAAGTTCAGCTTGCTACTAATAATATGTTTCCTTTGGATTCTACTAAAGTCAAGGACATTGTGCCATCAAAAGGTCATGAAGAAACTAAACTGTGGCATTGCAGACTTGTGCATCTACATGCTCAAGCCTTGCAGCAAATGTACAACAAGCAAATAGTGATTGGACTTCCACAAATGAAGGGTTTTGGGCAGTGTGAAGGTTGTGCACTTATGAAAATTGTAACATTTCGCATTTAATTCTATGTACGTTACGAAAGTTATTAATAAAACGTCGATTTTTTTATCATTATCGTCCCTTTTAAAAATATTTCGTGACGCGTTTGGACTCTTAGAACCATACTATAAATATATAATACTATTATAGTGGTGATATTAATGTCAAAAAAATAAAAGCCTGGGCCGGGGTTCGAACCCGTGCCCAAGGCCGGTTCACACGAAAACAAGACATAACCAGCTGGTCTACAGCTTTAACTTGGTTTTAACTCTGACTGGTATATATATATATATTGTGTTTAGATGTGCAGTTGACTATTGAAAAGTCAACTGCGATCCAATCTCCCATAATTACACAATCAATCCGTGTTTCCAATCCTGTTATGGTAAACATTGTTGATTGTTTGACTAATACGCGTACTCAACACGCATAATCATCATCAAAGCATACCATAATCATGTCAATCATCGCGTCATTGTTTTTAATAACGATTCAAACATACCAAATCGATCACACGAGTGTTATACTATAAATTGAGCATTCATCCTCAGTCCCAAATCGCCGAATACACTATCCCCACTATCAATTTCTTCTAAAAATCCCATTTCAATCTTCAATCGTTCACGTTTGACTTTACGGTTGACCGAGCTTTACATCCACGATTTCAGTTCGTAAGTTTAATTTTTTTGTTGGGGTTTGTTTATCGGCCATAGAACAGCAATAACCCCATGAATAATCGGGTTATTGCTTGTTCGTTTTGATTATTGTAAAACCTAGGGTTCATACGATTTAATTTGGGGATAAACATGTTGCAGACTTCGTTATTTATATATTGCAGAACAACATTCATCACCAACTGATCAGTAGATCAGTTGGTGTGGATCTTTTCACTAAGACGCGAACCGGCCACGGCCAGGGTTCAAGTCCCTCTTTCCACGTATTCTTTTCTTTCTTTTTAAAAGGATTATATAACTCATTCATATAGACTATTTAATTAATTCGAACCTAGATTATTCGTTCTCAGGGTCCAGACCAACTGGTCTGGGCTTGTGATTTAAAACCCTGACCCGGGTTTGACGCGGGTTCGACCCCTAGCACATACAAACATTTTTTTTAACCCTTTATACTTATATATATTCATTATTATTTTTAAAAATGGTTTTAAAATACTAAAATTGCTTTATAAATTCTACAAAAATTATTTTATGATGTTCTAATAGTAAAGTTTATCATACAATTTTTTAGTTTTCCAAAAATTATTTATTTATTATATATAATAAATATTACAAGTTTATTCTATTATAATTATAAAATTCTATAAGAATATCAAAACGATTTTATAAAATTCTACAAAAATTATCCTAAGTTTATAAAACAATAGAAATTCCAGAAATTATTTTTATTTTTGAAAAATCATTTATTTAATATTTTTAATTGATTTTTGTTATTTTAATCATAAATAAATCATAATAAATTCATTTTTCAATATTTTTACACCAAAATTTTATATAAATTATATCTGTCCATTTAGAATAGAAATAAAAATTTTAATTTAAAAATTCTTTAATTTTAATATTTTTAGATATTAAAGTTATATTTTGACAAAATAGATATAAATAGACTAAATATTCAATTTTTAAGAAAATAATTTTATAAAAATTATTTTCATACTTAAAACCTTATAATGTGATCATCCTTAGTCAAAAACCTACAAAAAGACTTTTGTTTATTTATTTTTCGAATTTCTCTTATGTATTAAACAATTTATTTAATAATTAAACGAATCCTTATCCCCAAATTAGGAACCCTAGAAAATACTTGTAGACTAGAAAGACTTAGACTTATTTATTACCTTAAACATAGGGTAATACTTGGCAACGTTGGG
Organism: Ambrosia trifida; assembly: GCA_028751855.1. Classification (NCBI taxonomy): domain Eukaryota; kingdom Viridiplantae; phylum Streptophyta; class Magnoliopsida; order Asterales; family Asteraceae; genus Ambrosia; species Ambrosia trifida. The sequence continues at coordinate 38,942,193 of CM054126.1, forward strand.
CTACACATATTCTATTTCACGAGACTTAACACTTTGCTAAGGTGAGTTTACATAACCTCGTTTATGCAATTCTTTATACTTGAAACTTTATACTTAAGCAATTCTACATACATGTCTAGTTGTAAACTTTAATGCCTCATGACTTACACAAATACTATTAGACTTAAACTTAAACTTACATAATCATTAGCTGTGGCCAAGCCGGCGATATTCAATGATAGATCTATTGGATTGACAATCCCACCTAGATTCGTTGACCATCCTTTTATGGGGAGCGCGGCTGATTGTTATCGTTCCAACGTGATATTAAGGTGAACCGTGGATGCGGGATGGACCTAAACTTGTCGGAGGTTTGATTATGTGCATACTATACTTCATGTTTATTCATGTAGACTTAAACTTACGATAGACATATGAATTGCTAAACTTTTATTATTCTAAAACTTATTTGCTTGACATGGCTTATGTATTCTCACCAACTTCTAGTTGACCCCCCCCCCCCCCAGTTTTCCAAACTCAACAAAAATAATGATGCTTGAAGTCTAGAGCTAGCATGAGGAGATAATTGGAGTTTATGCTTTGTTTGGTTATTTGATGTACTAGAATTTCATTCAAGACTTTGATATGTATTTTCAAATTTTGGATATTTTACTTTAAATAAATTTCAATTAAAACTTAAATACCATGTGCTACTGAACAATCATTCTTACGTGACACCTCGATGTTTCCGCCATCCGTTGGGGTGTTACAAAAATGCATAAGATGCTTTTTGTAATCCAGTACAAAGAGAGAATCAGGAGTTCTTGAATTGATCCATATAGATGTCTGTGGGCCAATGCCTGTCAAGAGCTTAGGAGGTAGCATGTATTTCTTACTTTTTATAGATGATTTTTCAAGGATGACATAGGTTTATTTTCTTTAAAAGAAGTCTGGAGTCTTTGGAAAGTTTAAGATTTTCAAAGCTTTAGTGGAGAAGCAAAGTAGCAGGTATATCAAAGTTCTAAGAAGTGATAGGGGTAGAGTGTCACACCACGCCTATGGCGGAAACACGTGGCGCGACGGTTTAAGAGGATTAAGCCAAGATTAATGCAAACCACAAGTAATTAAAGAAACGGGTCATTTATTCAAGCGTCGAAAATCATGTTAATTGTTCATACATAATTGAAAATTGTTTTTAAGACAAATAAGGAGGCTCCACAGCGATATCCCGAATTCCTTGGGATAGGGTGACGAGACCTCTTCAAAACATCCAACGCCCAGTTTAGAGATTCCCCCGACCCTGCTTGCCATGTCGTCCTTCATCTATCAATTACCTTAAAGATATGTTTAAAAATTCGTCAATATATAAATATTGGTGAGTTCACAGGTTTTAGTTTAAATAAAACAGTATTTCATGGGAATTTCCTTGTTATGACAATTTATAGGAGTTGCAAGTTCCTACAATTCTACTTGAGCCTATAACCAAACCAAGACAAATAATAATGCCCCGCCCCAAGTCGTTACTCGGTATTCCTACGACTTGATTTCAGAATACGTGCACCCCAGGCATACGCCGATGCAAAATCGACGCTATCGATTAGGGGTGGGCCTTGTCAGGCACCAATAGTACTATCCAAATATTCCTTCGGTTTCACTTTCCTGAATTAATGATTATAGTAGAGAGGTCTCAACCCCGAGTGGCGATCACAACTCAAGTATCCAACCCGTCAAACAATTCCCAACATATCTTTCCCCCGTAAAAACGTTAAATAGTTTAGAAATGGGGCCGTGAGACTCACCTGAAACTGTGCTCGGCTCAAAGAAGAAAATAGCGAATTTTGCGGTCTCGCACCTACAAACGTCCTAGACGTATAAATCACCTACACCTATAGTGCATGTGCCTTGGCAAGTTGTACACCCAACTTCCCGACCACGTATTATCCAAATTCCCGTTTAATTTGTCTCGTATCCTAGGTTCATTGGCGATAGATTACCCTTTTCTTACAAGTTTAATATTCTTTGTAACTTGTATACTATTATTCTCGACACGACTCTACCCAACGTATAATTATTTTCCCATTTAAATAATTATACTTAGGATCGTTTCGCTCGATATAATATAATTTCTTATTACCCGATCCGACTTACTTTGCCACATATTTATTTTCCCATTTAAATAAATATGCTAAGTTCTTGTCGTTTGGTAATATATTCTTAACGCTCGACTCGACTCACCATGCTGTACATTTATTTTCCCATTTAAATAAATGTTCTAGGATCTTGTCGGTATTCACATGTTCGTAGATATACTTCACCTTCTCGTCTCGGTTTTCCTTCTCGCATATCTACTTTCCCATTCAAGTAGGTATACTAGAATTTCGTCGAGACGAGCATGGACCCGATTGCTGAACTTGTACCCAGATTCTTACCCTCTACGCTGCTGGACTCAGTAAGCTTCAACCCTGGTACTTTCCGGATTAGAGTGCCCATTCGAATGGCGTCCTCAGTGAGGCTTAGAGCGAGGTCGATAGCCTCGCGCATGGTCGTAGGTTTGGAAGCAGTGACCATGCCGCGTATCTGTGGCGCCAACCCGAATAGGTACCTTTCCTCCTTTTTGCTTTCCGGAGTAACCAAGCGAGGCACTAACCAGGAGAGATCATGGAATCTGGACGTGTACCCAGCTACGTCCGATCCAACCATGGTGAGGTTCCAGAACTCGGTTTCTAGCTTTTGCACTTCACTCGCCGGGCAGTATTCGGCGATCATCAGTTCTTTCAACTCCAACCATGACAAGGAGTAAGCAGCATCGTCTCCTAGTGATTGTACTTGGTTGTTCCACCACGTTAGTGCTTGGTCCAGAAATAGGTTAGTGGAGTACATGACAGCTTGTCGCGGGGTACAGCTGCTGATACGGATCACCGCTTCAGTTTTCTCGAACCATTTGACTAGTCCGACAGAGCCTTCAGTGCCACTGAAGTTGAGTGGCTTGCAGTCCAGAAAAGCTTTGAACGTGCAGCCACGCTCTCGCGAGGCCGTTTCTGCAATAATAAAATAGCATGTTATTATGGGGTAGGAGTTTCATGAAAACTCCCATTGCATATATTCGTAACCCTCTTACCGGTGGGGGAGTTTTCGCGTCGGTCGCTCCCCGTTCGATCCCGCGATCTCTCAGTGCGGGTGGCATTGTGTTCCGCAAGGGCTCGGGCTATGCGCTCCGAGACTAGGGCTTCCAGCTCCTCGGGTGTTGTGGGTAGTCCTCCATTTCCGCTGTTGCTTCGGGTGGCTGGTGCCATTTTTCTTCAATAATAATTATCAAAGGTTAATTCTTGGCGATCATTCATACAATATCGTCATACATAAAGTACAAATAACAACACAACACATGAACACAATAATCAACACCACGTCACCACATCATCACTCAAATCACAATATATACAGAGTAGGCAATAATAATCGTAGACAACCATAACACATTTTTTTACCATAACAAAATTTTCATTAATTTCAATACCACGAGTACAATGATTTGTTCGCAATAACAAAAACCGAGGATACATTCCTCATACATCGTTCTTTTGAAATACAATAGAAATATAATGTCATATACCGGCTCAATCCCGCTCGGCTAGGCAAAAATGTAGATGGGTGCTATAACCCATACTGTGCTACCATACTACTACTACTACCTATGTCTGCAGGTGATCTTCCCAGTGTCTCTGAAGTATCTCTACTGTGGTGGCGGCGGCGGGTTCTGATACTGGGGGGCGTACATGCTAATGGACATACTGATCGCCATAATACGATCATACAAGAATTGGCGATGCGCGAAATGTGCGTCGCCCGTAATCCCGCAATGCGCGTCCATGCGCAGTAACTCCTCAGCATAATGCGCCAGTGCATCTCTGGCGTCGATGATCCTGGCCCACATTAGTTGGGCCTGCTGCTCCATCTGGTTCACGATGCGCTGCACCGTGTCGGTGAGAGTCTGAAAGTCTCTCTCCAAAGAGATCACTGTGGACCATACCGGTCCGGACAGTGGGGCCATCCCGTGGGGCTGTGACGGCCCGGGGATGTCAGTGTACGTCGGCTGGGATGGGCCGACTATATCTGGTATCGGTAAGGGTGTGAAGGGTGGGGCAAAGCCCTGTAATCCAGTGAAGAAGTGGGGTGGTATCTGGTATGGGTCTCCTGCACCTAGAGTATACGGTGCAAGTGGTGGCATCATAAAGGGGGCTCCTGCACCCACAGTGAACGGTTCAGGTGGTGGTATGGTGAGCATCTCGGGTAGGGGTGGTAGTGTGGGAAAGGTGGTGATAGGTAGCGTCATGGGTGCTGATGAGGGGACTATGAGCTCGGCGAGTGGGATCATGAGGGGTTGTGTGACAGCGACCCACTCAGGAGCGGATATCACGGCGGTATGGGTGGGGGGGCTAGCAGTGGCGTGAGCTGCCAAGCCTGCTCGGTGCAGCTCAGAGCTACGGGCTGAGCTACCCTCGAGGATGTGCCCAGCAGAGGCTGGCCCATCCTGTGGTACGGGCTCTGGTAAGGCGAGTGGGGCGGTAGGGGCGTCCTCCATCATCGGAGCAACGGGCTCCTCCAGGTCTGCCGGTGGAATCGGTATAGCAATGTGCTCCACCGACGCAGTCGACTCGTCGTCGGAGTCGTCCGAGATCCACCCGTTGTGTCCTCGAGCAACGGGCACAAGTCTCATGCCCGGGGGAACGGGGATATGTGGGGTGGGTAGTGGCTCACGATCGACGTTGGCATGTCGATCGAATGGAGACTCCACGGTCTCTGACTAAGTGGGGGCGGGTCTCGACGGACCTGCACAGCCTACAGGGAAGTCCCTGACGGCTCGGATGGGGTGTGCTGGCAGTGGTGCGGCCTGAAAAGGAACTAGGGGCAAGTCAGCCGGTGGTGCCTCGGCCATTGGTAAATCGGCCACGGCGGCCATGTCGCCTCCAGCGGGGGCCCATGCAGGGTCCTCACTGGGGTCGGTCTCGTCGGAGCTGTCTCCGTCTGCGCCTCCAACGGCGGCGTCAACCTCCATGTCATCGTCCTCGGGATCGAGTACCACAACCTCGATCGGTGGGGGCGGCAATATCTGTATGCTACTGTCGTAGCTCGGCGCGGCGCTCGCAGCGTTCGACATCCCTGGCAAAAGAACCGTACTAACGTTGATGTATTATTCATTAGATAGTCAAGTATACATTTACAGTAATCTTCCTAACTTCTAATATTGAAATAACACGTATCGTTACCCATGGCTAGCTTGGTCGGAATCTCTTCATACCCAAATGTTCGTTGGAAAATTAGTTTATTGAGTTTTGCGTTTACTTTGAAAGCTTATCTTTTTGAACCAAATCCGGTTATAGTTTAGATTTTTAAAAATGCTAATTCGCTATAACCTTGGCTCTGATACCACTTTCTGTCACACCACGCCTATGGCGGAAACACGTGGCGCGACGGTTCAAGAGGATTAAGCCAGGATTAATGCAAACCACAAGTAATTAAAGAAACAGGTCATTTATTCAAGCGTCGAAAATCATGTTAATTATTCATACATAATTGAAAATTGTTTTTAAGACAAATAAGGAGGCTCCTCAACGATATCCCGAATTCCTTGGGATAGGGTGACGAGACCTCTTCAAAACATCCAACGCCCACTTTAGAGATTCCCCCGACCCTGCTTGCCATGTCGTCCTTCATCTATCAATTACCTGAAAGATATGTTTAAAAATTCGTCAATATATAAATATTGGTGAGTTCACAGGTTTTAGTTTAAATAAAACAGTATTTCATGGGAATTTCCTTGTTATGACAATTTATAGGAGTTGCAAGTTCCTACAATTCTACTTGAGCCTATAACCAAACCAAGACAAATAATAATGCCCCGCCCCAAGTCGTTACTCGGTATTCCTACGACTTGATTTCAGAATACGTGCACCCCAGGCATACGCCGATGCAAAATCGACGCTATCGATTAGGGGTGGGCCTTGTCAGGCACCAATAGTACTATCCAAATATTCCTTCGGTTTCACTTTCCTGAATTAATGATTATAGTAGAGAGGTCTCAACCCCGAGTGGCGATCACAACTCAAGTATCCAACCCGTCAAACAATTCCCAACATATCTTTCCCCCGTAAAAACGTTAAATAGTTTAGAAATGGGGCCGTGAGACTCACCTGAAACTGTGCTCGGCTCAAAGAAGAAAATAGCGAATTTTGCGGTCTCGCACCTACAAACGTCCTAGACGTATAAATCACTTACACCTATAGTGCATGTGCCTTGGCAAGTTGTACACCCAACTTCCCGACCACGTATTATCCAAATTCCCGTTTAATTTGTCTCGTATCCTAGGTTCATTGGCGATGGATTACCCTTTTCTTACAAGTTTAATATTCTTTGTAACTTGTATACTATTATTCTCGACACGACTCTACCCAACGTATAATTATTTTCCCATTTAAATAATTATACTTAGGATCGTTTCGCTCGATATAATATAATTTCTTATTACCCGATCCGACTTACTTTGCCACATATTTATTTTCCCATTTAAATAAATATGCTAAGTTCTTGTCGTTTGGTAATATATTCTTAACGCTCGACTCGACTCACCATGCTGTACATTTATTTTCCCATTTAAATAAATGTACTAGGATCTTGTCGGTATTCACATGTTCGTAGATATACTTCACCTTCTCGTCTCGGTTTTCCTTCTCGCATATCTACTTTCCCATTCAAGTAGGTATACTAGAATTTCGTCGAGACGAGCATGTGTACATATACCAATGCGTGAATTTTCCTTGTTAAGTCCATGTGTCGTTTAGCGTTTTTAGTTCATTACGTTATGTTTTCTCTCACGAATATTCTTTCTACACTTAGGAAAGTGTTACATAAGTTTCACCCGTGTTATACATATTTTATTTCCTTAAAATATATATGTTTTCATTTTGCCGTAATGGCATTTTCCTCATATGTCCGTTTATCCGTTTTCGTTAGTTCATGTAACTAAGCCCGTTAGTTAGCTTTTTCCACATTTTCTTCCAATATGCGTTCTATGGAAATATTATTCGTACTTTCCAATTCCGAACGTATATTTCTTGGAAAAATATACTTTTGTATTTTTAGCTCAACTTGCTAACTTGTAACCCAAAAATGTTTCCGATACTTTTATATTCCCATTTATATAAAAGTATCCATTTTTGTACAAGTCTTCCCAAGTCTTTACTAATATTTTATAAAACCTTTATTTTTATAAAATCCTTACGTTAACTTAGCCTCCTATTTTTATAAAACTTCTATTTTTATAAAAATACCTCTTTCAAAATATACATAAGTAGGTTTTTCATGTTTATCAAATTTAGTGGACTTTGAAGAATCATATTTTTCATGTTTGGTTATTTTTACACCATTTCATTTTTAATAGTCTTTTATTCCATTATCAATGCTATTAACATGTGGGTTTCATGTCTTTATCCAATCTATCAAATTTTCACTCATCCAAGTGAGTAGACTTTGAACATGCAACTTTTTCATTCATGAACATCTAACACATTCTAATATATTTTTGACATTAACTAGTCATCTTATGATGATTAAAATCATCTTTCATCATATTCAAATCCTTTTCACAAATCATGTTCCAATCATTATCCAACTCAAGTGTATGTTCATATTCTTACATCTTCTTAAAATATCATATTATTAATATCAAAACCATGTTTTATCCATATTATTATCATTTCATTTTCATCTTGTGAGATACATTAACTTTATATTTCAAAACTACCTTCTACCCATCAATGTACAACTTGCTCATAGAAGCACATAATATGAACATTAACAAACAAAACAAGGTTAAAACTTACTACTAGCTCAAGGCTAGGGAAGACAAGAACCTTGGATTGGATGGGGTTTAGTGTGTTCTTCCAAAGGGTTAAGCTCCAAGCTCTTGAAACACACAATGGGGTTTTGAAGGTTAATGATCTAGAGGTGATTTGGTAGTGTAAAAATTGTAAGAAAAATGTATTTGGAGGGGTGTAAGGTCACGGCCACAAGGAAGAAGAATAAGAGTTTTTGTGTTTTTGCTTCAAGTGTTCTTACTTGTGTGTATATAATATCTCTTCAAATCTTGCAAAGATCACTCAATATCTTGCCTTGGATTATGAAAGATCACAAAATAAAATCTATGGAAGATTATAGAGGGTGTTTGGCCGTGGATTAGAGAGAGAGTGGAGGGGATTTGTTGATTTTTCTTGGCCAATGTAATCCCATGCAATTATATGATTAGTGTCTTAATAATTGGGTATTTAAGAAGGTGAAGGGTTTAATGAGATAATCACAAAGATATTACCCATTTGAGTGGGCCATAGGCCGGCCCCAAGGGGGTTTTGGTGGGGTCCACTTTGCTAAATAATACCCTTAATTAGTTAAGTTAATCTTGTTCGGGTACCGTCCGGGTATTTTCGGGTTTTTATTCGCGTGCTATCCGAATATTAAAATACCCTTAATATTCCTTAACATAGTCCAGTTTAATTACTGATAAATTATTTTGGCTTTTGCCGGGTGAAATTACGTGTTACGCGCGTATCGGGTGCGGTACGCGCACTTTATTCGTTACCGGGAGGTTTGTACAATAAGTTTTCACGTATGGCTCTGAGGTTCCAAAACTCATTATATTTTTTGAAATTATCTTTTACTTTATATTCCGGGTTTCCGGGGTTCGTTTCGCTTATTTAATTTTTTACCGGGTAATCGCCAGTGTCCATACCGGATAGATTTGCTTGCGCATGATCCTATCATGTTTTGTCATTAAACTTATGCATTCCTATGCATTATTTGGGAATTGCTATCTTTCTAAGGCCTCAGTTAAATAATCAACACATAATTACGTTTAATTACGTTAATCGCGTATAGTTAATTAGTACGGAATTACCTTAATTTTGCCGGTTGTTACATTCTCCCCCCGTTAAGAGAATTCCGTCCCGGAATTCACTTCGAGTTCTCCGGTATAGGGGTCTTCTCGAATAGGGCGGGATATTTTTGCTTCATCCGGTCCACGCTTGGCATTCCAACGCACTTTGACCAATCTGATCTTACTGCGTCTTAACTTTTGGACCTTCCAATCGGTTACTTCGATTGGTTCTTCGACGAAGTGTAACTTGTCGTCAATGTGGATTTCGTCCGCATGGATGATGAGAGTTTCGTCGGATAAGCACTTCTTCAAGTTTGACACGTGGAACGTGTCATGTACACCGTTAAGCTCTTGTGGTAACTTGAGCTTGTATGCTACGGGGCCTATTCTGGACAAGATTTCGAACGGTCCAACATACCGTGGATTCAGCTTCCCGCGCTTTCCAAAGCGCGCGACACCCTTCCAAGGTGACACCTTTAGTAGGACCCTGTCTCCGACTTGATATTCCAAAGGCTTTCGCCTCATATCTGCGTAGCTTTTCTGCCGGTCACGTGCCGCTTTGAGACGTTCTTTTATCAGGAAGACCTTATCCGTCGTCTCTTGAACAATTTCGGGCCCGGTGAGTTGCTTTTCTCCAACTTCAGCCCAACATAGAGGAGATCTACACTTGCGTCCATATAGAGCTTCAAAAGGTGTAACTTGAATACTCGTGTGGTAACTGTTGTTATACGAAAATTCCACCAGTGGCAAGTGTGTATCCCAATTACCGTTGAAATCGATTGCGCATGCCCGTAACATATCTTCCAAGGTCTGGATGGTTCGTTCACTTTGACCATCGGTTTGGGGATGATATGCGGTACTCATGTCAAGGCGAGTACCGAGGGCTTCATTCAAACTTTCCCAAAATCTTGAGGTGAAACGACTATCTCGATCGGAGATGATGGAAATAGGTACACCATGCTTAGACACTACTTCCTTAATGTACAAGCGGGTCAGTTTCTCTAACTTATCCGTTTCGCGAATCGGGAGGAAGTGTGCAGATTTTGTCAATCGATCAACGATTACCCAGATCATGTCATGGCCGCTTGTTGTCTTGGGTAACTTGGTAATGAAATCCATGGAAATCTGCTCCCATTTCCATTCCGGTATTTCCGGCTGCTGGAGCAAGCCGGATGGTCTCTGATGCTCGGCTTTGACCTTCGCGCAAGTCAAGCATCGTGCAACATATGCCGCTATATCTCTCTTGAAATTTGGCCACCAATAAAATTCCTTCAAATCGTGAAACATCTTGTCTGCACCAGGGTGAACCGAATATCGAGAGCTGTGAGCTTCGGCCAATACTAGTTCACGCAATCCACCATACATTGGTACCCAAATTCTATTCATGAAATACAAGGTTTGATCCGCCTTTGGCTCCAGCGAATCAACCATCTTCCGCAATCTTTCACCTTTGACATTCTCGGGTTTAAGAGCGTTGATTTGAGCTTCACGAATCCGGTCAGTCAGGTTCGTGTGGATAGTTAGACCCAAAGCTCGGACACGCAACGGTCTAACCCGTTCCTTGCGACTTAAGGCGTCAGCTACCACGTTCGCCTTCCCGGGATGGTATTTTATCTCACAATCGTAATCGTTCAATAATTCGACCCATCGCCGTTGTTGCATGTTCAATTCCTTCTGATCAAAGATGTGCTGCAAACTTTTATGATCGGTGAAGATTGTACACTTGGTTCCATATAAATAATGTCTCCATATCTTGAGCGCGAATACCACGGCTCCCAATTCCAAGTCGTGTGTAGTGTAATTCTTCTCGTGGAGCTTTAGTTGTCTGGAAGCATACGCTATGACCTATTCTCGTTGCATCAATACGCAACCCAATCCCTGGTGAGAGGCGTCACAATAAACCACAAAGTCCTCCGTACCATCGGGGAGTGATAGTATCGGGGCGCCACATAACTTATCTTTTAGCAATTGAAACGCCGCTTCTTGCTTTTCCGTCCATTCGAACTTCTTATCCTTTTGGGTTAGCATAGTTAAAGACTGTTCTATCTTAGAAAAGTTCTCGATGAACCTTCTGTAGTAACCCGCAAGGCCAAGAAATTGTCGTACTTCAGTAGGAGTTATAGGGGCGTCCCAATTTTTAATTGCTTCGATCTTGGCGGGATCGACATGTATACCCTTTTCATTCACTACATGGCCTAGGAAGTGAACCTCTCGAATCCAAAAGTCACATTTCGAGAACTTAGCATAGAGTTTCTCTTTGCGTAGTACCTCAAGGATTAACCGAAGATGATCCTCATGTTCTTCCTTAGTGCGTGAATAGATCAAGATGTCATCAATGAAGACAATGACAAATTTGTCCAAGTATGGCTTACACACGCGATTCATCAAATCCATGAAAATAGCTGGTGCGTTGGTTAAACCGAATGGCATTACTAAAAATTCGTAGTGCCCATAACGAGTCCTGAATGCTGTTTTCGGTACATCCTCTTCTTGGATACGCAACTGGTGATAGCCGGACCTTAGATCAATCTTGGAGTAGAAACTAGATCCTTGAAGTTGATCAAATAAATCGTCGATTCGGGGAAGAGGATAGCGATTCTTAATGGTTAACTTGTTCAATTCCCGATAGTCAATGCACATTCGAAAAGTGCCATCCTTCTTCTTTACAAATAAGACAGGAGCTCCCCAGGGTGAGAAGCTTGGTCTTATGAAACCTTTGTCCAACAACTCTTGCAGTTGTCCAGATAGTTCCTGCATCTCGGATGGAGCTAAGCGATATGGCGATCGCGCTACGGGTGCAGCTCCAGGAACAAGGTCGATGCGGAACTGGACTTGTCTAGGTGGTGGCAATCCTGGCAAATCTTCTGGGAACACATCTGGAAAATCTCTGGCTATCGGAATGTCTTCTAACCTTCGCTCGTCGGACTTCTTATCTACCACGTGTGCCAAGAATGCAACAAGACCTTTCCTTAAACACTTTCGAGCCTTCATGCTGGTAATAATTCTTAACGGCGTCCCACACCTTTCCCCTTGGATCGATAGGGTTTCACCGCTCGCGAGGGGAACTTGAATTACTTTGTCGTTGCAAACAACGACGGCGCGGTGTGCGGACAACCAATCCATGCCAACGACTATGTCAAAACTACCCAGTACGACCGGTAATAGATCAATGCCAAACTCGTGACCACAGAGATCTAACTTACAACCTTTCGCTACTTCTCGAGTTTCTATAGTCTTACCGTTAGCCAGTTATATAGAGTAAGGTGTATCTATCTTACTAGTTTTTAGCCCAAGTAATCTTTTAAATTCGACAGATACGAAGCTAAAATCGGCGCCAATATCAAACAATACAGAAGCATAATGACCATTAAGAGGGAATGTACCAGTGACCACGTTAGGGTCTTGTCGTGCATCACCGGCACCGATCACGAATGCCCGCCCACGGGCTTGGTTGTTGAGCTTAGGACAATCCCTCTTCCAATGATCGAGCGATCCACATGCGAAGCAGGGTCTTGCTCCTCCGGTTTTCGGTGCTCCAGATCGACATTCTTCGGTCTTGTGCCCAGAACGGCGGCACTTACCGCAGATCACCTCATTCTTTCCTTGATAACCTTGTTTCCCATTGTTTCCACGTCCAGTGGCTACATACCCTTTCCCTTTCTTGCCTGAACTACCCGTTGATCCATCCTTTTTCCTTTCATCGCGCTTACGCTTCCCAAACCTCGGCTTATTCCCCTGGTCGCTGGACCCGATTGCTGAACTTGTACCCAGATTCTTACCCTCTACGCTGCTGGACTCAGTAAGCTTCAACCCTGGTACTTTCCGGATTAGAGTGCCCATTCGAATGGCGTCCTCAGTGAGGCTTAGAGCGAGGTCGATAGCCTCGCGCATGGTCGTAGGTTTGGAAGCAGTGACCATGCCGCTGTTGCTTCGGGTGGCTGGTGCCATTTTTCTTCAATAATAATTATCAAAGGTTAATTCTTGGCGATCATTCATACAATATCGTCATACATAAAGTACAAATAACAACACAACACATGAACACAATAATCAACACCACGTCACCACATCATCACTCAAATCACAATATATACAGAGTAGGCAATAATAATCGTAGACAACCATAACACATTTTTTTACCATAACAAAATTTTCATTAATTTCAATACCACGAGTACAATGATTTGTTCGCAATAACAAAAACCGAGGATACATTCCTCATACATCGTTCTTTTGAAATACAATAGAAATATAATGTCATATACCGGCTCAATCCCGCTCGGCTAGGCAAAAATGTAGATGGGTGCTATAACCCATACTGTGCTACCATACTACTACTACTACCTATGTCTGCAGGTGATCTTCCCAGTGTCTCTGAAGTATCTCTACTGTGGTGGCGGCGGCGGGTACTGATACTGGGGGGCGTACATGCTAATGGACATACTGATCGCCATAATACGATCATACAAGAATTGGCGATGCGCGAAATGTGCGTCGCCCGTAATCCCGCAATGCGCGTCCATGCGCAGTAACTCCTCAGCATAATGCGCCAGTGCATCTCTGGCGTCGATGATCCTGGCCCACATTAGTTGGGCCTGCTGCTCCATCTGGTTCACGATGCGCTGCACCGTGTCGGTGAGAGTCTGAAAGTCTCTCTCCAAAGAGATCACTGTGGACCATACCGGTCCGGACAATGGGGCCATCCCGTGGGGCTGTGACGGCCCGGGGATGTCAGTGTACGTCGGCTGGGATGGGCCGACTATATCTGGTATCGGTAAGGGTGTGAAGGGTGGGGCAAAGCCCTGTAATCCAGTGAAGAAGTGGGGTGGTATCTGGTATGGGTCTCCTGCACCTAGAGTATACGGTGCAAGTGGTGGCATCATAAAGGGGGCTCCTGCACCCACAGTGAACGGTTCAGGTGGTGGTATGGTGAGCATCTCGGGTAGGGGTGGTAGTGTGGGAAAGGTGGTGATAGGTAGCGTCATGGGTGCTGATGAGGGGACTATGAGCTCGGCGAGTGGGATCATGAGGGGTTGTGTGACAGCGACCCACTCAGGAGCGGATATCACGGCGGTAGGGGTGGGGGGGCTAGCAGTGGCGTGAGCTGCCAAGCCTGCTCGGTGCAGCTCAGAGCTACGGGCTGAGCTACCCTCGAGGATGTGCCCAGCAGAGGCTGGCCCATCCTGTGGTACGGGCTCTGGTAAGGCGAGTGGGGCGGTAGGGGCGTCCTCCATCATCGGAGCAACGGGCTCCTCCAGGTCTGCCGGTGGAATCGGTATAGCAATGTGCTCCACCGACGCAGTCGACTCGTCGTCGGAGTCGTCCGAGATCCACCCGTTGTGTCCTCGGGCAACGGGCACAAGTCTCATGCCCGGGGGAACGGGGATATGTGGGGTGGGTAGTGGCTCACGATCGACGTTGGCATGTCGATCGAATGGAGACTCCACGGTCTCTGACTAAGTGGGGGTGGGTCTCGACGGACCTGCACAGCCTACAGGGAAGTCCCTGACGGCTCGGATGGGGTGTGCTGGCAGTGGTGCGGCCTGAAAAGGAACTAGGGGCAAGTCAGCCGGTGGTGCCTCGGCCATTGGTAAATCGGCCACGGCGGCCACGTCGCCTCCAGCGGGGGCCCATGCAGGGTCCTCACTGGGGTCGGTCTCGTCGGAGCTGTCTCCGTCTGCGCCTCCAACGGCGGCGTCAACCTCCATGTCATCGTCCTCGGGATCGAGTACCACAACCTCGATCGGTGGGGGCGGCAATATCTGTATGCTACTGTCGTAGCTCGGCGCGGCGCTCGCAGCGTTCGACATCCCTGGCAAAAGAACCGTACTAACGTTTATGTATTATTCATTAGATAGTCAAGTATACATTTACAGTAATCTTCCTAACTTCTAATATTGAAATAACACGTATCGTTACCCATGGCTAGCTTGGTCGGAATCTCTTCATACCCAAATGTTCGTTGGAAAATTAGTTTATTGAGTTTTGCGTTTACTTTGAAAGCTTATCTTTTTGAACCAAATCCGGTTATAGTTTAGATTTTTAAAAATGCTAATTCGCTATAACCTTGGCTCTGATACCACTTTCTGTCACACCACGCCTATGGCGGAAACACGTGGCGCGACGGTTCAAGAGGATTAAGCCAGGATTAATGCAAACCACAAGTAATTAAAGAAACAGGTCATTTATTCAAGCGTCGAAAATCATGTTAATTATTCATACATAATTGAAAATTGTTTTTAAGACAAATAAGGAGGCTCCTCAACGATATCCCGAATTCCTTGGGATAGGGTGACGAGACCTCTTCAAAACATCCAACGCCCAGTTTAGAGATTCCCCCGACCCTGCTTGCCATGTCGTCCTTCATCTATCAATTACCTGAAAGATATGTTTAAAAATTCGTCAATATATAAATATTGGTGAGTTCACAGGTTTTAGTTTAAATAAAACAGTATTTCATGGGAATTTCCTTGTTATGACAATTTATAGGAGTTGCAAGTTCCTACAATTCTACTTGAGCCTATAACCAAACCAAGACAAATAATAATGCCCCGCCCCAAGTCGTTACTCGGTATTCCTACGACTTGATTTCAGAATACGTGCACCCCAGGCATACGCCGATGCAAAATCGACGCTATCGATTAGGGGTGGGCCTTGTCAGGCACCAATAGTACTATCCAAATATTCCTTCGGTTTCACTTTCCTGAATTAATGATTATAGTAAAGAGGTCTCAACCCCGAGTGGCGATAACAACTCAAGTATCCAACCCGTCAAACAATTCCCAACATATCTTTCCCCCGTAAAAACGTTAAATAGTTTAGAAATGGGGCCGTGAGACTCACCTGAAACTGTGCTCGGCTCAAAGAAGAAAATAGCGAATTTTGCGGTCTCGCACCTACAAACGTCCTAGACGTATAAATCACTTACACCTATAGTGCATGTGCCTTGGCAAGTTGTACACCCAACTTCCCGACCACGTATTATCCAAATTCCCGTTTAATTTGTCTCGTATCCTAGGTTCATTGGCGATGGATTACCCTTTTCTTACAAGTTTAATATTCTTTGTAACTTGTATACTATTATTCTCGACACGACTCTACCCAACGTATAATTATTTTCCCATTTAAATAATTATACTTAGGATCGTTTCGCTCGATATAATATAATTTCTTATTACCCGATCCGACTTACTTTGCCACATATTTATTTTCCCATTTAAATAAATATGCTAAGTTCTTGTCGTTTGGTAATATATTCTTAACGCTCGACTCGACTCACCATGCTGTACATTTATTTTCCCATTTAAATAAATGTACTAGGATCTTGTCGGTATTCACATGTTCGTAGATATACTTCACCTTCTCGTCTCGGTTTTCCTTCTCGCATATCTACTTTCCCATTCAAGTAGGTATACTAGAATTTCGTCGAGACGAGCATGTGTACATATACCAATGCGTGAATTTTCCTTGTTAAGTCCATGTGTCGTTTAGCGTTTTTAGTTCATTACGTTATGTTTTCTCTCACGAATATTCTTTCTACACTTAGGAAAGTGTTACATAAGTTTCACCCGTGTTATACATATTTTATTTCCTTAAAATATATATGTTTTCATTTTGCCGTAATGGCATTTTCCTCATATGTCCGTTTATCCGTTTTCGTTAGTTCATGTAACTAAGCCCGTTAGTTAGCTTTTTCCACATTTTCTTCCAATATGCGTTCTATGGAAATATTATTCGTACTTTCCAATTCCGAACGTATATTTCTTGGAGAAATATACTTTTGTATTTTTAGCTCAACTTGCTAACTTGTAACCCAAAAATGTTTCCGATACTTTTATATTCCCATTTATATAAAAGTATCCATTTTTGTACAAGTCTTCCCAAGTCTTTACTAATATTTTATAAAACCTTTATTTTTATAAAATCCTTACGTTAACTTAGCCTCCTATTTTTATAAAACTTCTATTTTTATAAAAATACCTCTTTCAAAATATACATAAGTAGGTTTTTCATGTTTATCAAAATTATACTTAGAAAAACTATTATTTACGTTTTTGACACCGAACTTTCCGCGAACATATTTTTGGACCAAAGTTTCTAAAATACATATTTTAGTCCTTCAACTTTCTAAGTTACAATATTAGTCCCTTAACTTATTCTTGTTGCATTTTTCATCACAACTTTCAGTGTTAGCATTTTTCCTTCCAATTTAGTGGACTTTGAAGAATCATATTTTTCATGTTTGGTTATTTTTACACCATTTCATTTTTAATAGTCTTTTATTCCATTATCAATGCTATTAACATGTGGGTTTCATGTCTTTATCCAATCTATCAAATTATCACTCATCCAAGTGAGTAGACTTTGAACATGCAACTTTTTCATTCATGGTCATCTAACACATTCTAATATATTTTTGACATTAACTAGTCATCTTATGATGATTAAAATCATCTTTCATCATATTCAAATCCTTTTCACAAATCATGTTCCAATCATTATCCAACTCAAGTGTATGTTCATATTCTTACATCTTTTTAAAATATCATATTATTAATATCAAAACCATGTTTTATCCATATTATTATCATTTCATTTTCATCTTGTGAGATACATTAACTTTATATTTCAAAACTACCTTCTACCCATCAATGAACAACTTGCTCATAGAAGCACATAATATGAACATTAACAAACAAAACAAGGTTAAAACTTACTACTAGCTCAAGGCTAGGGAAGACAAGAACCTTGGATTGGATGGGGTTTAGTGTGTTCTTCCAAAGGGTTAAGCTCCAAGCTCTTGAAACACACAATGGGGTTTTGAAGGTTAATGATCTAGAGGTGATTTGGTAGTGTAAAAATTGTAAGAAAAATGTATATGGAGGGGTGTAAGGTCACGGCCACAAGGAAGAAGAAGAAGAGTTTTTGTGTTTTTGCTTCAAGTGTTCTTACTTGTGTGTATATAATATCTCTTCAAATCTTGCAAAGATCACTCAATATCTTGCCTTGGATTATGGAAGATTGCAAGGGATTATGTAAGATCACAAAATAAAATCTATGGAAGATTATAGAGGGTGTTTGGCCGTGGATTAGAGAGAGAGAGTGGAGGGGATTTGTTGATTTTTCTTGGCCAATGTAATCCCATGCAATTATATGATTAGTGTCTTAATAATTGAGTATTTAAGAAGGTGAAGGGTTTAATGAGATAATCACAAAGATATTACCCATTTGTGTGGGCCATAGGCCGGCCCCAAGGGGGTTTTGGTGGGGTCCACTTTGCTAAATAATACCCTTAATTAGTTAAGTTAATCTTGTTCGGGTACCGTCCGGGTATTTTCAGGTTTTTATTCGCGTGCTATCCGAATATTAAAATACCCTTAACATTCCTTAACATAGTCCAGTTTAATTACTGATAAATTATTTTGGCTTTTGCCGGGTGAAATTACGTGTTACGCGCGTATCGGGTGTGGTACGCGCACTTTATTCGTTACCGGGAGGTTTGTACAATAAGTTTTCACGTATGGCTCTGGGGTTCCAAAACTCATTATATTTTGTGAAATTATCTTTTATTTTATATTCCGGGTGTCCGGGGTTCATTTCGCTTATTTAATTTTTTACCGGGTAATCGCCAGTGTCCATACCGGATAGATTTGCTTGCGCATGATCCTATCATCTTTTGTCATTAAACTTATGCATTCCTATGCATTATTTGGGAATTGCTATCTTTCTAAGGCCTCAGTTAAATAATCAACACATAATTACGTTTAATTACGTTAATCGCGTATAGTTAATTAGTACGGAATTACCTTAATTTTGCCGGTTGTTACATAGAGTATTTGTCACATGAATTCAGTCTTTTTGTGAGTTACATAGGATTAAAAGGTAGTTAACAACTCTCTATACCCCTGAACAAAATGGTGTGAGTGAAAGAAGAAATAAGACTGTGGTTGAGAAGGCTGAATGTATGTTATAGGCTAAGGGACTTCCAAGTTATTTTGGGTAGAAGTTGTCCACATTCTTAATATGAGCCCATCAAAAGATTTAGATGCAAAGACACATATTCACATTTGGACTGGTAAGAAACCAAAAGTGGAAGATCTCAGGGTGTTTGGGAGCCTAGCTTATGGACTGAAACCAAGTCAGATGAAACATAAGTTTGAGGCAACTTTTGCTAAATGCATTTGATAGGATTCTCCTATCCTTTAAAAGGCTACAGGTTGTATAACCCATTGACCAAGCAGATTATTTCAAGAAGAGATATCAAATGTTTTGAAGACAACGAATGGGACTAGTTAAAGACAAACAATGATCAAAACAAGCATCTCTGGGATTTAAGTGTTTTTGATAAGTTTCTTGATGATGCAAGAGATCTTGCAGCTGGTGAACAAGATAACACTATAGCTTCATCTGGAACTGAAGGCATAAGTACTGGTGATCATGGTCAATGCAGCAGTTCATTCGGACCCTCAACTCAAGGTTTAAATGGAGGTATAGAAGCTACTGTTGATGCCTCATCATTTGTCATAAAGGCAAAGTCCATTAGTGAGGTGTATGATCAAAACCTCTCTAATGGAAGATTACATTGTATGTGAATTTTCCTTGAACATAAGTGATCCTATGTGTTTTGAAGATGCAGTTGTTAAAAAGGAATAGAGAACTATTATGATAGAAGAAATCAAGTCAATTTGACAAGAATGATACATGGTAGCTTATGGAGGCTTCTATTAACAAGAATATAGTTGGTTTGAAGTGGTTGTATAAGCCAAAGCTAGGACCAAAAGGACATGTCTTAAAGTACAAGGCAAGGTTGGTAGCTAAAGGCTATTCACAAAGAAAAGGAATGGACTTTCAAGACACTTTTGCTCATGTTGCTAGATTTGAAACAATTAGGATTGTTCTTGCTAGTGTTGCCTATGGTTGGTTAATATTTTAGTTGGATGTTAAATCATCCTTTCTAAATGGCAAGTTAGAAGAAGAGATATATATTGAACAACCAAAAGGGTTTGAAGTGAAGGACTAGGAGCATAAAGTTTACAGATTGTTTAAGGCCTTTTATGGTCTACAACAAGCACCCAGAGCATGGAACTCCAGGATTGATGCTTATTTTCTGAGCAATGATTTTGTAAGAAGCAACTAGGGGTGCAAACGAGCCGAGCAGCTCGCGAGCTACTCGAGCTCGGCTCGGTAAAAAGCTCGAAACGAGCCGAGCTTTATCGAGCTCGAGCCGAGCTTGAGCCTAAAACAAAGCTCGTTTATTTATTGAGCTCGAGCTCGAGCCTAACATGTGAAGCTCGTTAGGCTCGTCGAGCCTTATCGAGCCTAGTATAATATTAGTTTTTTTAATATTTAATAATATTTATCATTCATTTAAAGTTGTTTAGTAAACGAGCCCCGAGCCCAAGCTTCACTTGTCGAGCTCACGAGCCTAAATGAACAATTATTTATATTATTTTTATCTATTATATTAACTAATAAATACTAAACGAGCCGAGCCCGAGCCGAGCTCGAGCTTGAGAAATTATAAACGAGCCGAGCTCGAGCTTTGAAAACAAAGCTCGAATCGAGCCGAGCTCGAGCTCGAGCTCTTATAACTTAATCGAGCTCGAGTTCGAGCCTGGTCGAGCTCGGGCTCGGCTCGGCTCGTTTGCACCCCTAGAAGCAACAATGAACCCACCTTGTTTGTCAGAAGAAGTGAAGGTAAAGGGGTTATGTATTTGTGTTTGTATGTAGATGATATTATCTACACCAGTAATAATGAGCAGCTATTTCAAGATTTTAAGAAGGGCATGATGCAGGAGTTTGAGATAACTGACATGGGCCTTCTCAGATTCTTCCTTGGTCTTGAAGTGTACCAGGGCAATGAAGGAATATTTGTGGGTCAAAGGAAGTATGCAAAAGGAATGCTGATCAAGTTTGGGATGCTAGGGTGCAAAACTGAAGAAGCACCTATGAATTCAAATGAGAAGCTGAGAAGGGAGGATGGTTAAGAAGCTGTTGTTGCTGCAATATAGAGAAGTCTAACTGGTGGGCTTATGTACTTGCAGCATACTAGGCTAGACATTAGTTTTTCTGTTAATGTTTTGTCTAGGTTTATGCAGGTTCCCATCAAGACTCACTTTGGGGCAGCAAAGAGAGTTTTAAGATATGTTGTAGGATCCTTGCATTATGGTCTCATGTATGATGTGAACAAGAAGATATTATTGCAAGGATTCACTGATAGTTATTGGGCAGGACGCCTAGATGATAGAAAGAGTATTACAGCCAACGTGTTTACTTTAGGAAGTGGAGCAATTTCATGGTGTACTAAGAAGCTAAATTCTATAGCTCTTTCAAGTACAGAAGCTGAGTACATCTCAGCTATTAGTGCTAATTGTTATGCAATATGGTTGAGAAGAAATCTAACTGATCTGCAAGTAAGTTCTAAAGAAGGCACAGTCATCTGATGTGATAGTAGATCAGCTATACAATTGTCTAAAAATGCAGTTGTAGATGGAAGGACCAAACATATCGAGTTGAAACATAATTTCATTCGAGATATGGTTGCTCAGAAGCAAGTCTTATTGGAGTTTTGTGGCATAGATGTTCAAGTGGCAGATATCCTTACCAAACCATTGTGCAAAGAGAAGTTTGTGAAGTTCAGAATAATGCTTGGAATGAGAGAACCTGAATTAAGGGGGTGAGAAATAGTTCAAGTTCATGCATGTGTTGCATGTATGCACAGGATTCACAAGTTAAGTTTGAATAATGGCGGTTGCTTTAGTTTGTTTTTTGAAGTCCTAGTCTGCAGGATTGTTTGTTATTTAAGCTCATTGAGTATGTAGTTTCTTTTATGTACTCTCAAGTTTATTAATCAATAATAGTGAATCTCTGCCGACTAATATTAGAGTGTTCATCTTATTTATTGTGAGTGATATAGTTTAGTGCCAACACTTTAACACATCACTTGTATTTAAACACTTCAAATACCAACAATAACCTATGAATGGATATAATATGATTAATTGGGGTGGCGGCACAACTTGTTACCTGTCTGCCAGTCATTATGTAAAATTCTATTAACGTATGAATTGATATAATATGATTAATTCAAATACCAACAATAAAACCTACTTGAAATTGTCAAAATTGACACTAAATGCTATAAAGTCGAATATACCAAAGATTCCTTGAAATAAAATCCAATCACGAACCATTCTTGCGGCTAATTAGGCTGGTGGATAAGCAGACGAGAGGTAGCCCCCGTCCCACCATATCTGCCCCGTCCCACATCCAAACACCGCCCCAACCCCCCGTCCGAGACACCGGTGTCCCTCCCGTCCTCCTTGAGACATAAGGGACGGACCAATCACAAATTTTCTTCTTTTTTTTTAAATTCCAACGGCTCTTTCCCTTTAATGGCTAGTTTTATATATATATATATATATATATATATATATATATATATATATATATATATATATATATATATATATTTTAAAACCAATACAACAATATAAACCCAAACCATCCAAATAAACCCTCATAAATCAACCAAAACCAACAAAAAAACCTCTCTACTTTCTTTAAAAAAATAACAAACAATGTCATACTTACCATTGGTTGATTCCTCATCTTCGTCGAGCGAAGAAAACCGGATTTTTGTTAATGCGATTTGGGAAGCGGCACAATTAATCGTGGCGGAGGAAGATGAAGGCCGAGCTATTTGTGAGTTCGATGAAAATGCGGTGGAAGAGAATACTTCCGGATGACCAAGCGCAAGAAGAGTTAAACGATTTCGCGTTACGTAACGAACACATATATCATCATCTAAAAGCCGACTTGATCGAATATATATGAAACAACGGACAGGACGAGTAGTTTGTAATTTTTTATTTTAATTTAGGATGGTTTGTAATTTTTTTTTTTTTAATTTAGGATGCTTTATTATTTTTATTTTAGGATGTTTGTAATTTTTTATATAATTTAGTATTTATTTGAACATTATTTTATTTATTTATTACTTTTATAAAAATAATTACAATTAATATTAAAAAACAAAAAAAAATATATTAAATGCTTGAGACATGCGTTTTTCATGTCTGCACACCTCACCCATGTCTCAAGAATGGTGAGACACCACTTTAGTGATGTGACAGCCTATGTGGCACTGAGACACCACTGTTGAAAGTGTAATTCAAACATCCTCAAGGGGCAATATGGACAATACACAAGATGCATGAAAAGCACGTGTGCATGGCCAGCCAGTTTAGGGTTTTTGAATAAGTCCTTTGTGACCGTTTGGTTGAGTCAATAAGGTGGCCGAGTCTCTAGCAATCTGTTACGATTTCTATTATGTTTGTGATCTATTTAAGGAGTCAAGAGTCATAGCTTTGTATTCATTCACTTTTAAGCATTGTTCACAATTACTAAATAAAGCATTCGACTCTTTTCATTTTGTTGTTTATTTACTGCTTTTATACCATCAGTGGTATCAGAGCTTGGTCTCTATCCTGTTTAATTCATTCCATGGCTGAAATCAAACCCAATAACACCCAAGTCATTCCAGTTTTCAAAGGTGAAGGCTACGAATACTGGAGTATTCGAATGAGAACAATACTAAGAGCCCAGGACGTGTGGGAACCAGTAGAAGGTGGTGTCCATGTACGAGGAGATCAGGACAGACAAAGAGAATCCAGGAAGAAAGATGCGAAGGCATTGGCTATCATTCAGCAGGGAGTTCATGACAATCTATTTTCAAGGATTGCCAGTGCTCACACTGCAAAAGAGGCCTGGGATACACTCAAACTGGAATATCAAGGTGATGTTCAGGTTCAAGCTGTTAAACTCCAAGGGCTGAGAAGAGATTTTGAAAATCTCTCCATGGGTGAGTCTGAACTTGTTGGTGATTATTTTTCTCATGTAATGGAGATTGTTTGTCAGAGAAGGTCCTATGGAGAATTGGTTGAAGATCAAAAGATATTGGAGAAGATACTCAGGAGTCTATCAGCAAAATTTGACTATGTGGTCCCTTCCATAGAAGTTTCCTTTGATCTCACAACTCTTACCCCAGTTCGATTGATGGGATCTCTTCAATCTCAGGAAGCCAGGATGATGAGTAGGAATGCAGGAAAGGCAGTAGAAAACGCAGATGAACAAGCATTGCAAGTGATTCAAAGTCCAAAGAAAAATGAAGGATTTGGTGGAAGTGGTTCAAGAGGACGTAGTAAAAGCAGTTTTAGAGGCAGAGGTAGAGGAAGATCACAAGAGAGAGGAAGAGGTCCTCAATGCTACCTTTGCAACAGATTTGGGCATGTTAGAAGGGAGTGTTGGTACAATGATGAGGCTCAGGTGAATGTAGCTACACAAGAAAACAATGAATCAGAAACTCAAGATGATCAGTATCTATTCCTGGCCTTCACCACTGACCCAGAGGTTAACTCATCTATTTATGATCAGTCTTTTTCTCTTATGGCTAATGTTACTTATGATGGGTCAACCAGTTCATTGTGGTTCATAGACTCAGGGTGTTCTAACCACATGACTGGTTCAAAGGGTAGTTTTGTCAAAATTGATGAATCTTTTAAGCTGTCTGTTAAGCTAGGAGATAAGAAAGAGATTCAGGTTGAAGGAATAGGAGAAGTGAGAGTTGTCACTCCAAATGGGCAGGCCAAGTATATAGAAGATGTCTATTATGTGCCTCAGTTGGAATATAATCTTCTCAGTGTTGGTCAGTTGATGAGAAGAGGATATGCTTTGCTATTTGATGATGATGCTTGCATAATAATCAACAAGAAGTCTGGTACAACCTTGATGATAGTCAACTTGGAAAAGAATAATATGTTCCTTATGGATGTGACTCAAACAAAAGCTGTACAGTCCAATAAAACTGATGAAGAAGCTAAGATATGGCATGAGAGATATGGTCATCTACACTATCAAGGGCTGCAACAGCTGTATAATCAAGGTATGGTTTTTGATCTCCCTAGTATTAAAATTCAAACACAGTGTGAGGGTTGTATTCTTGGGAAGCAACACAAACAACCCTTTAGTACTAGTAACTGGAGAGCTAAAAAGAAACTTGAATTGATCCATTCTGACTTGTGTGGACCAATGCAAGTTTCAAGCTTGGGGGGTAGTAGATACTTCCTGCTGTTCATTGATGATTACTCAAGGATGTGTTGGGTTTATTTTTTAGAAAAGAAATCAGAAGTTTTTGCCAAGTTCAAACAGTTTAAAGTTATGATTGAAAAAGAAAGTGAATGTAGCATTAAGGCATTAAAAACTGATAGAGATGGTGAAAATACCTCTAATGAGTTCAACAAGTTTTGTGAAGTAAATGGTATAAAAAGACTCCTGACACCTCCCTATACCCCTGAGGGTAATGGTGTTAGTGAAAGAAAGAACAGGACAGTTCTTGGCATTATGAAAAGTATGATAAAGTCAAAAGAAATGCCAAAACTGTTCTGGGCAGAAACCACTGCTACTGCTGTCACTGTGCTGAACTTGTCACCTACAAAAGCCCTTGATAACAAAACCCCATTTGAAATATGGTATGGATACAAGCCACATGTGAAGAACTTGAAGGTATTTGGTTGCATTGCATATGCACTATCACCTGCTCAGTTGACACAGAAACTAGATGACCAAGGTGAAAAATGCATTATGATAGGATATACATCTCAGACCTTAAGTGGTTATAGATTGTATAATCCTATTACAAAAAAGATACTGACTAGAAGAGACCCCAAGTTCATTGAAGAGTCCAAGTGGGATTGGAAAGGAAAAGAAATTGAGAACAACTATATGTTCTTAGAAGACACAACAATTGAACAAGAAATGGAAAACCTTGAAGCTGAAACTGAGCATCAAGGTGCTCATGGTACTAATTCAAATGTTGAGTCTTCTGTTGTTTCAGGTGATCAGGGTGAAAGCAGCATGTCCAGCTCCCAAACCAGCCCCAATGAAGCTGTCAAATACAGAAGCCTGCAGGACATCTATGCCAACTGCCAGTTTGCTCTCACAACAACTGACCCTATGTCCTACAAAGAAGCTGCTGACAAGAGAGAGTGGCAGAATGCTATGAGAGAAGAATTAAGCTCAATCAACAAGAATGAAACATGGCAGCTAGTGAATCAACCAAGAGGAGCTAATGTAATTGGTCTCAAATGGCTGTACAAGACTAAACAGGGACCCAGTGGTGAAGTGGTGAAGTACAAGGCCAGACTAGTGGCCAAGGGGTATGCTCAGAAGCATGGTATAGATTATGAGGAGACTTTTGCTCCTGTGGCACGTTTTGAAACAATCAGGATGATCATAGCTGTAGCTGCACATCATGGATGGACTCTATTCCAACTTGATGTTAAGTCTGCTTTTCTGAATGGTGAACTTGATGAGGAAATCTTTGTTGAACAACCAGAAGGATTTATAGTGGTTGGGAAAGAACAGATGGTGTACAAGCTGAAGAAAGCCCTCTATGGCCTAAAGCAGGCCCCCAGAGCATGGTATTCTAAGATTGATGCATATTTTCTAAGTGCAGGCTATAACAGAAGTGCCAATGAACCCACTTTGTATTTCAAGAAAGTAGAAACTGATGTTGTGTATGTGTGTCTGTATGTTGATGACATAGTGTATACAAGCTCAAATGTCAAACTTGCTCATGAGTTTAAGAAGAATATGAAGGCCCAGTTTGACATGACAGACTTGGGACAGCTATCATACTTTCTTGGGTTGGAAATAAAGCAAACTGATCAAGGAGTATTTGTTGGGCAGGAAAGGTATGCAATTAATCTCATTAAAAAGTTTGGTTTATTCAACAGTGAGAGTGTCCCTACTCCTATGAATACAAGTGAAAAGCATCAGTCTTTGGATGGGTCAGATTATGTTGATGGTACCTACTATAGAAGTCTAGTAGGTGGCCTTATATACTTGACCCACTCAAGGCCAGATATAGCTTTTGCAGTTGGGGTAATGTCCAGATTTATGCAACAGCCTACTAAAACACACTTAGGGGCTGCTAAAAGAATTTTAAAGTATGTGTTGGGAACAGTAGACTTTGGATTACGGTATGAAAAGGCAAAGAAAGGAATGGATGTGGTCCTAGTTGGGTACACTGATAGTGACTGGGCAAACTCAGTAGATGACAGAAAAAGTGTCTCTGCACACATTTTCTCTGTTGGGAGCAGCATGATCACATGGAGTTCCAAAAAGCAGCATGTGGTGGCACTTTCTAGCTCTGAAGCTGAATACATATCAGCAACAGATGCTACATGTCAGGGAATATGGCTAAGAAGAATCATGGAAGATCTTGATCTAGGTCAGCAGAATGCAACAGTTATCTTTTGTGATAATAGCTCAGCCATCTGTTTGTCAAAGAACCCTGTCCAACATAGCAGGACTAAACATATTGAGCTTAAGTACCATTTCATTAGAGATATGGTGTCAAAGAATCAAGTAGAGTTGAGGTTTTGTACAACTGATGAACAAGTGGCAGATATTCTTACTAAGGCGCTCAACAGGGTAAAATTTGAAGCTCAGAGAAGAAGACTTGGTGTTAGGAAGTTTGAATTAAGGGAGGGTGTTGAAAGTGTAATTCAAACATCCTCAAGGGGCAATATGGACAATACACAAGATGCATGAAAAGCACGTGTGCATGGCCAGCCAGTTTAGGGTTTTTGAATAAGTCCTTTGTGACCGTTTGGTTGAGTCAATAAGGTGGCCGAGTCTCTAGCAATCTGTTACGATTTCTATTATGTTTGTGATCTATTTAAGGAGTCAAGAGTCATAGCTTTGTATTCATTCACTTTTAAGCATTGATCACAATTACTAAATAAAGCATTCGACTCTTTTCATTTTGTTGTTTATTTACTGCTTTTATACCATCAGTTTTGATGTCTGCTTACCCACTGGCCTTAGTCCACTGGTGCATTCAGCTCTACAATTCAAATTTATACAATATTGTAAGATTGTTATGGCTTTCAATCATTGATTTCATTCCATAGAGTCCCCAATATATACAACTAGCATTCCCTTATATTTGGGAAGCGATAATTACAAATATTAATGATAATGAAAGCTATCTATAAATACAAAGTCAACTATACTCTAATACACCCCCGCAGTCGAAGCAGGAGGAGGACGGATGTTGAGACTGGAGCGGAAGTCATCAAACAGAACGCGTGGTAGACCTTTGGTGAATATGTCAGCAATCTGTAGGCGGGTAGGTGTGTGTAGAATCCGAATAGTGCCGCGTTGCACATGTTTACGCACGAAGTGGATGTCTAGCTCAATATGTTTAGTGCGCTGATGTTGAACCGGATTGTTGGATAAATATATGGCACTAATATTATCACAATACACAAGAGTGGCCGTGGAAAGGGGGCGCCGCAACTCGAGTAATAGATTTCGGATCCAACAAATTTCTGCAACTACATTAGCGACGGCGCGATACTCTGCTTCGGCACTCGAACGGGAAATGGTGGACTGGCGTTTTGAGGACCAGGATAGCAGGTTAGTACCCATGTAAACACAGTAGCCGGATGTTGAACGACGGGTGTCAGGGCATCCTGCCTAGTCTGCATCTGTGTAGGCCCGAAGAGAAATGGAGGGGCAGGATGACAAAGTGAGTCCGTGAGCAGCGGTGCCCTGTATATACCGTATGATGCGTTTTAACGCATTCCAATGATCTGTGGTCGGGTTATGCATGTGAATACAGATTTGTTGGACCGCATAACTGATGTCAGGTCTTGTAAAAGTAAGGTATTGAAGAGCACCTGCAAGACTTCTATAAAGTGTCGGATTATCAAATAGATCACCTGACGTTGCACTGAGCTTTGGTTTGGTGTCAACAGGAGTAGCCACCGGATTGCAGTTTTCCATACCTGCCCGACTGATAATATCCTTAGCATATGATTGCTGAGAGAGAAACATGGTGTCACCAGAACGAGTGACAGATATGCCCAAGAAATAGCTGAGAGGTCCAAGATCTTTCATTGCGAATTCAGCCGCGAGGCTGCCCATGAGAGTCACCCTTAGAGCTTCTGACGATGTGGTGAGGATAATATCGTCAACATATATTAATAAGTAAGCAATGTCACCCCCGTGATGAAATGTGAAAAGAGAATTATCACATTTACTTTGTGAGAAACCAATAGATGTAACAAAATCCGTAAAACGTTGGTACCAAGCTCTCGGTGCCTGTTTAAGCCCATATAATGACTTTTTAAGAAGACAGACATGGTCGGGATAATCCCGATGTCGAAACCCCATGGGTTGATACATGTATACCGTCTCTGTAAGGTTGCCATGCAAGAAGGCATTGGTTATGTCCAACTGATGTATGGACCAAGACTGAGAAAGTGCCAATGTAAGAACGGTACGTATGGTAGCCGGTTTTACAACCAGACTAAATGTTTCACCACAATCTATTCCAACCTCCTGATTTCGCCCGTCACAAACTAGACGAGCCTTGTACCATTCAAGAGTTCCATCCGACCTGTATTTATGACGAAAAAGCCACATGCTACGAATAATATGCATATCAGGATGTCTCGGGACAAGTTCCCAAGTCTTGTTTTTAATTAAAGCATTGAATTCGTTTTTCATGGCATTATGCCACTCCGGATTAGTCAAGGCGTCTACGGGATTTTTAGGGACCGGGGCAATGGTGGTAGTGGAAAGGTTAAAAATGGTTTTTGGTTTGGTGATACCCGTCATGGAGCGGGTAGTGATGGTGCGAGCCAGGGGGCGGGAGGCGGTGGAGGAGGTGGGGATGGGGCAGGGCTTGGTGTGGGGGACGGATGGGCCTGGGTGGTTTCTGTGGAGTGGGTATGTTGTGGAAGTGTGCTGGAGAGTGGATCAGGGGGTATGGGAGAGTGGGCCGTGGTAGTATTTTGAGTGGTGGGTTGGGCCGAGTGGATATTAGGTGATGGTGGGTTATTTTGGATGGAAGGTGTGGATTGGGTATATAGAAATGGGTGGGTGGGGCTGTCTAGGAATGAGTATGTGTGTGTTTTGGGTTTGTTTGTTTTGGCAAATGGGAAGATGGTTTCGTCAAAAATTACGTGACGATTTATGGTGATTGTGCGAGTTTTGAGGTCAAGACATTTGTATCCCCGGTGATTGGAAGGGTAGCCTAAAAAGACGCAAGGGTATGAGCGGTAGGCTAATTTGTGGATGGTGGTATGAGGTATGAGGGGATAACAAATGCAACCAAACACGCGAAGGTGGTCATAGGTGGGTAGGCAGTTGTATAGTCTTTGGGTGGGTGTTTGGAAATTGTGTATTTTGGTGGGTATAATGTTTTGTAGGTAGGTAGCGGTTTCAAGGGCATGGTGCCAGTATGTGGTTGGGGTGGAGGAGTGGGCGAGGATAGTGCGCATTAGGTTATTTATGGTTCGGATTTTGCGCTCCGCCTTGCCATTTTGAGGTGAGGTGTGAGGGCAAGAGAAACGGAAATGCATGCCATTTTGTGTGCAATAATTATTGAATTAATTATTGGCATATTCACGTCCGTTATCACATTGCAATTGTTTAATTTTGGTGTGAAATTGGGTTTGGATAAAGTTGGTAAATTTAATAAACATGGCAAATACGTCTGATTTGTGGGCAATTGGGTAGGTCCATAGAAAATTGGTGAAATCATCTAGAAATAACACATAATAACGGTGACCCCCATTAGAGATGATGGGGGATGTCCAAACATCACTGTGAACAAGATCAAATGGCAAAGACGTACTTGTATTAGAAGAAATAAAAGGTAGTCTAGTGTGTTTTCCAAAAATACAAGCAGTGCATACTTTATTATTTAAAGAACCACAAGTAATTGAACTAGAAGTTTTTAAATTTTGCAAAATGGCAGGGCCTGGGTGACCCAACCGTTGATGCCAGATGTCTTGAGTAATTGCTGCAAAAGTAGACGCAGACTGAAGAGGAGTGATGTTGGATGGACTGAGTGTGTAGAGATCCCCCGAGCTATTGCACCGTAGGATAGGTTTCTTGGTCTGTAGGTCCTTCACAGTAAAACCATAAGGGTCAAATTCAACAGATAATTGATTGTCGGTTGTAAACCGGCGGACAGATATAAGGTTTTTAACTAAGTTAGGGACATATAGGACATTTTTTTAATTTAAAAGGCGGAAAGGGTGGTGGTAGGGTGATGTCGCCTTGGCCTAATACCGGAATGGTTTTGCCATTCCCAACAATAATGTTGTGAATAATGCTAGAATTAAAAATAGACTTAAACAAATTTGCCTGAGGAGACATTGTACCTGAGGCGCCCGTATCCATGGTCCAAGACGGGTCGTTCTGATGTAGAGCTAGGTTGTAAAGTGCCTGAGCAAGATCTGTCGGGGCGTATCCAGCCGTATAAGATTGGGCCGAAGACGAGTTGGGCCTGGCCCCAAGACACCCTGCTGCGCATTTTGTGAGTGGGCCGAGTGGTTAGAGGAATTCTTGGGTATTGGGTTTGACGGAAAGGGACAAGGGGGAAAGGCCCAAGGAGCCCATGGTGAGGGTGTGTAGGTCTGTTGAGGTGAGTTTGTCCACGGGGAAGATGGCCAATAAGGTTGAGGATAATTGTGTGATTGTTGGTAGCGGCCTCTGCCGTAGGAGAGACGTCCGCGACCGCGGCCTCGACCACGTCCACGTCCCCGTTCAGTAGAGTCACCGCGATTTCGAGTGTCGGGTGAAGGGGAGGATTGTGTGGTTGTGTGGAGTGCGGTACCCGCCGCTTGGGAGGCGAGTTTGGCTTGATTGTTTTTGTGGTCCTCAACCTGACATAGTTTTGAACGGGTGGTATAAAAGTCGGGTAAAGGGTGGGTTTGTTGGAGAATGATCGAGATGTTCTCATATTGTTCCGTCAAACCGGTTAGGAGTTGTAGGACAAGTTGGTTTTCGGTAGTGGGTGCACCAAGACTTATGAGTTGATCATAGATCAATTTCATAGCTTGGCAATAGGCGGAGATGTTTGGAAATTGGTCGAGGCGGGTATGAAAGAGTTTGTTTTGGAGGGAGATGATGCGCGCAGCCTGATTATCCAAAAAGAAATTTTGGAGACGGCTCCACGCGTCATATGCGGTAGTGTTTTTAATCATAATGGTGTGAACCAAATCTTGGGAGATGGTACCGTATATCCATTGTAAAACAATGGCGTCTATACGTTCCCATGACGCAAGAGATGGTTGGGCGGTGGTGGTGGTGTCAGAAGTGGTCGAGGAAGATGAAGCGGGGCGGGGTTGAAGGTGATCAAACACGTCGTATGCTTTGCAATGGATAGTAAATAACTCGGCCCATGTGTTATAGTGCTCAGTTTGGCTATCTAGGGTGATAGGTATAAAGTTTTTGATGTTGGATACGGTTATAGCGGGATGGATAGTGGACGACATGATGGAAAAAGAGAGGTTGTATGGCTGTTCTGCGAAGCAGAAGATGTGCGCAGGCAGGGGAGTATGTGACGGCAGAAAAGGAAGAAGCAAGGGTGCTAGGGTTTGGCGATTGATACCATGTAAGATTGTTATGGCTTTCAATCGTTGATTTCATTCCATAGAGTCCCCAATATATACAACTAGCATTCCCTTATATTTGGGAAGCGATAATTACAAATATTAATGATAATGAAAGCTATCTATAAATACAAAGTCAACTATACTCTAATAAATATGTCTATATTGCTATGTGTTGTTCAAATGGTTTTGACGGTCGTGTAAGTCGGTTCTCATGTCCTAACTCTGAGTCCTGGTTCAATTCACTCTGCTAGAACGGGTCCCGGGATAGAGCCTTAAGGACCACCTTACAATGGCCAAGTTAGATGTCGATATTGAATTAGCATAGTACATGATAGTATATGAAACTGTAAACATCAAATTTAAAATAGGGTTTAATTGTCAACATATAATTTCAAATTCTTCACTTGTATGTTATACACACCGACAAAATAAGTCAGCCAGATATGATTTACATAAAGTATTACTAGAAACAAACAACATACAGTAAAAAAATAAACAAAAAAAGATCTTAGGATTCTCTTGTCTACCATGGAAGCATATACATATCCTGTGTGTGTACGTGTGTGTGTATATATATACATATATATATGTGTCACCATACATGTGTGTGCTGCAAACTTCCATTTCATTAAATGTTGTTGTCTGGATGAACGCTAACGTACGAATTAAGGTTTTTGTCTTTTTGATGTGAAAAAAATAGTATAAATTGTATTGGCATGAGGGCCCATGCATACATGTCCTTTACTTTGACAACTTAATTTCTTGTATATTCATTTATATATATGTCACCTTTCACTCTCGTTATATATGTTGTTGCTACAGTGGTTTTTTGTTTATTCCTGTGTTAGTATTTGTACTAGGACTCGGTAAACTATGTTGAAGGCGATTCAACTTTTTTTCTGACCAAATGTTAATGTAGTACTGAAAGTTCACTCAACATCATCATTAATTCATGTAAAATTGTACATAGCATAAACTTTAATAAGATTAAAATGTACAACAAAAGGAAGTTGTAGGTTAAATTTAGTTTTTTTTTTAAATAAATTTATATTAACTTTCAAAGAAACTTGTCAAGTTACATTAAAATAAAAGGTCGACATTGAACAACAAGTTTTTCATTTTGTTTAACGTAAATTGATGTATACTTTTATCATTTTTTAAATAAAATCGATAATTTTAATTATCAGTTTTAATTTGAGCAAAAGGAAGTTGTGGTTTAAAAATAGTGTTCAAGCTAGTTGTTCATGTCTCACGCTGGAATTAGTTGGGAGATTATAATTATGCATCTATAAATAAAAATACATGTGTCGCACCTAATTAGATGTATTGTATGCGTCACATACTCACATACAAATATCACTAGCTAATTTGTACATTAATGATAACCATGATATATGTCTTCTTTCCTCAAATTTTTTAATTGCTCATAGATGTCGCAGAAGAGATGCAACTTTGTCAACTTTATACGTGTAGCTTCTTCTTTCTTTCGGTTTAGAATCCAAATAAATGATTTCAGAATGACGGCCTCTAAACAATATATATTAATATAAATTGATGTACATTCGGAAGACAAGGATGCACACGTACGTATGTCTAACACATTTATTCTAAGATTTATTTCATTCACTTGCAACGCTAAGGTACATATTTAACACATACCTAACGCATTCGTGCAAATTTTAACGCACTAAAGCTCAAATTTACTATTGTGTTTTTAAGATACAATTTTAACACTTACGTACGTCTGACACATTTATTCTAAGATTTATTTCATTCACTTGCAACGCTAAGGTACATATTTAACACATACCTAACACATTCGTGCAAATTTTAACGCACTAAAGCTCAAATTTACTATTGTGTTTTTAAGATACAATTTTAACACTTACGTACGTCTAACACATTTATTCTACGATTTATTTCATTCACTTGCAACGCTAAGGTACATATTTCACACATACCTAACGCATTCGTGCAAATTTTAACGCACTAAAGCTAAAATTTACTATTGTGTTTTTAAGATACGGTTTTAACAGTTATGTATAGTTTTTAACACAGTGACGCACAGTCGCACACCTTTGATACACTCATAAAATCAATTTTTGAATAAAATCAATTTTTACAATAAATGTAGTTGATCAATTTTAAAAATAAAATTCTATTAATGGCAAAAAAAATTCAAAAAAAAAATGTTGCGCCTGGTCAATGATTATAATATTTCGTTTAAACTCGGTATAACTCTCTATTCTTACAGGGTAAAGGTAAGGTTGTCTACATTTTACCCTTCTCAGACCCTACTTTAGCTTTTGCGATTGGTAGGATTAACTGAGTATGATAATGCATGATGTTTAAACTAGATATAATCATGTGTATAAATCAGTGTTGTTCATGTCTCATGAACGAACAGAAATTTTGTTCGTTTATTTAAACAAACGAACATGACAAGAGCTGCATTCGTTCATTTGTGTTAGTGAAAGTTCAAAAATGTGTTCGTTTATATTTGTTTGTGTTCAATAGTTCATTAAGTTTATAACCTTTAGTTTTTAATTTAAGTACTTTAAAATGCCTACTAATAGATTATTTAATAAATATTAGTGTATTACATATATTAGTATTACTTCACGTGTTTTGACTTACTATTATTTTGAGTTTATTTTGGGTAGATTAAATGAGGATTTCAAGTTTAATATGACGGTTTTGTATTTGGTAATTATGTAATAAAGATAATGTCATGTATGTATAGATAATTGGATTAGTATATATTTAACGGATAAAGTTTGTGATGAAAAATGTTGATTTTATTTGAAATTTAATGTGTTAGTTTGTGCTCGTTTCTGTTTGTGAACGCATCATTTCGGTTCATTTGTTTCCGTATGCGTTCGCTTTTTCCGGATACCTAAATTTAATAAATAAATACAAACAAACACGAATACGTCCATTTTCTTAATAACAAACGAACATGAACAAAAAATATTGTTCGGAACAGTTCGTGAACATGTTATTTGTTAACAAATGAACACGAACAAAACTTTATTTATCTTCATTTTGTTCGTTTATAGCCCTATTTGCAATGAATTATTTAGAGTTATTTTTCATTCAAATACATAAAATATTTGCTGGAGAGCGTTGTTTCTTCTGTCTTTCAGTTTTGAATCACAATAAATGATTTCATAAGAGTTACCTATCAATAAAATATATTTATATAGATTGATTTACATTCGTAATTCATGTCGCACACGTCTAACACACTTGTTCTATGATCTATTTAATTCACTTGCAACACTAAGACACATATATAACCAGTAGCGGATCCAGAAAGTTTGATGAGGGGGTGCAAAAACATGTCGACCCAAATTAAGTTTGGTCAAATAAACTCGGGTCAAATGGGTTGCGTAATAATACGGATTGGGTCGGGTCACAAGTCGAAACAGGCTTCGTTCCAACAGTTTCAATTGTTATATTAAAAGGAAAGTGGTTGCATCATTTTAAGTAGTATCAAAGAAAACGAAATTTAGAAAGTAGCTTCGATCCAATAGTTTCATATTTAATCCGATACAACTTCATCTCAATTTATTTGACTATTCATTTCAACTAAATTGATCATATCCAACTAAAGAATAAATAAAATAAATATTTTGTATCTTTATAAATAACATAAAGCATGTTACGATAAAAATACATCTAAAATAAAACAAAGTAAATAAATAAAATATGACTAAATGTTCTGAAATGAACTAATTAAAATACAATACCTAAATTCATGTAGTATTTTTAAAACATTAGAACTAATTTACCAAATAACGAAAAACTAAAAAAAATAATATAATTATTAATAAATAAAGTCTATGAGGTTTACTCTCACTAGGCTGTAAGTCTATGTTAGTCAATGACAAAAATAAGAGAAACCATCGATATAACCACCTACCAGTCGTCTTCTCACTTCTCCCTTTTATACCTTATAAGAATGACCAGAAGACATAGAATGTCTCCACCATAACTCCTTCGTTGGCTTGTTTCTTCACCAATCATATCCATTATTTCATCACAGGTTGCCTCTGGACCTTTTTAGAGGGTGCCTTTTGGATTTTCTAGAGGGTCCTGTTACATTTTTTCTTCAAACTTTCAGACTCTTTAATACTAACAGCCCAAACTGAGGGGGTGCCTGTGCACACCCTAACTTGTGCATGCATCCGCCCCTGTATATAACACATTACACATACCACACATCAGTGCAAATTTTAAAACACCTAAGCTCAAATTTAACAACTATTGTTTTATTTAGATTCAGTAACCAGTACTATGAGATATTAAATAAATTTAAATTAAATATGATTACAGTATTCTACCTGCTTGTAAGACCAGGTGTAGTGGATCGTGAAAATGGGCATGGAATAAGAGGAAAACGCCCCAAAACGTCAGGCACACAGCCCCCTGAGCGTTTTGAGGCTGTTTTGGACAGGGCTTGCATTATTTATGCTGAAAACTGGCGTGGAATAACCTACTTTTTGCTAGGCCAATCAAGTATATACAAGTGGAGCAGGTTGAATTTCCCCTACCACTACGTTTGGTCTAATGAAAAAAAGTTTGATACTTGCTCTTTAACGATCATAATCATTTTTATTTTGAATTATCTTATAAATTATATAAAAAAGATTAATATAAATTTGTTTGTGCGTTTATTTATTTTTTAACAATTTAATTACATTAAATCCGACTTCGAAGGACCTCAAACCATAACCTTAAAAAGAAAACATTTTAACTTTACTAATTTGTTGATTGGAAATCCTCATTAGACCCTCCATTATGATGGAGTGGTCAGAGCAATGATGATAAGAACTAGACCTACCTCGCTGGAGGTCGTAAGTTTGAATCCGAGTCAACACGAGTTTTATCCAGTTGATGGGGTTACCTTGGGAACTTGTTCCTGCTTGGGGTCTAGGTGCGTTTGTTGATGTGTTAAGATACAGTTCTCGTGGAACGCCAAACCCCACATTGAAGCCAGTGTAGAGTCGATTAAGATAACATAGTCCGAACAGATGTGGGGTGGCGGGCCTACAATTAGCAGGTGTGGCCAACTGGTGTTTGAAATCAGATTTGGTTACATATTGTTGTTCGAATAGAAGTTTGGAGGGAAAGGATTAGAGGGAGTTTTGAAAAGTGGTGTGACATCCGTCACTTTTTAATAATAATAATAATAATAATAATAATAATAATAATAATAATAATAATAATAATAATAATGATAATAAATAAAAAAAATACAAGCCTTATTCCCACAAAAAAAATACTTGAGCCCAACTAACACCACTCTAACCTATCAACACAACCAAACCATAGCCCAAACCCCCTTTTTATTCTTTAAACCGAAGCCCATTAGAAGCCCAGTAACGCAGCCCACAGACAAGTCTGGCCCAGCTCACATCCCTTTGCCCCTCCTCTGTTTTAAACAAAAAAAAATAAAGTGTGGCTCCCTGGGATCGAACCCGGGTCAGTCCACAACACAACACGCGTACACACCACTGGGCCAAGCCCTTGTTCCTGATTTAAAACCAAACCTAATTATATTTACCCCTTCTATATCGCTGCTTTCCTTCTCTTCCCTTCTCTGCTGTTACGCAGACCAGCAATCAATCACCAGTAAAAACGACGGTCAACCACCTTTGACCAATTAATTGCAGCGATTTTGGAAACCTTGGACCGTATGACTCGTGGACCAACATTCCTGTCCGTAATCTACTCCTAACTGACTCGAATTTCACGCGTTACTATACATAAACGGGTCAAACATTCTAAAACATTTAATCCGAGCTTTGCCTATAAATTGAACAAGGATTAACAAACTTAAGATGCCGAAACACAAACCTCTACTCTCAATTTCACCTCAAAACTCTTCCTAATCTGCATAATCATACACGTTTGACTTGTTCTTTTGACCGTTCGTCCGTAGCCATTCACGCATATTAGGTAACGATTCTTGCTTTGGTTTTGTTATTCGGCCTATCATAAACAATAGCCCTAAGGTCTCAGGGGCTATTGTGTGCAAATTGTTAAGATTTGAAATCTAGGGCTCGTAAGGTTTATATTGGGGAAGAACACTTATGCTTAAAAGGTATAAAATTATTTCGAAACAAAAGGTATTACAAATCTGATCCTCAGACCAGTTGGTTGAGGTGTTTGGCTGAAATAATCGAACCGGGTTTGAACCCAGGTTCGAGTCCCATAAACAACATTTTTTTTTTCTTTTTAAAACCCCTTTATTTATACATTTAACCTTCTAATCTTTTAAATAGATTAAAAATACTAAAACTAATTTATAAATTCTATAAAATTTATTTTATGCTTTTCCACTGATAAAGTTCATCATTCAATTTTTAGTTTTCAAAAATTTATTTATTTAATATATATAATAAATAATTCAAGTTTATTCAATTTTATTTATAAAATTCTATAAAAATATCTAAACGATTTTATAAAATTCCACAAAAATTATCTTAAACTTGTATAACAATATACATTTCAGAAATAATTTTTATTTCTGAAAAACCGCAAGTTTTATATTCTTAATTAATTTTTGTTAGTTTTTATCATAAATAATTCATAATAAATTCATTTTTCGATATTTTTGCACCAAAATTTTACATAAATTATTTCTAGTCATTTGGAACAGAAATACAATTTTTAATTCAGAAATTCTTTAATTTTAATAGTTTTAGATATTAAAGTCGTATTTTGACAATTTGAAATAATTAGATTAAATATTCTATTTTCAAGATAATAATTTTATAAAAAATATTTTCATACTCAAAACCTTATGTTATGATTATATTCAACTTAAGATTTTACAAAGAGACTTTTATTTATTTATTTATTAAATTTCATGTATTTAATAAACAATTCATTAATTAATCAAATAAACATTTATCCCCAATTCGAAGCCCTAGAAATACATGTATCCTAGAGTTATTTCCCTTACACATTATCAAATTCTTTAGGTTGATACTTTGAGATAGTTCCAACACATATTTCGTTGTCCAAGTCCAATTTCAAGTTATTACGTGAACTGTGAGTATTCCTACCCCTTTTTGCTTTTATACATTTTTGGGGTGTTACATGTACACTATTACAATTTCAAATACAAGTTTACATTTTTACAATACAATTCTAGTACTATGTGCATTGCTTACAACGTGCTTTATGCTTAGACATTACATGTGGATTACATTTGTACTTAGTGAAATCATTAACATGGTACAAGCCGACCTTAACATTGGATAGCGCTATTTGGATTGACAACCCGCCTAGATTGATTCTCCCCCTTTTTCATCGGAGAATCCGTGGCCAGTGTTAAGCCTTTTATCCATTTATTGGATAAGTACACTACAGTTCATACAGTACATTATACAGTCACAGGGTTGATTTCGCTCATTTGTATGATACATAGTTTACATATTTGCACTGTAGCTTGCACTTGAATTGTATAACTTTTTAACCTACTATATATACCAAAACTAGGAATGCTCACCAACATTTCATATGTTGACCAAATCTATTTTGTACATGTTTCAGGTGCAGTTTGATCTAATGATTTAACAAGAGACATTTAGTGCTTTATTTTAATTCAGTTAATTTAACAGTTACATTTCATTTAAGACATTGTATTTCCAATTCAATGTAAGACAGTTATTGGTTTATTTAATAATATTTACATTTTAGTACCATGTGCTTTTGAACAATCGTCACTACGTGACACCTCGATGATTCCGCCATCGGTTGGGGTGTTACAAGTGGTTAAAGAAACACAAACTTTTCATATATTTACAAATGAGAGTTTCCTCCCTATTTATACATTTCGAACCGGTGTGTATACATTCATCACCACCATTCGTTTATAACTACCATTAATCTAACAGTTCTAAACTATAACCGCTATATAACTAACTTATGAATCGGTGTGTTACTCACAACTGAAATTAACATATGTTACATATTATTATTTACATAACTTAAAATACGTATAACATATGTTTTGTATTAATGATTAAGATTATAATCCTAATATTATCGCTCCTAATCTTAATCCAATAATATTCCTTGAACTTGTGCAGCCTCCTACTCTTCACTTGATGATCTTAATCGCTTCTTGGGTGGCAAATCTTCATCCTTCCAAACTTTCTTTCCTTCGGCTGTCTCCTCGTCTCCTACTTCCAGCACCAATTCTCGGCCCTTGTATTTTAATGGTACCACTCCATCATTTCTAAATACCTCACATAAACTTGCCTTAGAATCTTTGCGATCTCCTCCTTTTCTATCATGTTTGGCTGCCCTTTACCGTATCCCATTGATAAACTAACTACGACCCAATTGTCATCATTTGTGACTTTGTTATATCCACCGAATTGTTGTACTGTCATGTATAACTCCAACAAACTAATTGGATAACCGTTAAAATCTCTTGATGTAACTGGGGCATTAATTCGTATTTTTAAGAAATCTTTCATCAACCACTCAATGATTCTTTCGAATTCAACTTCAAACTTTCTCTTGTATCTTTCCAACATTGTCCCGATGTGAACTAGATCCATAAACACTATGCAATCTTGTAATTTTGATTCTTCAGTCGGGTAAATGATTCGACCCTTTTCCATAAACTCCTCAGCCTCCTCTTTATCTTCTCTTATATAAAACTCTTCAAAGTGTTTGAACAATAATGCCCTTTTCCTTATCTTCCTTTGTTAAATGATTTTCATGATCATTCTTAAATGAAAGTATCTTCCTCTTGCTTTCTAGCATCTTATTATTACCTTATGCACTGTTGCCAATACCATCTCAGTTTTGTAGACATTTAAATGTGAAATGATCATCTCCCTTGCAAATCCTACATGTGATAATCTTGACCTTTTTAATCTCTTTAGGTTTCTAAATTGAAGGCTTGTAGATATGGCATACATCACCATCGAAATCAACTTCAATTCCTTCTTGTGTGAGTCCTTCGATACTCAACACATTCCTTAAAGTCGGTACATAGTAAGCTTTTTTAATCTTGTTAACTTGTCCCGAACTTGTTATAATCACACTTCCTTTTCCTCTAAAGTATTCCTTTCTATATCCTTGCGGATATCCCTCTGTTCCAACCGAATTGACTAGTGTTGTGAATATCGACTTGGTTCCACAACCATGTTGTTTTCTAGTCAAACATGCAAACCATACATCGTTCCATCCTTGATTGTCGGTCCCCTTCACCATGAACTCGGTCTTGCCCTTCTACTTTGGAAAACTTCGCCTATAATGGAATGGCTCCTTACATAAACTACAACACATTGCGGATGGATAATCAAGAATTTCCTCTTCTTTCTTCACTTGCCGATTATGTTCTTCATATGCCTTTTCTTTCTTTCTTTTGTCGTCCCACATAGAGTACTTTGATGATGATCCGATATGAAAACCGCTAAATCTAACATTGAAAAGGTCTATACTGCCTTCCTTGTAAATTTCCCTCACGACTTTCTTCTTGTGATCTCCACAATCACCGTACACTTTCGAGAATAACGGTGACACACTCCCATTGTAACACCCCAACCGATGGCGGAAACATCGAGGTGCCACGTAGTGACGATTATTCAAAAGCTCATGGTACTAAAGTGTAAATATTATTAAATTCAAGGTTCAAATGTCAAACAACAAAATTAATAAAATTACATCAAATCCCAAAACAATTCATGAAATTAAGTTTGTTTTATTCAACTAAGTCCCAATGCCTATGTGAAATCATCAAGCGTCTCCTGAAACATGTACAAAATACAACGTCAACAATAATGCCGGTGAGTACACATAGTTTTGTGTACATATAGTATAAATATAAAATGTTTACAATTCAAGTGTCATGATTCATTCAAGGCAATTATGGAAAACACGTAAATACACAATGTAGGTCAAAATCAAACCTTTTATGTGACAAAGATTAAAGAAATAACAATGACCTAGGACTTCCCACACACATAGGTACTTTCCACCAGGCGGGTTGTCTATCCAAATAGCGTTATCCATTGTTAAAGTCGGCTTGTACGGAGTTGATGATTTTGTAATGTTTGCAAATATACTACGTCTATGTTTAAGCATAAAGCATAAGAATTCAAAGCATAACACGTGTATGAATTGTATGTAAAAAAGTTTATGCATATGTGTAAGTGTAAGTTTCATATGTGTACATGTTTCACCCCAAAAGTGCAAGAAAACAAAAGGGGGATAAGTATACTCACAGTTTTGCTAAGCGTTAAATCCAATAAAGCTCGTCACAAAATAAAATTGAGAATTCCGAAGAACTCAACCTATACATATAAGAATACTAATAAGGGAAATGTCTAGAAAAAAGTCTAAGGCATCTAGAGTCTAAGGCATTATGGTTTGCTAGGGTGATTTGGGGAATTAGAGTTTTTACGATAAATTAAATTGATATTATGTTTTTACGTCAAAATAATATGAGTAAAATATATGAATATGATATGGAAGTCTATATATTACTAACTGAATATTCAGATAAAATATGTTTCGAACAATTAAGACAAAGAATAAGTTTAATTATAATTGCAAATAATTACAATAATTAATAATTATTGCACAAATAATTATAAGTTACTCAAATGATTCAACCAAATGATAATTTTAACTTTTAAAATGGGAATATTTCTGTTTTATAAGAAAAAATATTTATAAACCAGATTTTGAATATTATAAATAGGTAAATGATTTATTATGTTTAATTAGACATAAATAAGACCAAAAATAAGACTTGTGAAAAAATATTACTTTATGATGTAAAATAGTAAAAATAACTTTTTCATAATTTTTCTCAATTTATTTTCATTTAAAACAGATTTAATAAATTTAAATCATATTTAAATGATTAAAAATAGGAAAAAACAATACAAATAATTGTTTTCTAAGCCAATAATTTTTATTTCAGTTTATCATTCTTAGAAATAATTTCCCAAAAATTTTGAGATTAAAACTATTAAAAATGAATTTTTATCAATTAGTTATGATTAAAAAAATTTAAATTAAAAAATTATGAAAATAAGATATTTTCCAAAAACTAAAAATATGATAATTTTCTAGGATGTGTCAAAATACTACAGCTAAATTTTCATGATTTTTGGACAAACAATGAATTTGTTATGAATATTATAGGTTTAATTGATTATACATATTTATATATAATGAACAATTGAGATAAAAAAATTTTTAACCAAAAAGTGCTCGAGAATGGGTTTAGACCTAGGCTTCCTCCCCCATCCATGTCTTAACATAGTACTCACAACCACTAGATCACTTAAGGGTTTTGTTGAAATAATTAGAAAACATTTGTAGTTAACAACTTATTAAATGTCATCTTCTTCCCCAAATATATATCCTAAGAAACCATAACCCTAGGTTTTATAATCCATCCAACCCGATACGATTAACCCTTGGAACTATAGGGTTTTCGTAGAGTAATGTATAAGAAACCAAATGGCAATATAAACTTGGACTTAGAAGATCGTTTTCGACTAAAAAAGAGAGAAGAAGAACCGAGAAATAGTGACGGGTTGCATGTCTCCTGGTCTCCATATGAATGTTTTTATGGTGTGTTTTGGTTGGGTAAGTGTTTGTGAAGGAAATAGGAAGATCAATTTATAAAACCTAGACTTGAAAACGTATGGTTTGATGCAACAATAACTCGACGGTTTAAAACATAAACACATGATTAATTGCAGTTAAGACGCGTTTTAAGCTTGTTGTTACCTTTGATTCGATTGCTAAACTGAAGATAAATGTCCGGAAATCATTAAATCAATATGAGGTGCAATAAAACCCGGTTTTTTGACGTGGCCGGAACTTGGCCGGAGTTCTTGCCGGAAAAACATGAGAGGAGAGGAAGAGAGAAGTATTATTTGAAACTTTGGTTATTTGTCAAAACTAGTCCCTCCATGTCAACTTAAATGTTTTTAAACTTTATAAAACTTAACCTTTTTATCAAATAATAAGTTATTAGTTTCAACATAAAAAAAATTAAATAAACTTTAAAACGAAAACTCTTATAAATGTCAAACTATAATATGTTTAACTCTATAATATTTGGAAAGAGCAAAACAAGGCGGTTTTTTATAATTCGGTTCCTAAGGTTGTTGAGGTTGTGGCGTTAGTTAAATCTATGGCTTACCTCTGGTTCAAGTTTAGATCGAATTATGATAGGATTGTGTGGTTTGATTGGGTAAAGTACCCATTGTACATGTTGTAAGTTGTAGTGTTTGAGCGGTCCTTTTTTATGGATTTGCTCGGTTTTTAATGAAGTTTTTCTTTCAAAAAAAAATAATATGTTTAACTAACGTTTCAGTATATGAATTCGGTTAAAGACGTAAACTC
Organism: Ambrosia trifida; assembly: GCA_028751855.1. Taxonomy (NCBI): domain Eukaryota; kingdom Viridiplantae; phylum Streptophyta; class Magnoliopsida; order Asterales; family Asteraceae; genus Ambrosia; species Ambrosia trifida. Next base: position 38,986,974 of record CM054126.1, read on the forward strand.
CTCCAAATAAAAATGAAATGATCTATAGAAGCTCAAACCTTTATTTAATTTGAAAACGGTAGAAAATATAAGGACTATAAATGACAACTTGATGAAAGATGAGGGTGATGGATGTCACACCTGTCTTTTGTCTCGATCTTATTTTCTTCTATTAAACGGTTTTCATCATCGAAAATCCCACAAGTTTTAAGGTCTTTTGGCTCCGATGCCATGTTTGAAATCGAACTTGGTTGCATATTGTTGTTCGAATGGAAGTTTGGAGGGAAAGGACTAGAGGGAGCTTTGAAAAGTGGTTAAAGAAACACAAACTTTTCATATATTTACAAATAAGAGTTTCCTCCCTATTTATACATTTCGAACCGGTGTGTACACAATCATCACCACCGTTCGTTTATAACTACCATTAATCTAATGGTTCTAAACTATAGCCGCTATATAACTAACTTATGAATATTACTCACAATCGAAATTAACCTATGCTACATATTATTATTTACGTTACATAACTTTAAATACTTATAGTGTTTTGTATTAATGATTAATTCTAACAATTGACCCCAAAAAGAAGATGAAGCCGTTTAAAAAAATTGGAAATCCTGACCTGTTTGTTTAATACATCATTTAAAACAAATTATTTATGATTGTACTAAAGTAAGTATTAAAACTGGTGGGCCAATTTTATACTTTAAAATCATTAAACACCTTGCCAGCCATGTGTCATTTTCAAAACAACCGTGCACATGCAAGTTATATTATTAAAGAAATAAAAGTTATAATGTATTCGCAAAATAATAGTAAACTACGTAAAGAAAATTAAGAAACAAACTAATGTCATATAATTAAGCATGTCAAGAAGAAATAAAAGCTTGATTTACATATTGGGGTGGTATTGAACATTTGTTACGTTATACAGGCTTTTAAATGGAGAAGAGGTGTCATATTTTTTATATAGTTTATCGTCACTTAACGTAAAACTCCACTTAAAACTTGAAAAAGGCAACATGGCATCAATTTTTGTCATGCAAGGTTGTTTTAATTTCTTTTACCAATTAACTTACACACTCTTCTAATTTTACTACTAAATCTACATTTTTATTTATCATAAGCTTGAACCACCAATCTCATGAAGAATACATGACACATATCATTCATATTTGGATACCGCTAAACTGTAAGCCCTATGATTTTTGTCATGTAATTAAAAATATAGTTTTTAATTAGTTATTAACAAACACTTTACTTTTACTGATTTTAAACCTTTCGAAGAAATCCAAAAGTAATAAACATATGCATATCGAACTTTAATCAACTACGTACCCTAGCTTGTAACCATCTTCTCGATGATAAAAATCGCCTCCACTTCCGGCCACCATCTCGACGACCCACCATCGTAGCATCCCCTAATGTCTACCAATAAAATTTATAAAAACATTTATTAAAACAATAAAACTTTAACGATACTCCTTTTCTTCAAACCAACATATATCATATCTTTTTTACAAACCAGCCACCCAAGCTATCATAAACCTACATGTCACATTAATTAAAAGAAAGTACAAAAATAATCATTTGTAATAAATAAATAAATTTGGTAAGGTAAAAGTATGTCTTTCTAAATGTATTTCCATTAAAACAAACTTTAATGATATATTTTTCCATAAACAAAAAACACAAAATTCGATTAAAAAAAAGGAAGAATGAGCAAATAAATGCACTGTCATCATAAAAACAGTTTTGAATTAAAGTGGTCTGTAATGATTCAGAAAAGGGTACGAACGTATCAGATAGTTCAGATGAGTGGAAGGCTTCTCGGACGTGTTAACCGTTCAGGCAGATATATGGGTGTAACTGTGAGAGTTCTGTTTTCACCAATCGACTACCTTAGCTGTCTATGCAGTTTACGGGTATTTATGTCATGTTATAAATCATTCTGCTGTTTGTTTTCATTGGATTCTGTTTTAAAGGTTCTCTTTTTATATTGAAATTAACATAAATAGGTAATTTTAATTGCTTGTTATACATCATACATGTATGTACATTGTTGGAATTTGATTTGAAAAACGGAATTTAGATATATGAAATTTGTGAAATCGAATCCGGTTTTTGAATTTTTTTTAGTAGGATTAGTATTTGAATCAGATTTTGAATTCGGTTTTGGAATTGAATTCCAGTAATTTTTTTAACGGCAAATTTCATTAGAAGCTGTCAGCTAGCGAACATGTGATCTCAACCAAGAAGGAGGCCCCTGTAAACTTCCTTTCGGATGCCATAGAAGGGAGATCCACCTTGCGTCCAGCAGATCTCCTTGTCTTTGGGTGGGCAGGGGGAAGCATGCTTGTGTTGACCTGACATGTGTATCTCCTCTAGTTGGGTTGAGGGATAATGGGTTTGTAGCAGAGCAAGCGATGCAGAAAGCAGAGACGAAGAAGATAGAAAAACATGCTAAAGCCTGCAAGGAGAACCAACATGTTTTCGTACCCCTATCTTTCGATACATTTGGCTCATTGGCACCGGAGGCCGCCCGTTTCCTGACCAAGGTCCAACGAGTTATTCATAGTAGTGTATCGGCTCCGGGTGGGCAAGGTTACGTTTTTAGTTGGTTAGGGTTTGATATTCAGAAAGGGGTGGCGGCGCAGCTTGTTGCCCACCTTCCCGCTATCTTGATGTAATTTGTAATTTTTTTTTTATAAGCAATGGGAAAATTAGTAGAAAAAAAATAGATGCGTGTATATATATGTATTTGTTACAATAAATTGATTTATTCAAATTAACCAACTTGAACAGGTTCCACAGTTTTTGGAATTCTAAGTCGGATTTGGGTTCGCTTTTAAATTAAAACATCAACACTCGAATAATATTTGGACCAATTTGACGCAACTTCTCTTGTTATACACTTATACCTCTATAGTAATGCCAGAATCAAAAGATCACGTGTATATTCAATTATTCATGAGATATGCCCGTTTATAGTTGTGTATCTACGTTTACTTGAATTTCGTTTTTCAGTTCAGTAATATAGAAATGAGTTATGTGAGTATAAAAAGTAGATACTTGACTTGATTCGTGTATTACCTTTATGTCCCGCAACTTCTTTTGGGGATACTCAAACTATATTTGCGTATGTCTTATTATGATAGATGACTTTTAGAGGTAAACTAACATAAGATACGATACTTAAAATTGATTCACATATGATTTATGTAAATTGCTTAGGCTACACGGAGTGGTACTACGAGTCGAGTCTCCTCCGGTCCGGAGAAAAAACAGATGGCTTGGTAAGGCGATGTTCCCGCACCCCTCAAACCGTTTTCTCACCGCCTGACCTTTATGTCCCGCAACTTCTTGAACTAACTCGACCTTCTTTTTATGTGAATCAATTTGGTTGGATGTCTCAGACTTTCGAGTTGGATTCTCTCCACCCTTGGTTTTGGAAAGAGGGCAAGAATTATTTTTCTTAGTTACTATCTTAAGTGTATTAATTAGGCTAATTTGAAGATTGTTTGTACTAGCAAATAGTAGAGGTGTAAATGGCCTATTAGCTATTTGAATGTGGTTGAAACTTGTTGAGATTAGGGCATGTTTGTTTTTTGCTCAAAAGCACTTCTGACCTCTTTTGTTTGCGTCGTGCAGACGCGCGCAGACGTTTGGGTCTGCAGATTGTTTGTTTTTTAGAAGACCTTTCACTCAAAAAAGTCTTCCTGACCTCTTCTTGGTGCAGACTTGTTCCAATGTCTTTCAAGGCCTTCTCCACTTCTCTTCTTCTCACCCACCACCACCCACCACCTATCACCACCCTCCACCACCACCACGGTCCACCACCACCATCTACCACCACTACCACGGTCCACCACCACCACCGTCAACCGTCCACCACCACCACCGTCCACCACCACCACCACCATCATCCACCACCACCACCACCATCCACCACCACCATCCACCGTCCACCACGGTCCACCACAGTCCACCACTGTCCACCATCACCACCCACCACCACCACCACCATCAACCACCACCGTCTATCACCACCACCGTTTACCACCACCACCGTCCACCACCAGACTGCTGTAAAATTCAGTTTATTTAAATTTTAGTTTATTTCAGCAGCCTGCAGACGTTAACAAACAAACAGTCTTCTTCTTACACACTGCAAACCTTTGGTCCACCTCTTCTCCTGCAAATGTGATCCGCAGACTGCATACCTTTTCCTACAGAAAAAACAAACAGCAACTAAATAATTTGAGCCCTACTTTGAACTTTAATTGATAATCAATCAATAAAAGAACTCTAGCATGAGCTTCATGTCCACACGAATGATTATTCTTGCGAGTCTAAACGACCAAGTGTCTATATAAATATAACATTTTTTTTTAAATTAGTATTAATATATTATTATATATAATTATGATAAAAGTAACTTTGAAAATAAAGGAATAACATCATAACTGATAAACGAGGGGAGCCCGAGTTGAATTTGAGCTTAAAAGTTACTTATGAGCCGATTCAAATTTTAAATATAGAGCTTGACGTATCAGTGTGGATAGAAGGATTGCTAATCGAAATAGACAAAGCCTAACATAATACAATTTTTTTGTATCAATGTTAGTGAAATTCTCTTTTGTCAGAAATGAAGCTCAGTTATGTGTTGAAATAAAGGGTCTTTGGGATTGAGCTACAATCTTTTAAAAGAACTTGGTAAATGGTATCACCTCTTGATGTGGTTGCTAACCTGGATGTTACCAGTGTTTGACATCAGTTTATATTTTATAGTTTCACTAGTGAATGGCTCATTGCTAAATGATATTTTTGGATCATATTTTAAACAACTACGGAAATAATGATATTTGTATATATATTGTACTAGCTGATTACCTCGGGAAGGTCCCGGGGTTGAAAAATGTAATATGACTTAATAAAAAAATGATAAAAGAAGAAAACATACCAAACGTAAATTCAGTCAACATTCAACTACAGGAAGACCATTCATAGGTCAATTTAGAAACCCCAATGTTCATATATTGATTTCAAAAAACGAAGCATATACATCAAAAACATCAGCCATTTTTTATTTTTGAAAACATACCTTTCATCACACTGCGTTTCCTTAACACTTGATCGGTTGGACAGCGGAGCACCACAACGATTGTCGCTTTCCACCAAAGTTAAAACCAAGATAACTTTGCAAATGTTAGGGAATGAAATCAATCAACAAGAACCACCAAAATGGGAAAATATGTTCAATCCTCAAATCATTATCATTAGTTCATTTATAATCTATCTTAAGAAATTGCAACAATATAACACCAAGTAATTATTGGAAGATAAAATATGTTTTGATTTTCGAATGTGTGTTCCCTCTAGATAAGCTAATCAAATACATTTATTTTAATCAAAGCAACATATAAAATTTTGTATATTTATGTGCACAAGACAATCGAGCTTAAGTTCGAGCCTGGTTGAGCTCGGGCTCAGCTTGGCTCGTTTGCACCCCTATTTATTATTATTTTTTAAGGTTATGTAATAGATAGACCTCATGTATTTTGTAACATATAAGAATCTTAGTAAATTACTTCAAGATCATATTTTATATATCCAGACACTTTACAAAGTTGCTACATTAACATCATATTTCCAAAAATGATTGTCATTTGGAGATATGAACTATTACTTTAATATCAGAATATATCATATTTAATTTTGCTAAAGACTTTATGTTTATGACAAAGATAATAGTAGAACATGTGCAAGAGTGCCGGCTAACAAATGGAAGACTTAAAAAAACACAAATACATGAAAAAAAAAAAAAAAAATTCTACAAATTTCTGTGTAGTTATTATTATAATAAATTTAAATGGATATCTATTAAAGTGAGAAGCTTAAAGGGTTATAAAAAATTATCTAACAAACATCATTACCAAGATACCCAAAGAAAAAGCCTGAAGAACAGATGAGAAATTCACTACTAGAAAAAACACCTTTCTTGACGCGCATTGCGCATCATAAAAGGGGGTTTATGACACGCAAAAGAAAGTCGTTATAGGCATGGTCATAAAATTAATATGACACGCTTTTGCGTGTCATCCTTTTATGACACGCGTTAATGACACTCTTTCATGACACGCGTTTATGACACGCCTTAGTGACACACTTTTACGACATGCTATGCGTGTCATCTTTTTTGACCAAAAAAAATAAAAAATATATATATAAATTACTAATTTATCTTGGATTCATATACATATATATACACACACACTAACAAAATCATTATAGCAAAACAAATTCATTTAATAATATATATATATATATACACACACACACACAACAAAACAATATATTTCATAATCATAAGCCAAATATACTAACAAAATCTTAAAATTACCAAAAAATATTGTGTCGCTACAAAATATAACCTACAAATAAAGGTTGCCCGAAACTCGACCATCTTTCGCGAATTACCCAAGTATTCGTCTTTGTCTTCCCCAACCTAAGAAAAAATATAAATAACACATTAAAATAATCAAAGGCACACTCAAATAGAAACATCAAAACATGCTACCAAAATAATCAAAGGCATCCACAAATGACAAGATACCCCAATAACAAACAATCAGCAAAGTTCTTAAAATCAGGCACGCATTGGGACACTATGAAACTCGCTAACACTAAAATGTATCCTAAAAACTAACAATCACAAGTTGAAACAAACCAAACATAATCACAAGTTGTTACAACTTACAACAGCATCTAGAATGGCAGTTAGTTATGCTCAACTATCTGGACCCATAGTGGCCAAAAGTAACCAACAAGCAACTGAAAAAATTAATACATCCAAATAAACCCATAATCAAATATCAAAGTAGCAATCGAGAACTTATACTTCAATCCAACAGGTAATATAAGATACAAAATTATATCCCCTTTCATTCATTACCATCTGCCCACAGTTAGAGGTACAGAAAATGGATTCAAACGTCTAAAACTTCATAACATGATAAATGAACATGTTTAAATTATCACCGATCCACCAAAACATATCAGCAAATCAATGAAACAAACGATTCCTAGTTTATAAAATATAACAAACAAGCCCAAAGACCTGGCTAGTCAATCACCTGGCATTGCTAGATTGTCTTTACGCAAACTTTTGCTTCAATGCCCCAACAGGAATCTTGCTCAAAACCTTAATATTGAATACTGCATACTACTTCTTCATCTCAGCCTTTGCTTTCTCAGCAAACGCATCAACCTTGTCTTCATATCTATCATATAGATAAGGCACAGTGTGTAGCAGAACAAAGCCTGAAAGAAAGAAACATGCGGTTCAGAATGGCAATTAATGTAGATATCTACAACACGGATTAAGAAAAGATTCTTACTTGTGTATAACAAGGTCAAGAAATTCCAGCAGCTTCCCAAAATTGATAGAACCCACAAACCAGCAATTACCTGACAAAAGAAAACGGGTTGTTTATCGCGTAAAACATTCAAACTCATCTGTCATTGATGGCAAAGTATACAAACATAAAAACTATACTTACAGCAAGAAACTTCTTCATCCACGAACTAAATAATCAGCCTTAAAATAAAGAGGTCATCCAATACTTTCAGCAACCCTATCCTGAAAACTCTTTTAAAGTGTAAGCCCTAATATTCAACTGCCTTCTTCATCCACGAACCAAATAATCAGCCTGAAACCTTCATATACATCTGAAATGTGTTTAGCAAAGAGAAACCGAGATTTTTGGTGATATGACCGAGATTTTTGAAGTCAGTATCAGCCGATATATTGCCTATATTGGTTGATATTATCACTAACAAGATAATAACCGATATTCTTGACCGAGATGACTTCATAGAGTCGATAACTGATATCGGTTGATTTAACTTCTTAGAGCAAGACGAAGCTTTTAAAACTCTAAGCATCACCGAAGCAAATTAAAGATAAATGTTCATAAACCATTATAATAGACCAAACCACAAAACTGAAATAAACCATCACGTTCAGCCCGGTTTAATAGTTCAATTTAAAAACATAAGATGCCTCTTAAGAACTAAAGACATGAAACACATGAATAAAAAAAACAGGTACCCATGTAGTAAGTGCTTTATAGCATGTATCCACAACATTACCATTAACATAGCTAGAAGTGCATAGGACCCAATCCCACTAGAATACACTTACTAAAAAACTGGTTAATAATACATTTACTAAAAAAATTATAAAAATGACTCAAGAGAGCTGAAAAGGTATCACCCACCTCATTTAACTCTAGTTGTTGCAGAAAAACTTTCAACTTTCAAGATTAGGCACAATGGCCTTAAAGGAGTCCAATTAAATATAGAGAAAGCATGTAAGCCTGTCTGAGGAGTACTAATACGCGATTCTAATATCACCATGTTCAGTCACTATGTAAGCCCGACGGTGTCTGAGCAATAAACCTAAACCATTATTAATAAATCTACCTTCAAAATAAGTAATAATACCATGTTCAGTCACTAAATTCACTTTTCAAAAACTAAAAAAAAAATAAAAAAAAGTTCAAGGGTGGTTACCTGTATAATTTGAGAGATCGACGGAGCACCGTAAAACTCATCACCTCCCTATATAAAATCAATGTTGTTGGCTTCTTTTGGATCGTTGGTGGTCACCCGAAACGTGATTTACTGTTATAGTGTTATTTGACTTGTTAGGAGCAGAAATGAACCATCCCTCCTTTTCAGATCCGGACACTAGTTTATCAGGACTTTAGGAGAATCAATCTCTCTGTTCCAGGGATAGGGTACAAAAGACCCCGTCTTTTAATTAAAAAAAATAAACTCTTTAATTCGGCAACCAATCATCCAAACAAAACAATAACACACGGATTTAACAAATTTTAAGAGAATCGATCTCGATGTTTCTGGGATACTCCGATTCAGAATGAACGATCATTTTTTCACCATAACTAAACACATCACAAAAAGACTAAAATAGAAGGTAAAAAAATGAGAAAACAATGATAACTCATACCCCAAAACTTCACGGCAACAACTTTCGTTTGCTACGAGCAGAGGGAGATCGACAGTGTCTGAGCAATAAACTCCCACCTCCCTAGCAGAGGGAGATCGACGGAGAGGAGAATTGGGTGTGGGTTTGAGATTGTGTGAGGGGGAATTGGATTTAGGGTTTGAGAGTGTTATTTGATCGAGGCAGAGGGACGAGTTGTGTGGGCGGGAATGAATACATGGGAGGGAGAGTTAAAATTTTTGAGAAAAAATAGATTATGACACGAAAACATGACACACAATTGTTTATACCGTCATGTTTTTTTATTTCTTGACGTTAAATTCTTGACACAAAAAAATGCGTGTCATTAATTAGTCAGATTTCATAATCTATGACAATTTTTTTATGACACACGCTTTTGAGTGTCATAAATGAGCGCGTGTCATAAAATGTGTGTCAAGAAATGCCATTTTTCTAGTAGTGATTGTTGTCATTTAGGTCGATCAGAGAGAGATACCAAACAGAGATCAAGATTGTTCTTCATTGTTCTTCTTCATGTTAAGTTCATATAAAGAATGATAAACTTAGATCGAGTTTTTTCCTATACTAGTGTTGAGGGAAAAAGTATTTTACTATATTGGTGTTCCTTTAAAACTATTTACACTATTTACCAAAATAATGTTTTTTATTCCTTTTTTATATAACTTTTACTTTTTAACCAACATATTTGATTTCTATTCAGTTAATCCAATAGCTAATTTTTTTATTCTTTTATCAAATATATTATTTACATTTTATATAATTTATCTATATATATTATAAATCAACCGATTAGTGTTTGTTTTCTATTTTTTTCACCAACTAGTTATAAACCTTTTTTTTCATTCAAATCCAAAATATAAAATCTATGTCTTACCTGTCAACTAATTAAAAAAAAAAAAAACCTTTTATTTTTCACCTTCTTAAAACCTCATAAATTATAACCTGCTAAAGATTATCGCTTAAAAAGTTATAAAAATGCTTCAAAAGATTAGAGAGAAAATACATATATACACACACACCTTAACTTAATTGCTTGATAACTTATGGTACAAATTAGGGGTGTTAATTTCTAACGTGACGCGAACGTAACACAAAATTCGTAGTTTAGCTTTAGTCTAAACGGGTTCTAGTCAGTATCAGGTTAAAACCATCAACCTGTTTAGTTAAATGGTTAGGTTCGGGTCAACCCATTAGGTAATTTATGCCGTAGTTATAACTTAAAAATAAATTGACATGGGAAATAGCAATAAAAGAAGATTTCTTTATATATATATTTGTATTGTTGTAAAAGTTTAATTCTAAAATAATATTATATGAGAAAAAAATAATATTTCAAAAACTGGGTCAAACGAGTCGTGTTCAAGTCAACTCGTGAATATTTGAGTCATGTTAGGAAAAAATAAATCGAACCAAACTGGAGAGACCAATCATGTTGTCGTCCACCATCTTCCCACTTGATCCATCGTTCCTGCAATAAAATAAAATAAAAAACAATTGTGACAAAAGCATAAACAACGAACCTCATAGTGGCAAGTGCAGCTTGAAACCATAGATATTAACTTCGCATTCTCTGCTTCTAGTTCCTGCGAATTAGATGGATACTGAAAACCGAATAACAGGTATAAAAACGATAGTGATTTGTCAAAAAGATTGTATTGATGTTTGCGGGGTCAGCGTATGTCATATTGTGTTTGGCGGCATCGCACACAGCGGAAAGAGGAGTAGGAGAGGTGGTGTAAGGTTTTTAGGGTTTGGGAGAGAGAATGAGGAGGTTAGGATTTAATAACTGTAGGGTTTTATATTCTTCATTTTTTTTACTTAAATTACGAAAATACTCAAAAACATCAAAAACTCTCAATTATGATGCCACGTGACACTCTCAAAGGGATGTTGAGGTCTCCATTGCACGCCACGTCAGCATATATCAATTCTTTTATATATATATATAGATAGATAAGGAAAATTGGTATAACTTTCTCAATGTATATAAACTATGGGTTTGATCTGTGTTTGTATATATTTATAATGTGATTGGATAAATTTTGTAAATAGAAAAAAAATAATAAAAAAAACAGTAAAAATATCTTTTAGTAAATGCCTAAAATATGTAGCGAAATTCGTAGCAAAAAACCAAAAAATTTTCATAACAAAATCCGTCGGAAATACATATCAAAATGTATCCATAGCAAAATCTGTAGCCAAAATGAGTAACTAAAAGGTAGCGTTTGGTACGAAGGAATCAAAGGTGGAATGGAATAGATCATTCCCATAGAATGAAATTAAACATGTTTGGTTACCATGTAGTAATGGATTGAATTATTTCATAATGAATGGGATTCCTTCCATTTTAAGAATTTTCATTCCTTGGTAAGGTGGTGTTTTTTTTTTCATTCCTTCAAAGAATGGAAACAAATATATTATTATTATTATTATTATTATTATTATTATTATTATTATTATTATTATTATTGTTATTATTATTATTATTATTATTAAAACCCATCATCGTTGTCATCATCCAACCACCACCGCCTATTGCCACCACCCACAACCATTGCTACCATCGACGTAACCCACCATTGTTACCACCGTCCAACCAACACCACCACTTGCGTCACTGCCACCCACTGCCTCCACGGCTCCACCATTGTCATCGCCACTACCACCCACCGTCACCACTGCAACCCACCACTGTCGTCGTCGCCCACCCACAAATCGTCACTGCCATCGCCCACTGCCACCACCACCGTTGCCGCCGCCACCCACCACCACCGTCACTGCCGCCACCCACCACTCACTATCAATTTTATATTTTCGTTTTTTCTTACATACCAAATAACACAAAGTAAGAATTCATTCCATTCCCACATGATAACCAAACAAGACATGGAATGGTAATGATCCATTCCATTACCTCTCCAATTCCGTTACCTCTTCCATTCCATTTTCTCTCTCATTCCATTACCCTATACCAAACAGACCCAAATAGCAACGACCTTTTTTTTATTTTCGATAAAACGGTAGGCAATGTGTTTCTGTAGCAAAAATGGTTAGCGACAAAGTTATTAGTCACATACATAACCCATAGCAAACTGCAAATCTATAGCAAAAGGGTATTAATTTGATACGCATTTGACTTTAGCAAAAACATTTTTTCATAATATATCATATTCATCATGTTGAGAATATGCATGTCCAAGATATTTGTGTATCTTCCCTTGGGCAATAAAGATACTACAAGGACACCTTTTCAGGTTTTCAGAATAAATAAATACATGGGGAACCTTTTTCTTTTTCCTTATCCTGTGGTAAAGTTAACATGCTCCACTTTAGCATAAAAATTCACATCTAGTCTTTCTTCTTTTAAGGATTTGGGCAGCAAACAAACATTCTTTGCATTTCTCAACATATAAAGCTTTAGTACGTTGTGCTTTTAGTGACAATAGTTTACTTCATTTACTAATATAGTTATAAAGTCAAAAATCAATAACCACATAGAAAACAGTAGACAAGGATGAGAAGCAATCTAGATGTCTCCGAATGTACAAATATACCGTCTTATCTCATTATCTATGTGTTGGCCGAGATAATCAAATCAAACACAAACACGTGATATTTGGTTGGACATTTCCTTTGAATGGGTAAACACTATATTGGGTCTGAATGCTTGAGACCTCTTAGACCAAACAGTGTGGATACGGGGAAAAGCAATCGGGGGCTGATTTGGCATTTTGCCCGAAGGGGAACACCGCCCTCCCTGATGGGGGATCGGTGAGTTGGGGGAAATTTCACCGTGTCCACCTAGCATCCTCATTGGCTTAAACTTTTTATTTTTAAATCAAACTTTTAATAATAAAAAAAGAAGGGGGAAGAAGGGGAACACCATTTCTTTAGTTTGGGGGAGTTGGGGGAGTTGCTTTCCACACCATATAGTCTTACTAGTTCAGCAGTTACCCGTTCAAAAGTTTCCAAACAACCTCTAAGATGATCATTTCAACATGATATAATTTGTAGATCGATATGGTTGAAAATTATAATCGTAAGAAGAAACAGTTGTTTAAAGAGCTATATGTTAATAACATAAGTAAAAGAAAACCAATTTGACCGTTTTTAATCGGGTCATAAATTAAAATTACCTTTTGTTGGTTATTTTAGTATAATTGGGATTGACTTGGCGACCGGAGTGAAGTGTAATACACATCAAACAAGTTAGAAGGTGCGGGGGTGCATGCTTGTTTGAGTTATTACAATTCAGGGTTCTAAGGGGGGCAACGCTCCCTTGGCGGTGGCGGCGGGGGGGGGGGGGGGGGGGGGGGGGGGTCCGACGGCAGCACCCCTAGAAACAGGTTCCAAGGCACAGAGCCCCTGGCAAGGGTCAAAATTAGAAATTTAAATTTCCAAAAATTTGCATTTAATTTTGAGATCAAAAACTAGGCTTTTTAGAGGTAATTTATTTATTCAAAAGATAATTGCAGCAGTTTATCCTCTGTATTTGAAATCAAAGTTTTGGCTACATTAATCTAGTTCTAGAGTTTACAACCTATTACATACTAAGTTTTTATTTCTCTAATCTGAATTGTGTCCAACTGGATTTTTCAAAAGAACCATTAAAATAGTTCAATTCGAAAGTGTTTACAAGTCTTTCAAATCATCATTGAATATCTAATCCCCCCCTACACCTTTTAGAAATGTAAACTTAATACGTACACATTAAAATTAAAGTTTGTTCATTTGATTCGAGTCCTATTTAGCAATTAAATATATATTAATAATATTAGATAAATACTAGATATCATATACATTAATATTTTTATATATTAATAAATTGAAGGTGATAGACGATATGTAACACCATGGTAGAGTTAGTGAACAAAGGATGCGGTTTGTCATGTGAAGAGCAACAAATGTTCTTAGCCATTAGATTTATAAAATCATGGTGGATATTGATCGGTGAGAAAATTATAATAGTGTTATAATTTTAATTGACTGGTTTAACTAGATAAGGGTATAATAATAATTTAGTGTGTTAAAAATTTTAAAACCCACATGCAAAGCATATGTAACTTCCCCTCGTCTTTTTTAACACCAATAGCTTTTTATACACAATTATTTAAAATAAAATAATCCATAATAACGAGCGGTTTTTTATTTTCAATATGAGTACCATATTGCCATATATACATATAAAAGTTACGTTTAAACTTAGTGGATATGTTTTGTTTTATAAAACATTGTAAAACTAGTCTGATTCATAAAAACACAGTACACTACTATGATATAAAACACTCTATTGAATAAAAACAAGCTAGAGTGTTTTATAACAACAACTTAATTGTTTGTTATGTGGGTAAACTGTAGTATGATTTATATAAATCGAACTTGTTGTCATGTTAGGTGTTTTACATCAATCATGTGTATCAGAGTCTGGTTAGTCATCTCAAACAAATAAAAAACAAGAAAAAGGATCAAATTTTACCATGTCGAATGATCGATTTTTTTAGTTTATGTTACAGTTGTTTGATTATTGTATAACAATGGAGATGAGGTTCGAATTGTAATTAAGATTGATATAAACCCCCCATAAAACACTCCATCGATTAAGTGTCATGATCATTTCCTAAAACTGTGTTTTATCAAATTACCTTAATACAATCAATCTTTAAATTTAATGGTTGTCACATGTCAACACAATAATCCTTTTTTCTCTTCTCACAAATCTCACACTTTATACACAAACTTCTACCTAAACCTATACATGTAACAATGATTGGAATTCTATATCAAAATTTTTAAAAAATAACTAAGATAAGATAAGTAAAAGAAAATAAACTATTTTATAACTAAGTTTTTAATTAAAAAAAAAACATCATCAAAACATATAGAATAAATTCAAAATAGATTCGAAGAAATTCATGTGTAATGTTCAATTTTTATGATTAAAATATATGACTCGTCAAACACCCTCCTAAGACAATTTGAGTGTTTTTTCTATTATACAAAAGACAAATTGGTCTAATCTACAATTTAAATCATTATTTAATACTGTCATGTGTTTGCTAATTAAAGGCAAGAAAGACTCTCATCTAATTTAATGATACGCAACACATGGTCGTTAGATATAAACTAGGGGTACCTTTCGGAAAAAAAAAAAAAAAAAAAAAAAAAAAAAAAAAAAAAAAAAAAAAAGACATAAACCTCTTTTCTCTTTACAATCCAATTTTCTTCTTATCATACAAAATACCCTAAAATCTTGCAAGAGTATGTTTGTTAATGTGGTTTTAGCTTTAACGAGATTGGGTTATTTTAATTAGTTAGATTTACTTAAGCAAAGAGAACCCAAATAAATATTTATAAGGTGTAATAACTAATATGCATGTTTGTTCAAGTTTATTATAATTTTCGGCTTATAATTTTCGACACCAATGGATCTGAATGTTACAAGGGCAAAAGTGCAAAACCCATATGAATAGACTTTGAAACGAAAGCCTTTGGTCTAAGTACGATACATACTTTTCATTACATTAAAACACGCTCTCATACTCGTTTACTCTTTGAATGATCTGGTTAAAATTTTGTAAGTACCATCAAAATACTATAATTTAAGAGTGATCTATAAACGATTCAATGAGATATGTGGTGTCTTTTCAAATTGCAAAACCAACATATTTAACACACTTTTTTTTTTGTTCTAAGTTTAAAAAATTAAAAAAGATTGTTAGTAAAATACCAAAATACTAAAAAGTGTTTTGCAAAGTAGGTAGAATTTGATATTTAGGTTTTCAAAACTAACAATAGTTTTGTTATAAGGGATTTTACTGTGTATTATTGTTTAATAGATTATACATTTGAATTCAATTTATAAATAATGTTTAGCATTTAATTTTTTATTTATCTCTTCCCTAAAATAAGGGAATGTAAACTTGTATATATTGATTACCCAAAGGCAATGAAAGGCAAGCAATTATGCCATATTATTCTACATGGTATCAGAGCCTAACCCTAATCTTTTCTTTCTTTCTCCTTGCCGTCACCTTCCCCTCATCCTTTTCTTTTTGCCGATCGTTCCCCATCGTGTTCGATCATGTCTTCCTCCCTACATCCCGCTGTTACAGTCACCAACATCAAGAACTTCATACCTATCATCATTGACCGACAAACTGAACACTACACAACTTGGGCTGAACTTTTCACTATCCATTGTAAGGCTTATGAAGTCTATAACCATCTCCAACCTCGTACCATAGCCGAATCCTCCTCTTCGGCAGACAAAGAAAAAGAAAAATCCTCTTCCTCACATGACTCTTGGGAACGCATAGATGCTATTGTGTTACAATGGATCTATGGTACCATCACCCTAGATCTTGTCCACACTATCATTGTAACATCGCAAAATTTTCCCCAAAATTTTAATACATAAAAAGCCCTTATATATATATATATTTTTTTATTACACCTTTATCATTAATATTATACAAATGTGCCTAAGTCATTATTTATCCTAACTCACAACTTATATACATACATAAATGTATATAAATAATAATAATAATATGATTCTAAATTCTTTTTTTTTCACATACAAGATTTTTTTTTTAAATAAAGCCTTGAGTCAAATAGTCAAAGTCCTAGTCAAACAGTCAAAGTCTTAGTCAAATAGTCAATTCATCATAAAACCTTACTTTATGGTGTTGACCAATTTTAATGGCTAATTGACTCCAAAACTAGTATAAGAACCCACCTATGACCCATTATACTTTGCACCTCTAAATCGATTGTTTCAATCCGATTAAACTTTCCCTCATACCTTTCTTCTATAGTCTATTACTTCTACAATTGAAGCTTTGATTATAAGCTCTTGTAATTGGCGAATTGGAAGCTTGATATTCTTTCTTTTTCGTTTTCTTCAATTTGGACTAGCTACGTTGTTGAGTCTTTGGGATTCGCCTCGCATACATTCACAACACAATATTCTATTTTTTTTACGAGACATAACATTTTGCTAAGGTGAGTTTTACATAGCCCCTTTTCTATTTATCACCATTTTTGGGGTGAAACATGTTACAACATTATTTATGCAATTCAATCATCAATGTGTCTATGTGTATTTCTATGTTGCATTATGTCTTGAACATGACTAGGGTAAGCACAATTCTAGCATAAACATTCATCAGCCAAACGGTATACATTGATAGATCTATTGGACTGACAATCCCACCCGGATACGTGCCTCCTACAAAGGTTGCGTGGGTGTTTGTTACTGCAATATAAACGAGTGAACCATGAGCGTATGGGATGTACCACAATACAACAGTCACAAGGTTGATTATGCACTCGATTTACTTCTAGTATGTTTTCGCATATGGACTAGATTGCCATGACACATGAATTGCACAACAATTTTATTCGATTATCAAAACCTATGTAATTCTCACCAACTTTTGTTGACCCAAAATATTTTCAACTTAACATGTTTCAGGTTCTACTTGCTTGAAGAATTGCTTGAAGATGTGTGCGTAGTTTTACTCAATTTGATGTACAAATTCTTGTAGAACAATTGTATGTAAATTATTTAAATCATTTAATGAAATTTATTATTCACCATGAGCTACTGAACAATCATCACTACGTGACATCCCGATGTTTCCGCCATCGGTTGGGGTGTTACAGATTGGTATCAGAGCCATGGTTATAGGGAATTAGGTTATTAGAAAAATAATCTAGTCTATAACCATAGGATTTAACCAGTACTTGCTTCTTTTACTTGCTATTCTCTATCTCCCTCCTACTTCTTATCCCTACATTAATCCCTACGAGAAGGTTGCTCTCCATCACTGGATCCACTCTTAGACTAATAAGGCAAAACCCTCAGGTTTAACCTGAACCACCTTGAGATCTCGTCGAAGTTCTAGATTTTAATAACGAACACGTGCAATCTGGAAGGGTGAACGCCTGTATTCCGAGTCTTCTGTCTAGGCTGGCATTGCGCATATATCCCAATCAGACGAGGGACCCGGATGCCTACCTGGGAATTCTTGGGATGAGTGTTCACTTATAGGCTAAAGCATGTCTTCACTATGTTGTTGGAATCTGGAATCTTTGATACGTCAGCGTTTTCGTTTATTCGTTTTAATTAATGAATAAATGATTACATTCCTTATATCACCTCATTCATTTCATGCCACATTGAACCTTCATTGTGTCCCTTACAGATCATGTCTCCACGTCGCAGCACTCGCAATAACAGTGGTGAAAACCAAGAGGAAAGTAACAACAACCACAACACCAACCACAACAACAAAAAACAACAAAGGTGTTGATGCCCAACTGGCTGCGATTATTTCCCAACAAATGGCGCAACAAACCACAACTCTGGTTTCTAACTTGTTGGCTCAAGTCATCCCAATGAATGGGAACGACAATGGAAATGGAAATGGCGATGGAAATCACATAAAGAACGGGACCTTAGTTCGGAAAGGCGAGAAAACAAGTATTGTGGCCGCGGTAACTACCGAGAACCAGAAGCGCAAGACCAGGGATCCTAATGTAAACCTCACTACACAAGCTTCTAACAAGAAACCCTATACAAGAAACTTTCCATTGTGTAACACATGCAAACGACATCACCCCACTGTTTCAGTGTGTCGCCTGTGCACCAGTTGTGGTAGATATGGCCATCTGGTTAACACATGTCGTGAGTCCCCAAACCCTAACACCAACCAACCAACCCTGCTCAGGTTGCTAATCTTAATCGTCCTGGTAAATACAACTATGGTCAATGCTATGAATGTGGAAACCCAAATCATTTCCGTAACCGATGCCCTAAACTAAATCGAGATCAAGACCCTCCAGCTACTTAACAGCAAACCCCACCATTTGAATGATGTCTACTTTTTAATTCTATGTATTGACACTTTTTGATTCACGTAATAAATTCAAGTATTATCATAACATCTGAGTGCATGCTTGTTTGAATGTGAACTAATTGCTATATCTAAAATCATACTTGCTTACTTGTACAACAATTAGTTGACTACCAAACAACCTACTCAACGATTGGTAGAGGTCATCATGTCTTTCCAACAGTCGGGAGAGGCCCTGCAACCTGCTCAACGACTGGTGGAGACTATCGAACCTGCTCAACAATCGGTAGAGTCATAAAAGGACGCAAAACCCTAATGTAAGGTAAATTGATAATTACGGTCCGGAACGTAATCATGAATTTACAGGTACGTTAAGGTAGTGAGAAATTTTATCAAGGTTTTCGGTAGTCGAACAATTGTATACCTGGTGTTTTTCTTTTAACTTCGAGACGAAGTTCCTAAAAGTAGGGGAGACTGTAACATCGCAAAATTTTCCCCAAAATTTTAATACATAAAAAGCCCTTATATATATATATTTTTTTTTATTACACCTTTATCATTAATATTATACAAATGTGCCTAAGTCTTTATTTATCCTAACTCACAACTTATATACATACATAAATGTATATAAATAATAATAATATGATTCTAAATTCTTTTTTTTTCACATACAAGATTTTTTTTTTAAATAAAGCCTTGAGTCAAATAGTCAAAGTCCTAGTCAAACAGTCAAAGTCTTAGTCAAATAG
The DNA here is from genome assembly GCA_028751855.1 of Ambrosia trifida. Lineage (NCBI taxonomy): Eukaryota > Viridiplantae > Streptophyta > Magnoliopsida > Asterales > Asteraceae > Ambrosia > Ambrosia trifida. The sequence continues at coordinate 39,006,617 of CM054126.1, forward strand.
TCAATTCATCATAAAACCTTACTTTATGGTGTTGACCAATTTTAATGGCTAATTGACTCCAAAACTAGTATAAAAACCCACCTATGACCCATTATACTTTGCACCTCTAAATCGATTGTTTCAATCCGATTAAACTTTCCCTCATACCTTTCTTCTATAGTCTATTACTTCTACAATTGAAGCTTTGATTATAAGCTCTTGTAATTGGCGAATTGGAAGCTTGATATTCTTTCTTTTTCGTTTTCTTCAATTTGGACTAGCTACGTTGTTGAGTCTTTGGGATTCGCCTCGCATACATTCACAACACAATATTCTATTTTTTTTACGAGACATAACATTTTGCTAAGGTGAGTTTTACATAGCCCCTTTTCTATTTATCACCATTTTTGGGGTGAAACATGTTACAACATTATTTATGCAATTCAATCATCAATGTGTCTATGTGTATTTCTATGTTGCATTATGTCTTGAACATGACTAGGGTAAGCACAATTCTAGCATAAACATTCATCAGCCAAACGGTATACATTGATAGATCTATTGGACTGACAATCCCACCCGGATACGTGCCTCCTACAAAGGTTGCGTGGGTGTTTGTTACTGCAATATAAACGAGTGAACCATGAGCGTATGGGATGTACCACAATACAACAGTCACAAGGTTGATTATGCACTCGATTTACTTCTAGTATGTTTTCGCATATGGACTAGATTGCCATGACACATGAATTGCACAACAATTTTATTCGATTATCAAAACCTATGTAATTCTCACCAACTTTTGTTGACCCAAAATATTTTCAACTTAACATGTTTCAGGTTCTACTTGCTTGAAGAATTGCTTGAAGATGTGTGCGTAGTTTTACTCAATTTGATGTACAAATTCTTGTAGAACAATTGTATGTAAATTATTTAAATCATTTAATGAAATTTATTATTCACCATGAGCTACTGAACAATCATCACTACGTGACATCCCGATGTTTCCGCCATCGGTTGGGCTGTTACAATCATGGTCACCAACACGTCTGCCTATGAATCATGGTGCCGTCTCAAAAACCTTTTCTTAGACAACCAGACCGCTCGCCTTATCTCCCTTCAAAACAAATTTTTTAATAGCCGCCTTCAACAATTTTCCAACATCTCCGCCTTTTGCCAACACATGAAGCTTTTATTTGATCAACTAAAAAGCCTTGAGTCACCCATTACCGAAAACCAACTTATCCTTCAAATATTAGGCCTTACCGAACCCTATGAGAGTATATCTCTCATACTCCAGAACACCCAACCCCTACCTGATTTCTACACCATTCGTTCTAAACTTTGTCAAGTTGAGGATACCAAAACCGACCAAGCCAAGCTAGCGGCTCAGGCCGCTGGTACCGCTCTCCATACTACCACAAACCCACCCATCCCAAAACCCACTGACAACCAAACCACCCACCCAGACACCTATGAACATCAACCTGAAAACTATGACCGAAACCGTAACCGTGGTCGCACCAGAGGACGGGGCCGTGGACAACAAAAATCCTATGGCAGGGGTCGCTACCAACAGCCCCATTATTCGGCCCAATTCTGGCCTGCTCCGTGGCCCAACCAACCGCCACCCTTTTTCACTCCTTCTCCATGGGCTTCGTGGGCCGTCCCACCTTGCCCTTACCCGTCCAACCCCTTGCCAAACACTTATTCTCAGCCCAACACCTATAACCCATCCTCGCGCCAACCTAATTCCAACGGCTAAGGCATCCTCGGCCCAAAACCATCTTCACAAACAGCGGCCCAATCTTATACAGCCAGCCAATCTCCCACGGACATAGCACAGGCCCTTTACAACTTGGCACTTCATCACAATGATCCATCCTGGACTATGGACACCGGTGCGTCAGGTAAAATGTCTCCTCAATTTGATAAGTTCTCGTCTATTTTTAATTATGACATTATTCGTAACATAATTGTTGGCAATGGTAAAACCATTCCGGTTTTACGACAAGGCAACATAACCTTACCACCACCATTCCCACCTTAAACTTAATAATGTTCTTTATGCACCCAACCTAGTTGAAAACCTTATTTCAATTAGACGTTTCACAACTGATAATCAATTAACTGTTGAATTTGACCCTTATGGTTTTACTGTGAAGGACCTAAAGACCAAGAAACCTATCCTACGGTGCAATAGCTCGGGGGATCTCTACACTCTCAGCCCGTCCAACATCACCAATCTCACCACTGCCTCTACCTATGCAGTCCTTACTCAAGACATCTGGCATCAACGGCTCGGTCACCCAGGCCCGGCTATTTTGCAAAGTTTAAAAACTTCTAGTTTAATTTCTTATGGTTCTTTACTTAATAAAACTTGCAGTGCTTGTATTTTTGGAAAACACACTAGACTTCCTTTTGTTAATTCTAATACAAGTACGTTTATGCCATTTGATCTTGTTCACAGTGATGTTTGGACCTCCCCTATTATATCCAATGGAGGACACCGATACTATGTCCTATTTTTGGATGATTATACAAACTTCCTTTGGACCTACCCCATAGCCCATAAATCTGAAGTCTTTAACATGTTCACGAAATTTACCAACTTTGTCCACACCCAGTTTAACACCAAAATAAAACAACTCCAATGTGATAACGGTCGTGAATATGCAAATAACCAATTTCACAATTTTTGCAACCAACACGGCATGCACTTCCACTTCTCCTGCCCCCACACCTCATCCCAAAAAGGCAAAGCCGGACGCAAAATACGCACCATAAACAACCTTATGAGAACCATCCTTGCCCATTCCTCTACCCCGAACACCTACCGGCACCATGCACTCGAAACCACCACCTATATCCTAAATATTATTCCAACCAAAATCCACAAATTTCAAACCCCAACTCAACGTCGTCGCTGAAATATGTTGGATACGCAATTTACTTCTGGAATTGCGCAAACCTATTCCCACGGCCACTTTAGTTTATTATGACAACATTAGTGCCATTTACTTGTCCAACAATCCGGTAGAGCATCAATGCACCAAACACATCAAAATTGACATCCATTTTGTGCATGAGCTGTGACACCCGGCACGTTTAGGTTAACATTTTATAAAACACATAAGTCTACCTTAGCGAAAAACGTTTTCAAACATACTTAACTAGGTCAGTTGAGTCGTTATGATGGTTCCGGGAATCATCGGGAGTCGTTACGATGATCCACGGGATCATTAGGAGTCGGTCCATAACCATGTGAACACGAATAGGTGATTTGTAGAATCGCTAGGGTTTAAGCACACACGTATATCTCGAGTCCCAGGAATTGGTGAACGGATGGGAACGTGCTAGTTATCATCTATTATGTGCTTACAATCATTATATGACTTGCCGGTATGTGAATACGTGTTTATATATGTTAAAATAGGGTTTAACGCGCCAAAAACTCGAATACTTAGGCTATGGGCGATTAGGGCATGTGGGATAGCCCTAATCGCCAATAAAGGGCGAATAGGAAAGCTTATGGGCTATTAGGGGGCTAATCGCTAGTTTCTACTAGCGATTACAGCTCTACTCGCCTGTAACCATCCTGTACTCGCCTGATCTGCACATAACGACTAAAAACGCCTATAAATACCACCCCACACCTTATCCAACCTCTGCAACACGTTTTTGAACAAGAAATCACATTTCCAAGCTTTACACCTCATAATCTCATCATTTCAAGGTGTGTTCTTCATCCCAAACCTTTATAATGATATTGTTTTGATCCCTAAAGGTCCAGACCTGATTTATAAACGTTTGTGTCTTTGAAAACTCATTAAAATCAGTTTCTAAACAAACCCAAACCTCTATACTTGTTATATGTGATGTATTCATGCAAAATAGGATTTTTATCGTTTAAACATGATTGTTCTTGTGTTATTATTGTGTTTCTAACCTAAATGAGTTAATATGATGATAACCTAGGAGTTTGAAGGTTCATAGATGTGTAATATTGATATTAGGCGTTTTGACCCGTTTGAATGATTAGGAAGGATTAATGATGATATATTGTGTTTTGATGATTGTTTAAGGTTAGGGTTTACTCTAGGATGATGCTAGAACAGTAGGATAATGTCGGATAACGTCGTTATGTGATGAAATCTGGATATTTGCTATTTAGGGTAAGTTTTGCATGTTGATGTGATGCTTACATGCTAGTTATGCTATTTTGGGAAACCGCATGCATTCGGGACGGCTAGGGTGATGATAAATTAGGGGTTTTTGCTTGAAATAGTTGGGTTAATGTTTTGGGTTGGAAATTAGATGTTTGCACATGTTTCAGATCTGATTTCGAGGGTTAAACGCGCAAAAAGGATGGAGCAGAGCAGTACTAGCGAATAGGAGCCCTAATCGCCCTCATTATTGGCGATTGGCTCCCAATCGCCTGAACTATAGGCGATTAGGAGCCCTATTCGCCATTTTACTAGTGATTACAATTCTATTCACTAGTTTAACTCTCCTAATCACTAGTTGACTTTTCCTAATCACATGTTTGATTCCTAATCGTGTGTAATGCTGCTGTATGTATATTTTAACATCCCGAAACACGGATTGACGCCTAGGAACATGTTAGGAACCCCGTGACATGTCCAATGACTTGGTAACACGTGTTCAGACTTGTTTATGCGTTAATTGGGCGTTATGCTAGATAGGGTGAATGTTTGCGCATGCTAAGTGTTTAATTGCATAAGTTGCATGATATTTTGTATGTGGCTAACACGTGGGATGTCGGGTCACCAATGGGATGCCGGGTATTGTATGGTTTGGTCGGTTTAACGTTTAAACATGTTTTCAACATACACGGTCACGGTCTGGACAACTTGGGGACTGATTAGCCTTCGGCTTAGTAGTCATCACACTTATGTAAACTCATTGATAGGTCGTCACTAAGTTGGGTCATCACACACGTGTTGGAATTCTAAGTATCTGAAGGCGCACTTTAAGGCGAGTTTCATGGCCCCTCTTTTATACACTTTTTCTCGGGGGAGAAGCATGCCACACGGTTTTTAACAAATACAACGTAATGTTTATGAAACGCAACACTTTTGAAAACACAATGTTTATGAAGCGCAACACTTTTGAAACGCAACGCTTATGAAACGCTACACTTTTAAAACGCAACGCTTGTTTTAAATTACTATACGACGAAACGCAACGCTAAGTCCCTATTGAAACCATGAATGTGCGGGGCACAACGGGGGAAATGTGATTAGATCTATTGAGCTTGATGAACCCCACCTGACGGCTGGGAGCCGGGCGGGTGCATATTGTCTCTATTTTCGGCAACTTAAACACGGGCGGCAACACATGCAACACATGTTAGTAATGGTTTCCGCAACTCAGTCGTAGTAGTAAGGAAACACTTGTTATTTATTTGAAGGTTTTACACACTTGGCATTTTGAGATGAAATTCTTTACGTTTGTAACGCTTTGTAAACTTAAAACCTGTGAACTCACCAGCATTATATGTTGACGTCTTTTTGGCATGTTTTCTAAGGTCGCTAAGGTAGCAGCATTGAGTTAGGCGCACGGAGTCTCACGGCGTCTAGGATCCATTTGCATTTCATTTTGAGTATTAATAGACTTTCATGTTTTACTTTTGGGTTGTAATAAAATTTTACGTTTCCGCAAGCGATGGTTAGATTTTGAAGCTTATTGGGCAAGTTACGTTATTTTCATATCATATAGATGTCGTTTATTGTGACCGTTGACTTGGATCCTGGTGTGTCACGCGCCTCGCGGTAAAACCCTGCATGTGAAATTTGAGGGTCTGACATGAGCTGGTTCAGCGCGACTCTATTCGGATTCTCCATACTCTGACTCGTCTACAGATTGCTGACATTTTTACCAAGGGATTACCACGAGTGCTGTTTGACGACTTCCGCTCCAGTCTCAACATCCGTCCACCTCCTGCTTCGACTGCGGGGGTGTAATAGATTATACATTTGAATTATATTTATAGATAATATTTAGCATTTAATTTGTATTTATCTCTTTCCAAATATAAGAGAATGTAAACTTGTATATATTGATTACCCAAAGGCAATGAAAGGCAAGCAATTATGCCGTATTATTCTACATTGTTGTTTTGTTTGTTTTCGGAACCTAGAAATTTTTCGAAGTTCTGTTATTGTTGGATTTTTTTCATATATTTACTTATAAAATGCTACCTCTAAATATGGCTTGTCTGGTTTGTGAAATCAAATTAAGTTGGGAACATTTTAAACACCATGTAGTAAGTAGTAACTTAAATTTTAGGTCACCAAACATTGCATAATAACTTATTATGCAATAACGTAGATGTGTGTTGTCTGTGTGTGGTTCCAAAACATTACTTATTATTAATAAGTAAGATTTATCTAATTTGCGAAATAACGTAGATGAACATAAATTAAGTAAAGTGTACGTTGAACATCACAAGAGCCGATGTGGTAACAAATTAGGTTGGAACTCGTGAACTTAGGACACACTTTGATATACAATATATTTTAAGACAAGTGTTGACATATTTATATTAAAGGATACAATTATCTACTATTTAAATGTCTTAGGCGACGTGGTTTTATAGATGTAGGTGTGTTTGTAGGTGTATGTGATGATAGGTGATCATGTATTTTATAAAAGGGGGTCATAGAAAAAAAAATCTACACAAATTAGGAGAGGGTGCGTTGGATTGGAATATCTATCATCACTGTATATAAGGAAAATGTTTTGTAGGACATGATATTTATTGGGGTCATTCTCTCTCTTTGAGTATATCACGTTGCAAATTGTAGGATTTAAAAAAAATCTATCACATGTATAAACTTACTTCTCCTCACCTATACTCTGGAAACTCCTCCCTTCCCCTCCTCTGTTTCACCACCTCCTTCTCTTCTAAGAGGGTCTAGGGTTTTCCAATGTATCCGAAAATTACCGGTTTATTCTTTTTCCTTTCAACTTTTTTAGTTAATAACATTCCCTGATATCTCAACCTTAAAACCCTTATTTGATTACTGCAGGGCGTTTGGAGAATTGATCCCTTATGGGTGGCGATGCTGATGACGATGGTGTAGGTTGGGAGTGAGAACGATGGAGATGGTGAGATAGTCTCTGGTGACGGGGTTGATGATGACAGGAGGCGGTGGTGATGGTGTTGAGGTGAACAAGCGGTTGAGTGACGATGGTGAGTCTCCAAACAATGATGGACTGAAATGATGGTGGGCGGCGGCTAGGGTATGTAGAAGATAAGGACGACTAGGTGATCTAGGTGTAACACCCCTACCGATGGCGGAAACATCGAGGTGTCACGTAGTGACGATTGTTCAATAGCTCATGGACTAGAAATGTAAATTTGAATACATTGAATTTAATAATTTATTACATTGAAAGAAATACAACAATTACGACTAGCAATCTAAACTAAGATACAGTAATCTCAATCTAAGTCTAAGTTCCAAACGCTTGGAAGTAATCTCATAAGAACCTGAAACATGTACGAAAATGATTTGGTCAATACAAAATGTATTGGTGAGCATACACTGTTTGAGTAAATATAGTAGGAAAAGTGTTTAGCAATTCATGTGCGGTACCATTTGCAATTATGTAATAAGTAATATCCATTCAAAATCAACCCTATGTAAAGAAAAGCAGATATATATAATATGCGCTAGTAGTAATGTAATACATAGCAATGACGAGGACTCTCAACAGAGTCACAAGGGTATATACCATAGTACTATTCATTGAAATGCCAGGCCCTCAAAGGTTAATGATTTTGACAAGTCATAGACACACAAATTTACATAACGCAAACACACATGAGAATTGCATTTAGTGAAAGGATAACATTTAGTAATAGTGTACATGAATAGCCCCAAAAGTAAAATGAAAAAGGGGAAAGATATACTCACCGTTTGCGAAAGCGATCAAAATCCACTTAAGCGGTCGTGAGCTAAGTAATGGGAATTACGAGGAATTCAACCTATAACGTATATGAATACTAGTAAGGAAAAAGTCTACAAAGTCTAAGGTAACTAGGGTCTAAGGCATTAGGGTTTGCTAAGTCGATTTAGGGAATTAGAGTTTTATGATAAATTGCGTTAATATAAAAGTTGTATATCAGAAATAATATACCCAAGTTCGTAATTATGGTTTAGGTAATATAAATATTTCCAATTAAATATTTAGATAGAAATATGTTTTGAAATAATTAGGACAAAGTAAATTAATTACTTTCACAAGATTATTATAAATGAATACAATAATAATAAATTTTAAATAAATAATCATGAGTTACACCATGATTCAATTAATGGTAATTAAGATTTTAAATGTAGGAATACTTCTATTTATGATAAAAGTAATTATAAAATAAATGTTAAATAGTATAAATAAATATTTGATTAATTATGTCTAATTAAACATAATTAAGTCTAAAATACAAGACATGATCAAAAAATGCCATTTTATAGAAAATGGATACTTTCTGATGTAAATTAATAAAATTAATTTTTTCATAATTTTTATAAACTTATTTATATTAAAACTGATTTAATGAGATTAAATCATGTTTAAATGATTAAAAATAGGAAAATTAATAAAAATAAATGTTTTCTGAACCAAATATTTTTATTTCAGTTCATAATGATTAGAAATAATTTAGCAAAAAGTTTGAGATTAAAATCATTAAAAATGAATTTTTAATCAACTAAATATGATTAAAACAATTTAATTCAATAAAAATATAAAAATAAAACATTTTCCAGAAGATAAAAGTGTGGAAATTTTCTTTATGGCGTCAAGAAGCTACACCTAAATTTTCATAATTTTTGGGTAAAAAATGGATTTATTATGAATATTTCAAAGTCTATATATTATATATATTAAAGAAAATAAGAAAATGAAAATTAAAAACGAAATACCCCAAAAAATTGCAGATGCGCGTCCAAGGGGACTCGAACTCGGGTACCCTCTATGGAACACCAACATCACAACCACTAGTCTACTAAGACTTTTGTTGATTTATTTAGGAAACTAAAATATAAAAACAATATCCCAACTTCATCTTCTTCCCCAAAACATTCAAACCCTAACCCTATACCAAATCTAATAAACCCAATACAGAAACAATTATTCATCTGTAATAAGGGGCTTATGCTCGGAAATGTATAAGAAACGAGATGGCAAAAAGAAATTGGACTTACAACATACTTGAAGGTCGAAAACGAAGGGGTACAAGTCGAGTTTATATGTCGCAAATTCAAGTCTTACAGAGACAAATTTCAGAAGTTTAAAGAGTGTTTGGGACGTTCAAGTGTGCAGAAACTGATTGGTGTGTTCGGTTTATATAATGCTTGATTAAAAACGAGGTTTTAATGAGTTTAAAGTTTCCGGCTGGAATGTTAGCGCCGGTTACAAACTTACCGATTCAAACTTGAGTTATGCTAATTTATAACAGGTATTAATGGTGGAAACTTAATTATTGGGATGGAGAAACGTCAATCAAACAGTGAAAATCGATATTTATGAACATTAACTTGGTTTATAGGTTATCCGGAAAATCTTGCCGGCAAAACTCGCTGGAAACGCGTGTAAGGGAGGAGAAGACAGATTTTTTTTAATTCATTTGGTAATTGACAGTTTTAGTCCCTCCTATTTAACCTTGTTAGTTTTGTTATCGTTTAATTTTTTTCTTTATAAAACTTAACCATACTAACTTAACTTTAACTTTAACCAAAGCTAAATTTTTTTAGAACTTAACTTACCAAATAACTAATTAAGTTTGTATTTCGTAATTTTTCAACTAAAAAAAATACATACATTTAGTAAACGTTTAAATTTACGATTAAAAGTAACTCACGTTTTAGTAATTTCGAAAACATGAAAAATATAGGGACTACATTTGATAATTGATTAAAGATGGAGGTGACGGATGTCACACTAGGGTTCGGCCATGCCATGATCGGCCTCAGGTAAGCTCCGATTAGCATCATTTTGACATAAGTTTTTTTTTTTTTTTTTAAATATATTTAAGATTTGGCTATGATTAATTATTTTCATTGACTTGCATAATTCAACAGATGTATTCTTCTAAAACTTGAATAATTCGCCAGATTTAAATCAAATCTAGTCTATCTAACAATAAAGAACTCATACCTTATCAAAATCAGTCGATGCACCTATAGACAAACATATTCAATTGGAACATTTGTGTAAATCAATACACTTCATTGACTAACTTTTTAATATTAGTCATATCAGTTAAGTGGTTACCCCATGCTTTTGGATTTTAAACCAAGTAGTGTGCTTGATATGATTATAAAAAAGTATTAAGAAAATTTCAAGTTTGTTTGAATAAACTGATTTTAGAAGTCAAAAAATGTATCAATAAAACTTTGGACGACTCTTGGCCCGTTGATGGTTTGATGTTATTTGCAGAAACTCGGGAGAAGATACAGGAGAGAAGCAAACTTGTTGTGCGTCGTCCTTAGATGATTTGTTAGTTTGATTTATCCTTAAATGTGAAATACATATAGCATTTAAGTTTGCACTATGAATCCCCATATATATATGTTGATTACTAGGTTACAAGATGACATGTACGTAATTCTAATCACAATTGAAGACTTTATTACGTCATATTAGAATTTTCAACCCTGAGGCGCTCCCGGGTATAAGCTAGTTTCATATATAATAGAAGCTGTATATTCAGTGTCGTTTTTCTTCATAAAACAAATGTTTATTCTAAAATAGACCAACGTATATACGAGTTCATGTATATTTATATGAATAACTTTGTAGGAAAATAATTTTTAAAACGGTTGGGAGAGATATTACCACAATCAGAAAACAATCTATAATAATTCGGGTGAATGTTGAGTACTTTACCTCATGTCTAACCTTGGATCTTTAACTAGTAGTATGGTGTCTTTGCTAAAACGTTCCATTTATTCAACTCTGGGAGCATGAGAGCGTTTACACTCTGTTTCAGAGTTTCATTAAAGGATGGAAGAGAAAGGATCTCCATCCTCTTCCTTTCTCTTCAATTCCTTCCAGATTGGAAAGATTGAAAATCACCCTAAAAACCTCTTTATTATCCCTCTCATTCCCTCCCTTTCCTTCCTATAAAAAACTCCAGAACACATTTTTTCCCCACTTCCTTCTCAATCATTTCTCTTCCATCTTTTTAATGAAACTCTGGAACAGAGTGTTAATCAACTTTAGGTTTTTTAACCTCTATAGGTGATTCAGGGCTGCTAGACTTAGAATTAAGGTTAGTATATTGTGTTTAGTTCATTTTTTTGTTGATTCTTTAAGGCTAGGGTCGATTTTAACGCAACATATTTGGTTTACAGTATGTTTGATCCTTGGCTGATTTAGGAATCATTGGAAGGTGGAATTTTGGAGTTTTTATATTAATAACTGATATTATATTATATGTAATTACATTCATACTTGGGTATTGGGACCGTTGGATTAGTCCTTGATGTTCAATTTGAAGAATTGTAAAACTAGGGTTTTCGATAGGTTGAAAATTTGGGATGTATGCAACTAACATTAATTCTATATGGAATTATAGAAAACACATTAAACTTTCACATTTTAAAGGTGAAAAAGTAAATACTAAAATACATAATACTAAATTACCTTCTTATTTCAAAAAGGTGCATTTTTAGTAATATAGAATTAAGTTCAAGTTATTATACACAATGTAATAAAAATAAAAAGGATGAGAAGTATACAAAAATACAATAAATCGTATAATATAACACAATGAACCACAAAATATAATACAATGTCGAAAAATATAACACAATGTTAAAGAAAAAAGACACAATGAATTGCAAAAATGACACAATGATAAAAATAAGAAAAAGACACAATCCTACATAAAAGACATAATGATATAACATATATTCTAAAAGCTACAAGTTAAAAAAAAAAGCGAAGACCTAAAAACTAACATCGTATGGTTCGGTAAGACGGTTCCAATACCGTTTGAATGAGTTCAATTAAAGTCAGTTTGATACCTTTTTTACGACTTTCACATAAAAGACATAATGATATAACGTATATTCTAAAAGCTACAAGTTAAAAAAAAAGCGAATACCTAAAAACTAACATCGTATGGTTCGATAAGACGGTTCAAATACCGTTTGAATGAGTTCAATTAAAGTCAGTTTGATACCTTTTTTACGACTTTCTATTATTTTTTCACTGTGTATTTGATTATAACCATATATAATTATATAAAACACAATAAACATTTCACATTTTAAAGATGAAAAAGTAAATACTAAAATACATAATAAAACACATAACAAGACAATACAAATAAATTATGAATATATATACTAGACAAGAAACATTAATAATTAATAAACTATAATATAATATTCTCACCCAACCCTTCGCGGCTGATATGTCCCTATAGATTTAAAACCAAAAAAAACACCTCCCACTCTCTAACATTTCACATTTCCCAATCTTCCCTTTTTCTTGTTCAAAATCTCTCACTAAATCACAATCAAAATACCAATCTTTTTATTTCTTTTCTTTTCATGTTTACATCATAAAAATTCCCTCAAAAAAACCTTTTCTAAATATTAATCATGACTCATAAACACTTGCATGAGCTACTCAAACAAGATCAAGAACCATTCCACCTCAAAACCTTCATCTCTGACCGCCGTATACTCCTTAAATCATCCATTATTCTTCAAAAACCCAAACCCATAACCGAAACAAAATCTTTAAACAATTTATGTATCAACTATTCATGTTTTGTATCATCTAACGACTCACCATGTTTCAAAACGTCGCCGTTTATTAATATTCCGGCTAAGGAATTTACAAAAAGCCCATGTAACAATGCCACTATGTTTATTAATATTCCGGCCCGAACCGCCGCCATGCTTCTTGATGCCGCCACCCGGGTCCAAAAACCTAAACCCGGTTCAGCGTCCAAAACCGGTTCCGGTTCCGGGTCCAAATTCATCCGGTTCGGGTTACTCGGGTCTTTTCTCCAGCGGTTGAAAGACCGGAGTACCCGAACCAAACGCCGGGAAATTGAACCGGGAAAAAATAATAAAAAATGTGATGATGATCGCCGGAGTTGGACCGGCGACCGGTCGGAGAAGATGTCGGTGGTGGAGACATCGTGTAGTTTGAGATTAGGTGTTCATGAGGTTGATGAGATAGAGTGTTTGTGTTCGAATAATTCGAGTCCTTTTCGGTTTTCGCTGCAACGAAGCCCGTCGCCGGAACGCGGAAAACCGGGTTTAGTGTCGCCGGTTTTGTCTCCTAGTCGCCAAAACCGACAGGTTTTGTTTCTAGACTTTGTTTGTTATGATGTTTATATATTGTTTTATTTAATTGTTTATCATATGATTTAATTTATTACGTAATTTTAGAGGGCGTGTAAATTCAGTGACGAAACTTGAACACATATATAGGTTAGGCCAAAAGTTACAGGACCCCTTAAATTAAAGGGATCCGTATAAAATTTTAAACGAAATACGTGTAAATTTCAAGTGTAAAAAAGGGAGTCTTGACTCCCCGACCCGTTAAAAGCTCTGCCCATGTGTGAATTAGTCTGTAAACCGAAATATATGCTGCTAGATGTACCTTTTCTTTTACACATGGGGTACGTTTCAGTATTTATGAAGTACGTTTAGCTACTCCTAATTAAAGACCGTATAACTTGGTGGAGTATGTATTGCATGTGATGACAAAAACACCCTTGATTTGATGTTGAGATAAATCATTCTGTGAGGGTGTTTTTGTCTTTTACCAAGATTCTAAACTCAAGGATGTGTTTAATAAAGAATAGGAAAAATTCTGATAATTACATAATTTGTTACTGTTTGTTATTTCAAGAATTATGTATTACGAGTACTTTTTTTTTAATATCAACTTGGTTGAATTGTACGAAATTTCTAATTATTTGTTTGTTGAATTTACCAAACTTTTTTATAATAAACTATACACCGCATATTAAATGTATTTAGGACCATCAACCATGAATAATTTTATATAAATATTATAGAAATTAAATCTCACACAAATGGACAAAACAAGTTTGTTTTATATACATTTTGGATCTTTGTTGCTAGTAAATAACAAACAATCCCTTAACCACACATGTATCATACCAGTATGGCCGTATGGCTGTCCATAGAACAAGCTAGAAAAATAAAATAAAAAAAGAATAAAATAAAAGTCAACTCTTCAATATTCCGACAATTATAAAATCTACCAGAATTTGTTTTATAATTTTGTGGGAAAGTGCTAAAAACATAGATCTATTACTATTTTTATTATTTTGTTTTAATATTTTCAAATTTGGTAATGTTTTAGGACAAAGAAAGTTACGAAGCCGGTTGCCCTGAAGAAGTTAATAGACAAAATGATGATGAAAAAGAACAATGTAGCCCGGTTTCGGTACTTGATCCTTTGTTTGATGACGATGAGGAAGAACGTGATGACGGGGCCATGGAAGAGGACGGTTATGATATGGAGCGTAGTTATGCGAATGTACAAAGTAAGTGACTATATTTTAATAATCGTATATGTGTACAAATATTATTTTTGTTTTAAAATGAATAATTTTGATAAGTTCACCGCTACACTTATGAAGGTTTAAAACAAAATTAGCGGTTTACTACGACTGTTTAAGGGTTCAACTTATGTCTATAAAAAAATCACTTTTCATAAAGAAAATTGTGGCGAAATTGAATGACTAGAGGGTCAGCGGACCCTTGATTCTGTTGATATATACGAGATATGAAACATGTCTTAATGATGAAATTGTCAATTAAAAGAATTGTACGTGTATATATCTTCACATATTTCCTAAATCTTAATCGGTTAAGGGGTAATTTTCAACTTTGATACTTTATGTTTTGTGCTTGTTGTCGTGCAATGGTTAATCATCCATAGATTTGGTTTTAGTATAGTGACCTTTATGTCATGCATTAACATTTGTCCATTGCATGCATATTTCGAAAATAAAAACCCCATTATATTGGTTAACTAACCTCTTGCGGCTGATGGACTTGTGTCGGCCATATTGATTATTTAAAAAAAAAAAGTTTAATTAAAGTCCTAATCAAAGGTCAATAATTGATTTGTATAATAGGTGGAAACGCAAATTATTCGTGGGACCCTTGAATTAATATTAATCTATCATATATAAGAAATGTTTCACTTATTTGTGATGAATTCATTTACCCTTCTATTAAAAAATGGGTGGCGGTGTAGCTTGTTACATGCTTACCTACCATTCTTATATAATTTACCCTTTTTTGTCAATGGGAATTAGGAAAATATGTATAAAAAAAATTAATGTTGTAGTCTAAATATTGTCATGTGTCAAATTTGTAGGAGCAAAACATCAACTACTACAAAAGCTTAAACGGTTCGAGAGGCTTGCTGAGTTAGATCCGATCCAACTTGAAAATTGCATGTTAGAACAACGTTACGAAGAAGATGAGCACGTTCTAGCAAACGAAGAAGTGGTGACTAACGAAGAGCATTTTAGGGAGATCATGAACCATCTAGGCGTTGTAAAAATCCCATGGTACATGAAAAAACTCATATCTGACCTCATCGATGAAGAGAAGAAGAAAGAAGAACACGAGATGGTCGTGCAAAGGGTATGCAAGAGATTGCGTTTGTGGAAAGTCGTCGAATTGAATACAATTGACATGATCATTGAAACCGATTTCAGAAGTGAAGGGTGGAGGTTGTGTGACGAAGAAATGATTAGAGATCTTGGGATGGATATAGAGAGGGCCATTTTCGAGATTTTAGTAGAGGAATTAGCTTAAGAACTTGTTTTCTAATAAAAACGTATGACTTTACTTTTAGATGATAGTACTATTACAATTATAAATAACATAATGGTACCATTATTAGTAGTAACAATAGGGTTACTATTTTTGGCAGTAGCAATAATGAGATACAATTATTATTTAACTAGTATATTCTTATACCTAATTATTGATCAACCAAACAAGGGTATTGCCAAATTGGAATCGACAATGAATACAATCCAACATCATAAATTAAACAATTTATGTAGTATTTAATTTACTGTCTTTTACAGTGGAAAACATACGTCAACCTAAAATTTGGAGTGATATGGCCCCTCTTTAGGAAAAGGTAGAAGGCTGTTTGAATTTGGGATGAGGGTACTATCTGGTAGGGATGAGCTTGGTACTGAATCGTATCGAACCGATACTGATACCGAAAACATACGATAAGATACAGTATTGGTTCGGTATTAGTGCGATACTTGTATGGTATCGATATTTTTAGTATCAGGATCGGTATTTATTATCGAAATGCTCATCCCTACTATGTGTGAGCTATCATCCAACGACCAAAAATTGTAAGACAAAACGTGATGTTAGGTGGAAATTGAACAAAAGGTATATCCTAGTTCGGCTATTTAATGGATTATTTTTTAACCTATTTAATGTAACACAACAATTATTTTGTTTAAAAGGCTATATGTATAAAAAACCTATATGATCATACGCGGTTTATGAGGAGTCTGACAATGAAAATGTTATGGCCCCTATATGTCACGTGTAGGCCTATATGCGGCGTATAGGTTCTAGCACGACTTTGGTTAACTATGTCATTTCGATCTAAAACAAGTGATGAGTAAACACAGGGAACATGCAAGTGTAAACTCATATGTACAAATTATCAGAAAATAAACTAATTGAATTAATCTCTTATGTAATAAGCTAGCTGAAGAAGTTTTTCGATAAGTATAATTCTTATTGATGATTGATTTACACCTCGTTACCGAATAAATTAATAATCTGAAAATAAATATCTTCACCCAAATTTGCGATTATGTAAGAAACTTAATAATTGAAATGGATATAGATAAATCACATTTTCTAAAGGACATTATTTGCAAATCTGTGAGAGAGGGCTGCTAGATCTCATTCTCATTTGTACCTTTAGCCTGATCGCTAATTTGAATTAGTGTACCTTTTATTTCAGAGTCTTCTTCACTACAACTTGAAATGGTAGATTGATTCTTCTTGATAAACTAGCAAGAGACTGGAAAAAGGGATAAACCTTACATACAAACTCTTAATGTAGAAATTAGGTGCTTGCAAAATAAATAAAACCCTACCCCTTTTCTTTGACGACTTAATCTTTGCCCACATTGACTCCCTTCCTTCCTTGGTCGTTCTCAGTTTAGTCAAATAGTCGCTACGTCCCACCAGGCACTAAGAGCTTGTATATAAGATAAAAAGACCGAAAGTCATTCCATTCTATAGAAAAGTGTAACCATTTTAGTCTCATAGACTGAAATAACAAGCAACAAAATCATAACCGGCGAAAAAAAACATAATTAATTTTGTTTTCGATGTAATTTTAATCATAGAAAATCATATTTTGCAAGAGGTATGTTATTTACACAATAACAAAAAGTAGGTTTGCACAGCCCTCTACGGCCTGTAGAGGGCTCTACGGGCCGTAGAGGGTGTCAGTGTAATAAATGCGAACACCCTCTACGGCCCGTAAAGCCCTATACGGCCCGTAGAGGTGGTTTGGTGGAGTGCATTTAAACCTATACGGGTCGTAGAGGTCTCTACGGCCCGTAGGCCATACGAGGTACGAGGTCATTGAATGAACAGTCTGACATTCAGTGTGTCAGTCTGAAAAAGCAAACCCTCTACGGGCCGTAGAGGCCTATACGGCCCGTAGAAAAGCTGGTTGTTGGGAGCATTAAACCCTCTACGGCCAGTATAGGCCTCTACGGGCCGTAGAGGTCCAGATATATTCTTCTACCTTGTCTTCTTTCTTCAGTATATGAAACAAAATAAAAAACACGGGTGCACAAAAAATCCGACCAAAACCAAGCTACCGCGATGTCTTCGGGTCACTACGGTAATGTTTGGGATGAATGGGAGCATTCGTTTAGCCTATCTCACGTCTCGGAAAGCCTTTTCCGAGCCGTGGTGGAACGTGGTGAGGAGGAGGTTAGATCCGTTGTTCGCTGTGGTGACGGGAATGCACTACCCGATTTGAACCTGCTGCCCGATTTGAACCAGGAGTACGTAGAAGAACCGGGGTCATTTTACTTGCCTCCGCCAAGTCATCCACAGTACGAATACGGGACTTATCATTCACACGAGGGAGGTGATAACGGTGGCAAGGAACCTGTCCCGGATGTTTCGTACGAAACGAATCAGGCGTGTTTATGTATTTGCACTTGTTCATAATTTAGACCCGTGTATATTTAGTAGTGTACATATTTAGACTCATATATTTAGTCCCGTACCTAAATTTGTTTTAGGGTTTGTGAGATTTGAACTCGTATATATTAGTTGTTATTTGAACTCGTAGGGTTTGTGAGATTTGAACTCGTATATATTAGTTGTTATTTGAACTCGTAGGGTTTGTGAGATTTGAACTCGTATATATTAGTTGCTATTTGAACTCGTATATAAATTTTGCAGGTATTCAGGTCTCTTAAAGACCTGACAGAGTGGGTTTATCAAAGGGAAAAAAAAAAAATGGTTACATTACCGTATACTCACGTACTGTTTCGCAAGGCAGGGGGCGAATAGGAGGGTAATAACGGCATGGATACGATGTGACCGTAGTGGCGTACATCATAGTGTAGCCACAGTTCGGAAGACGGGCAGTAAAAAATGTAATTGCCCGTTTGAAATAATAGGGAGATACCACTCCGGCCACGATGGTTATATTTTGGAGGTCCAGAACCAAACACATAATCACAAACCTTTCCAACACATCGAGGGTCACGCGTATGCTAGGAGGCTGGGTCCGGGTGAGTTAAAATTGGTGGATACACTTTATTTTCAAAATGTTACGCCAGTAGACATACATTCGGCCGTTAGAAAACAAAACCCGGATAGTCCCTGCATCTTAAGAGACATACATAACACAATAACCAAGGTTAAGCATTTGTTATACGGCGGCAAGACTCAAATGCAGGTATTATTATTATTATTATTATTATTATTATTATTATTATTACTTCTTTATTATTATTTTTTTAATTATTATTATTGCTATGCAGGTACTCGAAGCCACATTGGTGGAAAAAAAATTTGTTTACTTCACCCGGAGGAATGCCTCGACAAATGCGATCGAGGATATTTTGTTTGTCCATCTCACCTCGCACAGGTTATGGCGTGCGTTCCCGCATGTGCTGATGATTGATGCGACCTACAAAACGAACGAGTATAAACTTCCGTTTGTTCAAGTTGTGGGTATGACATCAACATCCAAGTCGTTTTGTGTCGCCCATACATTCATCTCCCGTGAAAAAAAGGATAACTACCTGTGGGTGCTACAAAGGCTTAAAGATTTGCTAGAAGATAGTACGGAGCCCCGTGCTATAGTAACTGATTGTGAGAAAGCCTTGATGAATGCATGCGACACTGTATTTCCAGCAGCTTCGAAGTTGTTATGCAGGTATACATATTATTATTATTTTTTTTATTTTTTATTATTATTATTATTTATTATTTTTATTTTTTATTATTATTTTTATTATTATTATTATTATGCATTCAGGTGGCACATTCAACGAAATATACTGAAGCACTGCAAACAAGCCTTTGGAGATGCAGATTGGAAAATATTCGTGAAATCTTTTAAGCGATTATGTAGATCTTCATCTCCGGCATTTTATCAGCACTGGTTAGACCGATTCTCCAGACGACTATGTCAAGACCAAGAACTGGTACATATTTTATTAATTTAGTTTAAAACGAATACACACATTAACAAATATCTTTGTTCTATCTTTACAGATGTTTTTGAATATATAGACCGGGTCTGGCTCCGTGACTACAAAGAAAGGTTTGTTTCTGCATGGACAGACACAAACTACAACTTTGGTCAGTATACGACCAACAGAGCTGAGAGCCAGCATTCACGGTTTAAGATGCAGATTAAGGGCCCTAACAACTCGCTCCACAAACTTGTGATGATTGCAGACGATGTGGTAACGTCACAAGAGAGGGCAATAAACCACTCGTTTGAAGAGAGTTTGTCTGTGAAAAAGGTGCACCATGACATACCGATTTTTGAGGACCTACTCGGTAAAGTTTCCCATGCAGCGATCGAGAAGATGATAACTAAGATAAAAAATATAGAGAAGTTTATGAAACGAAAAATGAGTTGTGGTCACCAGCTTTTCACGAGTTCTGGGTTGCCGTGTGCATGTCGATTAGATTCGTATATAAATAAAGGTAATACCATTACTTTATTATTATTATTATTATTATTATTATTATTATTATTATTATTATTATCATTATTATTATTTTTATTGAATACAGGAATAAAAATACAGCTGTCCGAAATAGACGTCTTCTGGACACGACTGAATTACGAACCGGAAGTAGTATGGAGGGAACCTGACTTTGCGAGTGAGTGGGAAATAGTCAAAGAGACACTGCTGTCCCAATCACCACGCGTTCAAAGAAATATGTTGTCAAAAATAAAGTCGGTGGTAAATCCAAGTATGACTGACACTCAACCTCCTAAGGTACAAAAGAATACTCGTGGGCGCCCAACTACAAAATCAAAGAAAAAAAATCAGCAGGAGGATGCGCAAGAAGATGTTAGTATTATTATTATTATTATTATTATTATTTATTATTATTATTATTATTATTATTATTATTATTATTATTATTATTATTATTATTATTATAATTTATTGTTATCCATTGTAGGAAGACGAGCCTGTTAGAAGACGTAGGCCATCAGACCCAGGTAGAGATACAATGAGAGTGTGTAGCAAAAAGTATCCACTCTTAGTAGGGGACAGGTACATAAATAACTATTTATACATACATACATACATATATACATATGTACACATCCCCTAATCATGATTTCCCAATGTTTGGCGGTGACAGGTATAAATTTGTGCTTAGACAATTTAAGCATTAGATTGATCCCCTTTATCGACGGTTTGTCACGCATATTCAAAATGTTCAGCCAGACGGTAACTGTGGGTTCCGATTTGTAGCTGTGGCTTTGGATAAGGAGGAGGAAGACTAGGATTTGATCCGCCACATTCTTATAGAAGAGATGATGGGTCAATACCATGAGAATTGGTACGAGATTTTGAACGGATTCGACGATAACAAGTTCGCCCGCATATACTCGTCCTTAGATTGGACTGGAGTCGGGAATACACCCAATTCAAAATGGATGGAGATGCCTTTGACTGGATTACTGATTGCTCAGGCATTTGGTGTGGTCCTTCAATTCTTCAGTTCTCTTGGAGCGAGCACATTCTTCCCTATTCACAGTCATCCTGAAAGTGTGCCAGAACATCGGGTCATTTCGATAGCCTTCGTGAACGACAACCACTTCATCATGCTTAAGCTAGAAGATGACGCTCCGATGCCTTATCCGAGTGGAGCATGGACGGGTTGGGTAGATGTAAATCACAACCCATGGTTAGCACTATACAAGGATCGTCTTGATGAGGGGCGTAGGCTATCTCAAACAGATCCAGAGTGGTTTGACCTAACTGGTTGTCCTGATTTTTCTGATAGTTCGGTGTAAATTTGTTTTTATAATGTATAATGATTTATTAAGTACATTTTTTTATTTTTTTATTATTATTTTACATATACAATATGAAATGAAAACGTTTTTTTTTTTATAAAAAAACCTATACCACGTAATTAAAACTAACAAAATTTAAAAAAAACCAAAACTTCTACTGGGCCGTAGAGGGCTCTATGGGCCGTAGAAGGAGATTGTCTACGGGTCGTAGAGACCTCTACGACCCGTACGTGGCTGGAAGATGCTCGTAGAAGCCATCTATGGGTCGTAGAGGGCATTGAGTCTACGGGTCGTAGAGCCCTCTACGACCCGTAGACAAAAAGTTTTTGGTTTCTAAAAGCTTTGTGAAGTTTATAAATAAAATCAGCATCTTTTTAAAAAAAAATGTGAGTCTACGGCTCGTAGAGGTCTCTACGAGCCGTAGGATAGGATTTTTTTAAAAAAAAAAAATTGGGTTTTGAGTTATATGTTATATATAATTTTTCTGGTTATTATTCCAGCGAACTGGTAGCCCAGATGGTCCCCATGGTTTCTATAAGTTTGTATGTGTGTGTGTGAGAACTGATATGTCCAAGATCGATCCTCGTCCCAACCGTTTTTTTAAATTTTATTTACCTACGGGCCGTAGAGCTCTCTACGGGCCGTAGGTAAACATGTTAAAAAGAAAAAAAAATCTGATCAGACGATCAGTTTCACTTTTTAAACAAACCATCCCCTTTCCCCAACCCTAACCCCCTTCGACGCCCCTTCGACCAAAACCACCACCACCACCCTAATCCACCACCACCATTGCCTTCTCCACCACTGCAACCACCACCACCACCCTAATCCACCACCACCATTGCCTTCTTCACCAAGATCCGAACGAAACCCTAATATAGGTAAATTTTATTTAGATTGTTTTTTTTTCTAATTAGATTGTTTTATACTTGATTGTTGTGGTGGTGGGGTGGGGTGGGCTGTGGTGGTGGTGGGTGGGCTGTGGTGGTGGGGGTAGGTGGTGGGGGGCTGTGGTGGTGGGGGTAGGTGGTGGGTGGGCTGTGGTGGTGGGGTGGGCTGTGGTGGTGGTGGTGGTGGTGGTGGGGGGGGGGGGGGTATTAGTGTAGTATTAGTTTTGGCGTTAGTTTTGAATCCGCCAAAACTAATATAGTTTTGGCGATTCTTTTGAAACGCCAAAACTAAATTAGTTTTGGCGATTCTTTTGAATCGCCAAAACTATACTAGTTTTGGCGATTCTTTTGAATCGCCAAAACTAATATAGCTTTGGCGATTCTTTTGAAACGCCAAAACTATACTAGTTTTGGCGATTCTTTTGAAACGCCTAAACTATACTAGTTTAGGCGTTTCTTTTGAAACGCCAAAACTATATTAGTTTAGACGTTTCTTTTGAATCGCCTAAATTATACTAGTTTTGGCGTTTCAAAAGAATCGCCAAAACTATATTAGTTTTGGCGATTCTTTTGAAACGCCTTAATTATAGAAACACCCTAACTAACTATAAATTCTTTGATTTTGCAGTTATGGCAGATTTTGAAGACGAGGACTACGTGAATGAGGAGGAGGAGCAGGAGGATGAGCCTGTGGTCCAGGGGGCGCCTGCCATGGCAGGGGGTGACTTATAGGGCTGGGAGCATTGCCAGTTTCGACGCTTTAATTACCCGAATCCAAGATTTCAGAAGTTGAGGAAAAAGAAGATCGAAAAGGCGAAGGGGATTTGTTGGGACGCGCTTCGGGACACTAGGGGGGGGGGTGCAGAGGCGATTGCCCGAGAGTGGATCCCGGAAGGGAGCCCATTGGACAGGTTTCTCGGGGACTTTTGCACGCCGTCCCATCGGCCGTTGGTGATAGAGTTCCTATCCACCTTTCGCTTTCGGCCCCCTACCGAAGGATCGTCGGGCGCCGGATCGTCGAGCCGCCCACCGCAGGATGTCGAGTTTTCCATACTCGGCGTTGAGTATGGTTATTCCCTAGATGAGTGGGCTACGCACACCCAGTGGTACACTCCCGACGAGCTTGTAGAGGTATTAATATTATTTATTTTTATTCTTATTATTTTTGTTTTTGTTCTTATTCGAAATGTTAATGTTAATGATAATGTTCAGGATGTCTACACTAGAGGTGTGACTACTGTTGCTAATGACGTGATGTATGGGTGGTGGCCCACCATTGGTGGTCCAGAGTTCGGGAACCCGACACAGAAGTATTATTATTATTATCATCATTATTATTATTATTTATCAATATCTTTGTTCTAATTATTATTACTATTATTATGCTGTGCAGGGAGTGGTGTGACAGGGCATCTAACATTCGTCACCACATAGTTCGTTACATTCACCGTTGCATTACTTATTCCCTAACGGCACGGGGAAATAGTAACGAGCGGGTGACGAAGACGGACCTGATGTACCTCTATTGCATACTCATCGGCAGGCCGATTGCCTTGCATCGGTGCATGGCCGAGTACTTTGCCTCCTTCCCCCATAAGCCGTTGAAGGGAGGCATCGCATGCGGGGGATCATCAGCAAGATTGCCGAGCGCTGCAATGCCGAGAAGTATTTCGATTATGTTAATCGGAATCAGTTTCCACCACTACCGCCCAGGTATTTCGGTTATTATTATTATTATTATTATTATTATTATTAATGTTTATGTTATTGTTTATTTGTTTCAGCCTAATAGGTCAAAACACGATGAAAGCTATGGGTTGTACGGCGAAGAAGGCGAAGACGCCGGATCAGCCAGCCTTCCACTACCTGATTGCTCAGGGTGGCGGGGAGTTTGTGCATGAGCCGTTGGTACATCAGGGCCTTGGAGGTATTATTATTATTATTATTATTATTATTATTATTATTATTATTATTATTATTATTATTTGGGAAACTTGTAGACAACTTGTGTTGTCTGGTTTGCACGAAAACAGGGGAAACTCTGCCCAATTTTTTTTTATAAAATCCTGGATTATTATTATTTATTAATTATTTATTGTTATCCATTGCAGGTGATGCTGTGGAGGTCGGGTTGCAGTTTGTTGCAGAACAGGAGGGGGCGGTCTGAGGGACGTCGAGATGCCTCAGCAGCAGCCTGAGGATGTGCAGATACCGGCGCGCGTTTATCACTCTCTCTCTCAGGTTGCCTGCTGATGTTAGGGCGGACGTACGTGCGGCTGCCGAGGAGGCTGTCGAGATGCGTGCGTGGCGTCAACAGATGGACAACTGGCGTCAACAGCAGGACACCGATATGCGTCAGTGGCGTGATCGGCAGGACGAGGCGATGCGCTGGTTGATTGCTGGCCAGCAGGATATCTATTGCCAGCTGGGCATGCAGACTCGTGTCCCACCGACTATAGGGACCAGCACGCATGAGCCCGGGACGTCCTCGCAGTAGCCCGAGACGTCTTCGCAGCAGCCCGGGACGTCGCCGCCGCCTGACTCTACGATGTTTTATTTCTGATCATCTTCTATATTTACACAATTTTTATTTTGAACGCTTCTGTTAACGTTTAGTTTTATCTTTTTGCTTATATAATTGATTAGTTTTATTTTGAACGCTTCTGTTAACGTTTAGTTTTATTTAAACAATCTTTATTTTACACGCTTATCGAGACGACATTGGTTTATATTGGTTTATGTTTATAAACGATTGTGTTCACGTTTTACACGCTTATCGAGACGACATTGGTTTATATTGGTTTATGGTTTATATCGAGACGACTTGTGTGTGTTTGTGTGATAATGTCCCCAAGATCGAACCTCGTCCCAACCCTTTTATGTTTTTTTTTGTCTATGGCCCGTAGAGGTCTATACGGGCCGTAGGCCACACATTAATATCCATCCTTCCCCTCCCCATTGTCAAAAAATAATATCACTTCTTCTAAGGGCCGTAGAGACCTCTACAGCCTGTAGAAGAAGAAAAAATGTGGTATACGGGCCGTAGAGGCCTCTACGGCCCGTATAGGGTTGTCTGGATAAAATTTGAGATTGTGCAAATAGTGGGAGCCTTTTGCAAGTAACAGTATCTGTGTTGTATTTTTTTTTTTTTATAAAGATTCAATAATTTAAAAAAAGAACATGTAATAAAAGTTCCATAAAGTATATTCACCATCATTAGGGGTAATACTTTCAACAGAGTTACATGAAAATGAGTCAGTTATATGTTTGTAATCTATTGAGTAAGATTATTATCTTTATAATAGAATATTTGTTTTAAGACTATCCGGAGTGGTGGGGGAAAGAGGAGGATGAAGCGTCATGTGGCATTTGTGGGACCCTTGGGGGGGGGGGGGGGGGATAATTGTGGGGAGTGGAGGGGGGGGGGGGGGGGGAAGTGACATGTGACATTTCTTTTTTCTTTGTTTTTAATTTTCTTTTTAATAAATATAAAAACACAATTTAAAAAAAACATAACATCAATTCATCTAATAAACTACAAAGTAAATAAAAAAAACACTAACAAACAAAAAATACATGAAATTTTAAAAACATAAAGGCACTTCAGTTATCGCTATCGTTATCATCAGATGGGTAATCTCTTGGTATACTTCAAATATGATCAACCAGATCCGCTCGAAGGTTGTGATGTGTTTGGCTATTCTTGATTTCAGAGTTGTTGACGTTTGTTTCTTCATCAGTAATGTTTTCTTGACTTTGTTGCGTTTCCTCACCAAAGTACTCGCATATTGCACGTCCTTCATCCTCCAAAATCATGTTATGTAAAATTATGCATGCGTACATCACATTTCGTATATGCGTTTTTTCCCACAGTCGGTAGGGTTGGGCCAGAATGCGCCATGTTTTTTTCTACACACCAAAAGCACGCTCAACATCTTTCCGTGCAGCCATTTGAGCTTTGTTAAACTTTTTTCTCTTAGGGTCTAACGTAGTCCTCCGTGTAAACGATTTTACGAACACGGCCCAATCAGGGTAAATTCCATCTACTAGAAGATACCCGTACCTATATTCTACCCCGTAAAAAAAAGTTCCTTTTGGTGCAACATCGTTTATAAGATCGTTGAAGATTGGGGATTGATTAAGAACAGTCCTATCGTTCAACGAACCGGGCACACCAAAAAACGCATGCCAACTCCAAAGATCTTGTGACGCAACCGCTTCAAGCATCATACACGGCTTTTTATGAAAACCGCTAGCGTGTTGGCCTTGCCACTCAGTTGGACAAAGTTCCCACTCCCATTTCATACAATCTAAACTCCCGAGCATACCGGGAAAACCATGTTTTACTTCGTGAAACTCTAAAAGTTGGTGAACGTCACTAAATGTTGGTTTTCTCAAATATCTTTTTAAATATAAATCAATGATGCCCGCACAAAAAAACTAAGTACTTTCTCTAGCCGTTCGCTCGGCCATCCTTAGATAGTCATCCATTATGTCGGAACTGGTTCCGTAAGCCAATGATCTAAGCGCGGCTGTGACCTTTTGCATCGCGGTAAATCCCATCTGACCACGTGCATCGGGCCTTTGTTTGAAATATTCATAATTATTTTCTAAATCATTTGTTATTCTTAAAAATAAATTACGACTCATACGAAAACGCCGCCTAAAACTTTTTTCATCGAATGTTGATTCGGGTGAGAAGTAATCACGTACCAATGACTCATTTGCGGTTCCACGTTCACGAACTATATACTTTCTACGCTTGGGTGGTTCGGAGGTCCCTTCGTCGTCCGCTATAGCTTTAACGACTTTCTGAACGCTTGCCATTAACAACTCTGCGGCACCTTCGCCCAAGTCATCCAAAGCGAGTTGATCAAACATATCGTCTGAACTCGAAGAGTCGCCCGACAGCTTGCAATTTTTTTATTTAAAAAATATGATAGTTTGGAGAGGATTTTATGAAAAAAAGAGTGTGTGTTTGTGTAGAAGAGGGTATTGTTATATATATAATAATAATAATTTTTTTTTAAATATAGCGGTTATAAAGCGGTCCCCCAACAGTCAAATTTTTATATTTTTTTATTATTATTTTTTTAAACGGTCACAACCCCACGCCAATCAAACAGTGCCACGTGTCACATATAATTTGCCCCACGCCGGTGACCTCCCTCCCGCCCCTCTCCACGCCATACCGGCGGCGGTGTTCCCCCCCCCTCCCGCCCCTCTCCCGCCTGTCAAAATACATGATATCAGATAAAAGAAATACTTTTATTGAATCAAGAACTCAAATCAAAAGATTAAACTCTAGAACAGAAACAAAATAATACAAATACTGGAAATCTCTCTAACATCAAACACTCTTGACCTAGATTGTAACTGGATACAAGAACGTACCAGATACGAGATGAATCTGGTATAAATCCTCACAAACCCTAGACTAGTGAATGAAGAACAACAAGAGAAAATAATGACTCGTACAAGAAGCTAAAACAGTACACAGGAGAGATAAAGTCTTTTTATAGCTGGTGAGATAGGTTCGGGTAGAAACACACCCGAACCTATATGAGCCGTTTGATCAGATTGAAGAAACACACTTTAGATGATAAGTGACCGTCTGATTATATTCACACGGATTGCCACGTAGGTTCGTGAGCTAACTCGTACACAACTCCTGAAATAGAGACTGGGCTCGAACTATAGTGGGCTCTTATCCAATGGACTCTATCTGATGATGTTAACGGGCTTATCTGACTGCTGCATCTCACACGGCAACTGGGCTTGGGCTTCTACATCTACCAGGCTGCTATCATCAACCATTGAGCCCAAATCTGCAAAACAATTCTTATGCAAAATATTATATTACTTTGTTTCAAATTAAAATCAGAATATTTATGTTTGCATATTATTACCACATTTTAACACCCCTCCTCAAACAAAATATTCTGAATGGGTCAAAAAACCAAACCAAACCTTTAAAGAGCAAATGGGTCAAACATCCCAAGATACTCACAAATTTGATCATGTTGACCAACACTTAAGCCCTTGGTCATAATATCAGCTAACTGATTCTCAGAACTAACTTTAACAGTCTTAATACTTCCCTTAGACACTAAGTCTCTCAAAAAATATAAATCAATCTCAAAGTGCTTAGTTTTGTCAAAGAATACAGGATTAGCTGCTATTGATATAGCAGCACTATTGTCACAAAATAAAGTAACAGGCAACACAACATTAACCTGCAGTTCAGCCAACAGATTGACAAGCCAAAGTATCTCACAAGCAGTGGTGCACATTGCTCTATATTCAGCCTCAGCTGATGAACGAGCAACTGTGGACTGCTTTTTGCTTTTCCAAGAAATGAGTGACTTTCCAAGGAAAACACAAAAACCAGTAACTGATTTTCTGGTATCAATACATTTAGCCCAGTCAGAATCAGAATAAGCAACAAGATCAAAAGAAGAACTTTTTCTAAACCATATCCCTTTTCCTGGAGCCCTTTTTAGGTACCTTAGCAATCTTATTGCTATTCTTAAATGTCCTTCAGTAGGTTTATGCATGTACTGACTCAAATAGTGTACAACATAAGATATATCAGGCCTTGTGTGAGCCAGATATATCAATTTTCCTACTAGTTGTTGATAACCTGTGATATTGGTTAACAACTCAGGATGTTCAGAACAGATTGCAGTCAAAGTATGATTAGGCTCCAAAGGATTGTTGACTGGTTTGCAAGCTAGCATGCCATACTCAGTCAACAGGTCTAAACAATATTTTCTTTGGGATAAGCAAATATTATCATCTTGTGATAATACTTCTATCCCTAGAAAATATTTAAGTTCTCCTAGATCCTTAATAAGAAAATTGTCCTTTAGACATTTCTTAACACTTTCTAATTCACTAAGACTATTGCCAGTTAAAACTATGTCATCCACATACACAAGTAGTAAGACAATAATATCATTTGAAACTTTAACAAACAGTGAATGATCACACTTACTCTGCACAAAACCAGAACTACATAAAACACTTACAAGCTTTTCATTCCACATTCTGAGAGCTTGTTTAAGCCCATATAGTTACTTATTTAGTTTACACACTTTAGACTCATTTCCAGAAAAGTATCCTTCTGGTAATGACATGTAAACATCTTCATGTAGGTCGCCATATAAAAAAGCATTGTTCACATCCAGTTGGAATAATTTCCAACAGTTTTGAACTGCTACAGACATAACACACTTAACAGTTGTAAACTTTACAACAGGGGAAAAGGTTTCATCAAAATCTATCCCCTGTTTTTGACTATACCCTTTGGCAACAAGTCTAGCTTTGAATCTATCTATTTCTCCACTAGACTTGTACTTAATCATGTAGATCCACTTGCAACCTACAAGACTTCTCCCTTTTGGTAAGTCAACTAAAGTCCATGTGTTATTTCTGTTAAGGGCCTCAATTTCATCATTCATGGCAATTACCCAATTTGGATCCTTAGAAGCTTCACTGAAGTTTCTAGGTTCCAAACTTTTGCTTAACATGCTAGCATATACTCTATGTTCACAAGTTAAGTTTGAGTAGTTTACAACCTTTTCAACCCCAAACTTAACTTTTCCCTCTACAATGAAATCATATAATCTCCTAGGAAGAACAGAGCTCCTAGTACTCCTTCTAATGGTTTGTGTATTTTGGTCACTGCCCTCAGATTCATTATTTTCAACACTAGGTGTCACATGCTCAGCCCTGTCATCACTTCTAACTGCATCATTAACCTGAGAACCAGGGGATTCATCCAGGTCTATGTGCTCAGAAGGAGACTGCTGAGACCCATGTGTCTCTACCTCTTCCTTACCTATTACCCTTCCCCTCATCATTGGGCAGTTTAGGTTGATTGAGTGTTTCAGTTTCATCAAAAAAGTTCAATGAGTCTAAGTTTTGAAAATTTACTTCACAAAATTTCTTATAAACTTCTTTATCTTTAAAAGGAAAAATGGTTTCATAAAATTTGACATCTCTTGAATAAGAGACACTCTTAGACTCTAAACTATACACTTTATAACCCTTTTTCTCATTTGAGTAACCTATAAAAACACATTTTTCTGCCCTTTCATTTAGTTTATCAGACTCATTAAGTATAGTTGCAAAACATAAACACCCAAACAACTTAAGGTGACCTAGGAAGGGTTTAAAACCATAGATGAGTTCATAAGGTGTTCTTCCATTAAGCACAGATGATGGTGTCCTATTAATGAAATAGGAAGCAATCAATACACATTCACTCCAAAACCTAACAGGTAAGTTACTCTGAAACAACAATGACCTAGTGACATTAAGCAGGTGTTTGTGCTTTCTTTCTACTATTCCATTTTGCTGTGGTGTGTATGCACAAGATGTCTGATGTACAATACCTAATGACTTAAAATTATTAGTCATTTGGTTGTTGACAAATTCAGACCCATTATCACTTCTTACACATTTCACATTTTTGGTAAACTGATTTTTAAGTATACTAATAAAATCCTGAATGTGTTCAAATACTTCACTTTTACTTTTCATTAAACACACCCACACAGCTCTGGAATAGTCATCAACAATAGTTAGAAAATACTTGAACCCCTCCTTACTAGCAACCCTATAAGGCCCCCAGACATCTAGGTGAATTAGTTCACCTAAGTTAGAGGTCTTATGGTCATTGAGAGGGAAAGGTTCCCTATGTTGCTTAGCCTTGTGACACACATCACAAGGTAAGTTGTCATGTTGAGACACCTTAACACCTAGAACATCTTCTAACTTTCTGATAACTATATCAGAAGGATGTCCAAACCTACCATGCCACAATTCATAATCCCTATTTGTAAGACCTACCTTGTTTTTAACAAAAGATCCACCACAAAAGTAAAGACCTTCAAGTTGGTTACCAGTCACCAGGACTTTCTTTGTTGACAAGTCCTGGATATAACAATTATTTTCATCAAAACCAACAAACAAATGATTATCCTTAACTAACTTATGAACAGAAATCAAGTTCACACAATAGTCAGGAACAACAAACACATCATGCAAGGTAACTTTGTCACTTAGTTTTAGAGTACCAATTTTAGTCACCAAAGAATTAGTTCCATTAGGATGTTTAACTTGTATGTTTAGATCAGACACATCTATGTAATCAGTTAAGTCATGTTCACTAGTAACCATGTGCTGATTTGCCCCTGAATCTATTATCCAACCCACTCTTATTCTATTACCTCCCACATTAAAACAGAAAACAGGTTTTGCACAAACATTAGCACAGAAGGGAGAAAACAGACTACCTGAGACATTATGACTCCGAGGAGGATCAACAGTCTTATTTGAAATCAAGCTTAATAACTTAGACAATTGATCACTAGTCAATGTAGAAACAGGTATGTCAGTTTTCTCAGCACAAGCATTGTTAGAAGTAACCCTCTTTCCTTGTAATCCCCTGGGTTTAGCCCAAGGTGGGTACCCTATTAACTCAAAGCATTTGTCAATAGAATGACCAACCTTATTACAATGTGTACATTTAAGTGCAGGATTATAATTTTTAGTTATCCTTTTAGACATATCCACAGACTGACTTGATTTTGACACAAAACCCATTGGTTGACTCTTTTTAGATCCTAGACTGGAGTTTCTATGTGACTCCTCTCTAGACACTATAGAAAAAGCCTCTTTAACTGTAGGTAAAGTTTCTTTTATTAACAAGTTAGTTCTTACACTTTGGTACACATTATCTAAACCCATCAGAAATTGCATTACTTTAATCATGCTACTAAAATTATTAAATTCCCTAGCAGCATTACATGTACAAGCAGGTAACTGTAAAATCTGATCTAACTGTTTCCACATAATATTTAATTTGTGATAATATTCAGAAACAGTCATACCATTTTGAGTGAAGGAATTAATTTTTTGATACAAATCAAACACAACTGATCCATCTACTTTATCATATGCCTCTTTTAATTCTAACCAAACATCACAAGCATTTCTAGAAAAAACATGTCCCATATACAAATCTTCACTAATAGAGTTTAAAATCCATGTAAGAACAATTGAATTACATCTATCCCACTGTCTAGCAAGAACAGGGTAAGTTTCAGACCTAATGCATCTTTTATCAATGAAACTCCATTTGTTTTTAACCTGAAGTGCAAG
Organism: Ambrosia trifida; assembly: GCA_028751855.1. Lineage (NCBI taxonomy): Eukaryota > Viridiplantae > Streptophyta > Magnoliopsida > Asterales > Asteraceae > Ambrosia > Ambrosia trifida. Next base: position 39,039,286 of record CM054126.1, read on the forward strand.
TGTTAGGCTATTAGCCCAAACAGAATAATTTTCTGAACCTCTAAGTTTTATATTAGTAATAGTGAGATTAGTTGAATCTGATGCATGTAAATATAGAGGATTACTAATATCCAATTTACTGATCAATGTCTCAGTAGCAGGGTCAACCCCACCACCACCAACCAATTGATCATGACCATCTGGTTCAGCAATTGGTTGTTCTTGATCATTCATGATGTATCACACAAGTCACAACAACTTATTTAACAATCAATATCAGACAGCAAGTAATCAAAACAAGATCAGACAATTAATCACTATAACACTATCACACACAGATAACCAGAAAACAATTCAACAACACAAAAGACAAAACACACACTGGCGAAGCCTCGCTGGTGATCCAGATAGCCGGTTCCTCAAGGGTACCGACCCAGGTCCTCACGAGGGAGCCTTCCTAAGACCTAAACAACCAAGAACCCTAGAGCTAGATCAGGGACTCAGCCTGAACAATCGACTCCTTAATAAACTCTAAACAGAAAATATAAAAGAGTGGAACGATCTCACCAAACAAGCCCAAGTTAGGGTTCGCCAAACCCACAACTATGTAACCTTCACTTAGGGTTACACAATCGTGAGTGCAATTGAAGCTATATAAAAATACTCCAATCCAGCAATCAGCTACAACCTCTTTCAAAGCCCAGATCCAACACAGATCTCAAAGATCAATCAGCTTCTTTCAACTATCAGAGACAGCGGAAGACAATACCCAGAGAATATCAATAACTAGTATCAGAACCAGATCTAACCTAGAGCTCTGATACCATGTCAAAATACATGATATCGGATAATAGAAATACTTTTATTGAATCAAGAACTCAAATCAAAAGATTAAACTCTAGAACAGAAACAAAATAATACAAATACTGGAAATCTCTCTAACATCAAACACTCTTGACCTAGATTATAACTGGATACAAGAATGTACCAGATTCAAGATGAATCTGGTATAAATCCTCACAAACCCTAGACTAGTGAATGAAGAACAACGAGAGAAAATAATGACTCGTACAAGAAGCTAAAACAGTACACAGGAGAGATAAAGTCTTTTTATAGCTGGTGAGATAGGTTCGGGTAGAAACACACCCGAACCTATATGAGCCATTTGATCAGATTGAAGAAACATACTTTAGATGATAAGTGACCGTCTGATTATATTCACACGGATTGCCACGTAGGTTCGTGAGCTAACTCGTACACAACTCCTGAAATAGAGACTGGGCTCGAACTATAATGGGTTCTTATCCAATGGACTCTATCTGATGATGTTAACGGGCTTATCTGACTGCTGCATCTCACACGGCAACTGGGCTTGGGCTTCTACATCTACCAGGCTGCTATCATCAACCATTGAGCCCAAATCTGCAAAACAATTCTTATGCAAAATATTATATTACTTTGTTTCAAATTAAAATCAGAATATTTATGTTTGCATATTATTACCACATTTTAACACCGCCCCCACTCCAGATAGCCTAAATAATCTAAGAGAGTAATAATCTGTACTTGCATTCTAATCAATTGTACTCCTAACTTTCACTTGTTACGAAAGACAATCCTAGTAGCATTATCATCACAGATTAACGCAGCTTGTACGTTTACCCATGCGATTGTAACCATCATTGTGAAAGAAATCGATATGAACTCAAGTATATAAATCTTTGATAATTATGTTATTGGAATTTCTTTGTCAACGAAAATAAAAGTTACAAGCACCATTAATGAAAGTGTAAGTATGAATTATTTTTAGCTAACGAGTCATAATTTTCTTTATTAAAATACAATTTACGTTAACAAATATAAATCTTGTAATTGTATTATAAAATTCTAAAAAGGTGTTGAAAGTTTCAACTCCTGTCATCAGTTCATCATTCTTATTGACACTAATCATTTAAGAACATTTTTTTTTTAAGTTTGCCCAAACCCCACTTTATCCAAGCGCAATTCTAAATTATTCACTAAATTATTTATTCATCAACATGCCATTAATTTCATAAAAATGGAACCAGCTGGGCTAGCTCAGTTGGCCACCTCAATGAGGTTTCGGAAACGTGGCCTAAGGTCGCGGGTTCGATTCTGAGGGGGAGGGTTTACCCACATTCCGTGGGGTTCCCGCCCGGGGTTACCGGTTCGAGTCGTCGTTGATCACGGTAAATCCTACGGGTGCACCCACACGCTGTGGGATTCGGGGGCTCGAACTCGCGTCGCTTGGTGTGTCATCGTTTGGTTCCACCGCTGAGACATTCACCTTCCAAAATTTTTTTTTTTAAAAATGGCAAGTAGGTTGGTTGATCAAACCCGATAATTGATATGCAATAATTTGGCACGAACTATAAACAAGATATAAGTTTTTTGTGGATTCACATGAATGAATACAAATGTTTAATCCTAATTTTGTGTTACAAAAGCCTAAAATTAAAAGTTTACGATAAAAAAACAAGATAAAATAATGAAATTTGAACTACAAATTTAATGCACTTTTTATCCTTTCATAAATTACTCGGTCACTTAACTTACATCGTAAAACACTTTTTAAAAATCTTAAGTATATAAATTTAAATGGAACAAGCTATGAACTCGACAAGTCAACCTGAATACGACTTATTTAACTACATGTGCTTACGGGTTGATCCAAACCAACTTAAATATGTGTGGTGCTACCTAATATTTTCTATAAAACAAAAGTGTTTGTAGATCAATGCAACGTTCAATCGAAAACAACACCTAACAACATATAATCGAATCAACAAATAAAGAAGACAAATCAGTCAGTTGGTTTAGAGCTTATTCAATTGAATATCATGCTAAACTAACAAAGGAAATTACAGGTAAATGATGAACTAACAAGAAAGAATTAACATAGCCGTTAACCTGTATCAGGCTTATAACTAACAGCTAGCCGACTAAGATCACATAGTTTCATTATTAACACAAAAAATGGTCTATGATCTTTCACTTGTTATGAAGATCCACACTAAACTTCTAATTGCCTTCATAAAATGGTAAATAACAAATTTACCGGCCTCCAACTTTATTTCTTCAAAACTAACCAGATTTTTAGAGGCTGTTTTGTTGATTAAGTGCTGAATGTTTCAGCCATACACCAAGTCTTAATGGTTCAGCTCTTAATCATTCCATTCAGAGTCTTTTTTAGGTTGAAACAAATAGTCTGAATATTAAACCATTCAGAGCTGAATGGTTCAGATCCTTATTAAGAGGTTACTATTCAGGCCCGTAACCAGCTAACTTTGACATAACACATGACAAATAACAAAAAAGTATAATAAATATTAGTCAAGGAATTCTCTCTTGAATTTTAGAGAGATTGAATTATCATTATATACTTGATTACAAAGCTAGTCAAAATGAGAAGATTAAGCTAGCTATTAACTAGAATGTTGACTATTGACTATTGACTATACATTAATACAAAGACCATTGACTATTGACTATTGACTATACATTGTGATGATATTGACTTTTATCCCTCTGCAAGCGAAACGACAGTGGTTGAACACGTAGTAGGTCTCGAAAGTGCTCGAAGAGAGGCTGTGGCAAACTCTTTGTAAAAATGTCTGCAAGTTGAAGCTTGGTAGGAACAAACTTGGTGTGTAATTTCCCGACATAACTAATTCTCGTACAAAGTGATAATCCAAGTCGATGTGCTTAGCACATTTGCGAGAAATTGGATTTTGACTCATAAATAATGCACTCTTGTTGTCGCATAGAAGTGTTGGCTGGGTCGGTGGAAGAGCATGAAGTTCCTGCAAAAGATGGGTAATCCAAACGATTTCGGCTGCCGCATTTGCCATTGCCCTGTACTCGGATTCACAGCTTGATCGTGCTACGGTTGGTAGTTTCTTGGCGCTCCACGAAACTAAGGTGCCGCCAAAGAAAATTGAGTAGCCATAAGTTGAACGTCGTGTTTCAATGCATCGTGCCCAATCCGCATCCGAGTAACCTAAGATGGAAGGCGTCGTGGGACGCGTAAATAGTAAACCGTGAGAGATAGTTCCCTTGACATAGCGTAGTATCCGTTTAACCAATTGGAAATGTTTTTCGGTGGGTGAGTGGTGGTGTTGGCAGGCTTGATTAACGGCCTACGATAAATCAGGTCGAGTGATGGTTAGGTATTGAAGCGCACCAACGATGGAGCGATAGTGAGTGGGGTCAGAATAAGGAGTGCCAACTTTGGTGAACGTATCGGATGTGGAGAGGGGAGTGGGGATAGGTTTAGCGTTGGTTAACCCGGCGTGAGTAAGGATGTCATGAGCATATTTAGTTTGTGTGAGAAAAAGGCTTTTGGTGTCATGAACAACTTCTAGACCAAGGAAGTAGTTAAGAGAGCCTAAGTTTTTGATGGCGAATTCTTGATGTAGACGATTGGTGAAGGTGTCGATTAGAGACTTGGTGTCTCCCGTAAGAATTAGGTCGTCTACATAAACAAGAAGGTACATGATGGAATTGCCATTGTGAAAGATGAAGAGTGAAGGATCAACATGACTACATTTGAATCCGTAAGAAATGAGAAAAGAGCTAAGTCGTTGAAACCAAGCTCGTGGAGCTTGTTTAAGACTATAGAGCGCCTTGTTAAGTTTTCAAACATGGTGAGGAATTTAGAATCCACAAACCTGGGAGGTTGCTCCATATATACTGTTTCAGAAAGTTGCCCGTTGAGAAAGGCATTGTTCAAATCGAGTTGGTTTAAGGACCAATTGTTGATAACTGCTAGTTGGTTTAGAGTTATGGCTTTGAGTGGGAGAAAAGGAAGTTGGTTCATGGAAGGTAGAAAGAAAAAAATTTGTTAAGTTGGTGTAGGATGAGTCACGCACAAATGGGAAACAAGTTTTATCAAATCGAGCATGTCGGGTTACATACGTGCGTGACGATGCAGGATCAAAGCATTTGTATCCTTTGTATTACGGGGCATAGCCTAGAAAAATACAAGGGATACTACGCGGTGCAAGTTTATGGGGTGCATAGTCACGTAGGTATGGATACCCACAACACCCAAAGACATGAAAATTTGTATAATTGGGTGTGAAGGAGAAAAGCATTTCAAATGGTGATTTGTGGTGTAGAACCTTGGTGGGCAAGCGATTGATGATGTATGTGGCCGAACTAAAGACATCGACCCAATGAGAGATGGGAACATTTGCGTGAAAAAGCATGGCGAGACCCGTTTCTACAATGTGACGGTGTTTTCTTTCGACACGTCCATTTTGTGGAGCGGTGTACGGACATGAAAATTAGTGAAATGTGCCATTTTCATCATAGAGTTTTTGAACAATTTTACTTTTAAATTCCGTACTGCCATCACTTTGAAAAACTTTTATTTTGCGTGAGAGTTGTGTTTGAACTAGACGCAAAAAGGGTACATCCATGTAAATCTAGAATAATTATCCACAAATGCAACATAGTATTTATACCCGTCTTTGCTAATGATTGGTGATGGTCCCCATAGATCACAATGGACAAGATCTAGAGGGTTAGAGGCACGTTTGTCATTTGTATCAAATGGTAATTTATGAGCTTTAGCAAGTTGACATGGAGAACATATATTAGGCTTAGGTATAATAAATGTAAATGACAAATGACCAAGTCTTTTTCATAATAGAAATAATGTCAAATGCAACATGGTCCAAACGATTGTGCCACAATTCAACGGAGGCTTTATTAGATGAATGGGAAGCAGAAAAAGCAAAGGACTTGTCCCGAAGCACATAAAGACCGTTTTCACACCGACCTTCCACGAGAGGTTGGCGTGTTTTCCGGTCCTGGATCACAAAAAACGAATTAGACGAAAAGAACATCAACGAGATAATCATTTGTCAACTTGCTAATAGAAAGAAGATTTCTAGTTAAAGAAGGAACTACCAAAAAATCATTCAGTTTAACGTGTTTGTTAATGGTTACACGTCCTATATGAGTTATTGGTAAAGAGTGTCCATTACCAAAGGTAACGGAAGAGGTTCCTGTGTAAGGAGTAAAGGAGGTTAGGTTACCGGTTTCGTCAGTCATGTGGAGATCTGCCCCCGTGTCGGCGGTCCAATCGGGACGGTCCTCATTTGAAACGTGACATTGAGCATGGAATGCGCGGGCAAGGTCTTCGTTTCCAGAAGCAGATGCAACGAAGGAGGAGAGTTTTGGACATTTGTTTGCATAATGTTCGTTGGTGCTACATAACTGACAGTGAGGTGGCCTACGGGTTCCTTTGGCCGAGTTGTTTTGATTGTTCCCACGGGTATACGACCCGGATCCAGAGGATCCTGATTTGGGCCGATTGTGTGAGGAGCCAGAAGAACGATTTTGGGCGACAAAGGCAACCGGTGGAGGGATGGGTGGGTGGGTGGGTGAGGGGAAGCAAGGAATTGTTCTTGACTTTTCGCTTTTGTTAATAAATCACGAAAAGGAAAGGAAGGATGAGTAGTTCGAATAGCGGTTGACCAACTTTCAAAAGTTGATCCATGACCGCATAAGAACCAATGGGTTTTGTCCATATCATCGACGGGATGGCCAATAGTCGAAAGCTGATCACAAATTGATTTGAACTTTCGCCCATATTCGGAAATGGTGGATGACCCTTTGGTAAGTTGGCGAAGGGTATCACGAAGCAAGTGCATCCTCTCTAAAGAGGTGTTGCTATACGCCGCTTTGAGAGCTGCCTAGATTTGGTGAGAGGTGGAAAGACCGAGTATTTCGGCCACCGCCTCTTCGGTAAGTGAGGCGTTGAGGATAAGGATGCTTGTTGATCATTGAGAAACCAAGCTGAGTAATCAGGATTGGGTTGTTCTTTAGACTCGACAAGAATGGTTTTCGGTGGAGAAGGGATAAAACCATCGACATAGCCGATGAGTTCTTGGTTTGAGAGTAATGGAAGCATTTGATTGTGCCAATAAAGGTAGTTAGAGGAGGAGATTTTGAGAGTTATCATGTGCATGATAGTGGCCATAGGAAGCTTGGTTCCGGTTGTAGGGGCGGAAGATGAGGAAGGGGTGGTGGTCATTGTGACACCCGGCAAACTCAGGTTAGTAACATTGACTAAACTAGTAAGTCTACCTTAGCGAGTCATGCATATTACATACTTAACTGGGTCAGTCGAGTCGTTACGATGATTCTGGGAATCATCGGGAGTCGTTACAATGATCCGCGTGATCATCGGGAGTCGGTCCATAACCATGTGTACAAGGATTGGTGATTCATGGAATCACCGGGTTTAACGCACACACGCAAGTCTCGAGTCTCGGGAATTGGTGAACGGACGTAAACGTGTTAGTTATCATGCATTATATGTTTATAGTCATTATGTGATTTGTCGGTATGTGAATACGTGCTTATATATGTTAAAAGAGTGTTTAACGCGCCAAAAAACCAACTTACCATGCTGTAGGCGATTAGGCACAGGTGATTAGCCTAATCGCCAGACAAGCAGGCGATTGGGGAAGAAATAGGGGCGATTGGAGCCCTAATCGCCAGTAGTACAGGCGATTAGGCTCCTAATCGCCTAATCTGTTCTTGTAATCGCCTGTTATGTGTTGGACGAGTAAAAACACCTATAAATACAACCCTTAACTCCCTAAACACCATTTGTGCAACCCTAATAGATCCTAAACCTCCCACACACCTCAAAACACCTCTGGAACTTGTTTTGCTTCAAAACTCACCATTTCCAAGCTTACACACCTTTCTTTGATAAAATCCAAGGTGTGTTCTTCATCCCAAACCTTTGTAATGTTATTGTTTTGGTTCCCAAAAGTCCAGACCTTGTTTTACTAAGTGTGTGTCTTTAAAAACCTTTGAAATGAGTTTCTAAAACAAGTCTACACCATAATACTTACTATATGTGAAGTATTTATGCATATGATGATTTTTGGTGGTTAGAACATGAATGTTTCCATGAAAGTGATGTACTTCTGATGTGTAGGAGTTATTAGGATGATTATCTAAGGATTTTAGCTATTGTTATAGTGTTTTGATGAAAGTATGCATTTTGACCCATTTGGATGATTCTTGAAGAATTAGGATGTTATGATATGATTCAAAGATTGTTTGTTGTTAGGATTCACATTAGAATGATATTATAACAAAGGGATGATGATTTGCAAGTTGTAGGAAGTGTAATATGGTTAATACCATTTAAGGAAAGATTTCATAGTTAATGAAACCTAGTACTTTGCCATTTTTGAAAATAATCGTACCGAGGCCGTTAGAGCAAAGATAAATTGGGGGGTTTTGCTTGAAATGGGTTGGTAAATAGTTTAGGTTTTATATTGGGTGATTTTGCATGTTTCGGATCTGATTTGGAGGGTTAAACGCGTGAAAACGCGCCACGCAACTGCAGCAGGCGATTGGGAATCCTAATCGCCTGATGCAGGGGTGATTAGGTACCCAATCACATGAAACATCAGGCGATTAGACTGCCAATCGCTTGTTGACCCTCTCCAATCACCAGTTGACTTTTCCTAATTGCAGGTTAGTTTCCTAATCGCGTGTACTGCTGTCGTACGCGTATTTTGACATCCCAAAACATGATTTGACACCTAGGAACATGATAGGAACCCCGAGACATGTCCAATGACTTAGTAACACGTGTTCGGACTCGTTTATGCGTTAATTGAGCGTTATGCTAGACTAAGTGAACTCTTGCGCGTATTAAGTGTTTAACTACATAAGTTGCATGATATCTTGTATTTGGCTAACACGTGGGATGTCGGGTCACCAATGGGATGTCGGGTCTTGTTTGGTGTGGTCGGTTTAACAGTCAAAGGTGTTTTCAAACGTTTATGGTTATGGTCTGGACGTTCGGGGACTAGTTAACCTGCGGGTCATCAGTCCGGATACTTATATACATCTTATGATAGGTCGCCGCTATTTGGGGCTATCATAACATAATTAATTAACTGTTTTCAAGTAAAGCTATCTAAGGTGAGTGTCACAGCCCCACTTTTACTGTTTTGCTTTCGGGGGAGAAACATGCTACATACTTACGCTTTAAAGATCATGTTATACTATGGTTATGGATATTTACTATACGGGCATTTCATCAGGGAGTCCCAGGGGGAAACCATGAATATGTGGGAACACATATCAGGGAAATATGGATAGATCTATTGGGACGGGCAGACCCCACTCGACGGCTGGGAGCCGGGTGGGTGCATATTGTCTCTACTACCAGGGTCACCGTGGTGATGGTGGCTCATGACTGGGCAAAAATAGGAAAACGTGTCAGTAATGGTTTCCCACTCGTAGTAGTAATCACACTTAACGTCTAGCTAACGTTCGTATAAAATAGTAGTAACGGGAATGATCTTTTCAAACTTATGACAACTCTTTTATAAAAGAAAACCTGTGAACTCACCAGCATTATATGTTGACATTTTTGGCATGTTTTCTCAGGTCGCTAAGGTAGCAGTTAACGGACTAGGCGCACGGAGTCTCGCACAGCGTCTAGAGTTTTGTTGCATACTAAACAATGTTTTTGTAAACTATAATATGCCTTTTGGTTGTAAACAAGAAATGCTTCCGCTGCTGGTTTACGGCTCAAAGCATAATGTTTTGGTTTCAATATATATATATATATATATATATATATATATGTATGTATGCATGTTTAGTGTTTGTTTATTGTGATCGTTGACTGAGATCCTGGTGTGTTATGCGCCTCGCGGTAAAACCCCGCAAGTGGAATTTGAGCGTGTGACAGATTGGTATCAGAGCCAACGGTTATAGTAAACTAGGACTGCATGTAGAGTCTAGTCTATAGCCGAGTCACACACACTAGACGGTCACATATGGTCGAGTCTTAACATGTGGGTAACATTATAACTTGTCGGGGTGTCGGTGTCAACATCTTCTATGCTACATCATCTGCTTACTCTTTCATCATTCTACTCCTTAACTCATTGTTTTCATGATTCGACGGCGAACAACATATTATTGGACCTTCATGGCGACGGTCTACATTGGGGTAGCTTCGGCATACTCTTGAGATCTGTCAAGGGATTCGGACATCTCCCTTCTATGCCCCAATAGACACGCTCGTCCTTACACCTACTACCTTATACTTATACTTATAATAATACCATGATTGGGTGCTAGTGTCCGGTGACTTGAACTTCAAGCTTAAAGTACACCTGGAGGACCATGTAGAACAGTTTATCATGTCGGGTGCACACGAGATCATAAACTGGAATTCATGGGAACCCTAGTGGACTTTGCGTTGGAACGGATGGACCCGAACTGGACCCGGTCTAGTTTCTTGAAATTCCTAGTGGGTTATACCATGGGCAAGCCTAAGTCTTTTGTTTCATGTTGTGACAGAAGATGTCAAGAGCTCGTGGAGGTCATAGAGGCGGCCGCACTGACGGTCGTGCTGGCGGCGGTTGCTGCGGTCACGTTAATATGACCCAAGCTGAGTTGGACAATCTGCTGCAGCAGCTGGTGAATGTAGCCTTGGCTGCATTCCAAGCTGCTCATAATGCTATGGGTGGTATGTCGATTTCCACATATTCTACCTTGTTCCAGGGTACTGTACCTTTTCCTTGTTATTTATCTATGTGTCTTGTCCCAGGTGGTGCTGTCAATCCCCCTCCACCCCAGTGCTCCTACAAAAGGTTCATGGATTGCAAACCCCACAACTTTAGTGGGACTGAAAGGGGCAGTGAGACTGCTCCGATGGCTGGAGAAGGTTGAATCTGTGTTCTCTATGTGCAATTGCCCGGCGGGTGACCGCGTGAAGTATGTTTCTGCGACCCTTAAGGGTCAAGCCTTAACTTGGTGGAACTCCACCACCCAGACCATGGGTATTGGGGAAGCCCATGCTATGCCCTGGGCAGAATTCGTATAGCTTTTGAAAAACGAGTACTGCCCGAGAGATGAGATCCAGAAGCTCGAGCATGAGGTCTGGAACCACAATATGGTGGGGTCCGAGATTGAAGCGTACACAGCGAGACATAATGAGCTGGCGGTGTTGTGCCCGGATTTGCACACGCCGGAATACAGGAGAATTGAGCACTATATTTCTGGGTTGGTGCCGGAGATCGCAGGATTGGTAGCTGCGGGTAATCTTACTGTGTATTCTGAGGTGGTTCGTGTAACATTACGCATTTAAACTTGTACGTTACACGCTCGATATTAATAAAAACGTCAAGTTTTATCTTATATATTCGCATTTATTTATTTTGTCGCATTATTGGAACCCTAATACCTTATATATATAATATTATATATGTGTGGTGTAATAAATATATCAAAAAAAAAATGTTTTGCTCTGGCCGGGGTTCGAACCCGCGCCAAAGCCCAAGCCACACAACACACTTAACCAACTGGGCTGACAATCTTTTTGGAATAAACTCAGACACGGAATAATTATATACGCGTTTTAAAACCTTCACAGTTGACAAAGAAAGTCAACTGTGGGTTCGCGTGTGATTCAATCTATTGTAATAACTCGTGATTGATCTAAATTAGGCAAACTTATACGATTACCGGCCTTGTATGATCTGTATTACACGTCAATTAACACTAATCGTTGACTAATTTTGAATCTATACGCGTTTGATAATAAAGCGAGGGTCAACTTTCCAATTAACCAATCCACTGATCCACACTATAAATTGATCACCTACGAACCTTCACAACTCGCTCACATCTCTCTCTCAACCTCCAATTGTTTCTGAAACACTCTAAATAATTATTCATCTTTACGCTGTTTGACTTTGGCTTTGACCGGGCAAACGTGCACAATTCATCACTGTGAGTTCTATTTCTTTTGTGAGTTTTGTTAGTCGGCAATCAAACAACAAAAGCCCCAACATTAATCGGGTTCAAATTGTCTGATTTGTTTGATTGTAAAATCTAGGGTTCGTGATTATGATTTGGGGATAAACTCAGATTCGCGTAATATATTTATTTAATTTTAATCAGGGAACATCACAACCACTGGCCTAGGCCAAGTGGTTGTGACCATGGTCTGTCACCACGTGCACCCGGGTTCGAGTCCGGCTTCGGCCACTTTTTGTTCTTTTATTTATTTATTTTTTTTAAAAACAACCAATTCTATTATATATATTATATTTAAAACTTATAAATTCATTTTTAAATATTAAAACTATTTTATAAATTCTAAAAAAATTATATTTATTAAATCTGAGTCAAAAGTTTTATTTACAATTTTTATTTTTTTATTTAATATTTATAATAATTAAATCAATTTTATACTATTATATTTATAAAAATCCATTTAATCATCAAAACAACTTTGTTAAATTCTACAAAAATTATCCTGACTTTTTATAAAGTTAAACTTTACTGAAATAATTTTTAATTTAGAAAAATCAATTATTTTATATTTTTAATCAATTTTTGTTAGATTTAATCATAATTAAATCATAATAAATTCAATTTTCATCATTTTTGCACCAAAATTTTATACAAATTATTTTTAAATATTTAGAACAGAAATATGATTTTTAAAATAGAAATTCTTTAATTTTAGTATTTTTGAATACTAAAGTTAAATATTGGCTATTTGTAATAAATAGATTTAAAAATCTATTTTTAAATGAAATAATTTTATAAAAATTATTTTTATACTCCAAACACTTTAATGTGTCCATTCAAAATTCAAATTTTATAAAAAGACTTTCTTTTATTAATTATCAAATTTTCCTTTATTAATTAACATTTTAATTTAAATTCAACAATTGGATATCCCCAAATCGAAACCCTAGGATACACTTATAAATTAATTAGACTTAGACTTATTATATATTACCTTATTATAGGGTGATATTTGGAATCATTTTGGGAAACATTATTATTTCATCTTTTCAACAAGTTTAACATTTGCTAAGGTGAGTTTTACATAGCCCCTTTTATTTATCACCATTTTTGGGGTGAAACAAGTTATAACATTATCATTGCAATTCAATCATCAATGTGTCTATGTGTTTTCTATGTTGCATTATGTCTTGAGCATGATTAGAGTTAGCACCATTCTAGCATAATCATTAACTCCGTACAAGCCGACGGTATACATTGATAGATCTATTGGACTGACAATCCCACCCGGATACGTGCCTCCTACAAAGGTTACGTGGGTGTTTGTTATCGCATAACATATTCAATTGGACCATGAGCGTATGGTATGTATCATATTATAACAGTCATCAGGGTTGATTATGCACTCGATTTATTTCTAGTATGTTCTCACATATGGGCTAGATTGACATGACACATGAATTGCACAACATTTTTATTCATTTTATTATCAAAAACCTATGTAATTCTCACCAACTTATGTTGACCCAAAATACTTTCAAAATTAACATGTTTCAGGTAACAATGAAGCTGAGGCTTGAGTTAGCATGAGGATTTAACATGAAGTTTTATTTGAAGTTATTGAAGTTTTGTTATTTGATATTATGTATTGAATTCCTAGACATCATTTTATATTTGGATATTATGTTTGAATAAATTATTTAAAATTTATATTATACCATGTGCTACTGAAACAATCATCAATACGTGGCACCCCGATGTTTCCGCCATCGGTTGGGGTGTTACAGATTGGTATCAGAGCCTTGGTTATAGGGAATTAGGTTATTAGAAATAATCTAGACTATAACCTTAGGGACTTAAACAGTACTTGCTTCTCTTACTTGTAACCCTAATTGCTTCCCTAATCCTATCCTTATCCTATGCCTTATATAACCCTAAACCTACATGTGACTACTCTTATTCGTCTGCTGCAATCCTGATCCACCATTAGATTAATAGGACAAAATCCTCAGGTTTAACCTGAACCCCCTTGAGATCTCGTCGAAGTTCTAGATTTTAATAACGAACACGTGCAATCTGGAAGGGTGAACGCCTGTATTCTGAGTCTTCTGTCTAGGCTGGCATTGCGCATATATCCCAATTAGACGAGGGACCCGGATGCCTACCTGGGAATTCTCGGGATGAGTGTTCACTTATAGGCTAAAGCATGTCTTCATATGTTATTAGAATTTAGAATCTTTGATAAGTCAACGTTTTCGTTTATTCGTTTTAATTAATGAATAAATGATTACATTCCTTATATAAACTCTCATTCATTTCATTGTGTCTATTACAGATCATGCCTCCTCGTCGCAGCACTCGCAACAGCAATGGTGAGAACCACGAAGAAGGTGGTGATAACCATAACCATAACCATGACCAAGTTCCTAACCACAACAACAATGGGGTCGATGCTCAACTGGCTGCGATCATTTCTCAACAAATGGCGTAGCAAATCGCAACTCTGGTTCCCAATTTACTCGCTCAGGTCATCCAATTGAACGGCAACGGGAATGGTCACGGCAACGGGAACGGGAACGGCAATGGCAATGGAAATGGACCCCAAGCCTGCACCCTTAAGCATTTCAACTCTTGTAACCCTCCAAAGTTTAGTGGTGAAGAAGGAGCTACTGGACTCCTCCAATGGTTCGAGGGTATTGAGAATACCTTCATCAACAGTGAATGCCCCAACAACTTCATGGTTCGTTACGCCATGAGTGTTCTCCATAAACGAGCACTCACTTGGTGGAATGAAGAAAAGCGTACTCGTGGGGCCGAGGTTGCTCTTGCTATGACATGGGACCAAGTCAAGGAGGTCATGAAGGAAGAGTTTTGTCCCCGCAATGAAGTTATGAAGCTTGAGGATGAGTTCCACACTTTAGCTCAAGATAGTGGGGAAAACCTTGCCTACAACACCCGCTTTCATGAGCTTAGCTTATTGTTGCCTCACAAAGTTACTCCTCTGCCGGTAGCCATCGAGAAGTACATCGGTGGTCTGCCCATGCAAATCCAGGACACCGTTTGGGGTAGAAATCCTGCAACTTTGGAAGAAGCCAAACGTCTAGCGGCCACTCTTACTGATAATCACGTGAAGAACGGTACTCTCTTCCGCAAGGGCACTAAGAAGACGGTTGCCAAAGACACTCCACAGCCTGCAATTGAAGTCAAGCCTGAGACCTCAAGCAACAAAAAGCGCAAGGCTAGAAGCTATATGGTTGCTGCTACTCCACCTGCTGCCCAAAACCTAGCCAAGAAACCATACACCGGACCTCACCCTTTGTGCAACACTTGCAAGTACCACCATCCAACACAGGTGCCATGTCGATTTTGTACTAAGTGTCAATGATATGGTCACCTGGTGAACGTCTGTTGATCTCCTACTACCCAAGACAACAATAACCCAGCTCCCAACCAACAAAACAACAGGCCTACTCGTGGTCAATGCTACGAGTGTGGCAACCCTAATCACTACATCAACAACTGCCCTAATCGTAACCGTAACCAAAACCAAAACCAAAACCAAAACCAAAACCAGAACCGCAACCAGAACCAAGGTGCTCGAGGTCGCGCCTACAATCTCAACGCTAACCAGGCTCGTGACAACAACGAAGTGGTGAATGGTACGTTTCTCATTAATAACCACTATGCATCCATATTATTTGATTCGGGAGCTGATAAGTCATTTGTGTCACTAAAGTTTGAACCTTTACTTAACTTACCCCACACTAATCTAGAAGAACCTTTCGTGGTAGAGGTAGCTAACGGGAAGTCTATTTCGATTGACTCTATTATTCGTAACTGCTTGTTGAACCTCGACGATCATACCTTCCCTATCGATCTCATCCCCATGCATCTTGGTAGTTTTGATGTTATAGTAGGCATGGACTGGTTGTCAACTCATCGTGCCGAAATTCTGTGCTTCGAGAAAGTCATACGCATTCCTCTCGAATCTGGTGAGATTTTGAAGATCTATGGTGAGAAACCCTGTGGTGAGCTTAAGCTTATGTCTTGTACTACTGCCCAAAAGTACTTACGAAAGGGGTATACAGCCTTCTTAGCTAACGTGATAGAGAAGAAGGACAAAGGCAAAAGTATCCAAGACATTCCTATTATTCGAGACTATCCTGAAGTCTTTCCAGAGGATTTACCTGGTCTGCCTCCCGCTCGACAAGTGGAATTTCGTATTGATCTTGTTCCTGGTGCTAATCCTGTCGCTAAAGCTCCTTATCGTCTTGCACCCTCTGAGATGCAAGAACTTGCCAGTCAATTACAGGAACTTTCTGATAAAGGGTTCATTCGCCCTAGTTCTTCTCCATGGGGAGCCCCTGTCTTGTTCGATAAAAAGAAGGATAGTTCTCTTAGGATGTGTATTGACTACCATGAACTCAACAAACTCACCATCAAGAATCGTTATCCGCTTCCTAGGATTGACGATCTCTTCGATCAACTTCAAGGAGCAACCCACTTCTCGAAGATTGATCTCCGTTCTGGCTATCATCAGCTTAGAGTCCACGAGGAAGATATTCCCAAGACAGCTTTTCGCACACGCTATGGTCACTATGAATTCATGGTTATGCCTTTTGGGTTAACCAATGCTCCCGCAGTATTTATGGATTTGATGAATCGGGTTTGTAGACCCTATCTCGACAAATTCGTGATCGTTTTCATCGATGATATTTTGATTTACTCTAAATCAAAATCCGATCACGAGCAACATCTTCACTCTATCTTGAATCTCCTAAAGAAAGAACAACTGTATGCCAAGTTCTCAAAATGTGAATTTTGGCTTAAGGAAGTTCAATTTTTGGGACATGTCATTGATATGAACGGAATTCATGTTGATCCTACAAAGATCGAAGCTGTGAAGAATTGGAGTGTTCCTACCACTCCAACGGAAGTCCGTTCTTTTCTTGGTTTGGCTGGTTATTATCGTCGATTCATCGCCAATTTCTCCAAGATCGCTGTTCCTCTCACTACCTTAACTCACAAGGGTAAACCCTACGAGTGGGGACCTAAGCAAGAGGAAGCATTCGAAACTCTTAAGCTGAAACTCTGTGAAGCTCCTATCTTGTCTCTACCTGATGGTAATGATGATTTTGTGGTCTACTGTGATGCATCGAACCAGGGTCTTGGTTGTGTTCTCATGCAACGAGGAAAGGTTATTGCTTATGCGTCTCGACAACTCAAGACTCACGAAAAGAATTATACCACCCATGATCTTGAATTGGGCGCTGTTGTCTTTGCACTCAAGATCTGGAGACATTATCTTTATGGGACCAAATGTGTGGTGTTCACGGACCACAAAAGTCTCCAACATGTCTTCGATCAAAAGAATCTTAACATGAGGCAACGACGTTGGGTTGAATTACTTAACGACTATGATTGCGAAATTCGCTACCATCCTGGCAAGGCGAATGTTGTGGCTGACGCACTTAGTCGTAAAGAGCGTGTCAAACTCCAATGTGCGAGAGTTCGTACTGATCTTCAAGATCGCATTCTCCAGGCTCAACACACATCAGTCACCCAAGGTAACATGTACGATGAAATGTCTTGTGGTGCTGAAACTCAACTTGAAACCAAACCCGATGGTCTTCTTTATTTCCTTAATCGACTGTGGATTCCCGACCGTGATGATCTTCATACTTTTCTCATGAACGAGGCTCATAAGTCTCGTTATTCTATTCATCCTGGAGCTGACAAGATGTACCAAGATCTTCGTTATTCTTATTGGTGGCCTGGTATGAAGAAAGACATTGCCCTATTCGTTGCAAAATGTCTCACTTGTTCCAAGGTCAAGGCTGAACATCAACGACCATCTGGTATGCTTGAACAACCAGAGATTCCTGTCTGGAAATGGGAGAGCATAGCTATGGATTTCATCACCAAACTCCCTCGTACACCCAAAGGTTTCGACAGTATTTGGGTAATTGTCGATCGTTTGACCAAATCAGCTCACTTCCTACCTATTCGTGAGAAGTATTCTGTGGAAAGGTTGGCAAGGATGTACGTAAGTGAAATCGTATGTCGTCACGGTATACCTTTGGATATTATTTCTGATCGCGATGGTCGTTTCACCTCTCACTTTTGGGAATCTCTACAAGATGCTTTGGGTACCAAGTTGAACCTGAGCACTGCTTATCACCCTCAAACGGATGGTCAGACTGAACGAACCATCCAGACACTTGAGGACATGCTCAGGGCATGTGTCATCGATTTTGGTGGCGCATGGGATTCTCATCTTCCTTTGGTTGAGTTTTCATACAACAACAGTTACCACGCCAGCATTAACATGGCTCCTTTTGAAGCACTCTATGGTCGGAAATGTTGTTCACCTGTCTGTTGGACTGAGGTTGGTGAAGCTCGTATTACTGGACCCGAACTAATCCAGGAAACCACAGACAAAATTCAGCTTATTCAGGATAATCTTCTCAAGGCTAGAAGTCGCCAAAAGAGTTATGCTGATAAACGTCGTAAACCCTTGGAATTTCAAGTTGGGGACCTTGTACTACTTAAGGTATCCCCTTGGAAAGGAGTAATCCATTTTGGTAGAAAGGGAAAGCTAGCTCCTCGATACGTAGGCCCCTTCAAAATTCTTGACAGAGTTGGAAAAGTGGCTTACAAACTTGAACTTCCACCTGAGCTAAGCAATGTTCATCCGACCTTCCATGTTTCAAATCTCAAGAAATGCTTAGCGGATGAGAACCTTCATGTTCCTCTTGAGGATGTGCAAATTGATGAAAGCATGCACATTATCGAGAAACCCGTCGAGATTGTTGATACTGGAGTCAAGAAACTCAAGCGCAGTCGTATTCCAATCGTTAAGGTTCGTTGGGAATCTAAACGAGGCCCAGAGTTCACTTGGGAACGTAAAGACCATATGAAGTCGAAGTATCCACATCTTTTCCCACCAGACTCTCCAACTCCAACTTCGGGACGAAGTTCCTAAAAGTAGGGGAGACTGTAACATTACGCATTTAAACTTGTACGTTACACGCTCGATATTAATAAAAACGTCAAGTTTTATCTTATATATTCGCATTTATTTATTTTGTCGCATTATTGGAACCCTAATACCTTATATATATAATATTATATATGTGTGGTGTAATAAATATTTAAAAAAAAAATGTTTTGCTCTGGCCGGGGTTCGAACCCGCGCCAAAGCCCAAGCCACACAACACACTTAACCAACTGGGCTGACAATCTTTTTGGAATAAACTCAGACACGGAATAATTATATACGCGTTTTAAAACCTTCACAGTTGACAAAGAAAGTCAACTGTGGGTTCGCGTGTGATTCAATCTATTGTAATAACTCGTGATTGATCTAAATTAGGCAAACTTATACGATTACCGGCCTTGTATGATCTGTATTACACGTCAATTAACACTAATCGTTGACTAATTTTGAATCTATACGCGTTTGATAATAAAGCGAGGGTCAACTTTCCAATTAACCAATCCACTGATCCACACTATAAATTGATCACCTACGAACCTTCACAACTCGCTCACATCTCTCTCTCAACCTCCAATTGTTTCTGAAACACTCTAAATAATTATCCATCTTTACGCTGTTTGACTTTGGCTTTGACCGGGCAAACGTGCACAATTCATCACTGTGAGTTCTATTTCTTTTGTGGGTTTTGTTAGTCGGCAATCAAACAACAAAAGCCCCAATATTAATCGGGTTCAAATTGTCTGATTTGTTTGATTGTAAAATCTAGGGTTCGTGATTATGATTTGGGGATAAACTCAGATTCGCGTAATATATTTATTTAATTTTAATCAGGGAACATCTTTTGTGGTTGTGACCATGGTCTGTCACCACGTGCACCCGGGTTCGAGTCCGGCTTCGGCCACTTTTTGTTCTTTTATTTATTTATTTTTTTTTAAAAACAACCAATTCTATTATATATATTATATTTAAAACTTATAAATTCATTTTTAAATATTAAAACTATTTTATAAATTCTAAAAAAATTATATTTATTAAATCTGAGTCAAAAGTTTTATTTACAATTTTTATTTTTTTATTTAATATTTATAATAATTAAATCAATTTTATACTATTATATTTATAAAAATCCATTTAATCATCAAAACAACTTTGTTAAATTCTACAAAAATTATCCTGACTTTTTATAAAGTTAAACTTTACTGAAATAATTTTTAATTCAGAAAAATCCATTATTTTATATTTTTAATCAATTTTTGTTAGATTTAATCATAATTAAATCATAATAAATTCAATTTTCATCATTTTTGCACCAAAATTTTATACAAATTATTTTTAAATATTTAGAACAGAAATATGATTTTTAAAATAGAAATTCTTTAATTTTAGTATTTTTGAATATTAAAGTTAAAGATTGGCTATTTGTAATAAATAGATTTAAAAATCTATTTTTAAATGAAATAATTTTATAAAAATTATTTTTATACTCCAAACACTTTAATGTGTCCATTCAAAATTCAAATTTTATAAAAAGACTTTCTTTTATTAATTATCAAATTTTCCTTTATTAATTAACATTTTAATTTAAATTCAACAATTGGATATCACCAAATCGAAACCCTAGGATACACTTATAAATTAATTAGACTTAGACTTCTTATATATTACCTTATTATAGGGTGATATTTGGAATCATTTTGGGCAACATTATTATTTCATCTTTTCAACAAGTTTAACATTTGCTAAGATGAGTTTTACATAGCCCCTTTTATTTATCACCATTTTTGGGGTGAAACATGTTATAACATTATCATTGCAATTCAATCATCAATGTGTCTATGTGTTTTCTATGTTGCATTATGTCTTGAGCATGATTAGAGTAAGCACCATTCTAGCATAATCATTAACTCCGTACAAGCCGACGGTATACATTGATAGATCTATTGGACTGACAATCCCACCCGGATACGTGCCTCCTACAAAGGTTACGTGGGTGTTTGTTATCGCATAACATATTCAATTGGACCATGAGCGTATGGTATGTATCATATTATAACAGTCATCAGGGTTGATTATGCACTCGATTTATTTCTAGTATGTTCTCACATATGGGCTAGATTGACATGACACATGAATTGCACAACATTTTTATTCATTTTATTATCAAAAACCTATGTAATTCTCACCAACTTATGTTGACCCAAAATACTTTCAAAATTAACATGTTTCAGGTAACAATGAAGCTGAGGCTTGAGTTAGCATGAGGATTTAACATGAAGTTTTATTTGAAGTTATTGAAGTTTTGTTATTTGATATTATGTATTGAATTCCTAGACATCATTTTATATTTGGATATTATGTTTGAATAAATTATTTAAAATTTATATTATACCATGTGCTACTGAAACAATCATCAATACGTGGCACCCCGATGTTTCCGCCATCGGTTGGGGTGTTACAGTTCGGTCGGCTCACAGGCTGACCAATATGAAGGTAAATGAAGGAGCCTTGCCTCCCCGAGGAGCTGTTGTGAAGGCTCCTGAGAACAACAAACGGAAATGGGAAGGCGTGGGTAAAGGCTCTAGTTCAGCTCAGCCTCAGCAGGTGAAGAAGTCCGCTGTTGGGGGATCATCGTCTGAGCAAAAGTTTGGGGGTTATTTCGAGAAGTTGCCGAAGTGTGATCGGTGCGGATACCATCATACTGGCCTTTGTGATAAGAACCACTGTCTTTGGTGCCATAAGTTGGGGCATCAAAGCAAGGATTGCAGGGTCCGTCTACAGGGTAACCAGAACCCACCTGCTACACATGCCCCGGCTCCTCTGGTTGCTGCTTCCCAGGGAAACCAGGGCAAACAGGGGTGTTATAACTGTGGTGAGCTTGGACACTACAAACACGATTGCCCCAAGTTGAAGCAGGGCGAGATTGGGAAGAATGGGTCGGGTAATGGAAACAACGGGGGCGGAGGCAGGAATGCTCGCGCCTTTGTGACTGGCTCGAGCGGGGCCCGTCATGACCCTGACACTGTTACTGGTACGTTTCTTCTTGATAATCGCTATGCTTCGGTTTTATTCGATTCTGGTGCCGATAAGAGTTATGTGGTAGAGGATGACTGCCCTAAATTATCAGACTATTGTTTTTCTGTCGATGTAATAGGTTTGATGTATACCATGAAGGATCTAGGGGACAAAGCAAGATGGCCAAAGAAGGACAACAAGGCAGGGTCCGTCTACAGGGTAAGCAGAACCCACCTGCTACACCTGCCCCGGCTCCTCTGGTTGCTGCTTCCCAGGGAAACCAGGGCAAACAGGGGTGTTATAACTGTGGTGAGCTTGGACACTACAAACGCGATTGCCCCAAGTTGAAGCAGGGCGAGACTAGGAAGAATGGGTCGGGTAATGGAAACAACGGGGGCGGAGGCAGGAATGCTCGCGCCTTTGTGTCTGGCTCGAGCGGGGCTCGTCATGACCCTGACACTGTTATTGGTACGTTTCTTCTTGATAATCGCTATGCTTCGGTTTTATTCGATTCTGGTGCCGATAAGAGTTATGTGGTAGAGGATGACGATGAGGATACTGCCCTAAATTATCAGACTATTGTTTTTCTGTCGATGTAACAGGTTTGATGTATGCCATGAAGGATCTAGGGGACAAAGCAAGATGGCCAAAGAAGGACAACAAGGCAGGATGGAAAGACAAATCCAAATGGTGTGCCTTTCATGAAGATTTTGGCCATATCACTGAAGATTGCATTGCACTAAGAAAGGAGATAGCATATCTTTTAAGCAAGGGTCACCTCAAGGATCTCCTGGGCAAGAAGAAATCAAGATCTCAGGATGGCACTACCATCCCAGAAAGAGCAGCATCCCCACCTAAGGATGCTGGCATTATCAACTTCATTTCAGGAGGGTCAGACATTTTTGGAACCTCATACTCAGCTGGTAAAAGACATGCGAGGGAAACAAAGTCCGAAAAAGGAGAAAGACCAACGAACACGACCATCCTGACAACCTCAAAAGTGATAAGCTTTGAGGAAGAAGACAGAGAAAATATCCTTGATCCTCATTATGACGGTTTGGTTATTACTTTATATATTGCTAACCACTTTGTTCGCAGGATTCTTGTAGATGGAGGAAGTTCAGTAAACATCATCCAGCTCGAGGCCCTCAAGAGGATGAACATCCCGGAATCAGAGATAGTTTCCAGGTCATCAGTTTTGGTGGGCTTCAGTGGAGAAACCAAGAGCACAGTGGGTGACATCAAACTACCAGTATATGTAGAAGGGGTGAACTCTATCCAGAGATTTTGTGTGATAGATTCCCTATCCTGCTACAATGTCATCCTGGGGAGACCCTGGATACATGATATGAAGGCCGTGCCTTCAACATATCACCAATGTGTGAAACTACCCAGACCTTGGGGAGTTGTGAAGGTCAACAACGATCAACAAGAAGCCAAGGATTGCTACACGACATCAATGAAGGCCTCATCCCGACAAGCATAGCAATTACAACAGAATGCACAGTGCCATCCTCAGAATGTTAAAACACATCTTGATCAGGATGTAAAAACCATCTGCCTTGATGACAGCAACAAGGATATCATTGTGCAAATCGGTAAGAATATCCCACATAATATTGAACAATCACTAATATCTTTTCTTAAATATAGGATGTCTACTTTTGCTTGGAAACATGAAGATATGACCGGCATATCAAAGGATGTCATCACTCACAAACTTGGGATTGATAAGAGTTTCAAGCCCATTCAGCAAAAAAGAAGGAAGGTTGCTCCAGAAAGAAATGTCATCATCCAAGAAGAAGTAGACAGTCTGCTGAAGTCTAAAATGATAAGGGAAGTAAAATTCCCAAGATGGCTGGCGAATGTTGTGGTAGTCCAAAAGAAAAATGGGAAATGGAGAGTGTGTGTGGACTACACAGACCTTAACAAGGCCTGTCCTAAAGATCCATTCCCACTACCACACATAGATTCAATGGTGGATGCCACAGCAGGCCACGAGATGCTGACATTCATGGATGCATCCTCAGGATTCCAACAGATACAAATGGAACCAGATGATCAGGAGGACACAACATTCATGACACCGTTAGGTATATATTGTTATATAGCCATGCCATTTGGATTAAAAAATGTAGGTGCCACTTATCAGAGGCTATTGAACATGATGTTCAAAGAAAAGACTGGGGACACGATGGAGGTCTACATTGATGACATGGTAGTAAAATCCAACAAGACGACTTATCATCACTGGTAGCCTAGAAATGCAATCAAGTAATAGGCCCTAGCAGACTTTGTGGCTAATTTCAGTAGTGACATCCTGAGTGAAGTAGAGTCTGAAGTTCAACAACTAAATGAAAATTTAGGAAAATGGACTCTATACACTGATGGTGCTTCGAATGCAAGAGGCACAGGTCTGGGAATACTACTAAAATCGCCACAAGGGGACAAGATACCCCATGCAATTAGATGTGCATTTCAAACAACCAATAATGAAGCTGAATATGAAGCTCTCATTGCTGGTTTACAACTTGCTAGAGATTTACATATTGTTAAAATTGAAGTCTTTGTTGATTCTTTGTTGATTACTAACCATTTCAATGGATCATATGCAGTAAAAGGACAAAACTTAGCCATTTATCTCGAAATCGTTAAAAATTTAGCTACTTCTTTTGTAGAATTTTCACTAACACAGGTACCTAGGGAAGAAAATGTTGAAGATGACGCCCTAGCAAATTTGGGATCCTCCTTTAATTTACCAGAAGGATCCAAGATTCCTATCATTCACATCTTGAAACCAGCGATTGAAGAGTGGCATCCTGAGGATGGCCAGGCACATCCTGAGGTAAGAACAGACCATCCTGAGGATATCACTGTTTTGGCCACTCGGAAACAAGACGACTTATCATGGATGACTCCCATAATCAAATATTTACAAGAAGATGTCA
The DNA here is from genome assembly GCA_028751855.1 of Ambrosia trifida. NCBI lineage: Eukaryota > Viridiplantae > Streptophyta > Magnoliopsida > Asterales > Asteraceae > Ambrosia > Ambrosia trifida. The sequence continues at coordinate 39,064,066 of CM054126.1, forward strand.
TTCCTGATGAAGAAAATCCAAAGGCTTTCAGGATAAAGGTATCTAAATTTACAATTATAGACAATATTTTGTATAGAAAGTCTCTTGCAGGTCCATATTTGAGATGTCTCAACAAGGATGAAGCAAACGAAGTACTCAAAGACATCCACGAAGGAGATTGTGGAAATCATACAGGAGGAATTTCTCTCTACTCGAAGATTCTGAGGACGGGATACTATTGGCCTACTATGAAGAAGGATGCCATGCTGTATTCCCAAAAGTGTGATGCATGCCAAAGACATAGCAACATACTTCACCAGCTTGCTGAACCATTACATTCTATTGTTTCACCATGGCCCTTCATGAAATGGGGAATGGACATAGTAGGAAAGCTACCCAAAGCTCCCGGAGGAAAAGTATTCATGCTAGTGATGACATATTACTTCTCGAAATGGATTGAAGCTGAAGCATTTGTCCAAGTTAGAGATAAAGAGGTGGTCATTCATCAAAAGAAACATCCTGACACGATTTGGAGTACCATCTGAAATCATTTGTGACAACGGTTCTCAATTCATTAGCAAAAGAACAACTGACTTTTGTGAGAGTTGGGGGATCAAGATGGTAACTTCAACACTAGTCCATCCTCAAGCTAACGGACAAGCAGAATCCTCAAACAAGAGCACCGTCAACAACTTGAAGAATAAGCTTGGGGAAAAGAAAGGAAAATGGGCAGAAGAACTTCCATTTGCACTTTGGGCTGATAGGACTACTTCAAAGAACGCAACTCGTCAGACACCTTTCTCTTTGGTCTTTGGAACAGAAGCAATGCTTCCAACAGAGATGGTCATGCCTACAGCAAGGAAGCATCTTCAGGATACAACTACTAATTCTGAAGCATTACTACAAGACTTGGAAACTATGGATGAACTCAGGGATGCTGCTAAATTAAGGATGGCAGCATATCAACAAAGGATTGCTAAAGCATACAACAAAAACATCAAGATAAGAATATTTTAAGTAGGAGACTTGGTATTGAGAAAAGCCATCCAAAATACAAAAAAACCAACTGAGGGTAAGCTGGCTCCCAAGTGGGAAGGTCCATACTTAATCGATTCTAAAGCAGGAAAAGGAGCATATTGGTTGTTAACAATGGAAGGAGAGATTCTATCAAGAGCTTGAAATGCTATACACTTGAAATACTACCATGCTTAAGGATGCATACGAGAAACCATGATCCGAATCATAGGTGGGATGAAGGTGAAGGCTGATAGAGATGAATCATCTCCATATGTAAGTACTTATCCTTGATTTATTTCGATCGATTATATTTTCACTAAACATGGTCTAGAAATAGTCCATCCTGAGAATTTTGCAGTACCATCCTGAAGATGGAATACTTAGAAGACTAGGGGGCTGGCCACCCTCTCCTCCGTTAAGGTGTCCGACACCTTCCTAAGGTTTAAAGGTTTTCACCTTTCACATTGGGTTAGCAACCCTCGCCTGGAGCGCATGATGCCCATGTATATTCTCGGGATGGTGGGACCAGTCCATGTAAAAGTGGCTGACAATTTCATTATCTTTGAGATATACGATGTAGCTCTTAAGGTTTAGACATTTTTCAATGTCTCAAATGGTTAGACGTTTTTCAACGTCTCTTCGGGCCTTGTCGCCAGTTATTCCTAAGGGCCTTGTCGCCAGTTATTACTAAAGGCCTTATCGCCAGTTATCCTCAAGATGTTGCACATTGGTCTTGTCACCAAGATTATTTCAAAAAGGGTTTTGATCCTAGTTAAACCAAAGGCCTTGTCGCCAGGATAATAACAAAGTCTTCCTTTACAGGATATTATTAAGATTCAATTCTTCCTAAGGATTATAGACTTGGAGTCTATAATGAAGATATTACACTAGGGACGTCCTCAAGACGTAGGACCATCCCAAGGATGAAAAAGAGACTGGGGACATCCTCAAGATAATGAGGACCATCCTAACGATGAGGATGACTTATGTAGAATATGACAAGGTTAGGTATTATTTTTTATTCTTTTATATCACTAAGTGTCTGCTAATGTTTTCAAAACGACAAAGAAAATAAAGAACACCAAAATGTCAAAGGTTATCGATATATTATTCATGAAAAGATAATACCAACCCCTGGCTTCATCCTATAGCAGGACCCATCCACCAGGGGTCAGCATTTCAAAGTCAGGGATGAAAAAAGAATTTGGGGCTTCATCTTGAAAATCAAGATCCCTCAACCCCAAAAACTTTCATTATTCATACAGACATAAGAAGAAATTGTTTAACGGTTCACAAACCAACCAAATATCATAAAAAGTGGGCTCTGGCCTAGTCATCTCGTCCTTCATTGCCCACCGGTTCATCAACTTGAAACTCCTTGGCCACACCAGCGTCTGTTACCTCGGCCTCCTTACCAGCATCCTGAGGATCAGCAATAGGGACGGACTCAGATGCCACATCCTTTCCACCAGACTGAGAATCTTCTCCTGCCAAGCCTCCACATCCCAGTCTTCCATCTTGAAATTTGGATCCCTAGCCTGCAGTGCCATTCTCACCCTAGCTTGAAAGACGGAAATGGTGGCAGACTTCATCAAGCCCTGTTTATACTCTTCCATCTCCTTTTCGTGATCCCTCATGCTTTTGGCCTGAGCAGACTTCACAACCTTCAACTTAGTCTCCACCTTGCCTAGTTTCTTCTCAAGCTGTTTGCTCTTGTCAAGAGCAGATTTCTTCTCACCTTCAAGCTTGGACTTAGTATCAGCAAACTCTTTGTTCATATCATCCAAGGACTTCATCACATATTCATGCCCCTATAGGAAATGAGTCAGGTAAGTACTCAAACCCTATTACATGCCAATAATAACCATAACCATCCTCAGGATAAGTAACGTACCTGAAGAACAAACTGAGAGACTTTGCCCAAAATGGCATCACAACTGAGGCCATCAAAGGGAGAAGTTTCTTGAGTCGAAGTGCTGACAGCCTTCCTCTTCTTAGAAGAAGGTGCAGCTCTGGCCTTAGGGGCAGGGGGAGAACTTGTCATCCTGGAGCTGGATGGAGAAGTTATCTTTGAAGACTTGATATCTTGACTGTCAATCTCGTCAAGATCAAAGTAATCAGGCTTCTTTGCTAAAATCAAGAAAAACGTATATAGGTTAATATAAAAACCGAGGATAAACATATTCTCATGATATGACTTACCAGACATTTCAGTGGCACGACTTGTAGAAAAACTTTCTTCTATTCCAAAAGTCCTTGCTGAAGCAGGTAGCTCTAGTATTGCCTTACGTCTGATGAAAGCGTCGTCCAAAGTAGGAACAAGTTTTGCAAAACAAGCACCTGCGAAATGAAGATGATTTAGAATATAACTAACATCCTCAGGATGTGACTATCTTATTTATATCTAACATATTTACCGCTTCTTAACCAGGACATAGGAATTTCATCCCCATAAGGAATGAAATCCCTCCTTACAAAATAGAATTTTGATTTCCAGGGCCTATCAAATCTCACAACATTATGTAGCAGAGGAGGTTCTTTGTCAATAAGTTGAAGAACATAACGGTTTGACCCATGTGTCCTTAACTTATATATGTACGGTAGGTCACCAACTTGAAGATTAATGCCATGAGTCTGAATGATCTTATCACAAACTATTAAGATCCTCTAGATCTCAGGCATAGCCTGGGCAAAAGCTATCCCTGTCACATCAAAGAATTCTTTGATGAAATCTGGGAATGGATATTTGAGGCCGAGCTGGAATGGTAAAAAGAAAAAGCAAACCCAAACAGAAGAGGCATAGTCAGACTTTGCATTTAGGTCAAAGGGCCTAAAAACGGCAGAATCAGGAAAAGCCCCTGATTTCTTAAGGGCTTGAATATCTTTATCATAAAAAGTACAGATTTCTTGATCAGGATCTTTGATCAAGTTTTGGGCTGTGAAATCCTTAGGGATCCCAACACTTCCAAGAGCCCTTGTTAATTTCTTGCACATTCTAAAAGACTTATTTTTTGCAGGACTTAGAAAAAGAAGACGAGAAAGAAGCAAAAGTAGTTACCTTTTTATAATCCTAGTTGATTATAAGGAGGAAGGGAAAGCCTAGATATAGGCAGTAGGATATAACGGTTATCACGAAAAGTTAGCCTGAAAAATAGCCGTTAGATCTCGAAACTTGGAGAGATGGGCCCATCGACTGAGAAAAATATTTTTACCATTAAGATAATGGTAACATACTTTTGGGGACAATTGTTGTGGGTGAAAATCCTCAGGATGATTTTACCCCACATCCCTAATATATCATCCCCAGGATGCTGAAGGACTTGACTAACTTCAGGATGTAACAGTATTTCAGCGTGTGCACATCCTGAAGATGAACTAACGAGTTGATTTTCCCATTTATGATTACAGGTACAAAGAAGTTATAATATGGATTCACATGCTTGATAACGTCCATATTATCACCCTCAATTGAAGAAGTCAAGGATAGAAGTACAACTCGTGGTCAAGATGGAAGATGTAGTCAAAACTATAACCGATATTCATTTAATATCGGTGATAAACAAGGAAACAGCTGGATCATTGACTAACTAAGGAGAAACCGTTAACCAACGACTACTTTCTGTTGAAGAACTCTAACGTTCACCTGGAGTAGCTGTTACACAACATTGAAGAACCTTAACTATCTAGCGGATCTCATGGGATCCTTTAGTTACTCTCGTGTACTATATAAGTGGGGGTATTGGACGAATATAGGACACGGACATATACATTGCTCACACTATAGCTACACACATACACTTAGCTGATCACAAAACACTTGCACAATCATTGTAATCATAGTACACTCGTCCACATACTCATCCAAATTTGTATCTTTTTACCATTTTTAATATTAACAAACAAGGCAGGGGCCTAGACTCCTCCCGAGGTTTTATGCCGACGATCTATAACTGATCAAGGGCTTTCCTCGTAGATTATGTGTTGTTCTTCTTGTTATTTGCTTTATTTATCTATTTCCAACAGTTCCATCCTGAGGATATAACTATCCATCCCGAGGATATAATTGTCCATCACGAAACCGACCTAAGCCATCCCGATCATAGTTGTCATATTTTTGCTTATTGAACATCCTGATATACCATCTTAAGAATATTATTGATTTACAAACATAATTCTACACATTTAGCACTCTACCTCACATAAACTAATTTGGAATACAAAGTTATTTTTATAAGATAATTTTTGACCAAAACAACCATGTCATCAATGTACACCTCCATTGTGTCCCCAATCTTTTCTTTAAACATCATATTCACTAGCCTTTGGTAGGTTGCACCTGCATTTTTTTAATCCAAATGGCATTGCTATATAACAATATATACCTGATAGGGTCATGAATGTTGTGTCCTCTTGATCCTTTGGTTCCATTTAAATTTGTTGGAATCCTGAGGATGCATCCATGAATGTCAGCATTTCGTGTCCTGCTGTAGCATCCACCATTGAATCTATGTGTGGTAATGGGAATGGGTCTTTAGGACATGCTTTATTGAGGTTTGTGTAGTCTACACACAATCTCTACTTCCCATTCTTCTTTTGAACCACAACCACGTTGGCAAGCCATCTTGGAAATTTTACTTCCCTTATCATCTTGGATTTAAGGAGTCTATCCACTTCTTCTTGTATGATGATATTTCGTACCGGAGCAAACTTCCTTCTTTTTTGCTGAATGGGCTTGAAATTCTTATCAATCCCGAGTTTATGAGTAACGACATCCTTAGAAATGCCAGTCATATCTTCATGCTTCCATGCAAAAGTGGACATCGTGCATTTAAGAAACGAGATTAGTGATTGTTCAATGTCATAAGGGATATTCTTACCAATTAGCACAGTGATATGCTTGTTATTGTTATCAAGGCAAACAGCCTTTACATCCTGCTCAGGATGTGCCTTGACATCTTGAGGATGGCACTGTGCATCCTTCTGTAGTTGCTATGCTTGACGTAATGAAGCCTTCATTGATGTTGTATAACAGTCCTTGGCTTCTTGTTGGTCACTGTTTACTTTGACGACTCCCAAAGGTGTGGGTAACTTTATACATTGGTGATATGTTGAAGGGACTGCCTTCATGTCATGTATCCAGGGTCTCCCCAGGATGCATTGTAGTAGGACAGGGAATCTATCACACAAAATCTCTAGATAGAGTTTACCCCTTCCACATACACTGGTAGCTTTATGTCACCCACTGTGCTCTTAGTTTCTCCACTGAAGCCCACTAAGACTGATGATCTGGAAACTATTTCAGATTCCGGGATGTTCATTCTTTTGAGAGCTTCAAGCTGGATGATGTTCACTGAACTTCCTCCATCCACGAGAATCCTGCGAACAAAATGGTTAGCAATATACGAAGTAATAATCAAACCGTCATGATGAGGATCAAGAAGGTTTTCTCGGTCCTCCTCCTCGAAGCTGATCACTTTATATGTCGTCAGGATGGTCGTCATCGTTGGTCTTTCTCCTTTTTCAGACTTTGTTTCCCTCGCATGTCTTTTGGCAGCTGAGTATGAGGTTCCACAAATGTCTGACCTCCTGAAATGAAGTTAATAATGCCAGCATCCTTAGGTGGGGATGCTGCTCTTTCTGGGATGTTGCTGCCATCCTGAGCTCTTGATTTCTTTTTGCCCAGGAGTTCTTTAAGGTGACCTTTGCTCAAGAGATAGGCTATCTTCTTTCTCAAGGCGATACAATCTTTAGTGATATGGCCTAAATCTCTGTGATAGGCACACCATTTGGACTTATCCTTTCCATCCTGCCTTATTCTCTTTCCTTGGCCATCTTGCTTTGTCCCCTAGATCTTTCATGGCATACATCAATCCTGTTACATCCACAGAAAAACAATAATCTGATAATTTAGGGCAGTCATCCTCATCGTCGTCCTCTACCACATTGACCTTCTTATTATCAGGCCTAGCATATGGCATATGCTTATATGGTTCGTATGTGGTTGTGGACTTTTGGGGATGGTTATATTTTGAGGATGATTCTATCCTCCCTTGAATTTTCTTATCATCCTCAAGTCGGATGAATCTTAGAGCTCTGTTCCTGACTTCATCCAAGTTCCTGCATGGATTCATCACCAATTCTTGATAGAATGGTGAATCTCTTTGCAGCCCCATCTTGAATGCTTGTACTGCCGTTGTAACATCCAGGTTCGGGATGTCAAGTGCTTCCTTTCCAAACCTTGTAATGTATTCTCTTAATGATTCTCCCTGTGGTTGAGTCACCCTATATAGATCACTTGTCAAACGTTCAAACGTTCGACTACAAGAAAACTAATTATTGAACATGTTAAATAAATGTGCAAAAGAAGTAATAGAATAGGGTGGAACACTTAGGAGCCATTTTAGGGCTGGACCGGTGAGAATTGAACCAAATCCCTTGCATAAACATGCTTCCTTCAGATTGGTAGGGATTGGATTTATTTCCATCCTCTCCCTATATTGAGCCATATGCTCCTCAAGATCTGTAGATCCATCATAGAGCTTCATGCTTGGAGTTTGAAACCGTTTTGGAATCTCTACATCACATATGGGAGATGCAAATCTTGACACCCTATGCCATGCTGAGGATATTTCAGGGATGGGTTGTACTATCCCTGGCACACTCAATACCATATCCTTGATCTTCTGAAGCTCCCTTGCTAGCTAAGGACTTATTCCTGTATCCTAAAAAGAAGAAACCTTATTAGCAGTAAAAGTACTAGAACTTAAATTGTTACCGTTAGTGTTGTATACTTGGGATGGCACATGTGTATATCCTGTATCCCTAGTGGTTCCCATCCTGGGAGAGTAATTGTTTCTGGAGCAGAGAACCAGTACTCATGGGGATAAAATCTCCTTGATGTACCCCTCCAGAGATGCTAGAATTAAAATCTAACGCCCTGGGCTGCAATGGTGTCCCCATGTCTTCACTTGGCCTTCTTGAGGATGATTTAAGAGCTTGTATTTCTCTTATCAACATCGGTTTGTGTCTTGTTGTTGATTTATCGAATCTTTCATTAGTGCAAACATAGAAAGTAATTCATCATTCGATACAAAAACAGGAGGAGTAGATCCAGATGGTCTAGGTGGGATTTGGGAAGTGGAATTTCTTGGAAGTACAAGTGTCACACCCTCAAATTCCACGTGCGGGGTTTTACCGCGAGGCGCGTGACACACCAGGATCTCAGTCAACGATCACAATAAACATACAACAAACATGCATTCATAATTATATTTTAAACCAAAATATCATGCTTTGAGCTGTAAACCAGCAGCGGAAGCATTCTTGTTTACAACCAAAAGACATATCATTGTTTACAAAGACATTGTTTAATATGTTTCAAAATAATAGACGCCGTGCATGACCCCGTGCGCCTAGTCCGATAACCGCTACCTTAGCGACCTGAGAAAACATGCCAAAAATGTCAACATATAATGCTGGTGAGTTCACAGGTTTTCTTTTATAAAGTGTTGTCACAAGTTTTACAAAGATCATTCCCGTTAATACTATGTCATAAGAACGTTAGCTAGACGTTAATTGTTTTTACTACTACGGTTGGGAACCCATTACTAAACATGTTCCAAAAGTTGATACCAGCCCAGATTGATTGGGCTACCGATGCCTCGGTAACCCGATAGGTAGAGACAATATGCACCCGCCCGGCCCCGCCGTCGAGTGGGGTTTGTGAGGCCCAATAGATCTATCCACATTTCCCTCGTTGTGCATGCCAGCACATTCATGGTTTCCCCCTGGGACTTTCCATAAAAGCCGTATAGTAACATGAAGTGCCCATAGTATAACATGACCTTTAAATAGTTCGTACAAAGCATGTTTCTCCCCCCAAAAGCAAAACAGTAAAAGTGGGGCTGTGAAACTCACCTTGGTTTGCGTTACTTGAAAACAGTTATTTAATTATGTTATGATAGCCCCAGATAGCGGCGACCTATCATAAGATGCGTATAAGTATTGGACTAATAACCCGCAGGCTAACTAGTCCCCGAATGTCCAGACCGTGACCATAAACGTTTGAAAACACCTTTAACTGTTAAACCGACCGTGCCAGACAAGACCCGATCAGGCCTCCTACTCGCGAGTAGGGGCTCTAATCGCCACTGTTCACGCGATCAGGCCTCCTACTCGCCCCATTCCCTTTGTAATCGCGTACTGTTCACGCGATTAGGAGTCCCCCAGGCTCCTAATCGCCTATAAGGTGCTGGAATGGGTTTTTGGCGCGTTAAACACTATTTTAACATATTTAAACACGTATTCACATACCGATAAGTCACATAATGATTCCAAACATATAATGCATGATATCCAACACTTTTACATCCGTTCACCAATTCCCGGGACTCGAGACTCGTGTGTGCGTTAAACCCGGCGATTCCACGAATCGCCGATCCTTGTACCCATAGTTATGGACCGACTCCCGATGACCCCGCGGACCATCATAACGACTCCCGATGATTCCCAGAATCATCATACCGACTCAACTAACCTCGTTAAGGACGTAATATGCATGACTCGCTAAGGTAGACTTACTAGTTTAGTCAACGTTACTAACCTGAGTTTGCCGGGTGTCACATCATCCCCCTGTTGAAAGAATTTTCGTCCCGAAAATTGCCCAAGGCCAAAAAGGAAGAGACGAAAGAGAGAAAAATTTTCCGATTGCCACATCATCCCCCTGTTGAAAGGAATCTCGACCCGAGATTCATTCAGCTTTAGCAGAGACATGTCTTGATTCGAACGCGCGCTTAGGAAATAAATGGGGATACTTAGCCTTCATTTGGTCTTCCCGTTCCCACGTGAACTCCGGTCCACGATCAGAGTTCCAACGGACCTTAACAATGCGGATTTTACTCCGATGAAGGCTACGGATTTTATAGTCAAGAATTTCAACCGGTTCCTCCACGATACGCAGACGATCATCCACCTTGATCTCTTCGAGAGGAACAACCAAAGATTCATCCGCCAAACACTTCTTCAGATTAGAAACATGGAAGACATTATGAACATTACTGAGCTCAGCCGGCAGATCAAGCCTGTATGCTACCGGTCCAATCCGTTCCAGGATTGCAAACGGTCCCACATATCGAGGATTCAATTTGCCCCGTTTCCCAAAACGTATAACGCCCTTCCACGGAGATACCTTCAACAAAACCCTGTCGCCAACCTCAAACTCCAAAGGCTTGCGACGACGATCGGCATAGCTCTTTTGACGATCCCGAGCTGCTGCCATGCGGTTACGGATTTGTACGATCTTTTCGGAAGTCTCGTACACAAGTTCCGGGCCGGTGAGTTGACTCTCACCCACCTCGGCCCAACAAAGAGGAGACCGGCATTTCCGCCCGTAAAGAGCCTCAAACGGAGCTGCCTTGATGCTAGAATGGTAACTGTTGTTGTAGGAGAATTCCACCAACGGTAAATGACTCTCCCACCCCTTGCCAAAATCGATCACACATGCCCGAAGCATGTCTTCTAGCGTTTGGATTGTCCGCTCACTTTGACCGTCAGTTTGCGGATGATACGCTGTGCTCATGTCCAACTGAGTACCCAGAGCCTTATGCAAAGACTTCCAGAAGTTAGAGGCGAACCGAGGATCACGATCAGAAATAATAGAGACAGGCACCCCGTGCCGAGAGACCACTTCCTTGAGATATAACCGTGCCAGACGCTCGAGACCATCGGTCTCCTTGATAGCGAGGAAGTGCGCAGACTTTGTCAACCTATCGACAATTACCCAGATCATGTCGCAACCACTGGGCGATTTCGGGAGTTTGGTCACAAAGTCCATCGTAATCCGCTCCCACTTCCACTCGGGGATTTCAGGTTGTTGCAGAAGGCCGGATGGCTTTTGGTACTCAACCTTGACCTTGGCACAGGTCAAGCACTTGCTCACATACGAAGCCACGTCCGCCTTCATGTTCGGCCACCAATAAAGTATCTTCAGGTCTTGATACATCTTATCGGAGCCAGGGTGAATAGAGCATCGGGACTTGTGAGCTTCATCAAGAACGAGCTCCCGCAAGCCCCCAAATAAAGGAACCCAAATACGTTCAGCGAAATAGTGTAACCCATCGGATCTGAGTTCAAGGTGGCTATCAGCACCATGCATGGTTTCAGCTTTAAGGTTTTCCTCCTTCAAAGCTTCTTGCTGCGCTGAACGGATTCGATCAGGTAAGCCGGAATGGATAGTGAGCTGAAGAGCTCGAACACGACGAGGTTTAGCCGTTTCCTTCCTGCTCAAGGCGTCTGCGACCACATTCGCCTTGCCAGGATGGTATTTGATAGCGCACTCGTAGTCATTAAGAAGTTCGACCCAACGACGCTGTCTGATATTCAACACCTTCTGATCAAAGATATGCTGGAGGCTCTTGTGATCGGTGTAAATAGTGCATTTGGTACCGTACAAGTAATGCCTCCAAATCTTTAAAGCAAAGACCACCGCACCCAACTCCAGATCGTGGGTGGGATAGTTTTTCTCATGAACCTTAAGCTGACGAGAAGCATAGGCGATGACCTTCTCGCGCTGCATCAGTACGCAACCAAGACCCCAGATAGAAGCGTCACAATAAACCACAAAATCGTCCGTACCCTCAGGCAAGGACAAGATAGGAGCAGAACAGAGTTTAGCCTTTAACAACTGGAAGGCCGACTCTTGCGAATCACCCCAGTCGAAATTTCTGTCCTTCTGGGTAAGCGAGGTGAGGGGTTGAGCGATCTTCGAAAATCCCTCGATAAAACGACGGTAATAACCTGCAAGGCCTAGGAATTGCCGCACCTCAGATGGCGTCTTTGGTGCTTCCCAGTCTTTAATGGCTTCAATCTTAGCTGGGTCAACGTGAATTCCTTTCTCATTAACAACATGACCAAGGAATTGAACTTCACGCAACCAGAAGCTACACTTAGAAAACTTAGCGTACAGCTGTTCCCGCCTCAGAAGTTCCAAAACGAGACGTAGGTGTTCCTGGTGGTCCACCTCGTTCTTGGAATAGACTAGAATATCATCGATGAAGACAATCACGAACTTGTCAAGATAAGGCTTACAAACACGGTTCATCAGATCCATAAAGATGGCAGGTGCGTTGGTGAGACCAAAAGGCATGACCAGGAATTCAAAATGGCCATAGCGAGTTCGAAAGGCGGTCTTCGGAATGTCAGCTTCTTGAACCCTCAACTGATGGTACCCCGACCTTAAATCAATCTTCGAATAGAAACTAGAACCCTGAAGCTGGTCAAATAAGTCATCGATGCGAGGAAGAGGATAGCGATTCTTGATGGTAACCTTATTCAACTCCCGGTAGTCGATACACATCCGTAGGCTTCCGTCCTTCTTTTTGACGAACAAAATAGGGGCTCCCCACGGGGACGAACTAGGTCGAATGAAACCCTTCTCCAACAGCTCCTGCAACTGGTTCGATAACTCCTGCATCTCGGGAGGTGCAAGACGATAAGGGGCACGAGCAATAGGGGCCGCACCCGGAGCAAGTTTAATACCAAATTCGACCTGGCGATAGGGCGGAAGACCAGGTAAGTCTTCGGGAAATACATCGGGAAAGTCACGGACGACAGGAATATCTTCAATCTTCTTCTCTTCTTCAGACGAAACCGAAATAAGTGCCAGAATGGGACCCCCCCCTTCCGAAGATACTTATAGGCCTTCATACACGAAATGATACTCAACGGGACCCCGCTCTTCTCACCGTGCACCAACAGAATTTCTCCATCAGGGAGAGGAAGTCGAATGACTTTATCAAAACAAACGATCTCAGCATGATACAGGGACAACCAATCCATACCCACGACAACATCGAAACTACCCAAGGACACCGGCATAAGATCAATAGGGAAGGAATAACCCGACAACTCGAGGTGACACTCCCTAAGGACGTGCGTCGCCTCAACTTTCTTACCATCAGCCAATTCTATCAAGTACTTAGCCTCTAAAGGTGTAGGTACCCTATCAAGCAATTGACTAAACCCAAGAGATATAAAACTCTTATCGGCACCAGAATCGAATAAAACCGTAGCATAGCGATTATCGAGAAGAAACGTACCAGTAACAGTGTCGGGGTCTTGTCGAGCACCGCTCGAACCAATCACGAAGGCGCGAGCATTCCTGCCTCCGCCCCCATTGTTTCCATTACCCGCCCCATTCTTCCCGGCTTCACCCTGCTTCAACTTGGGGCATTCCCGCTTGTAGTGACCAAGTTCACCACAATTGTAGCACCCCTGTTTGCCCTGATTTCCCTGGGAAGCAGCGACAGGAGGAGCCGGAGTAGGTGTAGCAGGAGGGTTCCGGTTACCCTGAAGATTAACCCTGCAATCCTTTGCCTGGTGCCCAAGCTTATGGCACCTGTGGCAACGGTTCCGGTCCTCGCAACGACCGTTGTGGTGAAATCCACACTGGTCACATTTCGGCTTTTTCCCAACATAACCCCCTGGTTTTTGCTCAGACGATGATCCCCCAGTATCAGACTTCTTCACCTGCTGAGGCTGAGCCGAACTCGAGCCTTTCCCCACGGCTTCCCACTTCCGCTTGTTACCATCAGAAGCCTTCACAGTAGCGCCTCGAGGAGGCAAGACCCCTTCAGTCACCTTCATGTTGGTCAGCCTGTGAGCCGACCGAACCACCTCAGAGTAAACAGTGAGATTACCCGCAACAACTAACCCCGCAATCTCCGGTACCAACCCAGCGACGTAATGCTCAATCCTTCGATATTCGGGTGTGTGCAGATCGGGGCACAACACCGCCAACTCATTGTGCCTAGCAGTATAAGCTTCAATCTCGGAACCCACCATCTTGTGGTTCCAGACTTCATGCTCAAGCTTCTGGATTTCATCCCTCGGGCAATACTCATTTTTCAGCAACTGAATGAATTCTGCCCAGGGCATAGCGTGGGCTTCCCCAATGCCCATAGTCTGGGTGGTGGAGTTCCACCAAGTCAAGGCTTGACCCTCCAGGGTCGCAGAAGCATATTTCACCCGGTCGCCCTCCGGGCAGTTGCACATCGAGAAAACAGATTCGATTTTCTCCAACCATCGGAGCAGTCCCACTGCCCCTTCAGTGCCGCTAAAGTTGTGGGGCTTACAATCCATAAACTTTTTGTAAGAACACTGGGATGGAGGAGGATTGACAGCACCACCTGGAACAGACACACAGGTGAGTATCAAGAAAAGGTAAAGTACCCCAGAACGAGGTAGAATAGATGAGAATCGACGTACCACCCATAGCATTATGAGCGGCTTGGAATGCAGCCAGAGCAATATTCACGTGCTGCTGCGTCAGGTTATCCAGCTCAGCTTGGGTCATATTAATGTTCCCGCGGCCACCGCCGCCAACACGACCGCCAGCACGGCCGCCCCTGCGACCTCCACGAGCTCCCGACATCTTCTGTCACAACATGAAACAAAAGATTTAGGCTTGCCCGTGGTATAACCCATTAGGAATTTCAAGAAGTTAGACCGAGCCCAGCTCGGGTCCATCCGTTCAAGCCCAAAGTCCGCCAGGGATCCCATGCATCACAGTTTATGATCTCGTGTGCACCCGACATGATAAACTGTTCCACATGGTCCTCCAGGCGCGCTTTAAGTTTGAAGTTCAAGTCACCGAACACTAGCGCCCAATCACGGTGTTATCATAAGTATAAGTACAAGATAGTATGCATAAGAACGGGCGTAGTAGATGATGACACCGACACCCCGACAAGTCATATTGTTACCCACTTGCTAAGACTCGACTAATTGTGACCGTCTAGTGTGTGCGACTCAGTTATAGACTAGACTCTACATGCAGTCTCAGTTCACTATAACCGTTGGCTCTGATACCAATCTGTCACACCCTCAAATTCCACGTGCGGGGTTTTACCGCGAGGCGCGTGACACACCAGGATCTCAGTCAACGATCACAATAAACATACAACAAACATGCATTCATAATTATATTTTAAACCAAAATATCATGCTTTGAGCTGTAAACCAGCAGCGGAAGCATTCTTGTTTACAACCAAAAGACATATCATTGTTTACAAAGACATTGTTTAATATGTTTCAAAATAATAGACGCCGTGCATGACCCCGTGCGCCTAGTCCGATAACCGCTACCTTAGCGACCTGAGAAAACATGCCAAAAATGTCAACATATAATGCTGGTGAGTTCACAGGTTTTCTTTTATAAAGTGTTGTCACAAGTTTTACAAAGATCATTCCCGTTAATACTATGTCATAAGAACGTTAGCTAGACGTTAATTGTTTTTACTACTACGGTTGGGAACCCATTACTAAACATGTTCCAAAAGTTGATACCAGCCCAGATTGACTGGGCTACCGATGCCTCGGTAACCCGATAGGTAGAGACAATATGCACCCGCCCGGCCCTGCCGTCGAGTGGGGTTTGTGAGGCCCAATAGATCTATCCACATTTCCCTCGTTGTGCATGCCAGCACATTCATGGTTTCCCCCTGGGACTTTCCATAAAAGCCGTATAGTAACATGAAGTGCCCATAGTATAACATGACCTTTAAATAGTTCGTACAAAGCATGTTTCTCCCCCCAAAAGCAAAACAGTAAAAGTGGGGCTGTGAAACTCACCTTGGTTTGCGTTACTTGAAAACAGTTATTTAATTATGTTATGATAGCCCCAGATAGCGGCGACCTATCATAAGATGCGTATAAGTATTGGACTAATAACCCGCAGGCTAACTAGTCCCCGAATGTCCAGACCGTGACCATAAACGTTTGAAAACACCTTTAACTGTTAAACCGACCGTGCCAGACAAGACCCGACATCCCATTGGTGACCCGACATCCCACGTGTTAGATAAATGCAAGACATCATGCAACATATGCAATTAAACACTTAGCACGCGCAACAATTCACCTAGTCTAGCATAATGTCCAATTAACGCATAATCAGGTCCGAACACGTCTTACTAAGTCATTGGGTGTATCCCGGGGTTCCTAACATGTTCCTAGGTGTCAAATCGTGTTCCGGGATGTCAAAACGCGTTCACGACAGCAGTACATGCGATTAAGAAGGTTACACGCGAGTAGGCATCAGCCTACAGGCGATTAGGGGCCTAATCGCATGAATCATGAGGCGATTAGGGTCCTAATCGCCCCTCATGTCTGCATAATCGCGTGGCATCAGGCGATTAGGATGCCTAATCGCCTGTTGCTGCTGTGTAATGGATTTTCGCGCGTTAAACCCTCCAAATCAGATCCGAAACATGCAACAACACCCAATATCAAACCTAAATCATTTAGCAACCCATTTCAAGCAAAAACCCCCAACATATCACTGATCTAGCATGTTCTATGCAATTATTTCCTAAAATGGCAAAGTACTAGGTTTCACCTACCAACCTTATCCTTTCCTTAAATGGAAACAATCAGATTTCAAACTCTACAAACATGTAAATCATAAAACCTCTGATCTAACATCATCCTAGTGTGAATCCTAACAACATTGCATCAACAATCATACCATAATCATCCTAAATCCTCAAGAACATACAAATGGGTCAAAATATGCATTTTCTTCAAAACACCACAATAATGGCTAAAATTCTAAGACAACCTTCCTACTAATCTCTACATAGCAGAAGTACAATCATATCTTGAAAACATTCATGTTAAAATCACCAATAAGACCAACACATGCATGTAAACTTCACATATAACAAGCATTAAGGTGTAAACTTGGTTTAAGACTCTTTTGAAAGGTTTTTAAAGACACATTTTGGTAAAACAAGGTCTGGAACTTTGGGGAACTCAAAATAACAACTTTACAAAGGTTAGGGATGAAGAACACACCTTGGATTTTGCTAAAGAAAGGTGTGTAAGCTTGGGGATGGTGATTTTTGTAGCAAAAAGAGTTCCAGAGGTGTTTCAAGGTGTGTGGGTGGTTTGGGAGCAGCTAGGGTTGTTCTAGAGATGTTTGGGGAGTTAAGGGTTCTATTTATAGGTGTTTTGACCCGAGCCCTGCTGTATACGCGATTAGGAGCCCAGACCAGGCGAGTAGGGGCCTAATCGCTCCACTGTTCACGCGATCAGCCTCCTACTCGCGAGTAGGGGCTCTAATCGCCACTGTTCACGCGATCAGGCCTCCTACTCGCCCCATTCCCTTTGTAATCGCGTACTGTTCACGCGATTAGGAGTCCCCCAGGCTCCTAATCGCCTATAAGGTGCTGGAATGGGTTTTTGGCGCGTTAAACACTATTTTAACATATTTAAACACGTATTCACATACTGATAAGTCACATAATGATTCCAAACATATAATGCATGATATCCAACACGTTTACATCCGTTCACCAATTCCCGGGACTCGAGACTCGTGTGTGCGTTAAACCCGGCGATTCCACGAATCGCCGATCCTTGTACCCATAGTTATGGACCGACTCCCGATGACCCCGCGGACCATCATAACGACTCCCGATGATTCCCAGAATCATCATACCGACTCAACTGACCTCGTTAAGGACGTAATATGCATGACTCGCTAAGGTAGACTTACTAGTTTAGTCAACGTTACTAACCTGAGTTTGCCGGGTGTCACAACAAGTGGAGGTGGTAAGGCAGTATTTCTGGCAGAGGTTGTAGATGGCATGGATGTTGAAACAGATTTTTGTGAAGAGGCCATAGTTGTCAAATTTTGTAAAAAAGAATTAAATGAGAGAAAGTTTAACAAAGTTTTATGTTAAAATAGCACCACTTGCCCCACGGTGGGCGCCAAATTGTTTTGGTCAAAAATTATCTATAAAAAATAACTTTGAATTTCAAATTAGTTAAAGTGAGGTAGAGTGCTAAATGTGTAAAAATATGTTAAGGAATCAATAATATTCTGAAGATGGTGTATCAGGATGCTAAAGAAGAAAATATGTGACAACTATGATCGGGATGGCTTAGGTTAGTTTAAGGATGGACAGTTATATCCTCAAGATGAAACTGCTTGTAATGAGCAAATAAAGTAATGAACACGAAGAACAACACACGATCAACGAGGAAAGCCCTTGATCAGTTGTAGATCGCCGACATAAAACCTCGGGAGGAGTCTAGGCCCCTGCCTTGTTTGTTAATATTAATCTAGTAAAAAAGATACAACTTTGGATGAGTAGTTGGACGAGTGTACTATGATGACAATGATTGTACAAGTGTTTCTGATCAGCTAAGTGTATGTCTGTAGCTATAGTGTGAGCAATGTGTTCTATACTCGTCCAATACCCCCATTTATATAGTACATGAAACAAACAAACAATCCCACGAAACTCGCTAAGTATTTAAGTTCTTTGAAGTCTTCATATGACCGTTGTGGTTGTTTCATTTCAGGTGAACGTTATAGCAATGGTTTCTCCTCAGTCAGTTTAATGTTTCAGCTGTTCCCTCATTTGTCGCCGATATTAAATGTGTATCGGTTACAAGTTTGACCATATCTTCCATCTCGACCATGAGTTATACTTATATCCATGAATTCTTCAATTTAAGGATGATAATATAGACGTTTCCAAGCATGTGAATCCACATTATAACTTATTTGTACCTACAATTATACATAGGAGAGTCATCTTGTTAGTTTATTCTCAGGATGTGCACATACTGAAATACTGTTACATCCTGGAGTTAGTTAAGTCTTTCAGCATCCTGGGGATGGTACTTTAGGGATGTGAAGTAAAATCATCCTGGGGATTTTCACCCTCAACATTGACCACAAGTTATACTTCTATCCTTGAATTCTTCAATTGAGGATGATAATATAGACGTTGCCAAGCATGTTAATCCACATTATAGCTTATTTGTACCTGCAATTATACATAGGAGAGTCAACTTGTTAGTTCATTCTCAGGATGTGCACATACTGAAATACTGTTACATCCCGGAGTTAGTTAAGTCTTTTAGAATCCTGGGGATGGTACTTTAGGGATGTGAGGTAAAATCATCCTGAGGATTTTCACCCTTAACAATACTTATTCATTACCATGAGCTACTAAACAAGTGTTATTACATGGCACCTCGATGTTTCTGCCATCGGTTGGGGTGTTATAGATACATTTCATTCAGCACATAATAGTTTAAAGGAGCAAAATATTCATTATGCAAAGTCATTCAAAGATACAACCTAACAACTCTTAATGGTTCACCACTTTATTGGTTCAGAGTCTCTTACCCATTCAGACTTCTTACTGGTTCAGCACTTGCCAAACAACCCCTAAGTCATCCAGTTTCAAAGGGAAAGAAGGTTGGGTGGATGCGATGGCCGAATTCAGGTCGAAAAAATTGGTGAAAACGGAAGTGAATAGAGAACGACGCAAGATGTTGGCAGACTCAAAAATAAGAAAAGATAACAACTATGTGTCATAATTAGAAAAAAAAAATTGAAGGTTATGAGTAATCGCAGGAAAATGCCAAAGAACCATATAAATCGATTCTAATTGAACGCAAACGGGAAATTTGTGCGAATTAGGGCTGGGCCGAAAACTTTTAGTTTATTTTTAATGTTTTTGTCATTTTAAATTTGTGTTGTACTTTTTTTATTTAATTATAAAAAATGTTGGTTTTAGCTTATTTAAATTTATAATTTATTAAAAAAAAAACTTAGTAATGGATGTGATGGCCACCCTATGTAAATAGTAATAAATTGGAATTGGTTGAATATTTAATGATGGTGTGATATAGTTGTTTTGGTCAAAAATTACTTGGTAACAATAATCTTGTATTCCAAATTAGTAAAAGTGAGGTAGAGTGCTAAAACTGTGAAATATGTTAAAAACATAGTTATATCCTTAAGATGGTTGTTCAAAATAACAAAGAAATGGTAATATGACAACTATGCTCAGGATGGCAAGGAAATTGGTCAGGATGGACAGTTATATCCCGATGATGTAATTATCTGACAGAATGATAAGACAAACAAAGATGAATGAATATAAATTTAATGCAACAAGAGAACAACACTCGATGTACGGAGAAAGCCTTGATCACTTGATGATCGCCAGCACAAAACCTTGGGAGGAGTCTAAGCCCCTTCCTTGTTTGTTAATATTAAAAATGGTAAAAATGAGTACAACTTTGGATGAATGATGGACGAGTGTCTAAGATTACAATGATTGTGTTGTGTGTGTGAGAGTATCAAGTGTTCTACAATAAGCAAGTAGCTATCAAGTGAGTGTCAAGTGTTGATCAAGTGTAAAAATGTGTCATATACTCGTCAATCATCCCCTTTATATAGTTACAAAAGAATAAATAAAAATCCCATGTAATCCGCCTCTAAATTAAGCTTTTTGACTGTTTCAGGTGAACGTTGAAGCTGATTTAACCAGCATAGACGTTGGTGTAACAGTTTCCATAATTCTCACCCTTCATTTATGCTAGACGGTTACATGTTTGACCTATTATTTAGTCTTGGACTTCTTCCACACGTATAGCTTTTGCATCCTCAACTTCTTTGACTTAAATAAGACAATAAAACCGTTGGGGAAGAGTTACAAGTCTTATTATTGATAAGTGGACCTGCAATTATATAATAATAAGATAATTCGTTAGTCTATCCTCAGGATGCACATAAGGCAAAACATTGTTACATCCTAAACCCTGTTCAGTCCTTCAGTATCCTGAGGATGCTAACAGAAAATATAAGTTAGTGCTATCCTGACGATTTCACCACCAACAATAGTAATGACCACCCAATGTGACCTTAAAAAAGTTAAATTTGATCATGTCGGTGCATGCACCTACAACTGAGTGTCGGTAAAAGTATTAATTAATTAATTAGTATAGATTTAGTGATATTGAAAGTGAGGGTTAGATCTTGGGGCTAGAAGGTCTCAGGTTCAAATTTAATCCGATACGGGTTTTACCGCTGCAGGCCGTTGAGCAGGCGGGTTTTACCCAGAACTGGGGACTTTTCGGGGGGCTCGGTCAAGCCATCATTTATCTATTACGGGCATATGGGGTGCCTTTGCATGTGGGGCATGTGACCCCTGGTAGGGCATCATGTTTAGTTGGTCGTTCAAAAAAACATTAATTAATATAGTTCGGACAAATCATAGAGGAGGTTTGTACGAAGTTACACACCATAAATTATAGTAAATTAATTCTAAAATAATTGAACGTATTAAAAAGAAAAAAGATGAAAAATACTATACTTAAATACATATATTAATTAGCTATTTATATGGATATAGGGTAAAAGATATCAGCATTTAATTGATAAGATTCCAAGCACACCTATAAATGCACAATGTTGTGAATGATATTTGTAGTCGGGTGTTGCTAAATGCACTCCCTTTATATTATTTTTACTGATTACACTCCCCCTTAAAGTTTTTAAATAAACATAATTAAACCTTATATTTTTTTATAGAATTTCATCTTCTATCTTAATTTAAGTTTGTCTCAAACTATAGTAATTAAATCATAAATATTAAAACTAACAATATTTCAGATGGGGTTTTGTACCACCGAGATAATGACGAGATTCATGGGACGGTGATGCTTCAATTATGTGATGAAGATGATGTTCATGGGATGATAAACTTAAAAAGGGTTGATTACAAGAACAAGATGAGTTACTCAAATGATTTTTTCTTTAAAGTAAAATGATAGAATTTGATAACTTTTAATATGTTTTTTTAAAAGGGAGTGCAATTAGTAAAAAAGGGGAGTGCATTTAGCCAACCCCTTGTAGTCATCAAAGTTGAAAAACTGAAACCACAAAGCAACACAAGAATGAAGATTATTTGCATCCTTTTGTTACTAATCGCTGCAACTACAACTCCAATTACATGTGATTTTTATATAAATACTATATTCTATTTGTTTGCTCCCTATATATATGTTTAATATCACACAAACTAATAATTTTATGTGTTAGGTGTTGACGTGATTGCATCATCCAAGCATTGTGACCTCTATATTCCATTAAATCCGTGTGACGTTCAAACTTGCAGTGTTCGTTGTGCGGATTTCATAAGGGGAGATGTGGATCCCGAATGCCTAGACCATAACACAACGTGTCATTGTCGATATAGGTGTTAAAATTTTTGTAACTTCTCGTGATTAAATCTATCTTTGACTGTTGCATTTCAAATAATCAAAATAAGAGTATCACTTAAGGTGGAGTATTTGTTGTGATGAATGTATAAAGTAAAAAAAAGTTGGGCACCATATGGATGCTACTTGTACATGCTGGTTTTACCTTTCACAAAGAACAAACATGAACCAACGGGTGAGTGAAGCCATTGGAGCTAGGATTCCACATAGAACCGGGCACATTCCTGGCCAAATAAACTACGCCGTCCAAAAAAATTATATAAAATGTACATGGTTGTTGTTTTATAATAAATTATGAAACAAGTCTTTTTTTTTTAATACTTAAAAGCATATATTAATGGCTACTTAAAATAAATATAATTTAGATAAAGACAATTAATTAAATGACACGATGACAATTACGTCTGGCGCATTTGTGTAACACCTCAACCGGTGGTGAAAACATCGAGGTGTAACGTAGTGACAATTGTTCAGTAGCTCAAGGCATTTAATAAGTTTCAACAATCATTAATATTCCATTAATAAAAGACACATGAATCTAACATCAAATATGTATCTTCAAGCATAAAACTCTAGATTTCAATCATGTTGTTCCCTGAAACATGTTGAGTTTGGAAAATAGATTCGGTCAACTAAAAGTTGGTGAGAATACATAGGTTTTGTTCGTGTTGACAAAGCATAAAGAAAAATATGTTGTAAAATCATGTTGTACAATTCTCGTGTTAAATGTTAAACTAAGTTTACATGTAAAAACGACATCAAGCATCTAGCACGTAATCAACGCTTGTGACTTGTTTTTTTTTTTTTTTTTGTGTTTGTATTATTGATTCCAATCACCCTCGTTACCCAAACCATGGTCAACGGCCTAGGTGGGATTGTTAGTCCAATATATATATATCATTGTTATCGTCGGCATGGCCAAATCTAATAATTACGCAAATCTCATGTTTTAGTCTTCCTAGTCTAATTGTTTAAGACATGTAGCATCAGAGATTCACACAAGACACGTAATAGAATTGTATATATTGAGTATAAATGTTTAACATGTTTCATCCCAAAAAATGTAAAACAGTAAAAAGATGCTATGTAAACTCACATTGATAAGTAGTTGATATGCACCAAGTAGGGTAAGACGACAAGGATCCCATAGAATTTATCCTAGTTTATATAAATAAATAATAATAATAATAAATAATGTGAAAACAATTGTTATTCGAATGAAAAAAGGAAATTAGACATCAAAAACACAAAAAAGGAATAGTTGTATATTTTTTTTGTCTAGAGTTTGTTGTAATAAAATGATACTATATGTAAATAATTTTTTTTTATAAAATTAACTTCATGTTTAAAGGTTAAATAAAATGATTTATTGTTTTAGCTAAATATGTCATAATTGGTCAAAATTAATAACTTTAACAATATTCAGAAAATAAAATCACATTTCTGTTCTAGATTATTTAGAATAAATTTTGATAAATTTTGGTATAAATTATGATTAAAAACGGATTTATAATGAACTATTTATGACTAAAACAACAATAATGGTCTAAAAATAATAAAATAATTACTTTTGAAAATAAAAAAAAAATTATAATTTTTTTAAGTTTTATAAACTACGAATACTTTTTATATAATTTATAAATCTTATTTGGTATCTTAAATGTATTATAAGAGTTGGGTCAAGTTATTCTACATAGTGTAACAAAAATGAGAAGGGTGAGAATGATACAAAAAACAAAATAGATAATGAAATATGACACAATGAGCCACAAAATATAACACAGTGCCAAAATATAACACCATGCTGAAAAAAAGACATAATGAATTGAAAAATGACACAATGATGAAAATAAGAAAAAGACACAATAGTACATAAAAGATACAATGATATAACGCATATTCTAAAAACTACAAGCTAAAACCAGAAAAAACGAAGACCTAAAAACTAACGTCGTAAGGTTCAATAATACGATTCCAATGCCGCTTGAATGAGTTCAATTGGAGTCCGTTTGTTACCTTTCCTACGACTTCCTATTTTTTTTCACTATGTATTTGATCCTAACCCTATAAGAGTTTATCATATTTATAAATATATAATTGAAGTTTATTTAAAAAATTAGTGGCCACAAGGGTAGGGTGTTTTATTTGGTAGGGTGTTTTATTTTGTTTTGAAATGTTTTTGTTTTAACAATAGCTTAACAATCTTCTTCCCCATAAAACCCTAGCCTATCAATTGCCCATCTAAACCTTGATGATACTTCAATTAAGGTTAGGGCTTGTGGTCCTAAGATGTAACCGATGCAAAAGGATAAAAAAAATACTAAATGATAACAGGTTTGATGAGGAATCGACGGGGTTAAGTGACGATGACCCGACACCCATATTGGTCTACAAAGCATGGTATGGTTATAGTTGAAGGAAGATAATGTTAAGAGGGGGTCGAAAATGATTACTGAACCGATTCTTATATCTAATTTCGGGTCAAGTGGGTTCAAAACGGGTCTGTGTCGGATCTTATTAGGATCTGGGTACAAGGGAGGTTGTTTGGGTTGGGCTGTGGTGGTTGTTGTTTTTGTTGGGCCAATTAGGCTCAAGGTTGAAGATTGGATTTGGTTTAGTAATGGGATAAAAATGTGTTTTAGATGGGATTGGCATTATATGCATAGTTTCATAAATAATAACTTTATAAATTCAATCTTTGATTCTAAATAATTTTATAAATTTAATAGTTTATTAAAATAAAAAAATATGTTCTAATGATTTAAAAAAAAAATTCTTTTTTAATTAAATAAAATCTACACTTTATGAATGAAAAATAGGTTTTTAAACTTTTACAAAATAAGGTTTTATGATGAGAAAATTTTGAACATAATTAAAGGAATGTGTATTTATAAGAATTAATGGGATTGACTGACGTACAAAATTGTCGAATTTGTAACATTCGGCCCCTCTCACCATCAATATTGTCCACTTTGCCAAAATGCGTTGCCCATCCAGGAAGCACACGGATTTGTTTTTGGTCACCTAGGGGGAGACTTCCCAGGAGGACACCCATCCTAATACTACTCCCACCCAATGTTGCAAAACAAGGCCGAGTCCGAGTTGACCGATCACCCCGAGTACTCGCTCCAGGGTAGGTCGCCGAGTTAGCCGATTACTCCGAATACTCCCTGCATAGCGCGATTTGACCCCCGAGTACTCCCCTGATTAATCCGAGTACTCGCTCCAGGGTAGGTCACCGAGTACAAGCCCAAACCGAGTTTGCAACACTGCTCCCACCTGATCACGTTTACTTTGGAGTTCTCCTCTCATCCACAAACATTAACCTCCAAGGCGCGCTCATGAGTTAAGAGGCATTGGATTACATATGAACCAAGGATCTCTCCTAGCCACGCCGATGTGGGATTTGCCTGTGGTGTCACATTCACCCCATGTTAGAGTCTCATCGTCCCTGATGAGGCTTGACCCACCATCCCGAACAGCACAGGAGTGGCTCTGATACCATCTGTAACATTCGGCCCTTCTCACCACCAATATTGTCCGTTTTGCCCCAATGTGTTGCCCATCCAGGAAGCTCACGGATTTGTTTTTTGGTCGCCTAGGGGGGACTTCCCAGGAGGTCACCCATTCTAATACTACTCCCACCTGAGCATGCTTAACTGTGGATTTCCCCTCTCATCCACAAACATTAAGCCCCAAAACACGTTGATGATTTAAGAGACATTAGATTACATATGAACCAAGGATCTCTCCTGGCCATGGCCGATGAGGGATTTGCCTGGGATATAATCAAAATCCAAGGACAGAAAATGTAATTACAAATAAACTGAAGGGTTAAAATTATACAGTAGATAATAATTGAAGAGGACGAATGTCACCATTTGCAGCCCCGTAACCTTTCATTGTGGAGGTCATGGGTTGGAGTCTAACATATAGCAAAATTTTTCTAGGTTGAGCAAGAGGTTTTACCACAAGTTGCCTTTGGGCGGATTAATCCATATTCGATTGATTGGTCTGAGGTTATTAGTGGGGGGCTGGTGTTTCAATAAAACTTAAAGTTCTTTTCAAAAGGGCAAAGTCCCGAAGGAGGTGCCAAAAGCTTTGGTGAAAAAGTGATTAAGTGAGGAAACAGAAAGACACTTACATGTTTTAAATTTATAATTTAAAACGATTGTTGTTCAACGTTCTAGACCTAGCACAACTGGCAAGCGTACCTATCGTGTATAGTATAGAAATGTGCAAGTACCGAGTATCGAATCCGTGGACATGATTTTTACTACTTAGCTTTCCTAAAAATTACTAAAATACTTTTAAAATGCGAAAAGAAAAGTAAAAAGAGAGATGTAAACTTTGAGAGAAATCAATGACAAAACAAAGGTGCTGCTTCGGGATCAGATGGAACCTGGTATGAAGTAATAGTAGACTTTTATAAAAGTGGTGTGTTTAAGTTGCGCACTTGTGCTTAACTTAGAGTTGCATAACTACATTCTCTAGAGGTGACTATTTTTGCATAACTGTATTGTAGGATCGGATAATCACAAAAACATACAAAGATCACACGAGTATAAGCAAATCTATTGTGGAAACCCTAATTCGCATGCAAAATGATATAAATCGAAATAAGAACGCCTTAAGATCCATTTTCAATATGTTTTTCATTAATATTATCAAGATAAAGCTTACAAAGTTGAATACAATGAAAAACAAAAGTTTCCAGATGTTTCCAGAACACACACACACTTAATGACCAACTATTACCAACAATAACCGTCTAAACATATATATAGGCATCCACATTCGACCTCTTACAAGGTCGAATGGACCCTTCGACCAGACGTGAGTGCGAACCAGAAATAACAATCAACCAACACATTCATTTAACCTAGGAAGATGTTCATTCGACCCCTCGAATGTATGAATGAACTTGATAATTACCAAAAAAAAAAAAAAAAAAACTTCAAATCAACGTCTTTATTCATGTAATCCGAAAGCGACATCCACAATATGTATCTAAAAACTCCCCCTTGGCTGTTGCCATGAGATATCTAGTTAATCTTGTCTCTTTTCCTGGTGAATATCGTTTTGGAGGTACTCCTCTGTTGGCTCTTGAAGGTAGCACATATTTCTCAGTTGTTTCTCCTTGTTCTTCTAGTATTGATTCCTCTTGTTCCTCCTGCTCTCTTGACATTTCATTGTTAGATATATCATTAGAAATATCATTATGACTAGTTATACCAGGAGGACTTTGGGGTTCCTCGTTTTGAGTGGTTTGAGGTTCATTATTTTGATTTTCTTCTTAGGAAGAACAAGGAGGAGATCCTTGGTTAGTGGCATTGACAGGTTATGAAGACGTAGTTGAATCTTGTTGGGTTTGTGGAGACGTAGGAGATTCTTGTTGGGTTTGTGGAGACGTAGGAGATTCTTGTTGGCTATTGTGATGCTCCCTACTAATAGATAAGGGAACCCATACTAGCCAATCCAGTGGATCGCTATGCTGTCTCTCCCCCTGACCACTGCTTTGGCTAGTATAGAAATATTTGGTTTCGAGGAAATCACAGTCAAGGGTAGTGTACATATGTCGACGTTTTGGACTATAGCATCGATACCCCTTTTGATCAATGCCATATCCTACAAAGACACATTTTTCTGCACAGGGTCCTAGTTTACCTCGATCTTGTTTTGGGATATGAGGATAGACGGTACACCCAAAGACACGTGGTTGCAAAGTGAGAGGAGTAGGGATTTTGAAGAAATCAGAAAGGGTTTGAATGGGAGTTTTAAGGTTGAGAGCTTTGGTTGGAAGACGATTTATTAAATACGTGGCAGTTGCAACAGCTTCTGGCCAGAATGATGTGGGAACTTGAGACTCAATTAAGAAGGCACGTGTTATTTCTAAGAGGATACGGTTTTTTCGTTCGACAGTACCATTTTGTTCAGGGGTGTAGGGGCAGGTTTTTTGATGAATGATTCCTTTGTTTTGACAAAATTGTTTCATAGAGTTATTTACATATTCTCCTCCATTGTCAGATCTAAGAATTTGAATATTGGTTTTAAATTGAGTTTGTATCATAGTATAAAATATAGAAAATTTTTCAAAGACTTCAGATTTATGTTTCAAAAAATAGATCCATGTCATATGAGTGCAATCATCAATAAATAAAACAAAGAAACGAAAGTTTTGTCCCCCATTAACCTCAGCAGGACCCCACACATCAGAATGTATTAAGGAAAAAGGTTCCTCAACCCTAGTATTATTTAGGCTATACGTATGTCTGTGGCTTTTAGCTAAAACACACGTCTCACAACTTAGAGTTTTATTTGAAGGAAAAAGTTTTGGAAATAAAATATGTAGGTAGCTAATAGACGGATGTCCTAATCTCCTATGCCAAAGCCAAGCTTCTCTATTTGTAGTCCCATGAGCAAGCATAGCATTTCCTCGTTGAGTCACTTCATCCACATAATATAATCCTGATCGTTCAGTGCCACGCCCAATGATCATTCCCGTCCGTATATCCTGAAGAATACAAAAGGTTGGATGCATCAAGACGGTGCAATTTAACTCTTTTGTAATGTGACTAATGGATAACAGTTTTTGGGATAAGGATGGGACATAAAGACAATTTTTTAATTTTAAAGTTGGAGAAATTTCAATAGTTCCTCCTCCTTTAACAGGAACATCCCCCCATTAGCATTTTTGATGTTGTTGATTCTAGGCCTTTTTTGAGAAATAATATCGGATAAGTCACAGGTCATGGTGTCAGTGGCCCCAGAGTCAAAAATCCATGACTCATCCGTTTGGTTGCAATTTTGAGCTATGTTAGCTTGTCGAGCACTGAAATTTCCATATTTTAAGAAACATTTATTTTTTCTTTTAAGGAAAAATAATTTTTTATTTTTATAAAAAACACATAGAAAAGTGGGTTTTATTTTAGTTCCTCTATACCGTCCCCTTTTCTTTCGTTTTTTACGAGCCGAAATACCTCTAGGTTTTAAGCTATGGGCCGGAGATCGGCCCATATATTGTTTGCTTACTAGATGATTCGGTCCATAAAATGCCTGGCCCACATAAGCTTTACTCCTACATAATAAGTCCATATTAGTATATGTATTATAATTCCGGCCCATTTTAGTAGGTTTGTTATTATTTTGGCCCACATCATTTTTACTATGTATCTGATCCATTTTAGTAAATATATTATTGTAGTTTCTTCTTTCTAAACCTACGAACAGACCCGCCCCTTTCTTGTTGACCCTAATTTCTCCATGGTTGGTGTTGGTTTTATAATCGCCCCCCTTCCTTGTTCATAAGATCAAGTATACTTTGTGAAAAATATTTAGTGTTGCAAAAATGGAGCGGATTTGAGGTTAGTCCCTCAATCCGGTTACCTCCTTCCAAAGCTTGTTCTTCATCAGAGAAAGCAATTCCACCAAATCCTGACCTCTTTCCATCATCTTCTTTTTCAGGTTTGCTCACGGCTACCGAACCCCCCCCCCCCCCTTTGTCGGATCCGGTGTTACGGTTGTTTTTCTTGTGTCCGTTAGTCCACCAGTCGGGATAACCGACTAATTTGAAACATCCTTCTTTGGTATGCTTTATCATGCCACAATGAGTACATTTGAGGTGTGATTTATCCTCATTCTTCCTCCCGTCGAACCGCCTCTGCCCTTTTGTTGCGAGTCCTACTCCCTCTGTTTCGGTGGCACTTAATCCTGCTGCTATGCCTTGGGTTTCATTGAGATTTGCTCCCAGAATATTCTGGTGAGCAGCCTCTTTCCGGACAGCAGCATATGCCGCCTCAGCAGAAGGAAGAGGCTCCCATCGAAGTATTTCCCTTTTAATCGGGTCATATTTTTTTATCAAGAGCACTTAAAAATTGAAATAGTTTTTGTTTTGACTTAATTTTCATGTATGTTTTGATGTCTTCTGGACATTTCATGGGATTTGGATCAATTCGGTCAATTTCTCCCCATATCCCCTGTAAAGTTATCCAGAAATTTTCAAGGGAATTATTGTGTTGTTTGATTTCATTCGCCTTGACATGAAGGTTGTAAGTGTTAGGACAAAGAGGATTGGTGAAACCACTTTTGGAAACCTTAGTCTAATTCACTTCTGTCATTTTGGCTAAGTATAGAAGTACTGAAGAGAAGACAACAAACAGCTGAAGAGAAGATATGAGAAGTGCTGAAGAAGAAACTTCATCAGAAGTTCTGAAGTCCAAACCAGACAAGTTCACTTCAGAAGTACTGAAGACAAACTACTCATCAGTAGTTTGTCATTCATCAGCACTTAACATCAGATATTTTCCACCGCCTTTTGTATCAGTAGTTTATTGTTCATTATTACTTTTTAGCTGTAATTGTTAGTTTCAATGTTGCAACTTGTGCAACTTGTTTATGATATTTCTGTACTTGCTTTATGGGCAAGATACATGTATGTAAACGTCTATAAATAGGAGGCTTCAACCTTCTATTTTAGACATTGATTTTTAATAGAAAAATTCTTCAAACACTTTCACTGTTCTATTCCATTTCAGTATTTATTGTGAATCTGTCTAAGTATCTAATTCTCATTTACTGCTTAGATTCATAATAAATACTTGTCATTATTAGTTTCAATCATCAAGGGGGAGTAATAACTCCTCTTAAGTATAAAAAGTGTTGCTTTAACTTATACATTCCGCTGTGCTTATAATCTGATATACAAGAGCTTGCTAAACACTTAAGTGTCAAAGATAGCAAGTTCTTACTTAAACAAAAGAGCATACTGATCCAACAATTGGTATCAGAGCATTGGTTTATCTGATCACATATCAATCTAACAAATTGAGAATCAGACACAAAGCTCTTATTGATACTCAATAAAAGATCAAAAGTTCACTTTTTATCAAACATCCATCACTTAAAAGAGTCATCTGACAAATCAATACTCTTTAAAATGGATCCACATAATACTGGTTCTGCTACTAAACCTGCCATGCTTGTAAGAAATGAATACAACATATGGCAAAAGAGAATGGCACATACCTTGTCATAAACCAACACAGGTTGTTGGAGATCTGTGATATATGGTCCTCACAAACCAGTAAACATAAATCTTGAAACTAAAGTTGAGGTTCCTAAAGAACCAAAAGACTATACAGATGATGAGTTCCTAAAACTTGAGCTAGATGCAAAAGCATTCTCTATGTTGGCAATGGCTCTCCCAAATGAGATATACTCTGGCCTTTTACATTGTGAAAGTGCCAAAGAACTCTGGGATTGTCTTAAAGAACAGTTTGGAGGAACTGAAGAGGTGATTGCCAACACCAGAGAGATTTTAGCTCAACAATATGAGACATTTGCTCATATTAATGGGGAAACTTTAACTCAACAATTTGAAAGATTCTCCTCATTAATATCTGAGCTAAAGTTAAATGGTCAGACCTATACAACAGTATCTATGCTACATAGATTTTTAAGGTCTTTACCAGACAAATGGGAAACATACTCCATTGTTTTAAGATCCTCACCAGATTTTAGCTCCCTCACTCTTACAAAACTCCATGGGAGATTACTTACTTTTGAGAGAGAAATTGATCAAAAGAAGAAATTACAATCATCTGGTAAAACTGCTGATGACTACCTACCAGGTAGTACAGCACTTTTGGGACAAGACTCACCAACTTGTTCCTATGGATCTTATGACAACATTGACATAACAACTGGGATCTCATCAGAAAGATCTTTCCCAGGTTATGACAATGATGACCAAAGTCAAACTGCTGATAATCTATGTTTTATCATGGATGATTTGAAAAACTTTAGCAGTGATGACTTAGAAGAAATGGACATTTTACACCAACTGGCCATGCTAAGCATTAAAACTAACAAGTTTTATAAAAGGTCAGGTAGGAAATTTCCAGGATTGACCAGTAATACAAAAATTGGTTTTGACAAATCTAAACTGAGATGTCACAAGTGTCAGAAGTTGGGACACTTTGCTAGAGAGTGTAGAAACTCTACCTTTAACCAATCACAATCTGGAAATAACTTTAACCCCAATTATAATAGGAATAATGGAACTCAAGGGAGTGCTCATTTTGTACAGGCACAAGCTCCTCAACAGCAATACATGCCACAAGTACAATATGTTCAAATGCCTGCTCAACAGATGCAGAGCCAACAATCAATCCCTCCCTTTCCAGCTGCTCAACATCCTCCACAGCCTCAACAACCCTCTCAACAAAGTCTTTTCACCTCAGGGTATGTTGACTGGAGCAGTCTCCCTTTTGACACCACAGAGTGCAATCCTGATGCATACAACAAGGTGTTTGACATCAACTGGGGAGAACCAGACAATGGCAGAAAGAACTTTGCCTTAATGGCATTTGAAGGCTGTACCTCAAAATCTGCATTGTCACAGGTATCAAAAGAATCTTTGACAAAACTTTGCTCAAATTCTTGCAAAGAAACTTTTGCTCTCATAAGAGAGACAAATATGCACTTACAAGGAAAAGCCAATGATTTAGAAAGAAAATACACTCAGATGAAGTGTGATTTAGAGAGAAAACTTACTGCTAAAACTAAAGAAGCCTCTAAATTAACTAACTCAGCTATTGAAACCCAAGCACAAATTAAAATGATGATAGAAGATCTTGGAAATGTCAGAAAAGAGCTTGCTGACACCAAGATCAGTTGTGAAAAATGCGTGGATTCTTGTAAGGGGTACCAGCTATTGCTAAACAAACAGAGTGCTTCAAATGTTAAGTTTGGCATAGGATACCATCATGTTGAAACACCAACAGATTTCTCTCCCAAAACTACTGAAGATGGGAGAAAAATTGTTTCAAATGAAACTTCTGAAGGGAAAGACTGCACATCTTTCCATGAAAACTTTCTAAACAGAAATCCTGGTATTTTCAAAGAAAGTACTTCAGAAGTATTAACAAAATTTGACAACAAGCCATCAGTAGTTTCATCTACATCAGGAGTTGAGACCCTGAAAACTACTGATGAGCAAAATCTTTACACTAATGTCAGAAATTTGCCTTTAGATCAAAAACAAAAGGCAAAAGAGTGTGAAATTTGTGGTCTGTTCAACCACAAAACAGAGTTTTGTAGATACAGAAAAGGAATTCAGTTCAATCATAAAATTAAGCAACAGGTTGTGGGAAATCAAATCAGAAATGATTATGAAAGAACCTTTAAACCTAAGAAACAACAACCTGAAAACACCTTTTCTCAGAAAAAGATAAAATCTCAACTAAAATCTTTTTCTCAAAACTCTTTATCAGTAGTTAGACCTGATTCATCAGCAGTTTCACAAACTGCTGAGATTCAAAAACTAATGAACTTGGTACAACTACTGATGACCAAGGTTGATGGTGGTCCTGAAAAGGATACCACCATGGTTCTTAATGAAAAATCCATTGCCAAAAAGACATGGATTTCTCAACCTGGTCAAGAACAAACTGTAACTGTTCTCAAGAGCAAACCCAAAGCCAAACAGGCTTGGGTTCCTAAATCTAACTAATTTGCTATTTTGTGCAGAGAGTTTCCAGGGGCTTAAATAGCATATGGTATGTTGATAGTGGGGGCTCTATGCACATGACTGGATGCAGATACCTGATAAACAATTTTATCAGCCAAAGAAAAGGATCTGTATCCTTTGGGAACAATGCTAAGGGATATGTGCTAGGACATGGCAATGTCTCCTCTGGCAAAATACAGTTTGACAAGGTCAATCTGGTTGAAAACCTTGAATACAACTTGCTGAGTGTGTCACAAATGTGTGATAAAGGATATTCTTCCTTTTTCACAAAGACAGCATGCAAGATCATCTCACCAGAAGGCCAGAAGTTGATAGAGAAGATCATTGAAGATCATACTTTGCTGATTGCCAAAAGATGTGGCAATGTCTATGCAGTGGACATTGAGAAAGACAAAGTATTGAACAACACTGTCTGTTTCTTCTCAAGGGCATCAACTTCAGAAACTGATCTCTGGCACAGGAGACTTGGCCATGTGAACTTTAAAACCATAAATAAAGTCACAAAAATGGGCTTGGTCAGAGGTCTACCTTTGAAAGTGTACCAGTGTCAAGAACACTATGTATCCTGTTTAAAGGGAAAACAGCATAAGTCCTCCTATAAGTCTATTGAAGAATCAAAAACAACTGCATGTCTTCAACTACTCCATATGGACTTATTTGGACCTGTCAAGATTATGAGCCTTGGTAAGAAGAAGTACTGCTTAGTCATCATTGATGACTACTCAAGATTCACATGGGTATTCTTCTTATTTTCCAAGGATGAGGCTGCTGAAATCATCAAGTTCTTCATTCTACAAGTGGAGAAACAATATTCTCTACCTGTCAAAACCATTAGAAGTGATAATGGGACAGAGTTCAGGAACAAAACTCTGGATGAATTCTGTTTGTCTAAAGGGATTATTAGACAATACAGTGTTCCCAGAACTCCTGAACAAAATGGTGTAGTAGAAAGGAAGAACAGAACCTTAATAGAAGGAGCAAGAACAATGTTAGCTGATTCTGGACTGCCCTTGTACTTTTGGGCAGAAGCAGTTAACACATCATGTTATGTTCAGAATAGAGTTCTTGTGGTCAAGAGACATTCCAAGACTGCCTATGAAGTTCTTCATGGCATGAAGCCCCTTATCTCCTTTTTCAGGGCTTTTGGGTGTCAATGTTTCATCTTGAACATCAAGGAATCTATTTCAAAGTTTGCTGCCAAAGTTGACTCAGGTTACTTTCTTGGTTAATCTTCAACTAGAAAAGCCTACAAGGTTTTTAATTCTCACACCAGGATAGTAGAAGAAACATTGAATGTCAAGTTCAATGAGTCAAAACACACTCTTATTCCAGCACATCCTGCAGAAGTTTTTGACCTTGACAACTTCCATTTTGGACCTGAGAAGGCTGTTACTTCATCAAAACCTACTTATTATGGTGACAAAAGGTTTGATGATGAGGATCCCACACCATGGACTCCTCAAACAGTTATCAAGTCAACTTCAAAATCATCAGAAGTTCCCCAAACTTCTGATCAAACAAGTACTGAGGAACAAACTCAAACTTCTGGTTCAGTAGATCCAACTACTGAAGATCAAGAAACATCTGAACCAGATATTATAGACCTCAGTAGTTTGTTTGAAGAACATGAGCCACATACACCTGTCAGTGGTTTACAACAACTGATTGAACACAGAGATCATCCACTTGATCAAATCATGGGTGATATAGCTTCAGGTGTTCTTACCAGAAACCAGCTCTCCAACTTTTGCCTATTTTCAGCCTTTATCTCACAGTTGGAACCAAAGAAACACCAGGAAGCCCTCAAAGACAACAATTGGGTGCAAGCTATGCAAGATGAACTGCTTCAGTTCAACAAGCAACAGGTCTGGGAAATCTGTCCCTTACCTCCAAACAAGCAACCAATTGGCACAAGATGGGTTTTCAGGAACAAACAAGATGAAGCTGGTATGATAATCAAGAACAAGGCAAGACTGGTAGTTCAAGGGTACTCTCAAGAAGAGGGAATTGACTATGATGAAACCTTTTCTCCAGTTGCAAGGCTTAAGGCCATCAGGTTATTTCTGGCCTATGACATTTCCAAAAAAATTAAAGTTTATCAAATGGATGTAAAGAGTGCATTTTTGTATGGAAAAATAAAAGAGGAGGTGTATGTCTGTCAGCCACCTGGGTTTGAGGATCCTTCTCATCCTGAGTGGGTGTACAGACTGGACAAAGCTCTTTATGGGCTCAAACAGGCTCCAAGAGCCTGGTATGATACACTCTCCACCTTTTTACTCAAAAATAACTTTACAAGAGGTGCCATTGATAAAACTCTTTTCATTAAACATGTTGGAAATCATGTCCTACTTGTTCAAATTTATGTTGATGATATCATTTTTGGTTCAACAAACACAAAGCTGTGTGATGATTTTAAGAAACTCATGCAATCAAAATTTGAGATGAGTACCATGGGAGAACTGCAGTACTTTCTGGGACTGCAGATCAAGCAACAAACAAATGGAACTTTTATACATCAATCAAAATATGTTAAAGAATTATTAAACAAATTTTCTTTAAAAGACTGTAAATCATGTTCCACTCCCATGACACCAATCACACAAGTTGAACCTGATGATCAAGGAAAACAGGTTGATCAAACCATGTACAGATGCATGATAGGTTCCCTTTTATATCTAACTGCTTCTAGACCAGATATTATGTTTTCAACATGTGTCTGTGCTAGATATCAATCAGCACCAAGGGAATCACACCTTATAGCAGTCAA
Source organism: Ambrosia trifida (assembly GCA_028751855.1). NCBI lineage: Eukaryota > Viridiplantae > Streptophyta > Magnoliopsida > Asterales > Asteraceae > Ambrosia > Ambrosia trifida. Next base: position 39,100,446 of record CM054126.1, read on the forward strand.
AAGAATTTTCAGATATCTGAAAGGAACTCCAACACTTGGAATTTGGTATCCTGCTTCAAGCAATACCAAGTTATCAGCTTTTTCAGATAGTGACTATGCAGGGTGTAAGATGACAAGAAAGTCAACATCTGGTGGTTGTCAATTCTTGGGTAACTGTCTAGTGTCATGGCAATCAAAGAAGCAAACATCTGTTGCAACTTCAACTGCTGAAGCTGAATACATTGCAGCTGCAAGTTGTACATCACAGATACAATGGCTCCAATATCAACTTCTTGATTATGGAATCAAAGAAACCAAGACACCTTTGTTTGTAGACAGCAAATCTGCCATTAGCATCATTCAAAATCTGGTACAGTTCTCAAAAACCAAACATATTGAGATCAGGTACCATTTCATAAGAGATTGCTATGAAAAAGGCAAGATTGAGGTGAAGCATGTAGCAACAACTAATCAAATAGCTGGCATCTTCACAAAACCCCTTGACACATCAACATTTCAGAAGTTAGTATCCATGCTTGGGATGCTAAATTTGTAAGTGTTTATTTTATTATTCTGCACATATTTTTCATTTTTCACTTACAAAAAGACAAAAAGTCTGAAACAAAACTTCTGAAAAGAGAGAAACTACTGATGAACAAAACATCAGTATGAGGAAAATTTCTGAAAAGTGTAAAACTTCTGATAAAATAACTTTTAGAAGTTATGAATAAAAGTATTTATAAAACATTTCTCATCAGCTTTTAAAACTACTGAAGAGGAAATGGGAACTACTGATGAAATAATCCTTCATCAGCAGTTTAGTCAAAAAGGGCAAATCTGACTTTTCCCATCATCAGAAGTTTTGACCTAGTCGGTTAAAAACTTCTGATAAAGAGATTTTTAACCGAGGCGGCTTAAAAACTTCTAATAAAGAAGATTCAAGCGGTTAAAAACTTCTGATAAATATCTTTTTTCAACACTTATCCTTTCAAACTCAAAAATTTCCCTCTTTCTCTCTCAAAAACTCTCTCAATAACCTAAACCTGCAAATCAACTGTTCCATCAAAACCCAAACCACATGGCTCTCGTTCTAAAACAGGGACACAATCAAAGGGCCTTTCTTGAAAAACAAGAAGGCTGGTCCCAATACGATGAGATCATTGATCTTGTCGTAAAATCCCAATATTTTACTGCTCTCACAATCGACCCACCAATTCATACTGAAACTCTAAATGAGTTATGGGCTAATGCTGAGACGGTGACGGCTGATGATGAAATCATTTCCCTCAACTCAAGAATAAAAGGGAAACCACTGACCATCACACCGGCCACACTGGCAACAAGACTGGGCCTGAATGATGTAACTGCCCCTGATCATGTTGCTAACACTGATATTCACCTAACCATGACAGAGTGTGGTTATCAAGGTACTCTCTCCCATTCTACTATCTTCAAAAAATATTTCGAACCAAAATACAAGCTTTTGTTTCATTATATTATTATGTGTTTGAGTCCAAAAACAGGGTCTTATGACCAGATGCCCTCTACTTTTCAACCAATATTTCATTCCATAGTGAATGAAACCAAATTCAGGGCATCAAAATTATTTTTCAATGAGTTGGTGTTACATCATAATAATACCAAGAAAAAGTTTTTGTTATACCCAAGGTTCATTATGCAATGCATAATAGGGGAACTGGGTAATGAGGTGCTTGTGGGAAAAGTTTCAACTTTAAATCCATTAACCTCACAAGCATACTCTAGGCATAACAAACCGGCTACCTGGCCAGAAGATGATCAGGGAGAACAACAACAAGTCCCCCTGAAGCCCACATCTTCCAAACTCACACCACCAAAAGCCAAACAGCCCAAGCCAACAAAGACAAAGCCCCACCAACCCAAAAGAAAAGTTGTTCAGGAGGTTGAGATGCCTGAACATGCTCATGAGCAATCTGCTCTTCAAATAGGTGAGACTGAAACACCCTCTCAGTCTCATCCATCTCAAACCCCACCAAGAGCACCCATAACAATCTTATTCAAAAGAAAAAGACTTAGAAAAACAATTGCAACTCACACTTCTTTTGAAACTGCTGACCAACCTATTTCACCTATTGCCCAAACTACTGAACCAACCCCTCAAATTTCTGAACCAGAGGCAATAGAGATTGCCAAACTTCTCTCTGGGCTAAAAGAGAAAGTCCCATCTGATTATGTCAGTCCCCTACAACCACAACAAACAGGGGACATAACCACAACATCAAACATGGATGTGGACATCACTATCCCTAACCCAAGAGATGAGGGTGGACCAGAGTCTTTAAGACCAATCTTAGAGACTCTTGGGGCATCTGAGGCTGCTACTACTCAGTTACCACCCAGTGGTGGATCTGAGGAAAGAAGTAAAACAGCTAAGACCTCAGATGTGGCAACTACTGATGAAGGCTTAATGCCTGAAGTAGGAAATACTCAGAACCAAGAACAAGAGGTTCATGAGAGAACTGAGTTGGGCTCAGCTCATGATTTAACTGAGACAGTCCTCAATGAGGACAACATCAGGGATTCAGATGATTCCATTAATTTGGATGATGTTTCAAAAACCAAAACTACTGAATTGACGGCACTTTATGAAGGTCCTGTTTCAGGGGTATCCAAGCTCAAGAAGCTAGTCACCCCTGCACAGGTTAAAGTCCACTCAATCCCTAAAACCCCTAGAGTGGCATCCTCTGTACAACATGAGGATCTCCCAAAAACACACCCTTCACAACAAATGCCTACCCAATTCCCTGGGCAACCAAGCATAGACTTGAACCAGCTATGCAGCCCAGAGGGTCCCTTGTACCACATGATGAACACTCTCATCAAGAATCACTTCCAAACATACACAGCTAACTTGGAGCTGTCAATCAAAAACCAATTTGGAGTGATCAAGACAAAGATGAATGATCTGTCCAACAAGATTGAATTCAACAGCAAACAAATTGCTCATCTTCAAGGTCAATTCTCCCAACCCTCAACCTCTAAACTTGATGAATCCAAAAAGGGGGAGAAAATTAGGGAACCTAAGGAGTCATTCCAAGCCAGGATAAGGGCAAGAGTGGCTATCCTTAAAAGAGATCAGAAGAATCAAGCCAGAAAAGAAAAACTGGCCAAACAGTTTGGTGTCTCTATTCAAGAGATAGAAGATGCTGAAAAATCTGATGAATCCCAAGGGCATAATGAAGAAACTTCTGATGGCCAAAGTTCTGATGAAGAATCAGAAAGTACTGAAGACAATCCTTCAGTAGTTGACAAACCATCAGCAGTTGTCAACCCATCAGAGGTTAACACTTCCAAATCTCAAACTGCTGACCCTTCCAGAACAACTGCTCCCATTCAACCAACATCTGATCCTATCAGGCCTACTACAACAGTTACAACAATGACTGTACTAAACCCTTCTCCAATCTCTCAATCAGCTGAATTACTAGAGAAGAGTTTAGTTGCAGCCAACAAGAAGGCCAGAGAAGATCTGATCTGGAAAACTGTGGAAGAAAGGGATGATTTAGACCTAAGCCATGAAGAAAAACTTCAGGCCTATGAAGCTGAACTGCAAAGGCAGGCTAGCCTTGATGAGATTGCTGAACAAGACAAAAGACAACAACTGATGTCTTACATCACAAAGAACAGCAAGACTAAAGCCTACACACTCAAGGGACTCTCTATGCAAGAGCTAACAAAAAGGGCACAACTCATTGCAGACAAACTGGCCACAAGCAAAGAAGGAAAGGCCAAGAGAGCCCAGATGATAGATGAATTAGTAGCAGATGGCTATAGTTCAAAAGCCTCAGTATCCAGATGGAAAGAAGAAAGACTGATGGATACTTATAGAAAATACAAGGCTGCCAAGGCTGCAAATCCAGAGAAGTTTCAAACTGCTGATCCTTCAAGATCAGTAGTTAGAACTTCTGGTATATCAACAAGAAGGCCTGCTACTCAAAGAAAGAAAGCAGAGGACAATGTCAAAACTGATTTCAAAATGGTACTACTTGAAGGAAGTTCAATAGTTCATTTAGATTTTGACATTGAAGAGAAACCTCTGTTAACACAATTCAGGGATCCTTCCACTTTTGCCTACCAAATCCAAAAGACTATCAAAGAAAAGATGCATACCAAGGTAGTGACTGAACACCATCTCCCAACTATTCAGATGCCTGATATGCAACAACAACAACAAGGAAGAGACTCCCACCTGAGGTTAACTGAAACAGAAAGCATCCAACACTCAGGATCATCAACCCAAGGGACAAGTCTGGTTCCCTATTCCTCTGACTTTAACAGGTCAAAGGTACCTATCATCAGATGGTCACTTACTGATAACAACTCAGTATTATTGACAAGAAGAGACCTTTCAAGCAGGGCTTACAAGAAGATCAGTGATCTAAAGAAACTGTCAACACAAGACCTGCTCACAATTCAACATCTGGAACCACAGAGAGGATCTCTATCTGATGGACAGTTAAACCAGCTCAAGAACACCATGTACAAAGAGATATGGAAGATTGTTCAAGACAGAAGAAGATCATAAGGAATTAGTAAGGTTTTAGGTTCATCAATCCAGGGGGAGATTGTTAGGACAAAGAGGATTGGTGAAACCACTTTTGGAAACCTTAGTCTAATTCACTTCTGTCATTTTGGCTAAGTATAGAAGTACTGAAGAGAAGACAACAAACTGCTGAAGAGAAGATATGAGAAGTGCTGAAGAAGAAACTTCATCAGAAGTTCTGAATCCAAACCAGACAAGTTCACTTCAGAAGTACTGAAGACAAACTACTCATCAGTAGTTTGTCATTCATCAGCACTTAGCATCAGATATTTTCCACCGCCTTTTGTATCAGTAGTTTATTGTTTATTATTACTTTTTAGCTGTAATTGTTAGTTTCAATGTTGCAACTTGTGCAACTTGTTTATGATATTTCTGTACTTGCTTTATGGGCAAGATACATGTATGTAAACGTCTATAAATAGGAGGCTTCAACCTTCTATTTTAGACATTGATTTTTAATAGAAAAATCCTTCAAACACTTTCACTGTTCTATTCCATTTCAGTATTTATTGTGAATCTGTCTAAGTATCTAATTCTCATTTACTGCTTAGATTCATAATAAATACTTGTCATTATTAGTTTCAATCATCAAGGGGGAGTAATAACTCCTCTTAAGTATAAAAAGTGTTGCTTTAACTTATACATTCCGCTGTGCTTATAATCTGATATACAAGAGCTTGCTAAACACTTAAGTGTCAAAGATAGCAAGTTCTTACTTAAACAAAAGAGCATACTGATCCAACAGTAAGTTTGCAATTTGTCTCAGCCGCTGCTATATGTAACCGCCAGAGCATCCCACAGCGTTTTTGCTATGGGAAACTCGGTAAGGTTGCTAGCAAGTGCAGGTTCGATGTTCTGTTTCAGCCATGAGAAGACGATTAAATCGTCTTGTTCCCACTGTTCATAGGATTCTTCATGTTGATCTGGAGGATCTGAATCTAAATGTTTCAACAGGCCCTTTGATTTACCGCCTATGGCAACCCGAATCATCCGGGTCCACAGTGCATAATTTTGACTGCTGAGTTTGAGGTTAATCAGTAGATTATTGGAAAGTTTGGGGCTTTTTGGATGGGAATTAATCCCGTTATTGAGAAGGTTTGCGAGTTGGGTTGATAGATTTTGATTCTTGTTGCCGTCTTCGGACATGGTGACTTGAATTGGGATGGCTGAAAAGGTAAATGATGAGCAGTTTTTCTGGTTAACACTGCTCTGATATCATATTGTTAATCAGAGATGAAAATATATTTCTTATTGATATGTTGGTTAACAATATTGGGTACAATATATAGACTCATAAGAGCCTGAATAAAAAAGGAAATGAAGCCTAACAGCTACTTAATTGTCAATCAAACAGGTTGTCAATTATCTTGCTGTCCAAATCTGCTAAATAAGGAAATGATGAGACTTTCTCTGATCCTAAATTGATATACTTTCTAACAAGCTTAGCTAGGCAACTTCAATCTTAAGGTTGATAGGATTAGTTGGTAAAAAACTATAAATAGTCCAACCTACAAGTCTCCCTATACTAAACCCCTATTTCATTTCATTTTATCTATAAGTTAAGTTAATTATATCACAACTTTTTAACTAAAAACTACATATAAGAAAATAAGGATGAAGAAAACATGTTAATAACAACTAGTGGTATTGATAGGCGCGCGATGCGCGCCTTGTAATTTTGTTACTACCGAAACGCAAACCCGTTCTCTTCCATTAAACATACAACGCGTACATATATTCGCTGCACTAAAATAGAGAGGAGTGGGGTTTCGCAAATGTTTTAAGCATAAACGGTATTTATATTAATACAAAATTCAATAGCACCACTTTATTCCACTCGACATTCACCACAAATCCATCACAACATGCTGAATCCCATTTCCCATAAATGCACCGATTGTGAAATGCTCCTTTACTTCTTGAATCAGCTTTCCCTCAGCTCTTTGCAACTGTTTGGAAATGAAACACACAATACGATTAAGACAAACGATAAATCAACCATTTCCACACACACTTGTTATAGTACCTGAATAGACAACAAATGATTTACGTGCATAATCAACAGGTGGTACCCAATGTGGGAGTACTATTGAAATCGCTATATGACAAAACTTGCCAACAGCTTCAATATCTTCGGGTGAAATATTCGTTCTAAAAAGGCCGAGTTCCTCTAACAATGATAACTTCTTCAAAACTTCATTCCATTCCAGTGTTCATTTCACCAAAAATCTCTAGACGTTTAAGTTGACTTGACCTGTTAAAAGAAGCAAAACACACACAAATTAAGGCACCAATGTTAATAAGTCATTCTCACCACTATTTTGGCTTATTATATTAGTAGCTAAACACTTGACCCTCTATTTATAAACTATCAAATCACATAAGTCAAGCAGTCTGATCATAAAAGACAACATGCATAGTTGCATACTCATTGAAATCCATTCTAATTGAGATTTCAAGAATAAGATCAAAATGCTTCAATCTATAAGCGATGTGCATATGATTTATCATGAGTATTCCAAACTGTGAAACCTACATTTAAGAGACGCACTTTAGATAACTTGATGGCTGTAACCTATGTTGTGTGTCTTATGTAAAGCTAAATCGAGTCGCTACTATATTTCGCCGCATATCTAGCTACCTAATAAGTTGCTTATATTTTGCTAATATGTAATTTTCTGTGGGACATGGGTCTCTGTTTTTATTTACTCGAATACTTAATCTCTCTATTTCAGTTGGTTTAGCATGTTTTGCGAATACGTTGTCGACGTAATCTCAACAAACATAAATCTAAAACACACTATGCAACCTTTCTAATATGGATAGAAAACAAATAATTTACAACCAATAACAATTACCTGGTGTTAGGATTAAAGATCTCTTATCAGAGGATGCAATGCGGGGGCCTTAGGGGCTGGCGTAGACAGTTGCGGAGCGGATGTTCCTACCTTGTTTTTGTCTTGAAGGAAGCAGGCTTTTCTGGGTCAGAACCGGATTCTATTAGTTTGATTCATAGGTTTTTATGAATTGGGCTAATAATAACTATTTTGTTCATGTATAGAAACTGAAACAACACACCACAAATGATATTAAGTGAAAACAGAGGAAAGGAAGAGTGATTGCAAAACAGTAAAAAACAGAAAGCCTACGAACGTTGTTTCTATTTCGCAAATTTGTTTCACGCAATTCGCCAAATATAAAAAAGGCCCACCTTAAGAGAGCAACACATCATTGCATCAGCATGGTGCCAGAGAGGCTTAAGAACCGGTTCACCTCCATGGGCGCCATTTTTAAGAAGATCGGCACACACAAAACACCTGTAAATATCGCATATCCACCTAGCGAGGGTATGAGCTTCAGAGGTGCCCGTGGCGTTAAGGCCACCATTGGGATTAAGGTGAGATGGAGCCGGTGCCAATGCCACCCTTTGAACCAAGGAGATAATGGTCCGAACATATTGTCAAGCCATTGATGCTACATTTTCTTGCATGTGACTCTCAAACGCAAATTCAAATGCAATTGTCACCACTGATCTTATGGTCCCACCGCCAGAGTTATGATCACCTTGTAACTTATTCCCGGATCCGCCTATTTCCAAAGCAGAGGCAAGATTGAGTGTGAGATTGGGACTTGATTTATCCTGCGTATATTAATATTAAAATACAAATTATTATCACAGGCATTTTAGATGAAAATAAATAACTAAAAGGTGAAGTGCATTATGTATAAAGGGTAACCAACTGCAATCTCATTTCTTATTCAAGTAACCAACTTTTTAGGGGATAATGATAAAACCCCATCAGAGTTTCAAGATTTCAATTCACAGTAAACACATTCATAAAATTTGAATAAAGGTAACAATGTTGCAACTGAAGTGACGGTAACTTTTGTCCACGTTGACTTGTTTTTCAAATGACACTTGTTTATCAAGTGGTAACCTAACCTTGCCAGAATCAAGAGGAATGATACGAAAGCCCGAAGGCAAAAGAGGAGCATCATCAGAAAAAGATGAATCGATGGGAGCAAATATAAGTTCAGCACACATCCCAACAACATTTTCATCCATTCCACTGCATAGCTATAGATTAAATCATAATGTCAAATACATAAATAAAAAAAATAGTTACAAAAAAAAATAGCAAATAACATGGAGCAATTAGATAAGGCCCGGCTTAATTTATAAAAACATGAAAAAAAATAGCATTACTCTTATAAGAAGAAATAAAAAGAATACGAACAGCTGCACATATCATTTTCAGATCGCAAAGAAATCAACACAAATAAAGCAAAGCAATGTAGGGTTCTGATGAAATGATTAACGATTAGGGCTCCTCAATTTTACTATTTTAGTGAGTCTTCGATTTTAGGTGGCGATTGAACTATCTGATTTAGGGTTAAGAAAATGCTTTTATGAATTAGAAAGGAGGAGAGCGAATTCGGTGTAGCTTTCAATCAATGAAGACATGCAAAAAAAAGTATACATAATATGATTTTAAAAAAAAATTATAAACGCAAAGTGGAAACCAGATGCATATGTCCACCATGTGCCACGTGCCCCTATCAAACCAAGTCAACTGAAAAAAAAAAACCAACCTAACCAGCGTATGATACGGGATTTGATCCTGACCCCTTTCACTAACACACCAACCACCTCACCACTACACCACACACATCACATCTTAACCACATTCCTAACTAATTATACTTATCAAATGCTTATAATCTACTGTTCATTTCGATTACTGTTCAAATCAGTTTGATCATTAATATAGTTTAATAACCGAAATATTTGAGATAGGTGCTCGATTATGAAATTAGACGTGAGATTGATTAAAAATACCGTGCGTTTGGGTATGGTATGATATTAGGCAATAATCGAATTGAAACCGTATACCTGGGAAAAAAATTGGTTTTAGTTTTCAATTTTTCATTAACACTTTTCTAATGTCTCATTTTATTAGCTTCATTATATAGAAATTAACATATATGAATTTCATACTTAGGGGGACGGGGCGCTTACCGATTTGGTCACGGGTACCCCACTATTAGTACGGTGACACCGCTGCCACCGGTGCTGGTAGGGATCCCGTGGACCAAATTCTGGTTCTATTTAACGCACGGTAAGCAAACACGGGTAGTGGTTTTGTGTGTGGGGCCACGGGATCCCTACCAGCACCGGTGGAAGGAAAGGCCAAGAGAGCCCAGATGATAGATGAATTAGTAGCAGATGGCTATGGTTCAAAAGCCTCAGTATCCAGATGGAAAGAAGAAAGACTGATGGATACTTATAGAAAATACAAGGCTGCCAAGGCTGCAAATCCAGAGAAGTTTCAAACTGCTGATCCTTCAAGATCAGTAGTTAGAACTTCTGGTATATCAACAATAAGGCCTGCTACTCAAAGAAAGAAAGCAGAGGACAATGTCAAAACTGATTTCAAAATGGTACTACTTGAAGGAAGTTCAATAGTTCATTTAGATTTTGACATTGAAGAGAAACCTCTGTTAACACAATTCAGGGATCCTTCCACTTTTGCCTACCAAATCCAAAAGACTATCAAAGAAAAGATGCATACCAAGGTAGTGACTGAACACCATCTCCCAACTATTCAGATGCCTGATATGCAACAACAACAACAAGGAAGAGACTCCCACCTGAGGTTAACTGAAACAGAAAGCATCCAACACTCAGGATCATCAACCCAAGGGACAAGTCTGGTTCCCTATTCCTCTGACTTTAACAGGTCAAAGGTACCTATCATCAGATGGTCACTTACTGATAACAACTCAGTATTATTGACAAGAAGAGACCTTTCAAGCAGGGCTTACAAGAAGATCAGTGATCTAAAGAAACTGTCAACACAAGACCTGCTCACAATTCAACATCTGGAACCACAGAGAGGATCTCTATCTGATGGACAGTTAAACCAGCTCAAGAACACCATGTACAAAGAGATATGGAAGATTGTTCAAGACAGAAGAAGATCATAAGGAATTAGTAAGGTTTTGGGTTCATCAATCCAGGGGGAGATTGTTAGGACAAAGAGGATTGGTGAAACCACTTTTGGAAACCTTAGTCTAATTCACTTCTGTCATTTTGGCTAAGTATAGAAGTACTGAAGAGAAGACAACAAACTGCTGAAGAGAAGATATGAGAAGTGCTGAAGAAGAAACTTCATCAGAAGTTCTGAATCCAAACCAGACAAGTTCACTTCAGAAGTACTGAAGACAAACTACTCATCAGTAGTTTGTCATTCATCAGCACTTAGCATCAGATATTTTCCACCGCCTTTTGTATCAGTAGTTTATTGTTTATTATTACTTTTTAGCTGTAATTGTTAGTTTCAATGTTGCAACTTGTGCAACTTGTTTATGATATTTCTGTACTTGCTTTATGGGCAAGATACATGTATGTAAACGTCTATAAATAGGAGGCTTCAACCTTCTATTTTAGACATTGATTTTTAATAGAAAAATCCTTCAAACACTTTCACTGTTCTATTCCATTTCAGTATTTATTGTGAATCTGTCTAAGTATCTAATTCTCATTTACTGCTTAGATTCATAATAAATACTTGTCATTATTAGTTTCAATCATCAAGGGGGAGTAATAACTCCTCTTAAGTATAAAAAGTGTTGCTTTAACTTATACATTCCGCTGTGCTTATAATCTGATATACAAGAGCTTGCTAAACACTTAAGTGTCAAAGATAGCAAGTTCTTACTTAAACAAAAGAGCATACTGATCCAACAGTAAGTTTGCAATTTGTCTCAGCCGCTGCTATATGTAACCGCCAGAGCATCCCACAGCGTTTTTGCTATGGGAAACTCGGTAAGGTTGCTAGCAAGTGCAGGTTCGATGTTCTGTTTCAGCCATGAGAAGACGATTAAATCGTCTTGTTCCCACTGTTCATAGGATTCTTCATGTTGATCTGGAGGATCTGAATCTAAATGTTTCAACAGGCCCTTTGATTTACCGCCTATGGCAACCCGAATCATCCGGGTCCACAGTGCATAATTTTGACTGCTGAGTTTGAGGTTAATCAGTAGATTATTGGAAAGTTTGGGGCTTTTTGGATGGGAATTAATCCCGTTATTGAGAAGGTTTGCGAGTTGGGTTGATAGATTTTGATTCTTGTTGCCGTCTTCGGACATGGTGACTTGAATTGGGATGGCTGAAAAGGTAAATGATGAGCAGTTTTTCTGGTTAACACTGCTCTGATATCATATTGTTAATCAGAGATGAAAATATATTTCTTATTGATATGTTGGTTAACAATATTGGGTACAATATATAGACTCATAAGAGCCTGAATAAAAAAGGAAATGAAGCCTAACAGCTACTTAATTGTCAATCAAACAGGTTGTCAATTATCTTGCTGTCCAAATCTGCTAAATAAGGAAATGATGAGACTTTCTCTGATCCTAAATTGATATACTTTCTAACAAGCTTAGCTAGGCAACTTCAATCTTAAGGTTGATAGGATTAGTTGGTAAAAAACTATAAATAGTCCAACCTACAAGTCTCCCTATACTAAACCCCTATTTCATTTCATTTTATCTATAAGTTAAGTTAATTATATCACAACTTTTTAACTAAAAACTACATATAAGAAAATAAGGATGAAGAAAACATGTTAATAACAACTAGTGGTATTGATAGGCGCGCGATGCGCGCCTTGTAATTTTGTTACTACCGAAACGCAAACCCGTTCTCTTCCATTAAACATACAACGCGTACATATATTCGCTGCACTAAAATAGAGAGGAGTGGGGTTTCGCAAATGTTTTAAGCATAAACGGTATTTATATTAATACAAAATTCAATAGCACCACTTTATTCCACTCGACATTCACCACAAATCCATCACAACATGCTGAATCCCATTTCCCATAAATGCACCGATTGTGAAATGCTCCTTTACTTCTTGAATCAGCTTTCCCTCAGCTCTTTGCAACTGTTTGGAAATGAAACACACAATACGATTAAGACAAACGATAAATCAACCATTTCCACACACACTTGTTATAGTACCTGAATAGACAACAAATGATTTACGTGCATAATCAACAGGTGGTACCCAATGTGGGAGTACTATTGAAATCGCTATATGACAAAACTTGCCAACAGCTTCAATATCTTCGGGTGAAATATTCGTTCTAAAAAGGCCGAGTTCCTCTAACAATGATAACTTCTTCAAAACTTCATTCCATTCCAGTGTTCATTTCACCAAAAATCTCTAGACGTTTAAGTTGACTTGACCTGTTAAAAGAAGCAAAACACACACAAATTAAGGCACCAATGTTAATAAGTCATTCTCACCACTATTTTGGCTTATTATATTAGTAGCTAAACACTTGACCCTCTATTTATAAACTATCAAATCACATAAGTCAAGCAGTCTGATCATAAAAGACAACATGCATAGTTGCATACTCATTGAAATCCATTCTAATTGAGATTTCAAGAATAAGATCAAAATGCTTCAATCTATAAGCGATGTGCATATGATTTATCATGAGTATTCCAAACTGTGAAACCTACATTTAAGAGACGCACTTTAGATAACTTGATGGCTGTAACCTATGTTGTGTGTCTTATGTAAAGCTAAATCGAGTCGCTACTATATTTCGCCGCATATCTAGCTACCTAATAAGTTGCTTATATTTTGCTAATATGTAATTTTCTGTGGGACATGGGTCTCTGTTTTTATTTACTCGAATACTTAATCTCTCTATTTCAGTTGGTTTAGCATGTTTTGCGAATACGTTGTCGACGTAATCTCAACAAACATAAATCTAAAACACACTATGCAACCTTTCTAATATGGATAGAAAACAAATAATTTACAACCAATAACAATTACCTGGTGTTAGGATTAAAGATCTCTTATCAGAGGATGCAATGCGGGGGCCTTAGGGGCTGGCGTGGACAGTTGCGGAGCGGATGTTCCTACCTTGTTTTTGTCTTGAAGGAAGCAGGCTTTTCTGGGTCAGAACCGGATTCTATTAGTTTGATTCATAGGTTTTTATGAATTGGGCTAATAATAACTATTTTGTTCATGTATAGAAACTGAAACAACACACCACAAATGATATTAAGTGAAAACAGAGGAAAGGAAGAGTGATTGCAAAACAGTAAAAAACAGAAAGCCTACGAACGTTGTTTCTATTTCGCAAATTTGTTTCACGCAATTCGCCAAATATAAAAAAGGCCCACCTTAAGAGAGCAACACATCATTGCATCAGCATGGTGCCAGAGAGGCTTAAGAACCGGTTCACCTCCATGGCCGCCATTTTTAAGAAGATCGGCACACACAAAACACCTGTAAATATCGCATATCCACCTAGCGAGGGTATGAGCTTCAGAGGTGCCCGTGGCGTTAAGGCCACCATTGGGATTAAGGTGAGATGGAGCCGGTGCCAATGCCACCCTTTGAACCAAGGAGATAATGGTCCGAACATATTGTCAAGCCATTGATGCTACATTTTCTTGCATGTGACTCTCAAACGCAAATTCAAATGCAATTGTCACCACTGATCTTATGGTCCCACCGCCAGAGTTATGATCACCTTGTAACTTATTCCCGGATCCGCCTATTTCCAAAGCAGAGGCAAGATTGAGTGTGAGATTGGGACTTGATTTATCCTGCGTATATTAATATTAAAATACAAATTATTATCACAGGCATTTTAGATGAAAATAAATAACTAAAAGGTGAAGTGCATTATGTATAAAGGGTAACCAACTGCAATCTCATTTCTTATTCAAGTAACCAACTTTTTAGGGGATAATGATAAAACCCCATCAGAGTTTCAAGATTTCAATTCACAGTAAACACATTCATAAAATTTGAATAAAGGTAACAATGTTGCAACTGAAGTGACGGTAACTTTTGTCCACGTTGACTTGTTTTTCACATGACACTTGTTTATCAAGTGGTAACCTAACCTTGCCAGAATCAAGAGGAATGATACGAAAGCCCGAAGGCAAAAGAGGAGCATCATCAGAAAAAGATGAATCGATGGGAGCAAATATAAGTTCAGCACACATCCCAACAACATTTTCATCCATTCCACTGCATAGCTATAGATTAAATCATAATGTCAAATACATAAATAAAAAAAATAGTTACAAAAAAAATAGCAAATAACATGGAGCAATTAGATAAGGCCCGGCTTAATTTATAAAAACATGAAAAAAAATAGCATTACTCTTATAAGAAGAAATAAAAAGAATACGAACAGCTGCACATATCATTTTCAGATCGCAAAGAAATCAACACAAATAAAGCAAAGCAATGTAGGGTTCTGATGAAATGATTAACGATTAGGGCTCCTCAATTTTACTATTTTAGTGAGTCTTCGATTTTAGGTGGCGATTGAACTATCTGATTTAGGGTTAAGAAAATGCTTTTATGAATTAGAAAGGAGGAGAGCGAATTCGGTGTAGCTTTCAATCAATGAAGACATGCAAAAAAAAGTATACATAATATGATTTTAAAAAAAAATTATAAACGCAAAGTGGAAACCAGATGCATATGTCCACCATGTGCCACGTGCCCCTATCAAACCAAGTCAACTGAAAAAAAAAACCCAACCTAACCAGCGTATGATACGGGATTTGATCCTGACCCCTTTCACTAACACACCAACCACCTCACCACTACACCACACACATCACATCTTAACCACATTCCTAACTAATTATACTTATCAAATGCTTATAATCTACTGTTCATTTCGATTACTGTTCAAATCAGTTTGATCATTAATATAGTTTAATAACCGAAATATTTGAGATAGGTGCTCGATTATGAAATTAGACGTGAGATTGATTAAAAATACCGTGCGTTTGGGTATGGTATGATATTAGGCAATAATCGAATTGAAACCGTATACCTGGGAAAAAAAATTGGTTTTAGTTTTCAATTTTTCATTAACACTTTTCTAATGTCTCATTTTATTAGCTTCATTATATAGAAATTAACATATATGAATTTCATACTTAGGGGGACGGGGCGCTTACCGATTTGGTCACGGGTACCCCACTATTAGTACGGTGACACCGCTGCCACCGGTGCTGGTAGGGATCCCGTGGACCAAATTCTGGTTCTATTTAACGCACGGTAAGCAAACACGGGTAGTGGTTTTGTGTGTGGGGCCACGGGATCCCTACCAGCACCGGTGGAAGGAAAGGCCAAGAGAGCCCAGATGATAGATGAATTAGTAGCAGATGGCTATGGTTCAAAAGCCTCAGTATCCAGATGGAAAGAAGAAAGACTGATGGATACTTATAGAAAATACAAGGCTGCCAAGGCTGCAAATCCAGAGAAGTTTCAAACTGCTGATCCTTCAAGATCAGTAGTTAGAACTTCTGGTATATCAACAATAAGGCCTGCTACTCAAAGAAAGAAAGCAGAGGACAATGTCAAAACTGATTTCAAAATGGTACTACTTGAAGGAAGTTCAATAGTTCATTTAGATTTTGACATTGAAGAGAAACCTCTGTTAACACAATTCAGGGATCCTTCCACTTTTGCCTACCAAATCCAAAAGACTATCAAAGAAAAGATGCATACCAAGGTAGTGACTGAACACCATCTCCCAACTATTCAGATGCCTGATATGCAACAACAACAACAAGGAAGAGACTCCCACCTGAGGTTAACTGAAACAGAAAGCATCCAACACTCAGGATCATCAACCCAAGGGACAAGTCTGGTTCCCTATTCCTCTGACTTTAACAGGTCAAAGGTACCTATCATCAGATGGTCACTTACTGATAACAACTCAGTATTATTGACAAGAAGAGACCTTTCAAGCAGGGCTTACAAGAAGATCAGTGATCTAAAGAAACTGTCAACACAAGACCTGCTCACAATTCAACATCTGGAACCACAGAGAGGATCTCTATCTGATGGACAGTTAAACCAGCTCAAGAACACCATGTACAAAGAGATATGGAAGATTGTTCAAGACAGAAGAAGATCATAAGGAATTAGTAAGGTTTTGGGTTCATCAATCCAGGGGGAGATTGTTAGGACAAAGAGGATTGGTGAAACCACTTTTAGACACTTAGTCTAATTCACTTCTGTCATTTTGGCTAAGTATAGAAGTACTGAAGAGAAGACAACAAACTGCTGAAGAGAAGATATGAGAAGTGCTGAAGAAGAAACTTCATCAGAAGTTCTGAATCCAAACCAGACAAGTTCACTTCAGAAGTACTGAAGACAAACTACTCATCAGTAGTTTGTCATTCATCAGCACTTAGCATCAGATATTTTCCACCGCCTTTTGTATCAGTAGTTTATTGTTTATTATTACTTTTTAGCTGTAATTGTTAGTTTCAATGTTGCAACTTGTGCAACTTGTTTATGATATTTCTGTACTTGCTTTATGGGCAAGATACATGTATGTAAACGTCTATAAATAGGAGGCTTCAACCTTCTATTTTAGACATTGATTTTTAATAGAAAAATCCTTCAAACACTTTCACTGTTCTATTCCATTTCAGTATTTATTGTGAATCTGTCTAAGTATCTAATTCTCATTTACTGCTTAGATTCATAATAAATACTTGTCATTATTAGTTTCAATCATCAAGGGGGAGTAATAACTCCTCTTAAGTATAAAAAGTGTTGCTTTAACTTATACATTCCGCTGTGCTTATAATCTGATATACAAGAGCTTGCTAAACACTTAAGTGTCAAAGATAGCAAGTTCTTACTTAAACAAAAGAGCATACTGATCCAACAGTAAGTTTGCAATTTGTCTCAGCCGCTGCTATATGTAACCGCCAGAGCATCCCACAGCGTTTTTGCTATGGGAAACTCGGTAAGGTTGCTAGCAAGTGCAGGTTCGATGTTCTGTTTCAGCCATGAGAAGACGATTAAATCGTCTTGTTCCCACTGTTCATAGGATTCTTCATGTTGATCTGGAGGATCTGAATCTAAATGTTTCAACAGGCCCTTTGATTTACCGCCTATGGCAACCCGAATCATCCGGGTCCACAGTGCATAATTTTGACTGCTGAGTTTGAGGTTAATCAGTAGATTATTGGAAAGTTTGGGGCTTTTTGGATGGGAATTAATCCCGTTTTTGAGAAGGTTTGCGAGTTGGATTGATAGATTTTGATTCTTGTTGCCGTCTTCGGACATGGTGACTTGAATTGGGATGGCTGAAAAGGTAAATGATGAGCAGTTTTTCTGGTTAACACTGCTCTGATATCATATTGTTAATCAGAGATGAAAATATATTTCTTATTGATATGTTGGTTAACAATATTGGGTACAATATATAGACTCATAAGAGCCTGAATAAAAAAGGAAATGAAGCCTAACAGCTACTTAATTGTCAATCAAACAGGTTGTCAATTATCTTGCTGTCCAAATCTGCTAAATAAGGAAATGATGAGATTTTCTCTGATCCTAAATTGATATACTTTCTAACAAGCTTAGCTAGGCAACTTCAATCTTAAGGTTGATAGGATTAGTTGGTAAAAAACTATAAATAGTCCAACCTACAAGTCTCCCTATACTAAACCCCTATTTCATTTCATTTTATCTATAAGTTAAGTTAATTATATCACAACTTTTTAACTAAAAACTACATATAAGAAAATAAGGATGAAGAAAACATGTTAATAACAACTAGTGGTATTGATAGGCGCGCGATGCGCGCCTTGTAATTTTGTTACTACCGAAACGCAAACCCGTTCTCTTCCATTAAACATACAACGCGTACATATATTCGCTGCACTAAAATAGAGAGGAGTGGGGTTTCGCAAATGTTTTAAGCATAAACGGTATTTATATTAATACAAAATTCAATAGCACCACTTTATTCCACTCGACATTCACCACAAATCCATCACAACATGCTGAATCCCATTTCCCATAAATGCACCGATTGTGAAATGCTCCTTTACTTCTTGAATCAGCTTTCCCTCAGCTCTTTGCAACTGTTTGGAAATGAAACACACAATACGATTAAGACAAACGATAAATCAACCATTTCCACACACACTTGTTATAGTACCTGAATAGACAACAAATGATTTACGTGCATAATCAACAGGTGGTACCCAATGTGGGAGTACTATTGAAATCGCTATATGACAAAACTTGCCAACAGCTTCAATATCTTCGGGTGAAATATTCGTTCTAACAAGGCCGAGTTCCTCTAACAATGATAACTTCTTCAAAACTTCATTCCATTCCAGTGTTCATTTCACCAAAAATCTCTAGACGTTTAAGTTGACTTGACCTGTTAAAAGAAGCAAAACACACACAAATTAAGGCACCAATGTTAATAAGTCATTCTCACCACTATTTTGGCTTATTATATTAGTAGCTAAACACTTGACCCTCTATTTATAAACTATCAAATCACATAAGTCAAGCAGTCTGATCATAAAAGACAACATGCATAGTTGCATACTCATTGAAATCCATTCTAATTGAGATTTCAAGAATAAGATCAAAATGCTTCAATCTATAAGCGATGTGCATATGATTTATCATGAGTATTCCAAACTGTGAAACCTACATTTAAGAGACGCACTTTAGATAACTTGATGGCTGTAACCTATGTTGTGTGTCTTATGTAAAGCTAAATCGAGTCGCTACTATATTTCGCCGCATATCTAGCTACCTAATAAGTTGCTTATATTTTGCTAATATGTAATTTTCTGTGGGACATGGGTCTCTGTTTTTATTTACTCGAATACTTAATCTCTCTATTTCAGTTGGTTTAGCATGTTTTGCGAATACGTTGTCGACGTAATCTCAACAAACATAAATCTAAAACACACTATGCAACCTTTCTAATATGGATAGAAAACAAATAATTTACAACCAATAACAAT
This sequence comes from Ambrosia trifida, assembly GCA_028751855.1. Classification (NCBI taxonomy): domain Eukaryota; kingdom Viridiplantae; phylum Streptophyta; class Magnoliopsida; order Asterales; family Asteraceae; genus Ambrosia; species Ambrosia trifida. The sequence continues at coordinate 39,119,873 of CM054126.1, forward strand.
TACCTGGTGTTAGGATTAAAGATCTCTTATCAGAGGATGCAATGCGGGGGCCTTAGGGGCTGGCGTGGACAGTTGCGGAGCGGATGTTCCTACCTTGTTTTTGTCTTGAAGGAAGCAGGCTTTTCTGGGTCAGAACCGGATTCTATTAGTTTGATTCATAGGTTTTTATGAATTGGGCTAATAATAACTATTTTGTTCATGTATAGAAACTGAAACAACACACCACAAATGATATTAAGTGAAAACAGAGGAAAGGAAGAGTGATTGCAAAACAGTAAAAAACAGAAAGCCTACGAACGTTGTTTCTATTTCGCAAATTTGTTTCACGCAATTCGCCAAATATAAAAAAGGCCCACCTTAAGAGAGCAACACATCATTGCATCAGCATGGTGCCAGAGAGGCTTAAGAACCGGTTCACCTCCATGGCCGCCATTTTTAAGAAGATCGGCACACACAAAACACCTGTAAATATCGCATATCCACCTAGCGAGGGTATGAGCTTTAGAGGTGCCCGTGGCGTTAAGGCCACCATTGGGATTAAGGTGAGATGGAGCCGGTGCCAATGCCACCCTTTGAACCAAGGAGATAATGGTCCGAACATATTGTCAAGCCATTGATGCTACATTTTCTTGCATGTGACTCTCAAACGCAAATTCAAATGCAATTGTCACCACTGATCTTATGGTCCCACCGCCAGAGTTATGATCACCTTGTAACTTATTCCCGGATCCGCCTATTTCCAAAGCAGAGGCAAGATTGAGTGTGAGATTGGGACTTGATTTATCCTGCGTATATTAATATTAAAATACAAATTATTATCACAGGCATTTTAGATGAAAATAAATAACTAAAAGGTGAAGTGCATTATGTATAAAGGGTAACCAACTGCAATCTCATTTCTTATTCAAGTAACCAACTTTTTAGGGGATAATGATAAAACCCCATCAGAGTTTCAAGATTTCAATTCACAGTAAACACATTCATAAAATTTGAATAAAGGTAACAATGTTGCAACTGAAGTGACGGTAACTTTTGTCCACGTTGACTTGTTTTTCACATGACACTTGTTTATCAAGTGGTAACCTAACCTTGCCAGAATCAAGAGGAATGATACGAAAGCCCGAAGGCAAAAGAGGAGCATCATCAGAAAAAGATGAATCGATGGGAGCAAATATAAGTTCAGCACACATCCCAACAACATTTTCATCCATTCCACTGCATAGCTATAGATTAAATCATAATGTCAAATACATAAATAAAAAAAATAGTTACAAAAAAAAAATAGCAAATAACATGGAGCAATTAGATAAGGCCCGACTTAATTTATAAAAACATGAAAAAAAATAGCATTACTCTTATAAGAAGAAATAAAAAGAATACGAACAGCTGCACATATCATTTTCAGATCGCAAAGAAATCAACACAAATAAAGCAAAGCAATGTAGGGTTCTGATGAAATGATTAACGATTAGGGCTCCTCAATTTTACTATTTTAGTGAGTCTTCGATTTTAGGTGGCGATTGAACTATCTGATTTAGGGTTAAGAAAATGCTTTTATGAATTAGAAAGGAGGAGAGCGAATTCGGTGTAGCTTTCAATCAATGAAGACATGCAAAAAAAAGTATACATAATATGATTTTAAAAAAAAATTATAAACGCAAAGTGGAAACCAGATGCATATGTCCACCATGTGCCACGTGCCCCTGTCAAACCAAGTCAACTGAAAAAAAAAACCAACCTAACCAGCGTATGATACGGGATTTGATCCTGACCCCTTTCACTAACACACCAACCACCTCACCACTACACCACACACATCACATCTTAACCACATTCCTAACTAATTATACTTATCAAATGCTTATAATCTACTGTTCATTTCGATTACTGTTCAAATCAGTTTGATCATTAATATAGTTTAATAACCGAAATATTTGAGATAGGTGCTCGATTATGAAATTAGACGTGAGATTGATTAAAAATACCGTGCGTTTGGGTATGGTATGATATTAGGCAATAATCGAATTGAAACCGTATACCTGGGAAAAAAAATTGGTTTTAGTTTTCAATTTTTCATTAACACTTTTCTAATGTCTCATTTTATTAGCTTCATTATATAGAAATTAACATATATGAATTTCATACTTAGGGGGACGGGGCGCTTACCGATTTGGTCACGGGTACCCCACTATTAGTACGGTGACACCGCTGCCACCGGTGCTGGTAGGGATCCCGTGGACCAAATTCTGGTTCTATTTAACGCACGGTAAGCAAACACGGGTAGTGGTTTTGTGTGTGGGGCTTTTTTGTTTTTTTTTTTATGGGTTGGGTAGTTCAGGGTAGTGTTGTCTCCAAAAAAATGTGTTTCAGTGAAGTGATGTGACAGTGCAGGATTGGTGTAAATCAGTGAAGTTCAAAATGATGTAGTGGAGCACCCCGTCCTCTCTTATATTTATACTCTATATGTTATGGGTTATGAATTTATATTGTGGGATTTATATCATCATAAAATTACGTATTTTAAATACTTCAAATATTTTATTATGTTGATGGTATTTATTTCATTTATCATATTGTAATTTTTTGTAGTAAAATCATATGATTAAACTGAATTGTTAAGAAAAAGAAACGTATATGAAAATCGTAGTTTTTTTTTAACAAACTTATAAGGAGTACCCCGATATCCACTGGCGCTACGGATATACCAATTACTAGTCACGTATTTCGGCTTATAAGATACGATGGGGAGTTGGAGTCCTACCGGCAGCAAAATGCTGCCGGTAGGCCGGGTTTTACCGCAGTGTGCCTTTAGGCAGCGGGTTTTCCCCAAGAACTGGTGTGAAATTATTGGTGGAACCGGGTTACTCTTGGAGTACTCCTTTGTTCAGTGGGTACTTCGTGAGTGCTCAGAATTGATTTGTTGGCCGTTCAAAAAAAATATATACGATTTTACAAACAAGTATATAATTAAAGTTATTGATACTCATCCGAAACATGTTGCACTGGTACAATATAACTCCATATCGATCTAAAGTCTTTAACCATTTAAGGGAAGAGATAACGTATAAAGTTTCTTAACGTAAGAAGCGTAAGAAGCATTCTGAGCCATTAGATTTAGGCGGTGGTAAGATGATAATTAATAACCCTAATCATATTTTGGTTAATCTAACCAGGGGTAAATTAGGAAAAATCGTTTAAAATTTTGAACGATCATAACAACAGACATTCAAAACATTCGATTAAACGTATAATCAAACAAAAATTTTCAACGATTTAACATGATTTCAAATCGATTAAACGTTCAGAATCATTATAGAATCAAAAACATTCGATTGAATCAAATCAAAACGTAGTTGCAGAAAAACAACAAAAACAGAGTATTACAAAGCAATTTATAAAATCAGTAAAATCATATTCAAAAATCACAATCAACGTATGTAATATTCACATAAACTTACGATTTTAATAATATAACAATAATTAAAGAAAATAATTGGATTTGAAAAAAGTCTCAGATGATGAACATCAGAGACTGACAAAACATGATATGTTTAAACGCACCCTGTATTTATGTTAAATTATAGGGTGCGTTTAAAAAGTCACTAGTTAACCAAAAAAACAAACAAAACAGACGCACCTTATTATGTTTAAACACACTCTTATAAATTTAGACGCACTTATTGTAATGTTTGGATGCACTTGTATGAAAAAAGACAGTTTATATTGAACTTTGTTTATGTACAAACGCACGTTGTAAAATTTTAGACGCACTTCATGTATAATTCAAACGCACTTGAAATTATCCCTCTTTTAGTTAAAACACCCATCCTCTGTTTTGCGATGTAAAACAGAGACAACAAATTGGAAACAAACTACACTACCTGATTGATATGACGACGAGGAAGAGGTCTTCGTAGCATATTATTTTATTTTCGCATTTTTTTTTGGCTCATATACGTACAAACATTTTCAAATGACCAAGGAAGGGTTCAAAACCAAACATCAATTCATAAGGAGTTCTACCATTCAGCACAGAGGAAGGTGTCCTATTAATCAAATAAGCAGCAGTTAACACACACTCAGTCCAGTAACAAACAGGTAGATTACTTTGAAATAACAAAGATCTAGTAACATTCAACAAGTGTCTATGCTTTCTCTCAACTATCCCATTTTGCTGTGGGGTGTATGCACAAGAAGTTTGTTGAAATATACCATTTGTTTTACAAAAAGTGACCATTTGGTTATTTATAAACTCAAGACCATTATCACTTCTAAAACACTTAATGGTTTTACTAAACTGAGTTTTCACAATATTAGCAAATTCAACAATATTATCAAACACTTCACTTTTTTGTTTCATTAAACATACCCACACAGCTCTAGAGTAGTCATCAACAATAGTGAGAAAGTATTTAAACCCTTCTCTACTTTGAACTCTATAGGGTCCCCAGATATCAAGATGAACAAGTTCACCTATACAAGTACTCTTATGGTCACTTAAGGGAAAAGGCTCCCTATGTTGCTTAGCCTTGTGACACACATCACAAGGACTATCACTGGCAACAACTTTGTGACCAATAACATGTTCTAACTTTTGTAGAACAACATCTGAAGGATGTCCTAACCTAGCATGCCATAAATCATATACTTTGCTAGAGCTATAACACACCTGACCACTCATAGCAGATTGGCCACAAAAATACAATCCTTTAGATTGTCTACCAGTCACCAGGATTTTCTTGGTGTGTAAATCCTGTATATAACATCTATGTTCATCAACCCCAACATACAACTTGTTGTCTTTGGCTAACTTATGAACATAAATTAAATTCACAGAGTATTCAGGCACAAGAAACACATCATAAAGAACAACCCCATTACCAATTTCAACATTTCCAATTTTAGTTACCAAGGCACTAGTTCCATTAGGATGTTTAACTCGAATGTTTAAATCTGATACATCTATATAGCTAGTTAATAACTCTTCATTGTTTATCATGTGTTGATTTGCCCCTGAATCCACAATCCATACAAACCTTATTTTCCCATTTCCAACATGGAAACAGTAAATAGGTTTAGCATGAACATTTGCACAGAAAGGAACAGATAAGCTACCTGACACATTATTACTCTGAGGAGTTTCACTAGACTTGTCACTAATCAGACTCAACAACTTAGCCCACTGTTCACTGCTCAAGTTTCCAACAGAAGTATCAGGTTTATCATCACTACAACTAATGTTTGCAACAACCTTCTTTGCTTGTGTTCCTCTTGGTGGTCTCATCCAAGAGGGATAGCCCACAAGTTCAAAGCATTTATCAATAGTATGACCAGTTTTATTACAATGACTACACTTCAAACCTTGGTTTGAAGTTTTGTTTGACTTCTTATTGGACTCAAAAGACTGATTAGATTTTGAGAAAAAACCTATAGTTTGACTCTTTTTAGAAGTTCCACTAGAGTTTCTATGGGATTCTTCCCTCGAAACTATAGCAAAAGCTTCTTTCACACTAGGTAATTCTTCTTTCATTAATAAATTTGATCTAACCCCTTGATAAGAACTATCTAAGCCCATTAAGAATTGCATTAATTTGATCATATGATTAAAACTGTTGAACTTAGTGGTTGCATTACAAGTACAGGAGGGTAGTTGCAAAATTTGGTCTAACTGTTTCCACATGATGTTTAATCTATGATAATATTCTGAAACAGTTAGTCCATTTTGTGTGAATGTGTTTATTTTTTGATATAAATCAAACACTACAGAACCGTCTACTTTATCATAAGTTTCTTTCAATTCAGTCCAAACATCACTAGCATATTTAGAGTATACTTGACCCATATAAAGTTCATCACTCACAGAATTAAGAATCCAGGTTAAGACCACAGAGTTACATCTATCCCATTGTCTAGCTAATGCCTCATTAGTTTCAGACCTGACACATGTTTTATCCACAAAACCCAATTTGTTTTTTACTTGAAGTGCAAGTGTCATAGCATTTGCCCAAACCGAATAGTTTTCTGACCCTTTAAGTTTAACAGATACAATGGTAAGATTACTTGAATCAGATGCATGCAAATATAATGGATCACTAGCATCCAATTTGCTAACCAAGGTTTCAAATGGAAGTGGAGGAATAATATCTCCACCTCCACCTAAATTAGGGCCAAGGTTCACATTATCATCCATATTATCTTATTCAAAGAGATTTACAGAAAAAACTAACAGATAGCAGAACAAACACGCACAACAAACAATCACAAATAGCAAGATCACAAAAAAACAGTATCAAGAAAACACAAAAAACCCTAATTAGCGAAGCCAAGCCAGGGACAAGATCACAGGTTCATCACTCAAGGGTGCCTGCGCATGCCTTAACTTGGGAGCTAATTAAGATATAACTAGACAAATCCTTAAAGCTAAACAGGGACTCAAGCCCTGGCAACAGACTCCTTAAGACAACTCTAAAAAAAATAAGGAAAAACAGGAAAGATCTCACCAAGCACAGCCCCCAAGTTAGGGTTCGCCAAACCCACAACCGTATAACCTTCACTTAGGGTTACACGATTGGAGGTGCAATTGAAGCTAAAGAAAAAAACTCCAATCCAGATATCAGCTCCTTAACTCAGATCTGATCAGATCTGAACGATCAGCCCCAGATTCAACCAAGAACAATAAACCAGCGGAAACCCCCAAGATCCACAGAAGGATATCACAGATCCTTCTAGAAGAACTTCTATCAGAGAGCGATCAAACCCTAGAGCTCTGATACCATGTCAAAATTATGGTATCAAAACTTTAAACTCTAAACCTTTATTGATCAAACTGAAAAGAACATACAAAGACTCTTAAACATACAGGGAAAAACCCTAACCTATACAACCAGAAATCAATACAACCTAGCACAAGATCTACACAACCAGACTAAACAATAAACGATCTGAAACAAGATGTTTACAGATCTAAAACTCTGGAAAGATCAACTAAGCTACTGGAAAGGTTATGTAAGAGTATTTGAGAGAGAGTACAAAAGATGAACGAGAGATATATGACTGACGTATAGAAACACAATCTCTTATATAGCTCTGACAGCTGGACTCTCTCTCCTAAACAAACTATCAGGATTAAAGAAGATCAACGGCTAACACACGTTTGTGCTACTTGCCACAGATTGCCAACGTGGCAAAAGACTTCTGGGCTTTATGAGATGCGCCGGACTAAATGCCAAAGATAATATAAACATTGGGCTCCAAATTGTTTAATACGTAAACCACTCAGCAAGGCCAAAATAGTTTAATACGTTCACGAGCATGAAGACTTGGACATTAACTTGTTCCACCACAGCATCCACCCTCATATAGCAATGCCAAATCTACTCTACATCAGCTATCTCAGCAACAGGATCATCAACCCTCATCAAACCTGCATAAGACACTTATGCAACATATTTTACATTTGTTTTAGACAATATAAGCTATTAAACTAAAGTGACACTTACCTTTTTAACACCCCCCTTAGTTTAATAGCTAAATGGGTCAAACATTTGCAAAAGCTTACATAATTCATCATGTTGCCCAGGGTTTAACCCCTTTGTAAAAATGTCAGCAACCTGATTTACTGACTTAATATTGCAAGTTTTAACCAACCCTCTTGAAATTAAATCCCTTAAGAAGAAAATGTCAAGGTCAAAGTGTTTTGTTTTATCAAAGAATACAGGATTGGCAGCAATGGCCAATGCTGCACTACTGTCACAATGAATGTTTACTGGTAATTTAACATCCAGATTTAATTCAGACAAAAGATTGATTATCCATAAAATTTCACATGCCACTAAACACATTGACCTGTATTCAGCCTCAGCAGAGGATCTAGATACAGTGGATTGTTTCTTGCTTTTCCAAGAGACAAGAGATCCACCAAAAAAGACACAAAATCCAGAAACAGACTTTCTTGTTTCTGTACACTTAGCCCAATCTGAATCAGAGTAGGCTTCAAGATCAAAACACTGAGTTTTATTAAACTGAATTCCTTTTCCAGGAGACCTCTTCAGGTATCTTAGCAGCCTCATAGCAATTCTAAGATGACCTTCAGTGGGCCTATGCATGTACTGACTCAAATAGTGTACTGCATAAGCTATATCAAGTCTAGTATGAGAAAGATAGATCAACTTTCCAACTAGTTTCTGATATCCAGTTATATTTTCTAACACAGTATTATGATCCTTGCATAATGCAGTTAAAACATGATTAGGTTCAAGAGGATTACTAACTGGTTTGCACCCTAACATGCCATACTCAGTTAGTAATTCCATGCAATACTTTCTTTGTGATAGACACAATCCATCATTGTTGGATATAACTTCTATCCCTAAGAAATATTGCAATTCTCCTAAGTCCTTAATCATGAAATTAGACCTTAGACTCTGTTTAACCAGATTAATATCAGTAACATCAGACCCAGTTAAAACAATATCATCAACATACACAAGTAGGATAGTTATATTGGATTCATATTGCTTTATAAACAAAGAATAGTCACATTTACTTTGTTTGAATCCTAAACTTTTCAAAACACCTACAAGTTTTTCATTCCACATCCTAGGGGCCTGTTTCAGCCCATAGAGAGACTTTTTTAGCCTACAAACTTTATTATCATTACTTGAACAATAACCTTCAGGTAATTTCATATAAACTTCTTCATTCAAATCACCTTCAGGTATTATCTGTTTTGACCCATTTGGGGATTTTTCTAGAGATTTAGGGCTTCATATGATTGTTTTGATGATGATAAGGGATTATGATTCATGTTAGATTAGTCTTAACTGATATTGATGATGATAATAACAAGTTTTGATGATGATATGTATTTTTACCTATTATGGAAACAATTTTATGCATAATGTGACATTTTCATAAACTTTACCACTTTGGGTAAACTTGTTCTTGACAAGGTGCTAAGTGGTGTATCATGATTAGAATAGGCTATGTATTGGTTTGGTATTGATTTGCCATGAGTCGACAAGGTTTGAGATCAATTCGAGGGGTTTCTCACGACAAAAGTGCTGCAATAATTGCAGGGGGCGAAGGGCTTACCCCTCCACTTGTCTGCAAGGGCCCATTTGCCTGGATTGAGACCCGTTCGCCCAAAAGTGACGTCTTCGCCTTGTTTTGGACCCCTTCGCCTAAGAACTGACCCCTTCGTGTGCATATGTGACCCCTTTATGTAAAACATGCTGAGATGACCTATATCATCATCATCATCATACTCAGTTAATCCCACCTATAGCAAAGCTAAGGTAGGGTCTGAGGAGGGTAAGATGTAGATAGCCTTACCCCTAAGAATAGAGAGGCTGCTTCCAGTGAGACCCCCGGCTCGATGTGGTTTGGTATCACGCCTTGGACATAAGGCACATAACACTTAGCAATTGGGACAAACCCGATCGGTGAATGTACTCCTTTGTCTTTTGGCTATCCATGCCACTACATGATGCATGATTAACCGTCCGTCGTTTTTAACGTTATTTTCATGAAATTAGTAAAATAACGTTAAAACTAGTGCAACTTTACTTTACATATTTTACTTGTACGGTTACCTGATAACTTGTATGTGACCGTTAAACTGATATTGTGGGTCACCAACGAGATGTCGAGTCTTATGTGGTCACGCTAAAAATCAAACACTTATACAAATATACAAAGTCATGGTTTGGATAACCAAAGGTTATTAGACAAACATAACTACGGTCAAATAGCTTATAGGCTATTAGTGATAGGTTTCCAGTAGTTGGGACGCTATCATAACACGCATGGTATTGTCTTTCAAACAAACCCAACCTAAGGTGAGTTTCATGGCCTCTTTTTACTGTTTTTCTTTTAGGGGAGAAACATGCTACACAAACACTAACCTAGTAAATCAGATATATTACATTATATCACATGTGTACTAAGCTACTTCATCTAAAGTCCTTCTAACTTTTGAACCATGAATATGTGGAAACATATCGGGGAAAGTGTGAATAGATCTATTGGGTCCGGCAAGCCCCACTCGTTTTGATCGGGGGTCGAGTAGGTGCATATTTTTCCTATCTAACTTAACGGCACCGGGTGATGTCTGGTGACGAAGAACAAGGCAAACTTATTACAAACGTTCAACAATGGTTCATAATGCTTAAGTAACTTGTAACGACGTTTAGCTAGCATCAAATATAGATGTAAGATTTATGTGGATCTGATTTTCAAACACTTACTTTTACTGCAACCATAAAACCTGTGAACTCACCAGCATTATATGTTGACAAACTTAGCATGTTTTCTGAGGTCGTTAAGGTAATAGCAAGGACTAGGCGCACTAGACTCGCACCGTGTCTCATCCTATTCATGCATGCTATCAAACACTTTTCCAAACTATTTTGAACTATTTCCATTTGGTTTCATGGGTTGTAACATTCAAACTGTTTCCGCTGTACTTTGGTTAACTTTTCCTTAATACTGCATGATTGTTTGAACGTTATTTTAGTCATATAGTTGTCATTTATTGTGACCGTTGACTTGGATCCTGGTGTGTCATGCACCTCGTGGTAAAACCCTGCAAGTGAAATTTCAGGGTGTGACATTTTTAGAAAGATTGGCGAAGTGGTGAAGGTTGAGGACATTGGCCCACTTTTTAACATGTCAGGGTCTTTTCATTTTTCTTACAGGATCTGATCTGACTAGAGAATTAGATCCCATTTTTCATACTTCAATAAGACGGTACAAAGACGGGAGAACAAAAGAATTGTTTGGGAACATTTGACACATGAATTGGATCATGAACTTTTGTTTGTACTTTTATGACAAAAACTACAACTATGTATTCTCACAAACTTTCATCTTTTCCAAACTCAACATTTTCAGGAAACAACAACGATGCTTGAAGACTAGAGTTCTATTCTTGGAGTTTTGATTTGATGTTTGGAATCATGTAGTTTATTTGATGTAAAACTTCCTTTAGAAAAATTGTTTGTAATTTGTTATTTAATGGAATCTAGAGGTTTTTGAGACTTATTCATTACCATGAGCTACTGAACAACTGTTACTACGTGGCACCTAGATGTTTTCGCCATCGGTTGGGGTGTTACAAATACATTTTATTCAGCACATACTAGTTCAGAGGAGCTAAATAGTCATTATGCACAGTCATTCAAAGATACAACGAAACAACTCTTAATGGTTCAGCACTATATTGGTTCAGAGTCTCTTACCCATTCAGACCTCTTACTGGTTCAGCTCTTGCCAAACAACCATCGAGTCATCCAGTTGCAAAGGCAAAGAAGGATGGGTTAATGCGATGGCCGACTTCAGGTCGACAAATTTGGTGAAAACGGAGGTGAATAGAGAACGACGGAAGATGTTGGCGGACTCAAAAATAAGAAAAGAAAACACATATTTGTCAGAATTAGAAAAAAAAAAGAATTGAAGGTTATGATTAATCGCATGAAAACGTGTTGGATCAGTTTCTTGTTTATGAACAGATTCTTATCATGAACACTTGTTTTTATAAACTATCAAAGTAAGTTGCACAGCGGATTAAATGTTAAGTGTTCAAGTTAAAGCTTCACTTTAAACAGGAGTTATTACTCCTACTTGAAGTATGAACTAAAGCATTAAATGAGAATCAAATACAGTTAATGAATAAAACAGTAAATGCTTCAAATGATTCTCAGATATATTGGAAATTATTACTACAAAGGAACTGTCTAAAATAGTGGGATAAACCCATCTATTTATAGACCAAAAGTAAACATACATGAGAAGTATTGAAGCAATATACTATGTACAAATACTACAACAGGCTGTAGCATTGGTACTTGTACAAAGACTTTAACAATACTAATATTAAACTAAACTACTAAAGTATTAGTCGGTTAGAATATTCTATCAAACATATGATGAGTGACAAACTACTGATGAGTAGTTTTTTATCGGCAGTTCTTCAGAGACTTGTCTGGTTGGTCTTCAGAACTTTCTGATCATTACTTTTCAGCACTTGATATCTTCTTCTTCAGCACTTTCAGTCTTCTTCTTCAGCAGTTTCTATACTTAGAATTATTTGCAGAAACATGAATTAGACTAAGGTATCCAAAAGTGGTTTCATCAATCCTCTTTGTCCTTACAATCTCCCCCTGGATTGATGAAGCCAAAACCTTATCTAATCCTTTATTCCTTCTTTCCGCCATCAAGAATCTTCCATATTTATCTAATCATGGAGGTCTTGAGTTGATGTATGTAACCTCACGTATTTTCAAATTGTTTTTTTTAAATAATAAATTTCCAAGTCTCTATTTATATATATTATTAAATCGATAAGAATTTATAATTCTTATTTAAGATAAATCATAAAAAAAACGATCACATTCTGGACTTGTAACCAGTATTCAGTATCAACCCGACCCGTTAAGGTTTAAATCAAAACTTACTTAAATTCATTATGTTATGGAATGGATAATGCATATCTATACCTAAATCTTGATCGCATAATCGAACCAAAGGTATCTACAGAGTTTCTGTCGATAACAACATTAATAAATCAGTTAATTATTGAATTTTTGAGATAAGCATAAATCGGGTTTAAATCGAAGATAAACACCATCCAATTTCAATCACTATCTGTTAATCATCTATAAATTGAACCTCCTCGTACCCTCCTGCTCCTCATACCATCGAAACCCACAAAAAACGTTGCCATCTCGTTGCCTCTTGGTCGCCGGAATCGAACCCATAGCTGTTTTTGTGCGCCACTTCTTTCATCGTGTCGTGGTATGTTTTTGATCAATGATTTGTTCTATGTTGGTCGATGATCTGAAAACCATAAAACCCCTCATCAAATTGTTGTAATCGTTAAGTATTGCGGGGATACTTGTCTGTTTATGGTGCGGGTCTGGTCTGGGTTTTGCTTCGTGGGGAAGAAGACGTGCATCAAATCTGGTTTTAAATATTCTGATTGGAATAATAACCAACTGGTCGCGTAGACCAGCTGGTTTGTCTGTTCTTTTAACAAGCCAAACACCCGGGTTCGATCCTTATGAGGACCGGGTTGTTGATTTTTTTATAAAAAAAAAACAAAACTGATATGTGTGTTTGTTTATAAACGTTTTAACTGGTTTAACAACCAACTGATTGGGTAGATCAGATGGTTTGTTGGTCGTGTTTTCATAGAAAGGTCCCAAGTTCAAGCCCTTTCAGAACCGGGTTTCAACCCATTATTTTAAACTGAATATTTTATTAATTGTTATTTAATATAAAATAATAATATAAACTTGTTTTATTCATAAATAATTCATAAAAAATCTGTTTTTAATGATTCAAAAGCCAAAAAATTTCAAAAATTATCTCTAATCTAACGGATCAAAGATATAAACTTTTAGAGAAAAAAATATATATACTTTTATATTTTATCCTATTATTCTATGCAAATCATTTGTAAAAATAAATTGTTTTATTTTAAATAAATTGAAAATAGTTCATAGGTAATAATTTATAGAAAAATATTTTTCATACTTTCAAAAGTTATATCTTTTAGTCTTTGTAAGTATAATAATGTTTTAAATATTATTATATTTTTTAACTAAAGCATTAATACTTAAGTGTCTTTCCCTAAAACTAAAGAACTTTAATCGATCGACCTAGAAATCTTAGACTTATTAGACCTGTGACACGTAGACTTTATAATGCCAAATCTAGGTTGATTTCATTGGGAATAAAATTACCTGCTATTGCATACTTGGGATGTTGCTTGCTTGCTTGCTAAGGTGAGTATTACTTATCCCCTTTTTCGTTTTCACACTTTTGGGTGATTCATGCACACTTATTTAAACTTGCATATTCACTTATACATACTTTTGATCAATTACAATTTAGATACATGCCTTTTTTATCTTCATGTTTGTGTTTGAACATGAACGTAACTTATATGCTTATACTTAAACTTGGACATAACTTTTGTTATGGTGCTCTATGAGACATGACTTCAGTTATGGTGCTCTATCAGACATAACTTCGGTTATGGTGCTCTATCAGACATAACTTCAGTTATTGTGCTCTATCAGACATGACTTCGGTTATGATGCTCTATTAGACTTACACGTGTTAAGGTGCTTGATATACTTATGTGAACTATATTCTTGAATTCTTATTTGTTACTTACATGTTGACATAACGCATCGATATTACATGACACATAAATGGTATCTCTTTTTAAACTTATACTATATATACAAACCTAGGTAATGCTCACCAACATTATGTGTTGACAAAATTTATTTTTGTGCATGTTTTTGGATAAGCTTGCTTGATGCTTCACGTAGAACATTAGACTTAGATTAAATCAATTAATTATCCTTATTTTTGTTGTGTTGTATTTATTTTCACATCTTGTAAAACAATATCAATAATCAAATATTTGCATTTTAGTACCATGAGCTTTTGAACAAACGTCACTACGTGCACCCCGATGTTTCCGCCATCGGTTGGGGTGTTACACTGTACTTGTTGTTCAGTAAGAGACCCTTGTTGGGGTTCAAGATGCTCGATGGTTAGCAAGTCTTTTATAGATAGATTCTTCAGTTCATCTATGGATGTGAAGACCTTACTTGAACGATCTCTTCTTGTGACCATCACTGAATTTGAATCAGTGAATGACCATTTCACAATATTCACTTTAGATTGGTCAAAGTCTAAAGTATAGGGGACCATGCTAGTCTCCTGGTTTGTTCCTGATTGTGGAATGTCTTCTATTTCAGTGACCCTCAGGTGGTATTCCCTTTTTTCTTCAGTGTTCACAACATTGGGTATATTACTAAAAGTAGGAAGATGATGTGTTTCTTGTCAGTTATGGTTTGTTGTAGTTGGTAAGCAAATGTACAAGGATCCCTGAATTGTGTGAGCAGAGGTTTTCTTCAACCACAAAATCTCCTTGTAAAATGGTGTTTCCTTCAAGCAATACCATTTTGAAATCTGTTTTGATGGTCTCCTCTAGCTTCTTTTTGGTAGCAGGCTTTGATGATGATTGCTTGACACCAGAAGTTTTAACTACTAAAGTTTGTGGAACTTCAGAAGTTTTAAACTTCTCTGGATTAGAACCTCTATCAGCCTTGAATTTCTTGTAAGTGTCATATAATGTATATTCTCTCCATTTGGACATTGAATTCTTTGAACCATATCCATTGGCTACCAATTCTTGTATGATCTCAGCTCTCTTTGCCTTTCTATATTTTTCAGTAGCTAGCCTGTCAGATACAAGATGAGCTCTATGTGTTAGTTCTTCAATCGAGAGCCCTTTGAGTGAGTACTTCTTTGTTTTGCTGTTTTTACTGATGAAGGTCATCAGTTGTCTTCTCTTGTTTTCTTCAGCAACTCTTTCTTGTTTTTCCAACTCACTCAACTTCTCTTCATACCTTGTTAATTTTTCATTGTAGTTTAAGTCATCCCTTGCTTCTAGGTTGTTCCAGATCTCATATTCCATTTTTTTCTTCTTTGCTTCCTTTAAACTGTTCTCCATAAGTTCTTTAGAAATTGATATGGGAGTAGGGCTTAAAACAGTTGTTTGAGTGGGTGCAGGCTTTGAAATATCAGCTGGAGTAGGTTCAGTTGCCTTAGAAGGCTGTTCTGTTTTAGTATTGGAAGTATCAACTACTGAAGGGTTAATCTGAGTATCAACTACTGAAGGATTGTCTTCAGTACTTCTATCTTGGCCTTCAGCAGTTTCTTCTATAGTGCCTTATGATTTCTTTTCAGTTGTTTCTCTAAGGAGCCTTTCTTGTTTTTCTTGCCAATCATGCCTTTCTTTCAAGGCTATTTCTTGTCTTGTCATGACTGTTTGCTTTTGGGCATCCTTGAGATGTAGTGCTTCTCTGGCCTTCTTGGAGCCTTCAAGTGACACAACCTTTGGTTCCTTAGACATCTCCCCATTTTTGGCTTCATCCACATCTGGAAACCAAGGAGGTGGAGGTGTTACACCAGATAGATGAGCAAGTTGTCTTCTGTTGTCTTCCATCTTTCTTGACAACTCACCAAGTTTGTGGTCTATGGCATTATTGATCATCTCAAGTTGAGTTTTGTTCTTTAACTCCATAGCAGTCATAAAGTCCTTGAGATGTTGGGAAATTAGTTGATATACCATCTGGTATAGGGGACCAGCTAGGCTGCATAGGTGGTTCAAGTCTATGTTTGATGACCTAGTGAATTGGGTAGGCTTTTGCTGTGGAGGGGGGGTGTTTTTGGGTGA
Source organism: Ambrosia trifida (assembly GCA_028751855.1). Lineage (NCBI taxonomy): Eukaryota > Viridiplantae > Streptophyta > Magnoliopsida > Asterales > Asteraceae > Ambrosia > Ambrosia trifida. The sequence goes on from CM054126.1 coordinate 39,136,134, forward strand.
TCATCAGTATGAACTGAAGATGCCACTTTAGGGGAATTAGGGTTCAAGTGGTCTTTAACCTAATCCTTTGTGACTAGCTTTTTGAGCTTAGATACGTCAGATTCAGGACCTTCACAATGAGCCGTCAATTCATGTTGTGGACAGTTTGAAACATCATCCAAACTAATGGAATCATTTGAATCCCTGGTGACATCCTCAATGAGTATGTCACCTGTTTAACCATGAGCTAGGCCCAACCTAGTAGTCTCATGAACCTCTTTTTCTTGGTACTGAGGTTTTCCTACTTCAGGCATAAAGCCTTCATCAGTAGTTGCCACATTTGAGGTCTTAGCTATGGTACTACTGTCCTCTAATCCACCACTGGGTGGTATGAGAGTAGTAGCAGCCTCAAATGTACCTAAAGTGTCTAAGTTTGGGCTTAGACGCCTTGGTTGATCCTCATCTCTTGGGATAGGGCTCATAACATCCACATCCATGTCTGTTTCTAAGGTTGTATCCCCTATTTTATGGGGTTGTTGGGGATTGACATTCTCAGCTGGGATGTTTTCTTTTAGCCTAGAGAGAATTTGAGCTATTTCTACTGCTTGATGTAAGAGTTCAGTATCAGTAGTTTCTGGTAAAGGTTGAGAAGGTTCAGTAGTTTCAAAGGAAGGGTCAGTAGTTATGGTCTTTTTGAGTTTCTTCCTTTTAAACAAAATGGTTATGGGAGCTCTTTGAGGGGTGTGAGATGGATGAGATTGAGAGGATGTTTCAGTCACACCTTCTTGAAGTGCAGATTAAACATGAGCTGGTTCAGGCATCTCAACCTCCTGAACAACTTTTCTTTTTGGGTTGGTGGGTTTGGATTTTTGCATTTTTGGTTGTTTAGGCTTTTTAGGAGTAGGTTTTGAAGATGTTTGTTCCTTGGGGACTGTGGCTTGTTCCCCTTGGTCATCTTCTGGCCAAAGTGCCGGTTTATTATGCCTAGAGAACACTTGTGAGGTCAAAGGATTTAGCTTTGCAGCCTCACCCACAAGTATTCCATCACCAAGTTCTTTTATTATGCATTCCATAACAAATCTTGGGTACAAAAAACATTTCTTTTTATCATTTTGGTGATGCAACACCAACTCATTAAAGAAAACTGACGATGCCCTGAATTTTGTCTCATTCACAATTGAATGAAAAATAGGTTGAAAAGTAGAGGGCATCTGATCATAAGATCCAGTTTAAGAACTTAAACCCATGATGATGTAATGAAAAAAAAGTTTGTATTTTGCATCAAAAAATTTCTTATAAATTGTAGCATGTAAAAGACTACCTTGGTAACCGCACTCAGTCATGGTTAGTTGAATGTCAGCATTGGGAATTTGTTCTGGTGCATCAGCATCATCTAGACCAAGTCTTATTCCTAAAGTGGCTGGTGTGATCACCATAACTTTCACTTGGATGGTTGATTTGAGGGAAATCACTTTATTGTTCACAGTCACCGCCTCGGCGTTTGCCCAGAACTCATTTCGAGTTTGAATGTGAATTGGAGGATCAATGGTGAAAGCTGTGTAGAACTGGGATTGGATGACTAAATCAATGATTTCGTCGTATTGAGACCAGGCTAGATCCTTCACGAAGTAGCCTCTTTGATTATGTCCATGTTTCAGTACAAGGGAGGGTTTGTAAGTGTTTTGAGAGAGAAAGGGGGGATTTTTGCTTTTTGAAAGGATAAGTGTGAGAAAAGGTGCTTATCAGAAGTTTATAACCGCCCTAGGTCAAACTTCTGAAATAGGAAATATCTGATTTGCCCTAACTTCTGATGAAGCATATTATTCATCAATAGTTCCCATTTTCTCTTCAGTAGTTTGTGAAAAATTGATGAGAACAATTTCTAAACACATTTTATAACTTCTGAAGATTATTTGAATCAGAAATTAGTCATTTTTCTAAAAATATCCCCATTCCAATGTTTTTGTGCATCAGAAGTTTCTCTCTTTTTGATCATCAGAGGTTTGTGACAGATTAGTAACAATATAAGTGAAAGCAAAATATGTGCAGGAAAATGAAAAACACTTACAGTACTTCTTCAAAATTTAGCATCCCAAGCATGGATACTAACCTCTGAAATGTTGATGTGTCAAGGGGTTTGGTGAATATATCAGCTATTTGATTTGTTGTTGTCACATGTTTCACCTCAATCTTGCATTTTTCATAGCAATCCCAGATGAAATGATACCTGATTTCTATGTGTTTTGTCTTTGAAAATTGAACAGGTTTTGAATTATGCCAATGGCAGATTTACTGTCTACAAGCAATGGGGTCTTGGTCTCCTTGATTCCATAATCAAGTAATTGATACTAAAGCCATTGAATTTGTGATGTACAACTTGCAGCTGCAATGTACTCTGCTTCAGCAGTTGAAGTTGCCACAGATGTTTGCTTCTTTGATTGCCAGGACACCAGACAGTTTCCTAAGAATTGACAACCGCCAGATGTTGATTTTCTTGACATTTTACACCCTGCATAGTCACTATTTGAAAAAGCTATTAATTTGGTATTGCTAGAAGCAGGATACCAAATTCCAAGTGTAGGAGTTCCTTTCAGATATCTAAAAATTCTTTTAACTGCAATTAGGTGTGATTCCCTTGAAGCTGATTGATATCTAGCATAGACACAAGTTGAGAACATAATATCTGGTCTAGATGCAGTTAAATAAAGTAGGGAACCTATCATACATCTATACATGGTTTGATCAATCTGTTTTCCTTGATCATCTAGTTCAACTTGTGTGGTTGGACTCATGGGAGTGGAAGCTCATTTACAGTCTTTTAAAGAAAATTTGTTCAATAATTATTTAACATATTTAGATTGATGTATAAAAGTTCCAGTTGTTGTTTGTTTGATCTGTAGTTCTAAAAAGTACTGCAGTTCTCCCATGGTACTCATCTCAAATTTTGATTGCATGAGTTTCTTAAATTCATCACACAGTTTTGAATTTGTTGAACCAAAAATAATGTCATCCAAATAAATTTGAACAAGTAGGATGTGATTTCCAACATGTTTAATAAAAAGTGTTTTATCAATGGAGCCTCTTGTAAAGTGATTTTTGAGTAAAAAGGTTGAAAGTGTATCATACCAAGCTCTGGGAGCTTGTTTTAGCCCATAAAGAGCTTTGTCAAGTTTGTACACACAGTCAGGATGAGAAGGATCCTCAAAACCAAGTGGCTGACAAACATACACTTCCTCTTTTATTTTTCCATATAAAAATGCACTCTTTACATCCATTTGAAAAACTTTAATTTTGTTGGAAATTGCATAAGCCAAGAATAACCTGATGGCTTCAAGCCTTGCAACTAGAGCCAAGGTTTCATCATAGTCAATTCCTTCTTCTTGAGAATAACCTTGTACCACCAGTCTTGCCTTGTTCTTGATGATTAAACCAGACTAATCTTGTTTGTTTTCGAAAACCCATCTTGTGCCAATTGGTTGTTTGTTTGGAGGTAAGGGACATATTTCTCAAACCTGTTGCTTCTTGAACTGTAATAGTTTATCTTGCATTGCTTCAACCCAATTGTTGTCTTTGAGGACTTCCTGACATTTCTTTGGTTCCAACTGAGAAATGAATGCTGAGAATAAGCAGAAGTTGGAAAGTTGGTTTCTTGTAAGTACCCCTGAGGCAATATCACCCATGATTTGATCAAATGGATGATCTTTGTGTTCAATCAGTTGTTGTAAATCACTAATGGGAGTAGGCTCTTGAACTTCTTCAAACAAACCACTGAGGTTAATAATATCTGGTTCAGCTGCTTGAACATCTTCAATAGTTGTAGGAGCTGAATCAGAAGTTTGAGTTTGTTCATCAGTAGTTGTTGAATCAGAAGTTTGATGAACTTCTGATGGCTTGAGAGTTGATTTAATGACTTTATTGGGAGTCCATGATGGAAGACCATCATCATTAAACCCTTGATCCCCATATTAACTGGGTTTAGATGAATTTAAACTCTTTTCAGGTCCGAAGTTAAAACTGTCAAGGTCAATGAGTTCAGCAGGATGTGCTGGAATGAGTGCATGTTTTGACTCATTGAACTTGACATTCAGTGTTTCTTCAACTATCTTGGTTCTGGAATTGAATACCTTGTAGGCTTTTCTAGTTGAAGAATAACCAAGAATGTAACCTGAGTCAACTTTAGCAGCAAACTTTGAAATAGAATCTTTGATGTTGAGGATAAAACATTGACATCCAAAAGCCCTGAAAAAGGAGATAAGGGACTTGATGCCATGAAGAATTTCATGCAGTTTTGGAATGTCTCTTGGTGATTAAGACTCTATTTTGAACATAACAAGTTGTGTTGATTGCTTCAGCCCAAAAATAGAAAGGTAGGCGTGAATCAGCTAACATAGTTCTTGCTGCTTCAATCAATGTTCTGTTCTTCCTTTCTACTATACCATTTGTTCAGGAGTTCTGGGAATGCTGAATTGTCTAACAATCCCTTTAGACAAACAAAATTCATCCAGAGTTTTGTTCCTGAACTCTGTCCCATTGTCACTTCTTATGACTTTGACAGAGAGAGAATAATGTTTCTCTACTTGTAGAATGAAGAACTTGATAATTTCAGCTGCCTCATCCTTGGAAAATAAGAAGAAGACCCATGTGAATCTTGAGTAGTCATCAATGATGACCAAGCAGTACTTCTTCTTACCAAGGCTTGTGATTTTAACTGGCCCAAATAAGTCCATATGGAGTAGTTGAAGACATGCAATTGTTTTTGATTCTTCAATAGACTTATAGGAGGACTTATGCTGCTTTCCCTTAAGACAGGATACACAGTGTTCTTGACACTGGTATACCTTCAAGGGTAGACCTCTGACCAAGCCCATTTTTGTGATTTTATTTATGGTTTTAAAGTTCACATGGCCAAGTCTCCTATGCCAAAGGTCTGTCTCTGAAGTTGATGCCTTTGAGAAGAAACAAGCAGTGTTGTTCAGTACTTTGTATTTTTCAATGTCCACTACATAGACATTACCACCTCTTTTGGCTATCAACAAAGTATGATCTTACAATGATCTTCTCTATCAACTTCTGGCCTTCTGGTGATATGATTTTGCATGCTGTTTTGGTGAAAAAGGAAGAATATCCTTTTATCACACATTTGTGAAACACTTAGCAAGTTGTACTCAAGGTTTCCAACCAGATTGACATTATCAAACTGCATTTTTCCTGAGGATACATTTCCATATCCTAGCACATATCCCTTGGCATTGTTCCCAAAAGATACAAATCATTCTCTTTGACTTATGAAATTGTTGATCAGGTACCTGCATCCTGTCATGTGCATTGAGCCTCCACTATCAACCTATCAAATGCTATTTAGACCTCTAGAGACCCTCCGCACAAAGAGTAGATTAGCTAGATTTAGGAACCCAAGCCAATTTGGCTTTGGGTGTACTCTTGAGAACAAGAATAGTAACAGTTTGTTGTGGACCAATTTTATAAATCCATTTCTTTTTTGTAATGGATTTATTGTTGAGAACAATGGTGGGACCTTTTTGAGGTTCACCATCAACTTTGGTAATCAGAAGTTTAACCAAATTTATCAAATCTTTTACCTCAGCAGTTTGTGAAACTGCTGAAGGCTTAGGTCTAACTTCTGAAAAAGAATTTTGAGAGGAAGACTGTGGTTGAGATTTAGTCTTTCTCTGAGAAAAGGTGCTACTTGGTTACTGTTTGATGGGATAAAAAGTGTTTTCATAATCTTCTTTGATTTGTTTTCCCACAACCAGTTGTAAAACCTTCTTGTTGTACTGATTTCCTTTTCTATATCTACAAAATTCTGTTTTGTGGTTAAACAGGCCACAAATTTCAAAAGGTTTTGCCTTTCCTTTCAAGTTTTTAGGAGTTTTAGAAGGAAAAGTACTAACGATTGTTAAATTTAGAATTTGGTCATCAACAGTTTTCAGGACTTTCTTTTTCATTTTTAAGAAAGTTCTGATGAAAAGATATGCAGTCTTTCATATCAGAAGTTTGAACTATTTTACTCCCATCATCATCAGTTTTGGGAGAAAAATCAGTTGGTGATTCAGTGTGATTGTACCCTATGCCAAACTTAACATTTGATGCAGTTTGTTTGTTAAGCAGCGTTTGGTAACCTCTACATGACTCCACCCAATTTTCACAATCAACCTTGGTATCAGCAGGTTCTTTTTCTAACATTTCCTAGGTTTTCTATCATGCTTTTTATCTGTGCTTGGGTTTCAATAGCATTATTAGTCAATTTAGAAATTTCTTTTGTTTTTGAAGCAACTTTTCTTTCTAAATCACATTTCATTTGCGTGTATTTTCTTTCAGAGTCATTGGCCTTGCCTTGTAATGCACATTGGTCTATCTTATTAAAGCAAATGATTCTTTGCATGATTTTGAGCAAGGTTTTAAAAGAGACTCTTTAGATACCTGTGATAAGGCAGCATTAGAGGAGCATCCCTCAAAAGCCATTAAGGCAAAGTTCTTTCTGCCATTATCAGGTTCACCCTAGTTGATGTCAAACATTTTGTTGTTTGCATCAGGACTGCATTCTGTTGTGTCAAAAGGAAGACTGCTCCAGTTAACATACCCATTTGTGAAAAGACTTTGTTAAGTGGGTTGTTGAGCTTGTGGAGGTTGTTGAGCAGCAGGAATGGAAGTCATCTGTTGCTGGCTCTGCTGTTGATGAGCAGGCATTTGAACATATTGTATCTGTGGCACATATTGGATTTGTTGAGCTTGTGCCTGTACAAAATGTGCACTTTCCTGTGTTCTAAAGTTCCTATTGTAACTAGGGTTTGATTAGTTTCCAGACTGTGTTTGGTTAAAGCTAGAGCTTCTACACTCTCTAGCAAAGTGTCCCAACTTCTGACACTTATGACATCTCAGTTTTGATTTGTCAAAACCAACTTTTGTTGAACTGTTCAGTCCTGGAAATTTCCTTCCTGACCTTTTATAAAATTTGTTAGGTTTTATGCTTAACATGGCCAGTTGGTGTAGTATATCCATTTCCTCTAAGTCATCACTACTGAATTTTTTTAAATCATCCATTATAAAACACATGTTATCAGTAGTTTGACTATTTTCGTCATTGTCATAAGCTGGATATGACCTTTCTGATGAGATCCCAGCAGTTATGTCAATGTTATCAAAAGATCCAAAATCATTAGAACAAGAAGGTGAATCTTGTCCTAAGAGTGCTGAGCTACCTGGAATATAGTCATCAACAGTTTTACCAGAGTTTGGTAAATTTTTCTTTTGATTGATTTGTCTTTCAAAAGTAATCTTCCATGTAATTTTGTGAGTGAGAGAGAATCAAAATCTGGTCCTGACTTGAGAACTACAGAATAAGTTTCCCTTTTTTCTAGTAAAGACCTTAAAAATCTATGTAGCATAGATGAGTTTGTGTAGGTTTGACCATTTAACTTTAACTCAGATATTAATGAAGAGAATCTTTGAAATTGTTGTGTTAAAGTCTCTCCATTAACATGAGTAAAGGTTTCATATTGTTGAGCAAGGATTTCTCTGGTGTTGGCTATCACCTCATCAGTTCCTCCAAACTGTTCTTTTAGGCAATCCCACAGCTCTTTGGCACTTCACAATGTAAAAGCCCAGCAGGAATTTCATTTGGGAGTGCCATAGCCAACATAGAGAATGCCTTAGCATCTAGCTTAAGTTTTAGGAAATCTTCTTTATTGTATTTTTTTGGTTCTTTTGTTCTTTCTACTTTAGTCTCTGGATCTGTTATTACTAGTTTATGGGGTCTATACATGACAGACTTCCAACATCCAGTATTTTGTTGAGATAAAGTATGTGCCATCCTCCTTTGCCATATATTATATTCATTTCTGACTAGGCTTATTGGCAGATCCAGTATTATGAGGGTCCATTTTTAAGAAATTTGATGGATGTTTGAAAAGTAAACTGAAATCCTATATTGAATACCAATAAGAGCCTGTGTCTGATTCTCAATTTGTTAGATTGATATTTGATCAAATGAACCAGAGCTCTGATACATGCAGTCCTAGTTCACTATAACCATTGGCTCTGATACCAATCTGTCACACCCTCAAATTCCACATGCGGGGTTTTACCGCGAGGCGCGTGATAAACCAGGATCCAAGTCAACGGTCACAATAAACGACAACTATATGATATAAAAACAACGTAAACTGCCCATTAAGTTTTCAAAATCTATCCATCGCAGCGGAAGTGTAAAACTTTATTACAACCCAAAAGTAAAACACAAAAGTCTGATAGTACTAAATAAACATGCAAGTGAATCCTAGACGCCGCGAGACTCCGTGCGCCTAGCCCGACTGTTGCTACCTTAGCGACCTGAGAAAACATGCTAAAAAGTTCAACATATAATGCTTATGAGTTCACAGGTTTTATAATAACCGTTTCGTTAATCCTTTGAAAACCGTTACCGTTACTACTATGTTGTGTGAACGCTAGCTAGGCGTTAAGATAATTACTACTATGGTTAAAACCATTGCTGACTGTGATTTATAATGTGATACCCTTTACGGACTACCGTCATCTCCGGTAGGCCTCGTGTGATTGAGACAATATGCACCCGCCCGGCCTCCAGCCTTCGAGTGGGGTTTGTCAGGCCCAATAGCGCTATCCACATTTCCCCGTTACATACCCGTATTAGTGGTTTCTATGGGATTTAGATGAGCCGTATAGTAATCTAATGATAGCCATAGTATAACTTGAAATTATGTGTTTAAAATATGTAAGCATGTTTCTCCCCCAAAAGCAAAACTGATAAAAGTGGGGCCGTTAACTCACCTTAGGTTGCGTCTTCAGTTAAAGAGTAATCCGACACGTGTATGATAACCCAAACTAGTGGCGACCTATCAATGAGTTTACATAAGTGTGATGACTACTAACCCGAAGGCTAATCAGTCCCCAATTGTCCAGACCATGACTGTGTGCGTTGAAAACATGTTTGAACATTAAACCGACCATACCGAACAAGACCCGACACCCTATTGGTGACCCGACATCCCACGTGTTAGCCAAATGCAAGATATCATGCAATCATATGCAATTATACACTTAACACGCGCAAAAGTTCACTAAGCCTAGCATACAGTTCAATTAACGCATAAACGAGTCCGAACACGTGTTATCAGTTTATTAGACATGTCACGGGGTTCCTATCATGTTCCTAGGTATCTAAACATGTTTCAGGATGTCAAAATACACTTACGGTAGCAAAACACACAATTAGGAATCAAACATGCAATTAGGAAAGTCAACTAGCAATTAGGAAACTCAACTAGCAATTAGGATGGTCAAACAGGCAAGTAGGGGTGTAATCACCCTTTCCAACATGCGAGTTGTAACACCCCAACCGATGGCGGAAACATCGGGATGTCACGTATTGATGATTGTTCAGTAGCTCATGGTGAATAATAAATTTCATTAAATGATTTAAATAAATTACATACAATTGTTCTACAAGAATTCGTACATCAAATTGAATAAAACTATGCACACATCTTCAAGCATTAATTCGAATCTTCAAACAAGTAGAACCTGAAACATGTTAAGTTGAAAATATTTTGGGTCAACAAACGTTGGTGAGAATTACATAGGTTTTGATAATAGAATAAAATTGTTGTGCAATTCATGTGTCATGGCAATCTAGTCCATATGCGAAAACATACTAGAAGTAAATCGAGTGCATAATCAACCTTGTGACTGTTGTATTGTGGTACATCCCATACGCTCATGGTTCACTCGTTTATATTGCAGTAACAAACACCCACGTAACCTTTGTAGGAGGCACGTATCCGGGTGGGATTGTCAGTCCAATAGATCTATCAATGTATACCGTTTGGCTGATGAATGTTTATGCTAGAATTGTGCTTACCCTAGTCATGTTCAAGACATAATGCAACATAGAAATACACATAGACACATTGATGTTTGAATTGCATAAATAATGTTGTAACATGTTTCACCCCAAAAATGGTGATAAATAGAAAAGGGGCTATGTAAAACTCACCTTAGCAAAATGTTATGTTTCGTAAAAAAAATAGAATATTGTGTTGTGAATGTATGCAAGGCGAATCCCAAAGACTCAACAACGTAGCTAGTCCAAATTGAAGAAAACGAAAAAGAAAGAATATCAAGCTTCCAATTCACCAATTACAAGAGCTTATAATCAAAGCTTCAATTGTAGAAGTAATAGACTATAGAAGAAAGGTATGAGGGAAAGTTTAATCGGATTGAAACAATCGATTTAGAGGTGCAAAGTATAATGGGTCATAGGTGGGTTTTTTATACTAGTTTTGGAGTCAATTAGCCATTAAAATTGGTCAACACCATAAAGTAAGGTTTTATGATGAATTGACTATTTGACTAAGACTTTGACTGTTTGACTAAGACTTTGACTAGGACTTTGACTATTTGACTCAAGGCTTTATAAAAATAAAAAAAAAAATCTTGTATGTGAAAAAAAAAAAGAATTTAGAATCATATTATTATTATTATTATTTATATACATTTATGTATGTATATAAGTTGTGAGTTAGGATAAATAAAGACTTAGGCACATTTGTATAATATTAATGATAAAGGTGTAATAAAATATATATATATATATATATATATATATATATATATATATATATATATATATATATATAAGGGCTTTTTATGTATTAAAATTTTGGGGAAAATTTTGCGATGTTACACGAGTAGGGGCTACTCACCCTTCCCAACTGGCGAGTAGGCCTCCTACTCGCCCCCTGTAGACTTAAGCCACTTTTTCGCGCGTTTAACCCTCCCAATCAGATCCGAAACATGTAGAAACACCCAATATCAAACCCAAATCATTTATCAACCTATCCTAAGAGAAAAGCCCTAATTTATTATCATTCTATCAACCCAATTTGTAAGCATTTCCCTAAATAGCTTATCGTTATGTAAACATCACATCAACACATGCAAAACTTCCCCTAAATGACAAATATCTAGATTTCATCACATAACAACGTTGTCCAACATAATCCTACTGTTGTAGTATCATCCTAGATCAAACCCTAACCTTACGAAATCAACAAAACACATTATAACATCCTAAATCTTCTTAAATCATTCAAACGGGTCAAAACCATATTATCATTAAAACACAATCATTAACCTCCTAACTCATAGATAAGTATACTAACAACTCATTAAGATAAAAAATGTAAAACTAATGAGTTTTTTCATGGTGGTTGTGGTGTTGTTTTTAAAACAAAGTACCTTTATCATTGATATTGCCAACACTTCTACATTTTTACATCATTGAATATAGTTTTAATTTTTACGGATTATAGCGAACTACCTTTGTTGTTTACCAATGGTATTACATTTGCTTAACACACAGTTTGATATTATTATTATTATAAGTTTTTTCATGGATTTTTTGGGTGAAAGATGATGATATTGTGAAGAAGAAGGTGATGCTCGTTGAAGAGAATGATGATGATGATGGTTTTTTTAATAACAATGTGTAGTATGATTTTTATAAATGCTTGGTTTGTTTTACAATGATGTAATACACATTTTTTGTTGATGTTTTGAGGCATTTACAGATGTGTAATACGAATGTATAGATGTTGTTAATTTAAATAATGATAAAGAAGAATAAAAAAACAAATAAAACTGGTGGGGGAAGGCCTCGAACCCGTGACCTCTTGCCCAAACCCAGATGACATAACCAGTTGACCACCTATCTCTTTTGTGTTTTTAAATGAAATTAAAGTGTATTTAATGTATGAATAACCTTCATCAGCTTCTTCCCCAAATCATCCTACATAAACTGTAACCCTACCCTTAGATTAATAAACCACGATTCAACATAATTAAGCCACGAATTTATGGGGCTTTTGAAGATTTCAACACAAGGATCAGAACGACATAACAAAGAAAGACTCACAATGCGTTTTGAGGTTCGAAACTTTGATGTGCAGGTCCGAACCTTTGAAGCCGATTACCATTCCTTTATACGCGATTATTATGTGTTTTATTTGTGGGTTTTTGAAGATAACAAGTGTAGAAACGAATGGGAAGGTTAATTTATATGATCAGTTCAACTAACATAACGTTTCAATCGGTTTTAAGTTTTCCGATCGGTTACATAACACATGATTAAATACCAGGTTACAACTGGTTAAAAGCTCGTTTGACATTTTCAAACTTGAGTTTCCCAGCCTGAACAGTCCCTGAACCCAACACCTTACCTTTTGAATCATTACCAAAGGATATACCACCCCCTCCATGAGCTAAGAAGTCCAGAAGAAGGGCTCTACATCCTGTCATGTGCCTGGAGCCTCCACTATCTACATACCAAAGACTATCTAAGCAAGCAGAAGCTCCCTACACATTAGTAATGGATCAGTTTTGGTGAGTGTCCAAAGCGAAGTTGGCTTTGGATGGGTCCACAGACTTTTCAGCCTTAAGTTTAGGAAGATGACCAGTGGTTTGAACTAGTTTTTGGACCAAGTTCAACAACTGTTGCTAACCATTTGCCAGTGCTTGGATGTCAACACTTGGTGCAACAGATGTTTGATCACTTCCTGCCAGATGATAGTAACCATAGGGATTTCTGTTCACTCTTGGTTTAGAAGGCCTCTTAGGTTCTTCATAAACATGTGACAGATTATGACAAGGTGGTTGTCCACATCCTCTTGGGTACTTGTTGGTGGGTGGAGCATTTGTTACTTGAACATCCCTGGAAGCAGATGTTTCTAGACTTTTGGTAACAGATGTATGGGCTGGAACATAAGTCTGTTTGTGTTTTCCTTTTGAAGTACTCACCACCTGACTTGCAAGAGTTTTAGCCTTGTACTCCTGTATTTTGACATCAAAATTTTTGAGATACAAACACTCTTTGGTTTTGTGATTCTTTTTACCACATATTGAGCATGTGGTCTTAAAATCACATACACTTGTTCCTTTGTTGATATCATATGCTTTTAGAAGAAAACAGTTTTTAGTAACATGATTCTTCTTTTCATAGAAATCACAGAACAAGTGGACAGACTTTTCTTTCTTCTTCCCTTTATCAGCCTTCTTTTCAACAGATGTTTGATCATCTGCCGGAAAGTCTGTTAAAGGAATGACCTTTGCCTATGGTGCTTTCTTACCATCAGGGGTTTTGAAGTCAACTTGTTTGAAGTTTTCAAGAGTACCACACTCATTAGACCAAGTAGGTTTAAATTCATATTTTTCAAGTTCGGTGAATGATGAGGAACCTTCTAGTTTTTTAAGAAAAATTTTCTTACCATTGGGTTCAGTGATTTTAATCTCTTGACCCTCCAAATTAGTTGGTACTACCTCAACTAACTTTTGTTCCCTTTTGTCAGCGTTTTCAAAAGCTGGAGGAGTGGTTCCAAAACCAAAACCAAACTTCACATGACTTTTGGTTTGTTTGTTGAGGAGCATCTCAAAACCTTTACATGATTCCACCCATTTTTCACATTCAACTTGGGTGGCCTCAAGCTCCTTTTTAAAACTATGATATTTAGTTATCATAGTTTGGAGCTGGTCTTTGGTTATAGTTGCTTCATGTTTTAAGCTACTGATTTCAGATTCTTTTTCAGTCAATTTTGATTTTAACTCTTTTGAAAGTTTTTCAAATTGAACTTCATCATCTAAAATTTTCTTCCTAAGGTTTTCATTCACCTCTTTAATGTTAGCAAATGCTATTACACATTTGTCTGAACACAGATCTTCTAGAATTTGAGGAGATACCTTAGCAGCAGCCATCAATGCACAATCACACTTACACTCACAATCATCAGATGTACCCCAGGGATCTGAGAGATTCACTACCTCTTCTTCAGATTTTGTATCTGCAATTACTTCATAAACAATATCATTAGTCACAATATCAGATTCAGTTACCACATCCTCAGATTCAACTTCTTCAACCATAGCCATGAAACAAAAATTTTCTGGTTCATTTTCAGCTTTGGCCATAAGGGCAAAATTTTCATCTGCTAACTCATCTGGTAGACTGCTCCAGTCAACAAAGCCTTGTGTAAAGAAACTCTGTTGACTGGTCTCTGCAGGAGCAGGGGGTGGAGCAGCAGTCATTGGCACTTGTGCCTGAGCAACAAGGGTTTACACATAGTGAATCTAAGGAACAGTGGTTTGGACATACTGGACGGGAACAATGTTTGAGGACTGTGCAATATGAGCAGTGTTTTGCACATTTGGTCCAGGGGTATTATGGGAAACTTGATAAGTGTTGGTCTGTGGGCTTTGATTTGGATAGGTAATCATATGTGTACCATGTTGACTCCTACATTCCCTAGAAAAATGACCAAGTCTGTGACATTTATAACACTTAATCTTTGATTTATCCAACCCCACCGTTGACCTGCCAGTCAACCCTAGAAATCTTCTGCCAGTTTTCTTGTAAAAATTGTTAGTTCTTACACTAAGCAGAGCCAATTGGTGCATAATGTCCATTTCTTCCAAATCATCAGGGTCAAAATACTTTAGGTCATCATACTCAAAGGATATGTTATCAGATGCCTGGATATCACCACCACTTGCTGTAAAAGCATAGTTTGGTGAATAAGAATCAGAGTTAAAACCTGAAGTTATGTCAATGAAATGATCATAACTCTGATCCTTATTGTTACCAGGCACCTCATCATGACCCAAAAGTGTTGTATTACCAAATACATAATCATCAGACACTTTTCCAGAGTCCCGGAGCTTCTTTTTCCGGTTAAGCTCTCTCTCATAGGTCAAGAGCTTACCATGAAGCTAGGTCAGTGATAGGTCCTCAAATCCAATTGAGTTTCTCATAACTATAGCAATAGTGTCCCATTTGTCTGGTAATGATCTTAAAAACCTATGGTTCAAAGTTGAATTAGGGTAAGTTAGACCAACCAGTTTTAGTTCACTAATGAGACAGTTAAACCTCTTAAATTGTTGAGTTAATGACTCTCCCTTTACATGACTGAATGTTTCATATTGTTAGTTAAGTATTTCACGGTTGTTTTCAATAACCTCTTCAGTCCCACCAAATTGTTCTTTCAATGCATCCCACAACTCCTTTGCACTGTTACAGTGTAACAGCCCAGCATAGATATCATTGGGTAGAGCCATGGCCACATTACTAAAGGCCTTGGCATCTAACTCAATTTTCTGAAAATCCTGGTCGGAGTAGTTTTCAAGTTTCTTAGGCTCTTGAACCTTGGGATCTTCGGTACTCGGCACCATCGGAACATGTGGTCCGAAGATAACCGACTTCCAATACCCAGTGTTCTATTGAGCTAGAACATGGCTCATCCGACGTTGCCAGATATTGTATTCAGATCTGACAAGCATCGATGGCTTGTTGTTCGTGCCAGTGTTTTGTGGATCGTGATTGATTGAAGCCATTCTCTTATTGTTTCTAAAACAAAGTGTGCTTAAAAACGGTTGAAACGAAAATAAACTATTACTCTGTTTTCAATCCGACAAACAAACGATATCAATAATTGTGAGCTGATCTGTTTATATTAAATTGATTGGTTAGATCGAATTTAAATGACCAAGCTCTGATACCAAGTGTTAGGATCTGAGTTTGATTGTTTTGATTGTTTAAGTAATATGAGTAATGAAAGAAGTAGATTATAAATGGAAAGTGCAGCGGAATGATAAACTGTAAAACAAAACAAGAGAATAATTGTTTTTCAATCGAATGCTTTCATATATCAAATGATTACAACGATTATACAAGTACTCCCCCTCAGCCTGATCACTCTATGAATGTTTGTCTAAGAGAATGTTTTTAAGTGATAAATAGAATAGTAATGCACTGTTCTATTTATAGACAATATAAACCTCTGATGACCTTGGCTGACGTCACCTAAGACAGTGACCTCTAACAGAATAACAACATAAAACATCTAATGATACAAATAACTGTTACATTGGAAAACTCTGAAAGGCAAACAGCTTATAGGAAACCTCTGATGGTCTTGAATCATCTGTTGGAGCCTAAGTGCTGTTGGTTCCAACAGACCTTTAGTCTTCAGTACTTTGATCAGCAGTTGTTCTTCATCAGACCATTGATCAGCGGTTGTTCTCTAACATTTGTTATCAATCAGACCTTTGCAACAGTAGTTGTTAGGGTACAACAGATGTTAGGGTTAACAGTCTTTTGGGAGAAGCAACTTGTAAATGCTGTTATTATTAAGGATCAATTGTGTAGAATATTTTGGCTTTCCAATCATCTGTTCTTCTCCAGGTCAGCAGACCTAACATATCTGGTCTAGAAGCAATTAGATACAAAAGGGAACCTATCATACATCTATACATGGTTTGATCAACCTGTTTTCCTTGATCAACTGGTTCAACTTGTGTGGTTGGTGTCATGGGAGTGGAACATGATTTACAGTCTTATAAAGAAAATTTGTTTAATAATTCTTTAACATATTTAGATTGATGTATAAAAGTTCCATTTGTTTGTTGTTTAATCTGCAGTCCCAAAAAGTACTGCAGTTCTCCCATTGTACTCATCTCAATTTTTTATTGCATGAGTTTCTTAAATTCATCACACAATTTTGTGTTTGTTGAACCAAATATGATATCATCAACATAAATTTGAACAAGTAAGACATGATTTTGACTGGCCCAAATAAGTCCATATGGAGTAGTTGAAGACATGTAGTTGTTTATTATTCTTCAATAGACTTATAGGAGGACTTATGTTGGTTTCCCTTTAGACAGGATACACAGTGTTCTTGACACTGGTATACTTTCAAGGGTAGACCTCTGACCAAGCCCATTTTAGTGGCTTTATTTATGGTTTTAAAGTTCACATGGCCAAGTCTCCTATGCCTGAGATCAGTCTCTGAAGTTGATGCCCTTGAGAAGTAACAGGCAGTGTTGTTCAGTACTTTGTCCTTTTCAATGTCCACTGCATAGACATTGCCACATCTTTTGGGAATCAACAAAGTATGATCTTCAATGATCTTCTCTATCAACTTCTGCGCTTCTGGTGATATGATCTTTCATGTTGTCTTTGTGAAAAAGGAAGAATATCCTTTATCACACATTTGTGACACACTAAGCAAGTTGTACTCAAGGTTTTCAACCATATTGACCTTGTCAAACTGTATTTTGCCAGAGGAGACATTGCCATGTCCTAGCACATATCCCTTGGCATTGTTCCCAAAGGATACAGATCCTTCTCTTTGACTGATAAAATTGTTTATCAGGTATCTGCATCTTGTCATGTGCATTGAGCCTCCACTGTCAACATACCAAATGCTATTTAAGCCTATGGAGACCCTCTACACAAAGTAGCAAATTAGTTAGATTTAGGAACCCAAGCCAATTTGGCTTTGGGTTTGCTCTTGAGAACATGAACAGTTTGTTCTTGGCCAATTTGAGGAATCCATGTCTTTTTGGCAATGGATTTTTCTTTAAGAGCAATGGTGGTATCCTTTTGAGGACCACCATCAACTTTGGTCATCAGTAGTTTTACCATATTCATGAGATCTTTAATCTCAGCAGTTTGTGAAACTGCTGATGACGTAGGTCTAACTACTGACAGAGAATTTTGAGAAAAAAGACTTTTGTTGAGATTTCATCTTTTTCTGAGAAAAGGTGTTGCTAAGTTGTTGTTTTTTGGGAAAGAAAGTTTCTTCAAAATCATTTTTGAGTTGTTTTCCCACAACCAGCTGTGAAATCTTCTTGTTATGCTGATTTCCTTTTCTATATCTACAAAATTCTGTTTTGCGGTTAAACAGACTACAAATTTCACATTCTTTTGCCTTCTCATTTTCATTTTGAGATGTTAAAGGCAAATTTCTGACAGTCTTGATTTGATTTAGGTCATCAGTAGTTTTCAGGTTCTCAACTTCTGATGTAGATGAAACTACTGATGGCTTAATGTCAGTTTTGTTCAGTACTTCTGAAGAACTTTCTTTTTCAATTTTGAGAAAGTTCTCATGAAAAGATGTGCATTCTTTCACTTTAGAAGTTTGATTTTGAACTATTCTACTCCCATCATCAGTAGTTTTGGGAGTAAAATCAGTTGGTGTTTCAGTGTGATTGTACCCTATGCCAAACCTAACATTTGATACACTTTGTTTGTTAAGCAGCAGGTGGTACCCTTTACATGACTCAACCCATTTTTCACATTCAACCTTGGTGTCAGCAAGCTCTTTTCTGACATTTCCTAGGTCTTCTATCATGATTTTAAGTTATGCTTGGATTTCAATAGCATTATTTGTCAATTTAGAATTTTCCTTTCATTTTGCAGCAAGTTTTCATTCTAAATCACATTTTATTTTAGTGTGTTTTCTTTCAGAGTCATTGGCTTTGCCTTGTAAATGCACATTAGTCTCTCTTATGAGAGAAAAAGATTCTTTGTATGAATTTGAACAAAATTTTGTCAAAGATTCTTTTAATAACTGAGATAAGGCAGACTTAGAGGTGCAGCCCTCAAATGCCATCAAGGCAAAATTCTTTCTGCCATTATCAGGTTCTTCTAGTTGATGTCAAACATTTTGTTGTGTGCATCAGAATTGCATTCAGATGTGTCAAAAGGAAGACTGCTCCAGTCAACATACCCTGAAGTAAAAAGACTTTGTTATGAGGGTTTTTGAGTTTGTGGAGGTTGTTGAGCATTTGTTGGGCTCTTCATTTGTTGAGCAGGCATCTGTACATATTGTATTTGTGGCACATATTGGATTTGTGGAGCTTATGCCTGTACAAAATGTGCAGTTCCCTGTGTTCCATTATTCCTAGTATAACTAGGGTTAAACTGATTTCCAGACTGTGGTTGGATAAAGCTAGAGCTTCTACACTCTCTAACAAAGTGTCCCAACTTCTGACACTTGTAACATCTAAGTTTAGATTTGTCAAAACCAACTTTTGTTGAACTATACAGTCCTGGAAATTTCCTTCCTGGCCTTTTGTAAAATTTGTTAGTTTTTATACTTAACATGGCCAGTTGGTGTAAAATGTCTATTTCTTCCAAGTCATCACTGCTAATAAATTTTAAGTCATCCATGATAAAACACATGTTATTAGCAGTTTGACTATTTTCATCATTGTCATAAGCTATATATGATATTTTAGATGAGATCCCAGTAGTTATGTCAATGTGGTCAACAGATCCAAAATTATTTGAACAAGAAGGTGAGTCTTGTCCTAAAAGTGATGTACTACCTGGTACATAGTCATCGGCTGTTTTGCTAGAATTTTGCAACTTTTTCTTTTGATCTATTTCTCTTTCAAAAGTTAGGGATCTCCCATGTAATTTTGTAAGAGTAAGGGAGTTAAAGTCTGGTGTAGATTAGAGAACTATAGAGTAAGTTTCCCATTTATCTGGTAATGACCTTAAAAATCTATGTAGCATAGATATATTTGTGTAGGTCTGACCATTTAATTTCAACTCAGAAATTAATGAGGAGAATCTTTCAAACTGTTGTGTCAAAGTTTCCCCATTAATATGAGTAAATGTTTCATATTGCTGAGCAAGGATTTCTCTGGTGTTGGCAATCACCTCTTCAGTTCCTCCAAACTGCTCTTTTAGGCAGTCCCAAAGCTCTTTGGCACTTTCACAATGTAAAAGTCCAGAGTAGATTTCATTTGGGAGAGCCATTGCCAACATAGAGAAAGCCTTGGCATCAAGCTCAAGTTTAAGAAAATCTTCATCTGTGTAGTCTTTTGGTTCTTTTGGTATTTCAACTTTAGTTTCAAGATTTATATTTACTGGTTTATGGGGTCCATACATTACAGATCTCCAACAACCAGTGTTTGTTTGAGACAGAGTATGTGCCAGCCTTTTTTGCCATATGTTATATTCTGAACGAACAAGCATAAGAGGCTTATTGGCAGATCCAGTATTATGAGGATCCATTTTTTAGAGTATTGATTTGTCAAGTTTCTCTCAAAGTGATGGATGTTGAAAAAGTGAACTTTTATCCTTTATTGAATATCAATAAGAACATGTGTCTGATTCTCAATTTGTTAGATTGATATTTGATCAAATAAACCAGTGCTCTGATACCAATTGTTGGATCAGTTAGCTCTTTAACAGTTGTTTGTTTATGAACACTTATGTGTTTGTAAGTTTATCAAAGCAGCTTGCATAGCGGAATAAGTGAAGTGTTCAATTATAAAGTTTCACTTTCAAAAGGAGTTATTACTCCCCCTGGATGTAATGAACTAAAGACGGTTAATGAGAATCTAAGCAATTGAATGTATATGATAATAAATATGTAAAGAGAATCTCAGATAAGAAATGGTATTTCAATTTAAAGCCTTTGAAGGATTTCAGTTTAATTAAATCGATCTCTAAACTAGTGGGATTAACCCATCTATTTATAGAGGAACAGATACATGTAACTTAACACAAAAGCAATCCTACAACAGGTTGTAGTCTTGGAACTTGTACAAAAGATAAAGTAATATTATAATACTAAACTACTGAAACATAAGGCGGTGGAAAGATTCTGTTACAACTGCTGATGAGTGACAAACTACTGATGAGTAGTTTGTCTTCAGTAGTTCTTCAGTTTGACTTGTCTGGTTTGACTTCAGAACTTCTGATCTTTAACTCTTCAGTACTTGTTGAATCCTTCTTCAGTAGTTTCTTCTTCTTTCTTTAGTAGTTTCATACTTAGCATATTTTGGCAGAAATTGGAATTAGACTAAGGTTAGCAAAAGAGGTTTCTTCAATCCTTTTTGTCCTTACATGGTTTGTCACATTCCCTGGTAAAGTGTCCTCTCGTACCACAGTTGTAGCACGTCACCTTGCTCTTGTCGAACCCGAACCTTGTGTTGTTTATCAAGACATCTCTTCTCCCCGTTCGATCCATGTATTCCTTGGCTCTCCTAACCACACTTGCGAAGTGCCACTGGATGTCGATCAAATCCATTTCATCCTTATCAATCTGGGCATAATCCTCTTGAGTTAGATGAGGATTCCCAATCTGCCCCGCAACTAACCCACTGTATGAATTGACTAAGGTAGACAGTAGAGCCATATGTTCATGAGCTAGCTGTACAGTCACCTTCTCACATCCTGCTGTGTTCAGCAGCTCTGCAATAGGATTTGTACTATATCCTCCACCTTGACCTGAAGTGGAAGCACCTCCATAACCCGAACTTGATGCACCACCGTATCCTGAAGATGAAACACCACCATACCCTGACATTGAAGGACCGCCAAAGTTTGATGTTGCCTGCACTGGTGCTGCATGATGAGCATAAGGATTAACACCAAATTGGTTAGTATTATAAGATAAAGGATGCTGATTTGTTTGTCCCAAAGGATAAACTGGAGGAGGAATATCTTCTGGGGGACCATAGTTGTCGAAAGCGAAGACAGGATCCTGATTCAGAACAAAGGCTGTCTGAGGTTTGGATCCAGCTACGCTCACATCTTGAAAAGTTGTCCCATAGTAGATGCTCGGATTCTGAGGTATGAACGCCTTGTTCACCCTCCTGATCTCGTCAATCTCCTTGCTTTCTAGCTCGGCCACAAAATCATTGATGGAGATCGTCTGATAAATATTATTACCCTTCTGGATGTCAAGCCACTGATGCCAATGTGGAGGAAGAGCATCCGCAAAATTCCACAAGTTCTGCTGATGTGTCATGTGTAGACTACCCCATACTGATACATCTCTGACATCAAGTGATAGTATCGCGCTGTCAAATCCCGCAACGGCTCGTTTCTTATGGCAGAGAAATTTTTGAACTCCTTTCTAAGTTGATCCATCTTGATCTTTCTTGTCTTCTCATTTCCTTCATTCTGTTCAGCTAACGCAAGCCACAACATCTGCGAAGTCATGCACGAAGCAAACTGGTGCAAGATGTCTTTTGGAAGGGCTTGTGTTAAAGCTGCCATCGCCATCTTCTTATAGTTGTACTTTCTGCATTGATCATATATCATTGCTTCTAAGGAGATAGGAATGTCGGTGTTCTAAATTATCGGCCTGGTATACCCGTTTTCTATCGCTGCCCATACTAACCTGTCAATACCCTCTACGTGTGTCTTGAACCTTCCTTTCCAGGAGTGGTAGTCGGCCATAAACTGAAGTTCAGGTGCTCTATTGGAACTACCAGTTTCTAAGTCACTGAGGAGTACCGAAGATAGATGTTGTGTTTGTTGAGTTGCAGCGGCTGTGAGTGCCCATGGGTTACTGTTTATCATTTGCTATTGTTGGGCACGTTGTTGAGCCGAAAGCGCCCACGGATTGGTTTCGGCAACATTAGCTTGGTGTTGCTGTTGTTGCATCCGTTGCGCGTTGCGCTTGGCTGAGAACTGCCAAGGATTCATTGGTACATTCATTTGATTGTTCATTGGTTGATTATACTATTTTCTAGGTTGATTCAGATGTCCCCACGGGTTTGCCATGTGTTATGGTTCGATAAAAGTCCGATACTTAGGCAAATTTTGGTTACAGCACTGTTTCACACGAGTAGGGAATAACACATGATTAGAACACATGAGAAGGGATGTAATCGTGTGTGTTTTAGGAGATTTGAAGGCTACTCGCGTGAATAGTTGAGCAATTAGCAAGTTTCAGGCAATTAGGGTTTGGGGGCGATTAGAAACCTAATCGCGTGTAAAGGACACGAGTAGATTCCTAGTCGTGTGAAATAAGGATTGATTGCAAAAACCTAATCGCCTCTAAGGTTGCTAATCATTTCTTGCAGGCCTGAGATGAACTTTTGCATGAAAACCATCATTTTTGCTTCAAAATCTATCAATAACACTGTGTTTGATTCCCAAATGATTAGGAAAGTTGTAAAAACACTTTTGGAACAAACCCTAATAAAAAAACACACGTTTTTAACCATTAAAACACACTTAGATTTTGAAAAATGATGTTTTTATCAAAACCACAAAGTTTCAAAGTTTCAAAACAGGTTTTTGCATAAAAATGACAACTTTCAATATGAAAACCCACTGTTTTGAATTCGTTTTGCTATCAAAACACTCGTGATAAGAGCCAAAGCTCTGATACCACTTGTAGGATCGACTTTCGGACAACCCGACAATCAAAAGCTTCAACGTTTAGTGTGCGGAATCCACCAAACGTTGTTCGTACAACAAAACGATGCGAAACTATGATAAATGAAGAATCAACACACATAAAAGTAAGGTTAAAAGGTTGTATGATTGATTAAAATAGAGCTCAGGTGTTTACAGACAATCTCAGAATTTTAGACCTAGGGTAGCGTGCTAGGGGAATGTGTGATGTGACTGCTTTATCATTAGGGCAATGATTGGAGGCTTTTATACCTGTCCCACTCGTCCAGGGCCCTCGGGGCGAGTAGAACCACAACACACGAGTAGAACCACAACACGCGAGTAGAAGGGGAGATTAGGACTGTACTCGCCCTAAACGACTTGATTCCCAGGCGAGTAGAAAAGCTACTCGCCCCTAAGAGAGTTCTACTCGCCTGTTACTGCCAAACATGCCAAAAACGACTTGTAAACACACCCAAGCACCCGTAATCCATACCAAACATCACCTATACTAGGATAGGGACATCGTGTACTAACACAAACCGTGCGAATGAGTCGTTTCCCATGCGAATGGGATTCCAAATTCCCATTCGCATCTACTGTCATGCGAATGAGAAGTTTTATCTTGTCATTCGCACCCACGACCCCAAGTAGCTATTTTAACATATGTTAAAACATAAAATCACCTAATCATGCATTCACAAGTTGTTAATTAATCGTAGAACATGTAATACTTGATAAGTTATAATTTCACCAATAACGGGACTCAAGACTTATGGGTATATGTGTATTTTCCCAATGATTCCCCAAATCATTTAACTATGGGCAATTGTAGACACTATGCAAGTATGAACTAACTCCCGATAATTCCCCGAATCATCGAACCGACTCAAGGAACCCAGTTAAGTACGTTATGTAAAATGTTTTGCTAAGGTAATCTTTTATGTTGGTAAAAGTACTAACCTAAGTTTGCCTAGTGTCATAGTAAGAGGATAGTAAGTTACAAATTCTGTCTCGATAGGACATGTATCTCTATTACTATGAATTTCATAAATGAAGTAGTTAATGGTGAGGTTACCATTATCCTTTTTGCAGTGACGAATCTTGTATGTGTTCCTAAGAAAAGGAAATTGTCCATTTTTCGGGCCGGTTAACCAGCGTCATCTGCGTTCGTGGGCGTGGATGGCCTTTTGCTATTGAGTTTACCCAAATGATCAGGCTTTCGTTTGTCGTTAAAAAAATCAAGTGACACGATACTCAAGTATTTTGACCCATATCTACTACACGTCCATCCAAAGTAGTTCCCCTAGTAATCTGGAACTTGTTATGTTCACAAAACATCACTGTGTAGTTTGCAGCATCAGTCTTGATTTTCTCAAAATCCTCTGCTTCTTATGGTGTCAATGGACCAGAACATTTTAATTAACTTTTTTGTACGTTCACAAATCTTTTCATTAGTTATTTAATAATGATTTATAAGCAAGTAATGATAAGCTTATCACTACCCTTCAAAACCTTACATAAATTGTTCAGTTGCCTTAGTCTTGTTTTCACATGTAGACTTAGAAGAACATTTGACACATGAATTGCAACATGAACTTTTGTTTGTATTTATGATGACAAAAACTGAAACTATGTATTCTCACCAACTTTTAGTTGACCCCCCATCTTTTCCAAACTCAACATTTTCATAAAACAATAATGATGCATGAAGACTAGAGTTTTATTCTTGGAGTTTTTATTTGATGTTTGGAATCATGTAGTTCATTTGATGTAAAACTTTTTTTTGTACATTCACAAATCTTTCATTTACAAATCTTTTCAATAGTTACTCAATAGTGAATTATAAGCAAGTAATGATAGGCTTATCTCTACCCATCAAAACCTCATATAAATTATAAGCATGTCATTTCACTACTTATGTCTTATTCACAGTTAATACAACGTAATCAAAGCCAAACGCTAATTTTACCAAAAACTATGTAAACAAAACAACCTTTAAAACTCTTAATAGTAATAGTAATAGTAATAACATTAACAATTATAATAATCTTCGATTTAGAAAAGAAAGAAAATGGTGGGCGAAGGAAAAAGGCATCAGATGATGCAAAATCTGTTCGGAGGCCAATCAGAAGAAGACGAGGTTGAATCGGACCACCAATCCAACCCACAACCCGATTCTCCTTCTGACCGTGTTTTTTTACGCCAAACATCCCGAAACCATTAATTTGCACAGCAGCAGATTTCTTACATCCTTTAGCAGAAGGAAACGTGATCCCTTTTGCCTCCGCCGCTGCTGTAAGCAGCTGGGTATCATGAGCCACCTTAGCTGCACGTTCATAAGCTAGAGCCACTTCATCTGAATGCAATTTAGAGTTGGGTTCTGTTGAAGTTGGAACAAGGTTTGTGAAAACTTCCCCAATTGAGCTTCCTTTCTCTAAATCCATGACGAAATTAGTTGAAACAAGCACGGTTTTACCTGAAATCCCAACATTCGGTACCAAATCTTCCAAATTTGTGGCTGAGAGCAACATATTAGCTCTTTTTCTCTTTTTTCAGCGCCGCACCGTGAGAAACGTGGGTTTTGACCACCAAATGATGAAAATACAAGCATAAGAGGAAAACCGTAAGAGGGGTTAAGAGAGATGATTAAGTAGTGAATTGACATGTTTGCCCCTCACGTGAGGGGCATGTCTTAGGTAACGGGGTTTTTTTTAACATGAGTTACCCTAAATGACATATGGTGTAACAAATTAACGAAAGAAATGACATAAGGAGTGAAAAATTTACATAAAGGACATAGGATGCAATTTGACTAATAACTAAAGGACAATTTGAATAATTCACTCTTATTTAAATGGCAAACACCCCTTAATCTACTTATAAAATGCATCTATTGCATACTATATAGGACTCGAAACCCACCATTTTGATAGGGAAGAAAACTTGGTATCACTAAACCAAGAGGCCATTAACAACTATGCACTTATAACCAATAAACTATTGGTTTAAAAGTATCTAGCAACAAAATATAAGAAATTTAAATTTGTGATATATAACCCACATTAAAACTAGATATTATTTGAGAGAGGCTTGAATCCACTTACCTTGCGAGTTCCAACTTACAAATTATTTGGTGGCTTCTTAATGACTCCATTAAGAGGCTATCTCTGAATCAACAATAGGCAGAGTGTGTTTGGTTAACTTAAAAAATTAAAAGATATTTTTTAATAGTTCTTGAAGCCTAAGTTTTAACTTTTAAAAAGATGTTGCTACATCTCAACATTCAACACAATGTTGCCAAACAACCCTATGGATAAAATATTAATAAGTTACTAGTTATTATAATTTTATTTTAGTTTTATTCTTAAAATTTTAGCAATAGTTAAACAAATGTAAAAAAAAAAAAAAAAATCAGTTATGACTTGATATTGCTATTTTATAAGCATAAAGAAAATGTCGCCTAAAATTCATGCATAATACTTAAATCTGAAAATAGAACACTACAACAAATATTTGAATTTTTTTACTTACTAAAAACATGTATATGTTATAACATTCTCATAGGTATAAATATGTTCATATATATAGCTTAAGTGTGAACAAATATAAAATTCTATAAAAACATTGTGCATATAATTTCAGAAAAAATAATACCTAAATACTGGGTTAGGATCAAATACACAGTGAAAGAAAAATAGAAAATCGTAGGAAGGGTATTAAACGGACTCCGATTGAACTCATTCAAGTGGCATTGGAGCCGTCTCATTGAACCCTACGATCTTAGTTTTTAGGTTGTTGCTTTTTTTGAATTTTAGCTTGTAGTTTTTAGAATTTACGTTATATCATTGTGTCTTTTATGTAGCATTGTATCTTTTTCTTATTTCTATCATTGTGTCATTTTTGTGATATATTGTGTCTTTTTTTTTTTAACATTGTGTTATATTTTTCAGCATTGTGTTATATTTTGTGGCTCATTGTGTCATATTTCGTGATCTATTGTGTTTTTTGTATCATTCTCACTCTTCTCATTTTTGTTACACTATGTAGGATAACTTGACCCCGTAAATACTAACAAAAGTGTTAAATTTGTAACTTCCAATTGTTCATTTAAGAATAAATATACCGTTACCAAATAAATACGAACAAAAATTGTCAAGTTGTTTTCATAGACCTAAAATAGAAGACAACAAAATCATGATTCAACCAAATAAGATTACCTTAATCAAAATGTTGTTAAGTTATGTAAAAAAATTATCAATCTAGATAGTCATGATATGTAGAATATTGTAGTCACAAGAAGCATGTCCGAAATTAAGAAGCAAGTAACACGAAACACAAAAAACACAAAAGAGCTTATGAAGATGAGAAACAAGCAATTAACTTTCGTTTAAAGCTTGGTTACTTATTCTTAAGCCCTCATTTATGATGACATTGTTTAGTTGGCTATATAGACGTAGGCTATCTTGTTCCTAACCGCGAGTGCGATTATGTATACCACACCAATCGACTGATCCTAAACTACACTAACTAGCATACACTAAGTACAATCTGGCGGTGTACTATCAGGGGCGGATTTAGCAAGAGGCGAACGGGTTTAGGCGAACCCATTGGGTTTTCGATTTTTAGTAGAAATATATAGGAAAAATGAGCCATGAACCCATAAGAATTTTGGTAATGAACCCATTGCTATATCATTTGAGTGTCTTAATGGTTAAGTTTCTCCCCCATTAAATTATAGTTCTCCGGTTCGAATCATGCAGTCCGTAACTAATGTTAAACTATTCGTAAGCTATACTCACAAACATAAAGCAAGGGCCTGTTAATCTGTTATAGTGGAAACTTTATCAACTCAATATCCCATTTAACTTGAAAAGGGTTGTTGATAATATTAGTTGTAGTTGAGGTTTTAAGAATGGGTGGCATTAATCTTGATCAGACATTGCAGGAAGTTAAGGTTTATCGATACATAAACAATTAGTATTGAGCAGACATTTAACTTCATAGTAATAATATTGTTCCATACTTAATTATTGTTTTATGAAATTAGCAGACTAGTGCTATAATTATTTGTCTCACTCAATTGATTTCAACATTAATAGCCTTAAAAAAAATAAATCAAAAGCAACCAATGTTAGCTTAGGTTAGGAAATGTTGCCACTTTTGTTGATATAAATAAGCACATATAATGCTCCAGGGAACTGGTGGATTTTGGATGCACACAATTATAATAGACATAATGCTGCAAAATCTTTTAAACAAACATATGATGAGCTATGAGAATTCCTATAGAATCAAGGAATAAAAAAGTGATGGATTAGGAGAGTCCTAATAAAGCAAAAGTGAGTGGAAACTCGTGATCGATCATGCCGTAACATTAAGCATACTATCTAAACATAAATTAAGCTTTATCGTTCAACAAACATTTGATGAACTAATCGACCCGAATCGCCAAACCGACCCGGAAACTTTTATGCCCGGTCCTATGAAGTTGAAGTATCCAAAAACAGTGAACCCATTGAAAAATATTCCTGGATCCGCCACTGTGTACTATAAATCATTTGTCGAATTATCCAAAGAAACAATCATATGAAAACGCATGCAAACCACATGCATATGATTAACAGTGTTGTTCAAATGTTAACACACAACCATCATTTAGTAGTTAGATAGCCACTTGTTAAATCAATGTTTGATACAGGTATTTGAACAATTACATATATACTAACATATCTTGTTTGTTTGATTCACAAAACAGGAGTAGGGGGTTGGGTACCCGCCCCTTACAAGGTGTTTCACTAGCTTCTTTGAAATACAAAATATAATTAGGGAGTTGTACTGAATTTTAGGCTTGATTTGTTAGGGTTAAGTTATTCTACAAGGCTATAAAAAATGAAAAGGGTGAGAAAGATACAAAAAAAAAAAAACACAATAGATCATGAAATATGACACAATGAGCCACAAAATATAACACGGTGCCAAAAAATATAACATAATGCTGAAGAAAAAAGACACAATGAATTGAAAAAATGACACAATGATAAAAATAATAAAAAGACACAATGATATAACGCATATTCAAAAAACTAGTACAAGCTAAAATCCCAAAAAAGAAAACCTAAAATCTAACGTTAATGCCGTTTGAATGAGTTCAAACCGAGTCCGTTTGATACCTTCCTACGACTTCCTATTTTTCTTTCACTATGTATTTGATCATAACTCTGGTTTGTAAGTTGGTTGATGACGTTGGAAAACAGATTATTTGTCTCAATTTGTCGCAATATGTACAACACCTATGTAACTTCTATGTTACCGGAAACCCATATAAAAATGAAACAATGAGATTTGCTTTTCTTCGTATTAGTTGTGTCAGCATTTGAGTGATGTTACCGGAAACCCATATCATAAATGATGTAATGGGATCTGTTTTTTTTTTTTTTTTCTGAATATTGTTTATGTGAGCGTTTGAGCCACCACACAAAAATATACATGAGAGGTTAAACACTTGTTATCATAACAAGACTAAGTAGTAATATGTAGTTTTTGTAATGCGAACAATACTTGGTTTTATATTTTAAACCGTGTGAGAAGGTAATGGAATTAATGATATTTTGTAGTTTTGTACTCAACATAGAAATCATGATATTTTGAATTTTAACATGAAGTACTTAAACAAATCATACGGTTGTTGTATGTTGACTAACAAATGAAAATGAAAGAGAACAACTCACTAAAAATACCACTGATTTACATATTTTGAGATAAAATAGTTGGACTTACAATAAGCTATCTAAGAGGAATACTTTAGGAAGTTGTTAGGCAACTTCAATCTTAAGGATGATAGGATCAGTTAACAACCAGTCCCTTTCATCACCAATATTGTCTGCTTTGCTTCGATTGGTTGTCTATCAAGAGCTCACAAATTTGCTTTTGGTTGCCCCGGTGGAGACTTCCTATGAGGTCACTCATCC
Source organism: Ambrosia trifida (assembly GCA_028751855.1). NCBI lineage: Eukaryota > Viridiplantae > Streptophyta > Magnoliopsida > Asterales > Asteraceae > Ambrosia > Ambrosia trifida. The sequence goes on from CM054126.1 coordinate 39,166,098, forward strand.
TAATACTGACTTCCCAGGAGGTCACCCATTCTGATACTGCCTACCACCTGAACACGCTTAATTGCGGAGTTCTCCTCTCATCTACTAACATTAAGCCTAAAAACGTGTTGGTGATTTAAAATGCATTGGATTACATATGAATCAAGAATCTCTCATGACCACGGCCGATGTGAGATTTGGTTAGAGTGTCACATGTACAAATAGTCCAACCTAGTCTCCATGTACTAAATTCCCTATTTCATTTCATTTATATCACAACTTTTTAACTAAAAAAACTAAGTATAAGAAAATAAGGATGAAGAAAACATGTTGATAACAATAACCGAAATATTTGAGAGCAGTCACGGTAGCTTCCTCATCCCTCATTTACTCACAGCCAATCACAACCACATATTACATTAAAAATCATTACAGTTTCTCTCTTCGCCACTCACAACCACTTTCAACAAATATTAAAAAATAAATATAGTTTCCAGTTTTCTCCAAAAGATTCCCAAATAACCTCAATGTAACACCCTGAACCATTTTACAGAAACTTGCAGCGGAAAAACCAACCGAAAAATTCTTTTCTTTAATAACAACCTTGAACGTTTTGAAACCGATTCTAATATGTATTTTTGGTGTTACATCTTAAAATATTTCTTAATACATTCTACGTGACTCATCTCCATTTGATTATGTGACCGTGACCACGTACAATCCGCCTCCTCGCTCGATCTCCATCCTTTCCTTGCTTCTCAAGATGGACAAGACATCCTGCATTCACCACAAAACCATTTCGTTAGTTCAATAGGTAACCTCATGTAATCTACTCATGACGCGGAAGTAGCATCCAACAATACTCCGTGATCCTGTCCAACTGCCTTCATTCGAGTTCGGGTGGGTTACCCCGATCCGAACCTCCACGTCTCCTACAATCATACGTACATACCTACGTTTCCTATCATTCACATAACAAAGGTTAATAACCCCACAATATGTCCAAACATACAATTTCCTCCATATAATCCCATAATACATACAAGCATACAATTCCCTCATATAATACCACCATACGTACAAGCATACACTTCCCTCCTATGATACCACAATACATACAAGCATACAATTCCCTCATATAATACCACCATACATACAAGTATACAATTCACTTATATAATACCACAATACATACAAGTATACAATTCACTTATATAACTTACTCTGACCCGTCATGCTACTCTTTCTTCTCCGATCTCTAATACGAATATAACGTTCCATTCCTATACTCAATCTACGCATACTTTCCAACCCTTACATACATGAAACTCTCTCTCTCTCTAACCCGATCATGAGTACCCATATGCACATCACATCTTCCATCTACATAATCATGACAATATACTTACCGTATTTGATACCATCGAACAATGTATCAATTAAACTACACACACTTGTATCAATCTGTACTATGATCATATTTACAAAACCGACATTTCTATTACATGCTACACCCCTACATAGCCTTACACAAGGTCCAACGATGTTAATTGATGCGTTAAATGCAAATGCGGGTCGCACACATAAGCGAAACGTCAACATACGATAGAATGAACAAAACAAAAATGAAATATTCCAGGTTCCACCGTAGGGGAACGGTGCCACCGTACCCCTACGGTGGACCTCAAATCCCAACGGTGGTACCCCTCTGCCCTACGGTGGGAAAACGTTGCAGGGGCCACCGTAGGGGAACGGTGCCACCGTACCCCTACGGTGGACTCTGCACATTCCCATTTTGTTTCTCCTTTCCACCCCTTCTAGACCCATCCACGCCGATCCATTCGAAGCCACGTTTATTCCATTATAAAATCCCATTCAAGCCTTAACCTCGTTATTTACGTTCCATCATCTCACGGTCCTCATACTACTTACAAACACATGTACATGTTAAGATTCATTATCCTAAGTGGAATAAGAACCACTTACCTTATGTCCTCCAAGTTAATGCTTGCTACTTGCCTCCACTTGACCCATTGGCTTCCCATGCTTGAGTCCATCTTTCCTATCCTTCCATATCATCAAGTTCACATCATTGTTAGCATACATGTTCATTCATAAACTACTCATATCCAACTCATATACCACATTGACTTTCATAGGTCAATTTCTAACATGCATACAACATAGCTTCCCACTCTTTTTGATTCGTCATTTCAAGCAATTAGACTCAACAACGTATGTGTCACATAACCAAGCTAACATGTCTCCCGCAAAATCCTAAATCTCACAATCATGCTAGAAAACATACCACATTATTCCCACGTCAGTTGACTTTCCAGAAAGTCAACTTTCAACAATACAACTCCTTTTTACAAACATATGTGTGTATATCAACATACTAGGTCATGTGAATTTCACCATAAGCAACATATTCATATCTCACTAACATACAAGATCATTCATCATACCAATCAAGCATAGTGTACACACTACTAATGCACACTTCTTATGAAATCATACAATCAACTAGATTCTCACATGAATTCTTTCTAAGACACAATCCTCATGTTAACCTACTTTCAATTGTATCCATTATCATACTACTTTCATACTTGTCCAATCTTGCCTACAATTTCACAAGTTAAATTAATCTAGACATTTCATCAAACACTTGGTGTGCATATAACATCTAAAGCACAATGTACAAGCATTTCATGCATACTTTCATAGCTCATAACATAAATCATCCTATTTCTTCCCTACATTACATACCATTCATTCAATAGTTATCAACATAGCAAATCATCACTTTCTTTTCAATGCATTCAATAATTAACCAGGAATGGTCTTGGATTACACCAAGACTAATACCCACTTCCAACATAGGTGTAAAACAATCTAATTAGCACATGAATCAAGCATAGCCTTATGTATTTTCATGAATTATGGTTCCTTTAATGTCTATCAACATCTAGAAACCTCCATCCATCATTGATTCACGTTTTCACATAAATCCTAGGTTTTCATCAATTGTAAAAAACAAACATAACATCATAATTAGTCAAATTAAAGGTACCTTGGTGTATATAACACCTTAGATGACCCATATTTGGCTTCATGCACCATCTTGGCTTATACTTTCTCTTGATTTGGAACTAGAGGTGGAGGAGCAAGGGTTTGGTCTTGGGTTCTTCCCTGATGATCGACATACACAAGAAGTGTATGTTGACATCTTACTTCCCTTATCTATAACCCATTGCTTTGCTCCTTGTCCAATTCTAGTCCCTCTAATTCATCTAAATGCCTTTTGTTATCAAAACTTAACCAACCAAGTTAGTTTCTAGTGTCTTTTTCCCACTATATAAATAATAACATTCAGTAGGTTATTTCCATATTAGAACATAACCATCATTATTATCATCGAAACTCCGTTTTAATATTTGTTAATCACACCTAATGGCGTAATTAAGTAAAACGGATTTTTGGGATGTTACACTCAAATATACCGATCAACAGTAAATTCCCCATTTTTCTTCACTTACAACCCCTCAAAACCACCCCATATAATTTGGGAGCTACTCTCACATAAAAATGAGGAGTTATTGTGAATGCTCTGAGACAAGTGCTCGATTATGAGATTAGACGTGAGATTGATTAAAAAAAACCGTGTGTTTAGGTATGGTATGATATTAAGCAATAATCGATTTGAAACCGTATACCTGGAAAAAAAAAATTGGTTTTAGTTTTCAATTTTTCATTAACACTTTTCTAATAATGACTCATTTTATTAGCTTCATTATATAGAAATGAACATATATGAATTTCATAGTTTTATTTATACTCTGTATGTTATGGGTTATATTGAGGGATTTATATCATCATAAAATTACATATTTTAAATACTTCAAATATTTTATTATGTTAATGGTATTTATTTCATTTATCATATTGTAATTTTTTGTAGTTAAATCATATGATTAAACTGAATTGGTAAGAAAAAGAAACGTATATGAAAATCGTAGCTTTTTTTTAACAATCCAAGGAGTATCCCGATATCCACTAGTTGCAGATATACCAATTACTGGTCATGTATTTCGGCTTATAATCCTTGCAAATACAAGGTTAGGTGGAAATAAGGTGGTATAAAATTTGTTCTTCAAAAAAAAAAAAAAGATACGATTTTACAAACTAGTATATAATTAAAGTTATTGATACTCATCCCAAACATGTTGTACTCGTACAAAATAACTCCATATCGATATAAGTCTTTAAACCATTTAATAGGTTGAACCTAAACATCTAATAACCTTACAGATAATATAAAAAACACTCTCGTCAACCAAACTCTAGTCTCGCTTACTTTTCAATAGATAATAATTACGTGGTTGTAATATACTTGTACGTTTTCCATTACTTCTTGTGTTAATAAAAATAATAAAATATACACGTATATTTCTGTTGTAATATTAAATGATCTATAGCTAAAAATAAAGATTTCAATACATAAAAAGAGTGGCCAAGAAATGACACGGTGTTCATTAAATATTTTGTTACACGCTACCAAAAAGATCATATTAGCATGTTGGTCCTCTCCATCCAAGCATTCTCACCACATTCATATAAATTTTAAAGCTAATCAAGACTTTTGTTCGTAAAAATATAAACATGGATATCGATTCTCGAAGTTGCGTAGAAGAACACGCCGTCACGATTTGGGAAATCAACAGGGATCGACTCACGGCGATGCAACACAAACTTTCGGACACACCCAAACTACTAAGTATCGCGGCTGGCCGAACCACATGTTCCATCTTCAAAGTCCCACAAACCTTAATCAATGTCAATGGTAAATTATACCAACCCACCATCGTCTCTATCGGACCCTTCCATCACGGTGAGCCACACCTCGAGATGATCGAGGAGCACAAGTGGCGGTTTCTCCACCAGTTACTAAACCGAATGAAGGTTAAAGGGATGGTCCTGGAGGACTTGTTGAGGGCCGTGCAACCACTCGAGCTCATGGCCCGAGAGTGTTACTCCATGACCATTCCTTATAGCACTGACGAGTTCATCGAGATAATGGTGCTCGACGGCTGCTTTATAATTGAGCTTTTTAGAAAGATTGGCGAAGTGGTAAAGGCTGAGGACCATGACCCACTTTTTAACATGCCGTGGGTCTTTTCATTTTTCTTGCGGGATCTGATTCGACTAGAGAATCAAATTCCATTTTTCGTACTTGAACGTTTGTTCGAGTTAACGAAAACGTCAAATAGCCCAACGCTAATTTCACTAGCTTTGGGCTTCTTCGATAAGACGGTACAAAGACCCGAGAACGTTCTTGAGAACTACTCCAACATTAAACCCAAACACTTGCTCGACCTTCTTCGGTCGAGTTTTCTTCCACCCGAACTCGAACACCCTACCAAACCCGACAACCACCCACCACCACATATTATTCACAACATCTCAAAGCTCCAACGAGCAGGAATCAAGTTAAAGACACGAGAAGCCGAAAGCTTCCTCGTGGTCGAATTCAAACACGGCGTAATCCACATGCCAACGATAACAATCGACGATTTCATGTGCGCATTTTTATTAAATGCAGTCGCATTCGAGCAATGTCATAGTGAATGCTCAACAATATTTACAGCATATGCTACATTGGTCGATTGCTTGATTAACACATCTAAAGACGTGGGGCTATTATGTGACTGGAACATTATCGAAAACTACTTAGGTACCGAGGCCGAAGTTGCTACTTTTTTCAACAATATGGGAAAGGATATTTCCTTCGATATCGATGAGTGTTACTTGGCTTGGTTATTCGATAACGTGAACCGCTATTATCGTAGCGGGCGGCACTTACAATGGGCGAGTTTAAAATACACGTATTTTAACACGCCGTGGTCGTTTATATCTGCGTTCGCCGCTTTCTTTTTGTTGGTTCTAACCGTTGCACAGACACTTTACACGATCCTTAGCTACACCCGTTCTTCTTGATCGGTTCACGACCATCAAATGTATATCTTTAAGAGCATTGTATACATAATATGATGTTGTTGGTCATTTGTCATGAGTTGAAGTGTTTATAATTATATTATTGAATGAGAATAACATTGAACTCCAACTAGAAAAATGTAAAATTGATATATTGTTGAATGAGAAAACCATAAATCTATTCTCTTTATTGTAGTTCTAAATGTGGTGTGATTGTTAAATATTCAAATTCGTAATTGACAACCAAATAGAGAGATTAAATACATACATGAGTTTGACCATCAAAATTGACATATTCTTGATTTTTATTTTTCAATGTGAATGAGAATCCTTCATTAAACACAAAAGTAACCGTAACAAATTACAATAAAATAGAGGTATACGGATAACAGGCTGCGTCGCTATCCCCTTTTGAATTGTGAACCATACTCTGCTAAAAATAAACCATTGGTTCCCTAAGGTTGGGAAATTACTGTGAACGACCTTTTGCACACGATCCAAAAAACGGATAGCCTCGGAAGCGAAGGACCTAAATGTATCAAAAGTGAAGAGCATGAACACGTGTTAATTCTCCGAACAGGTTGTTTCATGTTTAACAACCATCTTAGAGTCCGCATTCAAGAAAAAACAATAAATCAAGGCTTAGAGTGGTTATAAATTTTGTATGAATTGTTAAACATTCGAAATTCCCAATTGACAACCAAATAAAGAAACTAAATAGACACATAAGTGGTCAATCCCCTTACGGTGGAGTGGCACCCTCCTTACTTTTCTTATGGGGGGTAGGGAGTTCAAGTCCTACTGGCACCAAAATGTTGCCGGAGGACTGGGTTTTACCGCAATGGGCCTTCTGGCGGCGGATTTTCCTCGGGAACTGGTGTGAAATTACTAGTAGACCCGGGTTACTCTCGGAGTACTCCTTTATCCAGTGGGTACTTCAAGAATGCTTGGGATTGATTTGTTGACCGTTAAAAAATACACATTGTAACGCCCCAAATATCCAATTTGACTAATCACACCATTACGGGTGATTAGCAAATAATAAAACAGGATTATACGGTAAAAATGAGGGTTGTATTTCTAGAAGAAATATAACTACGTTAGTGAAGTTAGTTAAAAGAGGACAAATAACCCACTAACACTTAACCAAGTTAAGTGTGTTTGGTGTTATTAGATCATGGAGGGGTGAAAGGTGTAAAATGGGCAAACTTGCGTGTTAATATTATAGTTAAAAGATAAACACACACACATAAGGTGTGTTGGTCAAAAAATTTCACAGGAGCTTCAAGCTCCAACACATACAAACCCTAAACACTCAAGTCTTGCTCAAATCCAAGCCATGGGAGCCCTAAATTCGTGCATGTTGAAGGATTATTAATTATCTAGCTTCAACAAACCAAGAGGTAACCTTGGTTTTCTATTTTATGGGGTTTCTAAGATTATGATAATGTTGAATTTGGGGGTTTTGGCAAAATCGTGGAGTTAATGATTAATAGAGGTTCCTCTAACCTTAGGGTACCTCAATAATGCTTAATTTGGTTAGGAATAACAATTCATAGAGATGATTGTTATAAAATGTGAAAAATATGGGTTATGGCCTTTTGGTGGAAACCAACATTAAGATAGTGATTTGATGATGAAATTGTATGATTGAATGGCTATAAGACAGGCTAAATGCTACCTTTCTTATGGAATAATGAATTATGTGAAATTGATGAACTCATGGTATGTTCTAACTACAAATTTTTGATGTTATGAATGATGCCTACTAAGTGTTTGATGAAATGCCTAGTTAAGGCTTATGAATGAAATTGTATGAAGGAACATCATAAGCTAACTTGTTATGTGTAAATGATGTGATTGAATAATGTTAGTATGAGAATTACACATGAGATGATTAATCTATGTGGCAATAAGGTAATCGCATAAAATGATGTAAACTAATGCCTATGTTAGTGCATACAAACATATAATGGGTAGATTGATTTTTAAAAGTCAACTAGCCCAAATTGAAGTTGTGAATGTGTTAGCATTTATAAACTCGCGAGGTATGGTAGTCGTTTGATGAAATGGCTAACATGACCGATCTTGTGAGTATTTGTGAAGGTTTGATCTTGTCAAGCTAGGTGGGAGCTTGGATGGGAGGAAACCACAAAGCAATAGATCATGGAATGCATAAATTGGGCCAAGGTAAGTGACTTATCCTAAATAAGTCTCTTAGAAACTAAATGATGTTGTAAACATTTGAAAATCATGGAATTTATATTGTTTGTAAAGTATGTGGGTTTAATCACTAAAACGGATTATGGAACGTGGGATACTAGCTTGTAAAAGGGCTAGAATCGCCAAAATTATGAAAAATGGTTAAGTCCGTCTGGGACGCCTAACTAGATAATGGCAGACCCTTGTAAAATGGACAAATGAGTTAAAAATGTTATGTTCATTAAAACGCATGAATGTGACAAAAGAATGGATGATTTTGTGAATAAATAATTAAACGGGTCAAATGATGTTGTGAGCATCAATTGAATCGGTACTTAATGCTTCTATGCTAAGCATTTATAGTTAAAAGGGCTAGACGGGCCAATTAGTGGTGTGACACCCTTTGGATCCCGGAATGTTAATAGGGTTTTACAAGTGGTATCAGAGCCGTTGGTTTGAGGGATCTGAGTGTCGAGAAGGATTCTTGGACTCAAACTGTGCGCTCTAAGTGTTAGAGGGTGTTCAGTTCAAGACTTGGTCGCGTAAATCCGGTAAGTTACTTTCGTTGTAACTAAGAAGATGTAAAAATAGAGTTGTGATAAATAGCACCTAAGGGTAATTGTGTAACAACACGTTGTCCGAAGGGAATTAGTAGATGATGATTAAGGCAACCTAAGGTTAGCCGAAGATCGAAATAGTTATCGAGAAAATGGTGCTGATAAGCATAATAAGAATGCTCTGTATTGCATACGGGCATACACTGAAATTGATATGATTAATGTTTATAAATCGTTGCAGAGATTGAGTACCGCATCAAAGGATGGAGAAAGAATGGATAAATCCATCAAGCGTAATGAATAAAGAGTCAATAGCATGGCCATAAGGCATGCGCAAAAAGGACTTGAACAAAAGATGATGAAGAAGGATGATTAATTGGTAATGAAAAAAAATTACCAAAGGCGAGTATGCCATGGAAGCATGCTCCTAAATAAGGTACAAATACTAATGTAGATAATATTCACATATTGAATGACGTTCCTTACGAGGAAATAAGATTTGGGAGAAACCGGGATGGAATACCTATCCCGGGGTGAAATCCCCAAGATAAAACTGTAGGGAAGGGATAATTATGCATCATTATTAAGAATAACAAATGCGTAAAATAAATTGAATGTGGAGAATTGGAAATGAGATTTATTACTCAAATAAAGAATCTTGATGAAAACTATAAAGCCAAATAAGCTACAGTCATGTGTGGGCATGTAGTGAAAGTAAAGAAAGGATGAATACACCTTAAAACAAGTTGGAAGAATTGTAAGGAAAAGACCTTGTTTTTGTAAGTAACAAGGAATAGAGTCTTTTACTAAATAAAAGACGAATAACGAAAGGATTTGTTACCTGGAATGTATCGTGACAATCGCGGTAAGATCACGCGTGTCATGTGTGGATTACTTACCCTGGCCAGGTAAGTGTTAAACACATGATACCGTGGGCTTCTTGTGATTTACATGTGTACCTTCCATGTAGCAAGGACTAGGTCGGTGGGAAAGAGGTGAAAGACGAGCCAAACGGGTCACCCGACAAGTGCGGTTGACCCTAAAGCTGAATACTGAAATTGAAATGGTTACACGTGGAGTCAAATTGCTCACGTGGAAACCCTAAGGCTGAATACTGAAGTGAAAATTGTTACACGTGGAGTCTAAGTGCTCACGTGAAAAAAACTTAAAGCTGAATACTGAAATTGAAATGGTTATACGTGGAGTCAAATTGCTCACGTGGAAACACTAAGGTTTAATACTGAAGTGAAAATTGTTACACGTGGAGTCTAAGTGCTCACATAACAACCTAAAGTTGAATATTGAATTGAAATGGTCACGCATGAAGTCTAGTGCTCTCGTGGGGACCATAGGGCTGAATATTGAATAAAAAGATGGTAGCGTTTAGAGTCTAAGTACACAAATGAAAACCTCTAAGACGTTTAGGATTGATGATTTAAAGTTACACGAAACAAAGAAGAATCTAGTTACCATTAGGAACTGTAAGCAACTATTATAGAGGTTAAATTGGGATGTAAGGATTCTTTCTGAAAATAGAAAGGAAAATGATTATGATCTTGTGATCATGATCAATAAAGCCAAAAGTAAAAAAAAAAAAGGAAATGGTCATGATTTTGTAATCATGATCAACAAAGCCGAAGGTAGAAAAGAATAATGATTATGATCTTGTGATCATGATTAGTAAGGCTGAAAATAGAAAGGAAAATGATTATGATCTTGTGATCATGATTAGTAAAACCGAAAGTAGAAAAGAAAACGATCAAGAATCTTATGATCACGATTAGTAAAGATGAAGATAGAAAGAAAAGATTGTCGTTTTATGATCATAGTTAGTAAGGCTGAAAATAGAGGGAAAACGGTCACAGTCTTAGAACCATGGTCGTTAAAAACCGAATATATAAGATAAAGACAAATAGATAAGGCGCGGGAGTCAAGTACGACTCTCATGCTAAATAAAGAAAATGTGTGTTGATAATCGCCTATACATGTGTTAGTAAATATATGTATAGTAATTATAGAAGTAGGGGTAAATTGACGCCCTACTAGAAAGTGTGTAGAAATGACATACAGAATGTTACATCCTTAGGATGTTAATAATGGAAAATGGGTCGTTGGACACAAAAAGCGACTTCACATAGGCCGGTAGGTAGGGGAAACGATCTTATGATCTAAACGCCTACAGGAAAAATAGCAAAAGAAAATAGTACCACGGAAAATTCCAATTGGGTGCTATAAATGAAATAGCCCCAAGGTAAAAGAGAATGATCATGTAGAAATGGGAAGAATTGATGGACATAATAAAAATGATGTCTATATAAACAAAAGAGTCGAGGGACTCCTGCTAAGCTGAATAAGAAACTTAAGTTAGCAAACTTATAATGCTAAAGCCGGGTAAATGGGGTCGCAATCCCTATATGTAGGTTACTATCTATAGGGTGGTGGACCAGATTGAATAATAGTGAATGATGTTCAATTGATGATTGAAAATAAAATTTCTAGGCATAGATCCAAGAAATACAAAACAAAGGTTTCGAGGGCGAAACCTATTTAAGGGGGGTAGACTTGTAACGCCCCAAATATCCAATTTGACTAATCACACCATTACGGGTGATTAGCAAATAATAAAACAGGATTATACGGTAAAAATAAGGGTTGTATTTCTAGAAGAAATATAACTACGTTAGTGAAGTTAGTTAAAAGAGGACAAATAACCCACTAACACTTAACCAAGTTAAGTGTGTTTGGTGTTATTAGATCATGGAGGGGTGAAAGGTGTAAAATGGGCAAACTTGGGTGTTAATATTATAGTTAAAAGATAAACACACACACATAAGGTGTGTTGGTCAAAAAATTTCACAGGAGCTTCAAGCTCCAACACATACAAACCCTAAACACTCAAGTCTTGCTCAAATCCAAGCCATGAGAGCCCTAAAGTCGTGCATGTTGAAGGATTATTAATCATCTAGCTTCAACAAACCAAGAGGTAACCTTGGTTTTCCATTTTATGGGGTTTTTTAAGATTATGATAATGTTGAATTTGGGGGTTTTGGCAAAACCGTGGAGTTAATGATTAATAGAGGTTCCTCTAACCTTAGGGAACCTCAATAATGCTTAATTTGGTTAGGAATAACAATTCATAGAGATGATTGTTATAAAATGTGAAAAATATGGGTTATGGCCTTTTGGTGGAAACCCACATTAAGATAGTGATTTGATGATGAAATTGTATGATTGAATGGCTGTAAGACAGGCTAAATGCTACCTTTCTTATGGAATAATGAATTATGTGAAATTGATGAACTCATGGTATGTTCTAACTACAAATTTTTGATGTTATGAATGATGCCTACTAAGTGTTTGATGAAATGCCTAGTTAAGGCTTATGAATGAAATTGTATGAAGGAACATCATAAGCTAACTTGTTATGTGTAAATGATGTGATTGAATGATGTTAGTATGAGAATTACACATGAGATGATTAATCTATGTGGCAATAAGGTAATCGCATACAATGATGTTAACTAATGCCTATGTTAGTGCATATAAACATATAATTGGTAGTTTGATTTTTAAAAGTCAACTAGCCCAAATTGAAGTTGTGAATGTGTTAGCATTTATAAACTCGCGAGGTATGGTAGTCGTTTGATGAAATGGCTAACATGACCGATCTTGTGAGTATTGTGAAGGTTTGATCTTGTCAAGCTAGGTGGGAGCTTGGATGGGAGGAAACCAACAAAGCAATAGATCATGGAATGCATAAATTGGGCCAAGGTAAGTGACTTATCCTAAATAAGTCTCTTAGAAACTAAATGATGTTGTAAACATTTGAAAATCATGGAATTTATATTGTTTGTAAAGTATGTGGGTTTAATCACTAAAACGGATTATGGAATGTGGGATACTAGCTTGTAAAAGGGCTAGAATCGCCTAAATTATGAAAAATGGTTAAGTCCGTCTGGGACGCCTAACTAGATAATGGCACACCCTTGTAAAATGGACAAATGAGTTAAAAATGTTATGTTCATTAAAGCGCATGAATGTGACAAAAGAATGGATGATTTTGTGAATAAATAATTAAACGGGTCAAATGATGTTGTGAGCATCAATTGAATCAGTACTTAATGCTTCTATGCTAAGTATTTATAGTTAAAAGGGCTAGATGGGCCAATTGGTGGTGTGACACCCTTTGGATCCCGGAATGTTAATAGGGTAATGAGTTTTTGCACATATTGATAAATTGGAATGGAATGGCATGTGATGCCAAGGATCCTTGAGGAAGATTCGAGAGGTATGGAAATGGGTCAACACTACCGGGTAAGTCTGTTGTATAAGATATGGCCATATGCGAGTAGACATGTGGATGAAACCACCCACATGAAGTGTGGGTGTCAAATCGGTGAGTCTTGTTCATAAAAATGTCTAATGCGCTCTAATGCGCTTAGAAGTTATTTAATAATAGAGAATTTATGAAATTGGTAATATACTAAGTTCTTATGGGCTTATGAGTTTCCAAACATGTTAACGAGTCTAAAATGATGGTGATGACCAAGTGTTGTCGCCCACGGGTGACTAAAACGGAATATAAACCTCTAAGGGTATTTTGGGAATTCTAAAGATTTGCTAAAGGCTAAACCCATAAACCGAGTCATAATAAGTGAATCGGATAGTGTTGATTAGATTAACAAATGATCAACGGGTTGATAATATGATTTGTATGCTTTTTGAACGGTTAAATAAAGTTGTGTAAAACCTAAGGCCTTAACGGGTCAAACGGTTAAAACCGAACTAAGTGGTTTCTAATGGGTCAAAACTGAGAAGTGATATATATATCTTGATAGAACTTATCTTTGTAGGTCTAAAATAATATTGGATATGTCCCGGATGTCCAAAAACGCCCATAGTGAAGAGTCGGGCTTGTGAAAACATAAGTTTTCATGGCTTAATAAAGTTCCAGCAGGTCAGCCCGGGCGGGTCACATTCTGACCCGGGCGGGTCAAAATTCGCAGAATTTAAATTAGCAGGTCAACCCGGGCGGGTCACATTCTGACCCGGGCGGGTCACCGTTTTAACAGACATGCTGATTTTTAAAAATTCGTATAAAATCATAGAAAAATCGTTAGGGGGTGTTCTTTATATGCCTGGAAAGGTATTCGAACGAAGAACATTTCTTATTTGAAAGCCGAAGTCAGATTACGTGTTTTAAAAGGAGTAAATGCGTCCCGAACAGCTGCTGCGCAAAAGTGCAGCAGTTTATTTTCTTGATATGGGGCCGTTTTGCCTAGTTCGTTTCGTTTCGACGCGCAACGACATTTCTAATATAGTAAATGCAGTATTGGAAACCCCACTAACCATCACTAACCATTACTTGTGTAATGGTTCCAGGTACACGTTTGATAGGAGCTCCGAAGCACGGATCAAGTCAAGAGGAGAGCCGAACACACCCGATATCACTATTACGCTTCCGCAATAAATTGTCGTTTAAAACACAAATCGTAGTATAGGTTTTTAATATCAAAAAGAAAAAAAATGCAAAATTGAAGGTCTCTATCAAATCAAAGTCTTTAAAATGGAATGTAGTTATAAAGATTAAAGTTTTAATTGGTCGTGATTTTCGATTAAGGCCGAAACTCGTAGTTTAAGCGACTATTCGCATGTTTTTGGGTTAGGGTTTTACACACATAAATGCATAAATTTGTGCAATCAATGGTTTAAGCATTTTTACAATTACAAACAATAAAGGTGCTACAAATGAGGATAACTCATATGAAAATAGGACTCTTAAGAGTCTAAGTAGTGAACTTCTAGCCCAACAGTTGGGCAAACTAAACCATTATTGGTACTTTTCCGTTTACTTATGAGTCTCATAACTTTAAATGTAACCTAAGTTATTCCTTTTATTAAGTTGAGTCATTTTTTCCTATCTAGCTTGTTTAAATAGATAGGCTACTAACTTTTAAATCAGCTCTGTATCTATACATATAATAAATCAAAGCCATTTTAATGACATTGCATTCAAAGAGGGTATTCTCTTCATTAAGTGTGACATGTGTCATCCCATGTGGCAATGGCTTTATTTTAGGAAAATAATAATTTAAAATTTAAAAACAAAATTAGATTTTTATCTCTAATGTTTTCTCTCATAACTTTTAAATGTTACTATCTTTTATATACGAGATTTTTTAAAGAAAAAAATTCCACCAAATTAACAAGCGTTTTATTATCTTTCCAACGGGTACCATAGTGCTATATAAAAAACGAAGAAAAAAACGACTATTTTTTGTGTGGTTTTGTTCAAACAGGAAAAAAACACAAAGTGTTCAGTTTATTCATTAATCATGTATAGGCAAGTCATTAGTTATGTTCAAACCAGTAAATATGATTTTTATTTACAACATGTGTTAGCATTGGAGTTGTATATTGTTTTAGGTTAGGTTTTAATATTAGAGTTATACAGTGTTTAAGGTTATGCACTAACATTGAAGATACATTATTAATTGTTTTAGGTTAAGTGCTACCCAAAGATTTCCTGCATGTAACTGTAAAACGCATCAGTCTATTTCAGGTGGAAAATTGATATTTCAAATTAGATTTCTCAACCCGGGACGCTCCCGGGATATATTAGTTTAAAAAAAATTGTGGGTTTGGGTCGGGCCCGGGATTAGGTGATACCCGACCCAATTACCCTTTTTTTTATATTAGAATATGATAACTTATGGCAGAGATTTGTTTAAAATAATAATAATAATCATTAATCATATATTAGCAAGTCATTAATTATGTTGTAATATTAGATATTTTATTATGTCATATTAGATATTTCAACTTGGGACGCTCTCCAACAGGTAATTGCTATGTTTTCTTTTTCTATCATATTCTGAAATAGCTCAAATCTTATTGTATGCAGTTAAAAACCTTTGACTGAATGTATTGGTGCTATACAATCTTTGTCCCCTTAAAGTGCTTGGGATCTTAATATTCTGTTTTAGGTGTTGATGTTGTAAGGTGAAATGGATCTTTTAGTATATATATTTTTTTAAAAGTATCTAATATAAGTTGATACATAAATGTCATTTTTATAGTTTAGATACTTCTAATTTTATTTACTTTACTTAGATTTCTCAACCCGGGACGCTCCCGGGGTATAAGCTAGTTAGTCATATTCAATTTCATGAATCTAGCAAAACCTCAGAAGCAAGCGGGATATTAAGATGGTCCAATGATGTATGAGTATATCTATATGACTCGTGGTTAGCATCACATGAACGTTGGCAAGTTGTGCTTGGATATTAAGTTTCATGGCGACAAACGACGATTAAACGTTATCATAAAAACCAAAATAAATATATGATAGCATTCAATGATACAAAAGATGTCAATTATATATTTCATGCATTCAATTTGTAATTTCAATTAAAGATATTTAAAGTACAGATCAGTAAAACTACAAATAATTAAAGTGTGCTTCTTTAATAGAGCATGAGTAAAAAAAGTTTCGTTTAATTTTAATGCTTTCTACATTAACAACTGAGTTAAAAAAAGGTAAAATAAATAACATAATATAGTATATTAAACAATTACATCATTATAAATACCAACTAGGCTTTATAACCCACGCACGTTGCGGCGTGTTGAACCATGACCTAATTTTATATTTAGTTTAAATGTACGATTAACGTATGATGGAATGAAAGTTATGCAACAAAATCGATTTTGATACTTCAAACTGATGAAATCCAGTATGTATGAGGTTAAGTATGGAAATTTCCTCAATTTAACAAATGTTGCTTTTTGGTACTTTAATTTATAGTAACCCTGTTAAGTTAACGAAGTTGAGTAGTAATCTAGCGGAGTTCAGTAGTAAGTTAAAAGAGTTGAGTACTAAATTAACGGAGTTGAATAGTAACATTACGAAGTTGAGTAGTAAATTGACGGAGTTGAATAGTAATTTGATGGAGTTGAGTAGTAACTTGACGGAGTTGAATAGCAACCTAACGGAGTTGAATAGTAAATCCGTTAACATGAAGGAGTTGAATAGTATCTTAACGGAGTTGAATAGTAAGAATGGTAATCTAACGGAGTTGAATAGTACCGCCGTTAATATGAATGAGTTGAATAGTACTTGATGGTGTTGAATAGCATCTTAACAGAATTGAATAGTAACTTAACGAGGTTGAATAGTAACTCCGTTAACTTAACGGAGTTGAATAGTAACTCCATTAACTTAACAGAGTTGAATGGTAACTCTGTGAGTTACTATTCATTTGATCTAAACTTTAATGAGACCCTCCGTAGTGGAGGGCGTTATGTTGAAAAAAAAAATAGCGCCCCCCCCCCCAACACCGCTACGGGGGGGCTCCATTTTTGAAAAACAAGCTTTGGCGTTATAGCAATAGTGCCGGACCATATATACCCCCTCCAATCATATCATTCCACCTCATACTCTCTCTCTCTTTATTATAATTTTATTATTTTTTTAATTTAAAAAATATAATAAAATATTAATAGGGGCTTTATAAATAAAGCCCCTACCACTACACCCCTTTTTCACTTTATCTCTCCATATTGACTCAGCTGCCACGTAGACCAATCAGAAAAGGGGGGCTTTATATATAAAGCCCCCCACTACGCATGGTCTGATTATTATTCACAATTGAACTCAAAATGTATGAGGACACTCACAACTTTCAATATATTTTGTTCCACCAAGTTTTTCCACCAAGTTTTTCCTAGTTGAGGTCTAATTAAGTCCATTAGTTTTTTTTTTTTTTTTAATGTGATTGCTTATATGACACAAGAACATTAAGATATTTTTAGAAAAAATTTATAGAAGATAACTAAGTTTTAAGTTTGTTCTAATTAAGTCACTCACTTTTTTTTTCATTTAGATTATTTAGGAGTTGTTTGGTAGTCTCCTAATGTCAATAGCCTCTTAGTGTTCCATCTTAATAGTTAATACCATTTTAATAATTCATACCTTTTAACCATGAAAATGTAGTCTCTTTTAATGACTATTAAGAGACTATCAAACAACCCTTAATTGTTGATAAATGTTCTAATACTAAGATGTTTTTATATGGTTAACAGGTATTCCCAATATTGCCGGTCTTCATCGCCAAAACAATAGAGAGAACTGTATGTATCACTAACATCCTCGTTCGCCGCCACCATACAACTCAAATTTCAATTCAGGTCGTCGTCGTTCGTGCTTGTCGTTCTTCATCACTAATGGTTGTTCGCCACCATACAACTCTGTGTGTCTTCTACGCGGAACCAGGGTCGGCTCAACGCTTTTAAAGGCCTAAAGCAAATTCTAAATGCGGGGCCTTTTCCGGTTTTTAACTAATATTATTTTTTATTACCGTAAATCAACTATATGGTGCAGTAGTAACCAATTACTTAATAATCAACTAATATTATTTTATTGATTTGATTTTATTCATCACGTAAAAGATCCTTGCTTATGATTCTGTAAACCAATAACATCTATCTATCTATCTATCTATACATATAATAAAACAAAGCAATTTTAATGACATGACATTCAAATAGGGTATTCTCTCTATTGAGTGTGCCATGTATCATCCCATGTGGCAAGGCCTTTATTTTAGGAAAATAATAATTTAAAATTTAAAAAACAAAATTAGATTTTTATCTCTAATGTTTCCTCACATAACTTTTAAACGTTAATATCTTTTATACCCATGATTTTTTAAAGAAAAAAATTACACCAAATTAACGAGCGTTTTATTATCTTTCCAACGGGTACCATAGTGCTATATAAAAAACGGAGAAAAAAACGACTATTTTTTTGTGTGGTTGGTTTTAATATTAGAGCTATACATTGTTTAAGGTTATGCACTAACATTGGAGATACATTGTTAATTGTTTTAGGTTAAGTGCTATCCGAAGCTTTCCTGCATGTAACTGTAAAACGCATCAGTCTATTTCAGGTGTAAAATTGATATTTAAAATTAGATTTCTCAACCCGGGACGCTCCCAGGATATAATCTAGTAGAATGAATATATAAATCTTTTCTCCCAAAAATTGGTGGCCCTTAGAGAATTGGTGGCCTAAGGCAAGGGCTTTAGTTAACTTGCCCTAGAGCCGGCTTTGCGCGGAACCGTATGAGAATTTAATTTGTGTTTTGGAATTTTTAATTTGTTTTTTTTTTTTTTTTGTTGGATATCAAACCTAAAGAAGTATTTTGAGTTGGTCAAGTAATAAAAACAAACTATCATACTTTTTAAAAAATATTAAAAAAAAAAACTTAATTATTCAGATTAATAAAGCACATACTATATTTAGATTCCATGATAACTTTTTTTTAAGAAGAAATATATGATTTTTAATTCCTTTGAATGTGAAAATTGCATTAAAATAGCAGGTAGGCGGGCAACAAGCTGCATCATCACCCCTTTCTGTATGGCAAACACTAATCTACTAAAAACAGATCATTGCCCATCTATGGTCGAGACATTGCTATGATAACTTAAAAAACGAAAAAAACGCCACGTAGACATATCAACCTTCTAACTTGGTAAACAAGATAGTATTAGAACATCAGTAGAATGTTGAGTAACCTAATTGAGATATTAAAAGTATGACTCACTATCATTAATCTGAGTAGGCATTTTGGTTATATTATACTTACTTTGGCAAAAGTGTAGTAGAATAACTTGACAATATTGTGCTAAAGAGTAAAGAATGATGACATGGATCAAAATGGAGCAAAATAAGTGAACATGGGCACAAATATTTCTGGATATGTGAACTCAAAACATTATAAAAGAGAGGTATTAGTAAGGAAAATCATAGTTTTACCGCGTTCGTAGTTAAAATTTAAAGGTTGTCCAAAGGACCCAAAGAGTAGTTTAAAAGTCTTAGACCCTAGAATTGAGCATTACACAAATCCTCACAATGCTTTTTCTTGTTATGGGTTGATGGGTGAAGCATCTAACGGTATGTGACTCTTACTCATTAATAGACCAAAAAATTGCTGTTGGTACAAATGGTTATATTTATATGGGGCAGGTGAGCCATCTCAGGTTGCTACTATTGCATTAACAGTTGTATCAAGTTTAACGAAAAATGGGACAGGTTCATCATGCATTGGTTGTTATAGTATATGCAATTTTCTTTTATCAATCTAAGACCTACGTACATTGGCCATCGAGGGGGCATTTGGTGCTTATATTTTGCTTGTTAGAACTAATGGGGCTCATGTTGTAGTTAAGGCTCTTCCTAAAGGGACTGGATGTCTGGATATATGTGGTTAACTGGTGGGGCGGTGAGCCTTATTCTTGCATGGATGGTAGATTTATGTCATTTGAAATTGCACCAGGAATTTCATAATTTGGTGTTATTACTTTTGATTTGCAATTTTTTCCATTTATGATTTTTGGGACAAAAATCTTTAGAGGGGGAGCAATGTTAGGTATCAAATAATAGAAGAACTAGATGTAATCTATATCTATATTATCTTATTAAGAAGGAGTGATGGCTAAGATAGTCATTTTCATTTCTGTACAACTTAAAAGGGTTGTAAACAAACCAAACGTGATCGGTGAACAGTTCGTAAACCGTTCGGCGGGAAGTTCGTTTGTGTCCGTTTATTTAATAAATGAACGAACACGAACAAAAAATTCCGTTTGATTAACTAAGCAAACAAACACGAACAAATGATTGTTCGTTCGATTGCGTTCGTGAACGTTCGGCAATGTGTTTGTTTACGTGCGTTTGTTTATATCCGTTCGTGTATGTTTGTTTATGTTCGATCACTGGTTAAAACTTAGAATAATTATGAACTTTTGAATTAGGAAGATCATGTACTCATGCCTAAGTTAATTATGTCTAAGTTAGTACAATCTGGCTTATCGTTTAGTGGATGTATTTTGTCTAACGCTTAATATTAACAATGCTTTTTTTAGTTAGTTGCATATTAAATGTTTGTTTTTGTTTGATTGTGTTCAAGACCCGTGTTCACGAACAGTTCGCAAACAACTGAATATCTTAACAAACAAACACAAACATAAAATTATGTTCGTTAGTGTGTTCGTGAACGGTTCGTTTGTCCAAGAAACCTTAACAAACAAACACGAAGAAAGCCTTGTTCGTGTTCGTTTGGTTCGTTTACAGCCCTACAACTTAACAAACAAGATGTACAACATGTTTAAGCAAAAAAAATTAAGGGTATTATTGGCATACTTGTGACTTCTATATTATCTTATTAAGGAGGAGTGATGGCTAATATAGTCATTTTCATATCCGTACAACTAAACAAACAAGATGTACAACATGTTTAAGCAAAAAAAAAATTAAGGGTATTATTGGCATACTTGTGACTATTAAGACACTTAGGAGGGTAGATTAGTAAATTTAACATAATCCAATACCTCACATCCTAAAATCTTATCCCAATTATGCCCTTATGTCCAACTTTTAAAACACAAAATACAACCTAACCTATGATGCATCTTAAATGTGAGACCTTTCAACCCCCCTCTATATTATTATATATACTTCATTATAATCAATTTCTTAAATGTTAATAGTCTTTTCATAACCCCAAACAAAATCTTAGAGCTAATTTCATGTTTTGAAACATTGTTTTGTCAAAAAAAAAACTATGTCTTCATTAGATGAGAAGAGAAAAAAATCAATGAGAAGTTAAGACGCTTGCAAGATATGGTTCCCGGACGCTACAAGGTATAAAGATATGAGTTAATCTTTATATACATATATACATTTTTTTCTACTTGTTCATATATTCTTTGACAATTACAAAAATTTATCCTTATAATATATCATTGTTTTGCTCCATTTAAATTTAGTTATTTTCTATAGACAATGGGAATGCATGTTGGATGTAATAATCAACTATGTTGGATCGTTACAGAATCAAATTGAGGTAATTTAATTGTGCAACTAACAATTAAAACAATAAACAAACAATATTATGAATTATTGATGAGAAAATATTTTTCAAAATTAATTAGTGCAGTTTTTTCTCTTCTTTGTGCATTTTTAGTTTCTCTCCATGAAGTTTTTCAGAAGCAAGCATGTTCTATGACCTATTGACCTCAACTCTACTGAATTGGATGATATGGCCCCTATAAAGGGGACATATGGCTTTCCCAACTATCTATGTTAAGAAGTTGTGTATCTTGAATCATATATATTGTTAACTAAATAAAACGGACAAAATTATAAATATAACATTCTAGATTTGCTAATATGTTTCTAAAATATTATAAATATTACTTCCACTTACTGAATGGGATGAAAACTGATGTTGCAGTGAACAAATGGATATGAAGGATAAATGATGGAGAGGATGGTTGGAGAAGGGTATGGAGACTTTCCTCAATTTCAATCAACATGGTCTCCTTGAACGCCATGAAATAGTTAACTCGATCTATACGTAAACTATATTTGTTCTAAGACTTTTAAGGTATTTGTTGATCTATTTAATGTTCTTGTTAAACGTTGTATGTAGTGTGGTTCGCAATATTATTTTGCTTTCGGCAATTGTATATTGTTTAAGTTCTAATTCTAATTAATAAAATAAATTAAACACTAACATAAAGAGAAAACAAAAACTTAACTATGTGTTAATTACTTATGTTATTTGTGTTAAGAAATAAGAATTCAAAATGCTATAAATTCATGCTCACGCTATTTAATCAACCCGAATTTTTATCTTCTATACTATATTATAAAGTATCAGTGAAGGATACCTGCAAAATTTAAGTAAATACAACCTTTATTATGTTTGTATCAATGTTATAGTTTTATAAATAGTGGGTAAAATTGTCTTTCTACTTAAATATTAAATTGTTGAAGAAATTAATTTAAACATAATTATAAAATTGATGAGGAAATTAACAATAATGCGGTGACTCTTTACATTCATAACCTCCATGTCTTTATTATGTTTGTATCAATGTTATAGTCTTATAAATAGTGGTCATGTATTTGGTATATAAATAATGTGGTGACTCTTCACATACATAACTTACATATCTTTCAATGTTTATGGTAAATATATTACATCATATATTATGTATTTATATATTCTTTTTAAATTTATGTGGTTGCAGGATGGTATGATGTGACACTTTTGCACACAAATGAATATGTAGGCTTGAAGTTTGCCAACACACCCAACCCATGACACGTTTCAACCCATTAAAGTGAGCGATATATGTAGGCTTGATGTTTATACAAGCAAATATGGTATAAATACTTCATGAGCAACGTCATCATCTTCCTCGATGGTTTTTTGTTTTCTCTGCTACTATAAGCTTCTAGGAATAGAATTTAAGTTTATGATCTCACGAAGTCACCAATTGTTTACATATCCAAAAGAAGACAAGTTCTTATCAGTCGATTTGGTAGTTTTAACTATATTGATTACTAATTTGTTTGGTCAATTATATTTGTTATGGCGCTTGTCAAACTAACATTAAACGAGAGTATCTATGCAAATCATTGACTCCGATGCATCTCGCGGGTGCCCTAAAATAATAGAAATATGTTGGACACTACAAACTGCATTTTAGTAATTACATCACTTCCACAACAATCTAATGGTCATTAAGAGATACAACGCCACTTCACTACGCTAAGCACCGCTCTACGATGGCATACTTATCTGCCTTCGAGATACATAAAAGGGTCCCACCAAAGGACGTGGGCCAATTTAAGGGTGTTGCAAGGAATAGTACGGCCTATTGTTATGTACCCATTTAAAATTTTCAGACGATATACTTATGAGTTTCAGTTTTTAATAACATGTATTTTATAAATCGTTGTTTTCTACTTCATCATAACGAATAACCAACAAACATGATGCACGAGGGGCAAAACAGATGCACCCGCCGGAACGCGCGGGCATTCCTACTAGTTATCTTATTAAGGAGGAGTGATGGCTAAGATAGTCATTTTCATTTCCGTACAACTTAACAAACAAGATGTACAACATGTTTAAACAAAAAAAATTAATGGTATTATTGGCATACTTGTGACTATTAAGACACTTAGGAGGGTAGATTAGTAAATTTAACATAATCCAATACCTCACATCCTAAAATCTTATCCCAATTATGCCCTTATGTCCAACTTTTAAAACACAAAATACAACCTAACCTATGATGCATTTTAAATGTGAGACCTTTCAACCCCCCATCTATATTATTATATATACTTCATTATAATCAATTTAGTCTTTTCATAACCCCAAACAAAATCTTAGAGCTAATTTCATGTTTTGAAACATTGTTTTGTCCAAAAAAACTATGTCTTCATTAGATGAGAAGAGAAAAAAATCAATGAAAAGTTAAGACGCTTGCAAGATATGGTTCCAGGATGCTACAAGGTATAAAGATATGAGTTAATCTTTATATACATATATACATTTTTTTTCTACTTGTTCATATGTTCTTTGACAATTACAAAAATTTATCCTTATAATATATCATTGTTTTGCTCCATTTAAATTTAGTTATTTTCTATAGACAATGGGAATGCCAGTGATGTTGGATGTAATAATCAACTATGTTGGATCATTGCAGAATCAAATTGAGGTAATTTAATTGTGCAACTAACAATTAAAACAATAAACAAACAATATTATGAATTATTGATGAGAAAATATTTTTCAAAAATAATTAGTACAGTTTTTTTGTTTTCTTTGTGCATTTTTAGTTTCTCTCCATGAAGCTTTTCAGTAGCAAGCATGTTCTATTACCTATTGACCTCAACTCTACTGAATTGGATGATATGGCCCCTATGAAGGGGACAGATGGCTTTCCTAACTATCCTTGTTAAGAAGTTGTGTATCTTGAATCACAAAATTATATTGTTAACTATATTGTTAACTAAATAAAACGCACAAAATTATAAATATAACATTCTAGATTTGCTAATATGTTTCTAAAATATTATAAATATAAATATAGTGGGTTTACCCGCGCGTTGCGGCGGGATCCAAAAAAACTTGTAATACGCTAGCAGTTTCCACCGTGTGTTGTGGCGGGTAAAAGATTAAAATAATTTGACTTTTATGGTCAACTATGAAACTAATTAACATGACAAATTCAAATTGTTTGCATATGATACAACATTTCAAAGTCTCCAAAATGGCTGCAAAACAAGAGGTGTTGTAACTCCATTTGATTAAAGGAATACGTCAAATAACAAGCAGGAAAATAAAACTTCTTGTGTCATAAGTGGAAATGGTCAAATAGACGTGTTGGGTAATGGGTTAAGACGGGTTGTCTTTATTGTGGGCAAAGTGGTTCATGTCGACCGACTCGCCCCATACTTTTACAAATAATCATTGTCAAAATATGATGACAAAAATTATGTTATCACAAAAATAATCTATTTTAGTTTATAAATAAAATGATTTGGGCGGCTATAAGCTTGCAAGCACTAAAGATATAACACGGGCACTTCCAACCCATTTGACCCACTTGAATAATTTTTTTTATTTGACCCCTTTGACCTATTAGGAAAACATTATAACCCAAAATGACCCATCAAGTAAAATGTCTCATGGATCACCATGTAAATAGCATTCAAACCTTAATGAGTCGGTTTTTATGATAAACATTGTATCCTTGAACGTCGATATCAACTTTCGCATCCTCAACGAATCCCATAGTAACAACTGCAACTATCTGTTGATTAAAATACCTAAAAGATGATTATAAAATTTAAAATAATACATAAGTAACAAACTTAATAAAGACATCACATTTGAATCCTGAATATATTTTCCACGAAGAATCATCCGGAATCCAAGAGGAATTCTTAGTCCTTAGATAAAGAATTGATGCATACCTCTGAAAGAAAAGGTATAAAGGATGCATAACTCTGAAAGAAAAGGTATAAAGGTGCACAAATTTTTAAGAATTGTATTATAAAGAATATGATCTTTTGAGTTATTTTATTACTCATAAGTAACGGTTATTCATGAGTTAATTAAAGAATTAATTTCCTAAAAATCTAAGAAATATAAAACAAAATTATAACTATTTATTATAAATCGTACAACTTTACGTAACATATTAATGTATAAATCTAAACTACAAAGTGTAGAAAAACCGGTCTAACAATTTTATAAATAGATTGGAGTTGAAATAATGTGCTTTTTAACAAGAAAATGGTGTTGGAAGTACTTATAACCTCTTAAATCGCTCTATTCGGACTAATTATATTTTAATGATATTTTATACATTAATTATTTTTAAAGCTCAAGAAAAA
Source organism: Ambrosia trifida (assembly GCA_028751855.1). Lineage (NCBI taxonomy): Eukaryota > Viridiplantae > Streptophyta > Magnoliopsida > Asterales > Asteraceae > Ambrosia > Ambrosia trifida. The sequence goes on from CM054126.1 coordinate 39,192,102, forward strand.
AGGAATTTAACTCCTTACAAATTACCCGTCCTGACCAAACCGTTTTGACCCATTTTGAATTATTATTTTGTACAATTACTATCAAAGATGGTACACAAGGGTATAAATGAAAGAAATGGTGTAAAAATTTGGGATTTTTAAAACTCAAGAAAAAAGGAATTTAACTCAAAAATTACCCGTCCTGGCCAAACCGTTTTGACCCGGTTTAACCGCTTTGCATTATTATTTTGTACAATTGCTATCAAAGATGGTACACAAGGGTATAAATGGAAGAAATGGTGTAAAAATTTGGAGATTACACTTTAGAACTCTTGGGATGCCATCTTAACTTTGACAATATGGATATATTTGCTCATGCCTCCCCTTTATAATGAAGTATAGATAATCATAAGAAGATACCCAAAATGCACAATAATTATAAAATATACATATACATACCTACCCAAAATGGAATACTTGACATAGTTCAAATGCTTTGATATTGTTATGTAATTCTTCAAGAGCTGTGCATAAAACTCCCAGCTTTCTTATGTAGTACTTCACATCTTCATTCTTATGTATTTCTTCACTCCAAATAGCAACCATCTTGGTGATGCAAGGAGGTCATATCCAATTGTTCAAGAATTTACAGTAAGTTAGATAATGTGGATGCAACTTACAATACATTAGTGCAATATAAAAGTCAAATATTGAATAGATATAGAGATATTTCATAAAATAAAGAAGCAGCACCTTTGAATACATAAACCTTGGCATTGCAAAAAAAAAAAACGGCATCTTAATCAACAACTGGATGAAGAAAATGTCTGCACGAATCATAATTAATTATTACACCGTCACAAATTCATAAACAAACAACAAAATACAACGATTATGAGCAACAAGTACCTTCTCCATGTGTTAAAAGCAAAATCAACGAAAACAAAACAAATTAGAAAGAATTTAGGGTTAACCGTAGGCGGTGGGTTAAGGAAGAAGATGATGGTTCAAAAGGGTGATTATATTGTTAGAGCCAATTCTATAACTTCATGTCCTAATAAACTTGGTTATTATGATAGGTTTAATGGTGGAGGTAATATTGTAGGTGTTACATGGGTCACGATTTTATTAAAATAATATTAATAAAAATTAAAAAGATACCTTTATACAACTATGAAAAATTGTAGTACCCGTATTGAGTACAAATCCAAATGAAAATAACATAAAATACAACATAAAATGATTCAAACCGAAGATTTCATTAAGAGCTTGAACCGCGTCTTCTTATATGATTTCTTCTTCGTCTTTAACGAAGACTTGAACCGCGTCCTTTTGTATGATCCTTCTTGGTTGCAAGAATTAACAAAAAATAATGTTGACGGTTGTGACTAAGGCACGTGTTTAACATGCTTCCCTTAAAACAAATTCCGTGCCTCTACTCAAGATAATGCGTCTGTTTCCCAGGGTACAACAGCCGAAGCAGTCTGTATTGGCGGAGAAGGCCACACGCCCAAGGTTGCACCGGATAAAATTATAGTGTTAAAACTTGTGGAACAAATAATAATAGAAATATGGTGGAATCAAGTATAGAAAAACTTATCTCTACAGGTTCCCAACATGTGAACATATGGGTCAAGTTTTCCTTCTTCTTCTTCAAGAATTCTTTTATGGATCCTCTTCTTTATTTTTCTTGTATTTTTTTAGTCTTTCAAATAAGGCACAAATCCTTCTATGTATACAAAACCTAAGGATGAGTGTAGAGACTAACTTAATTAGAGCCATAAACTCTAATAAAGTGAAATATAGAACTCTACTTAAGAGTCTCCTTAATAATTTCACTAAAATCAATTAAATTCCATTCATCATATTATTAAATTTTTGTAATTTCTAATATCTTCTTTAATGAATCATTCATTGGTAACATTGATGATGAAGAAGGAAAACCATAAGGCAATTGATGTTTGTGAGGGTAGGGATGGAAAAAGAGGGTAGTATTGTAAGAGTGTTTTGATATTGTAAAGGATGATGTGGGTGAAATGTCTACATTACCCTCCTAAGTGTCTTAATTGTCACAACTATCCCCATAATACCCTTAAATTTCTTGCTTAAATATGTTGTACATGTTGCTTCTTAAGTTGTACGGAAATGCAAATTACCATCTTGTACATCACTCTTCCTTTATAATGTACTAGTGGGAATGCCCGCGCGTTGCGGGGTGTCCACACGTTATTTGTAAAGAATATAGTTGTTATATATACCCACACAAACCAAAACAAAAGGGTTAAGGCTAGCAGTTAGGATGAAAAGAAATTGTTATATATAAGAGCTAATAGGAAAATATACATTTAATGAGGTCATTTTTTTCTTCCTGATGTTTACATATAACAAATCACTCATCAGTGTCCAAGCAAAAAAACTTGTCACATTACCATTCACATTATTAAATAAAATCATTAAAAGAAGATTATATAAAAATTAAAAAAAAAACTAAGAGAAAACACCAAATTATTTTATATGATTAAAAGCTGATATGATCATTCAGCACACTCAATCATCTCTAGATAGCCTTATTTAACCAACTTCTAGGCGTTTCACGCTCACATCTGCTTAAGGCGCAGCCAATGCCAATTCAATCCCAAATAGCACTAAAATCTATAATCATAACAAAAGCTGCATATATAATACATTCAACATTGCCTAAAAAAATCACAACTTCAAGATTAGTCTTTTAAAAAAAGTTTATATTGTTTCAAGATTCACACGAAAACATTAATATGCGGTACCTGCTGTGAAGCAAGTAATAATTTTGCTCCTTTTTAATAATAACTAAAGGGAAAAAAAAAAAAAAAAAAAAAAGCTAACCAAAATCTCACCTAGCAGCTTCTTAAGATCCAGCACCATCGTTAGCTAGAACATTAAGATGATCCAACCTTAAAAAAAGTGTTGCCACTGGCAGGTGTCGCCTCACTCCGGGTTGACGACGATCTATCGCTGTCATATGTCTAAATTGATCAAATTGGCCGCGTTGAACGGGTCACCCCTCTTGAGTTAGTGTTATCAGCGACATTCTCTAAAACTATTATTCGACCACATCGTCACATCAAATACACTTGAAAATTCGTCAGTTAATCACGCATTAGAGTTGCAACTTTTGTTGCATCTTAGTTTAATATGATTCATATAAATTGTTGAGATACAACTAAACATGTTTAACCTTAATCTTCTCTAGCCTCTGGCTGTCCTCTATGTGTTTTTCAATTTTCTTCTTTGTCGGGCTGGTGGTTTGGGCAGTTTCATCTAGTGGTCCAACCTGAACCCAAACACACTAAACCACTTGCATTGACAAATCAACAATAAAGGCGAACAAAACTAAATATTATGGACTTACTCGGAATATCCGTTTGATATATTGAACTGCAGCAACCTGCAAGGTCTTATTGTCCTATTGGTTAACCAACAAAGAGGTTAATAGGGAAAGCAGAATCAGCATAAACAATGGTAGCAACAAAAACAATGTTGTGCTTATTGAAGGCAGTTCAACTTTAGGCTGTTCAACCTCAAATACTGATTTTAAGCGAAGGTGGATACACCTAATTACCAAAATATGAAAATTAATAACAAACAAGTCATGCCCAGTTGAAAATTCTGCCACTGTTAATTTTTCGCTAAGAAAACAAGAATTCGACTAATAAGTAATCCATTCCATGACCATTCTAATGGAGCTAATAGTAGTTGTCATTGTGGTCAGAACCACTTCTCCCCATTCTCTAATATTACTAAATTCTCAAATTACAAAAACTTAAATAAAGGAAAAATAAAGTTTAACATACCATCACTACCCATGATTAGATCCAAAGCAAAATATTCCACAAAGAACTCTGTATTATGTTTCATGGGCTGACCATACAATGTATGCAATAATGCATGCCCAGTTCTATCAGCAGCAAAAGCACATTGATAAGCTTGCCCACCTATAAAATAACATGAAGAAAGTTTACAGGAGAACTCATTCATTAGGTTTAAGTAGTCGATGGCTCGTCTACTCGCTCGCGACCCACAACGAATATTCTAATAGTTTGAATAGATGTGAATTAATAGAATCCCTTTCATATATCTTGTTTTCTATTAAAAAAAACAAACTCTTCTGGAATGATTTGTTTGGATTAAATTCATAGTTATCTTAGTGCTACCTACCACCATAAATTTAAAATAATACAATATGTTACAAGAGGAAATCATTGGTGGCCCCATCCTTAAAACTTCAACCTGCAGAAGTTTATACAACTTTCATACGTATGTAATTGTTTACCAAAACAGAAAAAGAGGTATATCCTACATTAATTTCAAAATCAAACAGCACTGAAGTGGTTTAGTAAACCGTAATTGAGCATTCTTATACATAACAATCATGACCCAGAACTTGATTTTCCACTCGACACATAATATCGAACCCTATGCAGTATATAGATCTCACAAACCACAACATGTAATTAATAATCACAAAAAGTAATTAAAGTTATTCTAAAATTGTTTATGAACACATATAAAATTTCCAATTATTCAAACAGAAACTAATATATATAACAAAATGAAGAATCGTCCATACCTTGTGAGAAGAGATAGATTTGCTGAAAACACACTCCAAAAACAGGATGAATGAGGACAATTGATGGTGGCCTAGAGAGATTGATGTTCCAACGAAGGATTCCAGGGTTCTTTAACCGGGCTGAAAGAGAATTTATTAAAATTAAAAGAGGGTATTGAAGAGGGGCGTCGTTTGGCTGAAAAAGGGGCAAGGAAGGAATTAAAATTTAGATTTTAAGTAAAAGGGTGATGTGAAATGTCTATATTACCCTTTAAAGTGTCTTAATTGTCACCATCTTTCCTAGAATACCCTTGAATGTGTTGCTTAAATATGTTGTACATATTGTTTTTTAAGTTGTACGGACGTGAAAATGACCATTTTGGCCATCACTCCTCCTTAATAAGATAATATAGATTATAGATTATAGATTATAGATTATAGATTACTTCCACTTACTGCATGGGATGAAAACTGATGTTGCAGGGAACAAATGGACATGAAGGATAGATGATGGAGAGGATGGTTGGAGAAGGGTATGAAGATTTTCCTCAATTTCAATCAACATGGTCTCCTTGAACGCCATGAAATAGTTAACTCGATCTATACGTAAACTATATTTGTTCTAAGACTTTTAAGGTATTTGTTGATCTATTTAATGTTCTTGTTAAACGTTGTATGAAGTGTGGTTCGCAATATTATTTTGCTTTCGGCAATTGTATATTGTTTAAGTTCTAATTCTAATTAATAAAATAAATTAAACACTAGCATAAAGAGAAAACAAAAACTTAACTATGTGTTAATTACTTATGTATTTGTGTTAAGAAATAAGAAATCAAAAAGCTATAAATTCATGCTCACGCTAATGAATCAACCCGAATTTTTATCTTCTACTAGTGGGCTTACCCGCGCGTTGCTGCGGGATCCAAATACATTTTGCGATACAACAATGTGATTATGTACAAAATGCAAAATGTAGATTTAATAGTACATCCAAATACCGAACGCTGTCTTGCAAATAAGCCATTCTTAAAAAAAATACTTAGCTGCTTGACAAGCGTCGGGTGACCAAGTTGAATAACGTTATTACTTTTGCACCCCTTTTTATGACCTATTGACTAAGTTGACGTGCTAACCCCTATCAGTCATATACATTCAAATTTTTAAGTACTAAGCAACCATTTTTCAACGATAACATACTTCCGTAGTTCCATGTAAGATACTAATCATTATGTATGTGTTACCATCCAAATGTTGAACATAGCAACATGGGCACTAAATTATTGTTCGAAATTAAGTGGAAAGAGAGCTGATAACATGCACATCTTCATACTTGATTACAAACACACTTTATTATATTTTTATTAAAAAGAAATAAGGTAAGTAATGCATTTATTGAAAGAAAAATAACGAGCGAATACATGCTTAAACATATAAAGAAACAACAATAAAACCTAAGTGATACATCATAGAAGAAAACACTTTGCATATCAACCTCCCTGGCAATCTTGACCCAAAGCGAGGGAAATTAGTTAACTTAGACTTCAGCAAAACTATCATTGATCGGCAAACATATGAACATCATGGTTAATATGCATTGTAAGATATATAAATATGCAAGTGTTAGTTTTCAATTAAATTTACTCGTTTGACATGATTATACTTACAAACAAACCATTGGTATCGTATACATTCAACAAGATTTTGTTCTTATTGAAATGCAATTAGCATATGTAACAAATTTCCAACTGTGACACCCGGCATGTTCGGCTTAAACATAATAGTAACATCTAAGTCTACCTTAGCGAGAAACGTTTATAAACAAACTTAACTGGGTTAGTTGAGTCGGGTCAAATTAGGATTGTCCAGGGTTCAATGATCTGGAGGATCATTGGGAGTCGTTTTGAGAATACATTAGTACCGGGTTCCGTCGTTGGTGACATTACATGAACTAATTAAGTATATGTGTAGATTATGGGTCGTGTGGTGAATTGTATGCTTATACTTGCTTGAATGATGTACAAATGATTATACGTGCCTAAACATGCTAAGTATAGACTATGGATGCATGCTTATGTGTTAAGATGTGTTAGAATGCGTTAAACACGACAAACTGGAAAAAGGTTAACATGTGTTAAAAGTGCTGTTAACATGTGTTAAAAAGTGCTGATGACCTGAATGTGGAAATAATGGGCGAATGTGGAAATGGGACTTGAGAAATGGGCGAATGTGGAAACAAAGTGGGCGAATGTGGAAAGATTCCACATTCGACCATTAAAAAGGGGCGAATGTGGAAAAGTTCCACATTCGACCACATAAACTGGGCGAACCTGGACTGGGTATAAATACCATCCTTAGCCATTTTTCACCATTTCACAAACCCTAAACGCCTCCAAACACTCTCTATCAGCTATTATCATTGGGGAAGGAGTTTTTGAGCTTGTTTTTCATAACCTAACTCTCTAAATCATTACAAGTGAAGATCTAAGGTGTGTTCTTCATTACAAATCCTTTTTAAACAATTTTGACTTGTTTTAATCTAAACCCCAAGGGTCCAGATCTGATATCAACCTATTTTGTGAATAAAAACCTTTCCTAACCAAAACCTATTCATAAACAATGAGTTTTTATGCAAATAAACATGTGTTAGTATGATATTATGCATTGTTTGATGATTACTTGTTGTATAGATGATATGACAACAACCTAGGGCTGTTATTAATGATGGGTTATGATTGAAACATGTTACCTTTGATTGTTGATGGTGTTTTGGCGATTAAAGGGGTTTTTAGTTAGATTTAGGGTTTGTTGTTGGATGATTATGATAAGGTTATGATAGGGGTTTCTTGTTCATGATGGTTCGAGTATGATAAACTGATTATTGATCGATTTCAGAAAGTTTCCTAATTGGGTAATATTTTCATGCATGATGATGTGACATCTCCATAATTTACTATTTTAGGAAACTTGTCAAACGGATAGATTTTGGGGTAAAATTGGTAGGGTTTCGTAGGAATATATTAATGATGCTTGACTGCTGTAACTCATGATGTTTCGTGATGTTTTCGGATGTTTTTCGACGCGTTTTTGGAAAAATCTGACATCAGGGGCGAACCTGGAATACCTTCGACCAGTCGAACGGTCGAAGGTGGATTCCAGGGGTCGAACCTGGAAGCTGAAGGGGCGAAGGTGCTACAAGTGGGCGAAGGTGGGAGGAAAAGGGGCGAAGGTGGAATTTCAAAGACACATTCGCCCAAATAAGGACACCTTCGACCACTTACAGTCACATTCGACCCTACGTTAACAAAAATGAGATTTTTGATACAAACTAAGTGTTTTATGCTTGAACCTTGCGTGTAATCTATGTGTACTTGATTAGTTAGGGTAATGGGTCACCAACGGGATGTCGGGTCGGTCTAGTGTGTCGGTTAAACACGTAAACACGTTTTAAAAACATACTTGGTTATGATCTGGACAATCGGGGACTAGATAACCTTATGGTTATTAGTCGGAACACTTATGTGAACATTTTGATAGATCTCCGGTAGAGGGATCATCAAGGGCTAAACATCTTTTACTTACATTTGAGGAACGCAATCTAAGGTGAGTTCACGGCCCCACTTTTACTGCTTTAACTCTTGGGGGAGAAAACATGCGCTAAACGGTTTTGGTAACATATGTCATACTATGGTTTTAACTTTATATTGCTATACGATCTTTTGGAAAGTCCCGGGGGAAACCATGAATGTGCGGGTTTGCACAACGGGGGAAATGTGGATAGATCTATTGGGCGTGACCTGCCCCACTCGTCGGCTTGGAGGGCCGGGCGGGTGCATATTGTCTCGAACAGGTACATTGGTATCATGCTGAACATACGGGCTGCTTAAACATGCTGAACATTGCTAAACGTGTCTAGTAATGGTTTCCAATCGTAGTAGTAATAAAACATACGCCTAGCTAGCGTACTTGGTAGCATTGATATAGTATGGACATGGTAACATTTGGATAACATTTTTGGAACAAACCTGTGAACTCACCAGCATTATATGTTGACGTCTTTTGGCATGTTTTTCTCAGGTCGCTAAGGTAGCAACAACTGGATCTAGGCGCACGAGTCAGCACGGGCGTCTAGGGTTTAGAGCATGGTCTTCATTAAACATTTGAACTATGTCTTTTGGGTTGTAAACATTTAAAGCTTCCGCTACAGTTTATGCTTTTATAATTATATCTTTTGGGTTTTGTGTTATGCATATAGTGTTGTTTATTGTGACCGTTGACTTGAATCCTGGTTTGTCATGCGCCTCGCGGTAAAACCCCGCAAGTGGAATTTGAGGGTGTGACAGATTGGTATCAGAGCCAATGGTTATAGTGAACTAGGACTGCATTTAGAGTCTAGTCTATAGCCGAGTCGCACACACTAGACGGTCACATACTTGAGTCGGTTTGGAACGTGTACTAACTTTGTCGGGGTGTCTTTACATCATCATCGCACTTCTCTGTTACATCATCCGTCCTCACTCTTGGCTTTATACACTCTTATGTTCTTCTTCGGGGTTTGAAGGAGAAGGAGTTGACTCGTTGGTTTTGCACGGCAGTGTCGTGTATTGGGGTAGTCTTGCGTACTCTCGAGGTCTGTCCAGGATTCGGACATCTCCCTTTCGTACCCCAATAGACGCACTTGCTCACACATTATCCTGTGCACTTATGTTTGTGATAGCATGATGCTAGATGCCGACATCCGGCGACTTGAGTTCAAGCTAAGGGAAAGTTTGGAGGGCCATGTAGAGCAGTTTATCATTTCGGGTGCACACGAAATCATAAACTGAAATGCATGAGAATCCAAGTGGACTCTGAACTTGGATGTATAGTCCTGGATTGGGTCTAGACGTAACTTTTCTAGCTACTAGTGGTTGACACTAGCAGTGAATCTGAATCTCTCGATTTCTGATTTGTCAGATCATGTCGGGCGCACGCGGTGGTGGACGTCGTGGTGGTGGTCGTGGCGGCGGTGGCCGTGGCGGGGGTCGTGGTAACATTAACATGACCCAAGCAGAGCTGAACAACTTGCTCCAACAGCAAGTGAACATAGCCTTGGCTGCTTTCCAGGCCGGGCACAATGCTATGGGTGGTAAGTTGGTTCTTACCTGCCTTGTTTCGTTCTTGGGTGTCATGTTTCCTTTGTGGTTTATCTTTGTGTCGTGTTTCAGGTGCTGCTGTCAACCCGCCTCCATCCCAGTGTTCCTACAAGAAGTTTAGGGACTGCCAGCCCCATAACTTCGCAGGGACTGAAGGGGCAGTGGGACTGCTCCGATGGTTGGAGAAGGTTGAATCTGTTTTCTTGATGTGTAACTGTCCTGTTGAGGACCGGGTCAAGTATGCCACTGCGACATTTGAGGGTCCTGCTTTGACATGGTGGAATGCTACGACGCAGAACATGGGCTTGGGGGAAGCTCATGCTATGCTTTGGGCGGATTTTGTTCGGTTATTGAAGAGTGAGTACTGTCCCAGGGAGGAAGTGCAGAAGTTGGAACATGAAGTCTGGAACTGCAAGATGGTGGGGTCCGAGATTGAAGAGTATACTGTGCGACGCAATGAGCTGGCGGTGTTATGTCCTGACATGCACACACCTGAGTACCGTAGGATCGAGCACTACATCTCTGGATTGGTGCCGGAGATTGCTGGGTTAGTAGCTGCTGGGAACCTTCCTACACTGGCTGAGGTCGTCCGTTCTGCACACAAGATGACCAACATGAAGATTTTGGAGGGCGCTTTACCTCCCAAGGGTTCGACTGTGAAGGGTTCTGAAGGCAACAAGAGGAAATGGGAGAATGTGAGTAAGAGTGCAGTGCCGGCGCCATCTCAACCGGCCAAGAAGACTGAGGGATCTGGGTCGTCTTCTTCGCAGAAGACAGGTGGATACATTGGGAAGCATCCCAAGTGTAACAAGTGTGGCTTTCACCATTCGGGGAATTGTGATCGCGCTCGTTGTCATCGGTGCCATCAGTTGGGGCACCATGCTAAGGATTGCAAGGTGGCGCTCACCCCAACTCAGGCTCCTGCGGCTACTCCTGCTCCTGCTGCTCAGGGGACTCAGGGGAGGCAGGGGTGTTACAACTGTGGTGACACGGGACACTTCAAGCGTGATTGTCCCAAGCTGAAGCAGGGTGATAATGGGAGGGGCGGAAACGGTAACGGTAACGGGAATGGCGGCGGAGGCAGGACTGCGCGTGCTTTCGTCATTGGGTCTGCGGAAGCTAGGCAGGATCCAGACACAGTTACCGGTACGTTCCTTCTCAACAATCGCTATGTTTCTGTTTTATTTGATTCTGGTGCCGATAAGAGTTTCGTATCTGTGGATGTTAGTCAGTTGCTAGATATAGTACCCACACCTTTAGAGGCTAAGTACTTGATAGAATTGGCGAACGGTAAGAACATCGAGGCGACTCATATCCTTAGGGAGTGTCACTTGGAACTGTCGGGTCTGTCATTCCCCATTGACCTTATGCCTATACCTTTGGGTAGTTTCGATGTCGTTGTGGGCATGGATTGGTTATCGTTGTATCGTGCAGAGATTGTTTGCTTTGACAAGGTTATTCGGATCCCTCTCCCCGATGGAGAGACTCTTTCGGTTCACGGCGAGAAAAGCGGTGCTCCGCTGAGTATCATTTCCAGCATGAAAGCCCGTAAGTATCTTCGAAAGGGCTGTTCGGCCATTCTGGCACTTGTTAACGTTTCTACTGACGATGAGAAGAAGATTGAGGATATTCCGGTGGTTCGTGACTTTTCTGATGTGTTTCCTGATGATTTGCCTGGTCTTCCTCCCCATCGTCAGGTTGAGTTTGGTATTGATCTTGCTCCGGGCGCAGCTCCTATTGCCCGAGCTCCGTATCGTCTTGCACCTCCCGAGATGCAAGAGTTATCCAGCCAGTTACAGGAACTCTTGGAAAAGGGTTTCATCCGACCGAGCTCGTCCCCGTGGGGAGCTCCTATTTTGTTTGTGAAGAAGAAGGATGGGAGTCTTCGTATGTGTATCGATTACCGTGAGCTGAACAAAGTGACTATCAAGAATCGTTATCCTCTTCCTCGCATTGATGATCTCTTTGACCAGCTTCAGGGCTCTAGCTACTACTCGAAGATTGATTTGCGGTCCGGTTACCACCAGTTGCGCGTCAGGGAAGCTGACATCCAGAAGACTGCTTTTCGCACTCGTTATGGCCATTTTGAGTTCTTAGTCATGCCTTTCGGTCTCACTAACGCACCGGCGGTGTTCATGGATTTGATGAACCGCGTTTGTAAGCCGTACCTTGATAAGTTCGTCATCGTGTTCATTGACGACATTCTGATTTATTCCAAGAACAAGGCGGATCATGAGGAACATCTGCGGTTGGTCTTGGAACTTTTGAGACGGGAGCAGTTGTATGCTAAGTTCTCAAAGTGTGATTTTTGGTTACGCGAAGTTCAATTCCTAGGGCATGTGGTGAATGAACTGGGAATTCATGTCGATCCGGCTAAGATCGAAGCTATTAAAGACTGGGAAGCACCAAAGACGCCATCTGAGGTGCGGCAATTCCTGGGTCTTGCAGGTTACTATCGGCGTTTTATCGAGGGATTTTCGAAGATCGCTCAACCCCTCACTGCTCTCACCCAGAAGGACCGAAAGTTCGACTGGGACGAACCACAGGAATCAGCATTTCAGATGCTGAAGCTTAAACTTTGTTCTGCACCTATCTTATCCCTTCCTGAGGGTACAGATGATTTCGTTGTGTACTGTGATGCTTCCATTCGGGGTCTTGGTTGCGTGTTGATGCAGCGCGGGAAGGTTATTGCCTATGCTTCTCGTCAACTCAAAGTTCATGAGAAGAATTACACTACTCATGACTTGGAACTGGGTGCAGTGGTCTTTGCGTTGAAAATCTGGAGACATTACTTGTACGGTACCAAGTGTGAAGTTTACACCGATCACAAGAGTCTCCAGCATATTTTCGACCAGAAGGTGTTAAACATGCGGCAGCGTCGTTGGGTTGAACTCTTGAACGACTACGACTGTGCGATTAAGTACCATCCTGGCAAGGCAAACGTTGTGGCGGATGCCTTGAGCAGGAAGGAGTCGGCGAAGCCTCGACGTGTCCGAGCCTTGCAGCTTACCATACATTCCTCCTTGCCTGACCGGATCCATTCGGCTCAGGTGGATGCCTTGAAGGAGGAAAACCTTAAGGCCGAAACGATGCACAGTGCGGACAAACACCTTGAGCTTAGGTCTGATGGCCTACACTATTTCGTTGGGCGTGTTTGGGTTCCTTTATTCGGGGGATTACGGGAGCTTGTCTTGGACGAGGCTCACAAATCCCGGTATTCTATTCATCCAGGCTCCGATAAGATGTATCAGGATCTGAAGATACTTTATTGGTGGCCGAACATGAAGGCTGATATAGCCTCCTATGTGAGCAAATGCTTGACCTGTGCTAAGGTCAAGGTGGAGTATCAGAAGTCGTCTGGTCTCCTACAGCAACCTGAGATTCCAGAATGGAAGTGGGAGCGGATCACGATGGATTTCGTCACCAAGTTACCGAGATCACCAAGTGGTTGTGACATGATTTGGGTGATCGTTGACCGGTTGACGAAATCGGCACACTTCATACCTATTAAGGAAACGGACGGACTCGAGCGGTTGGCTCGACTCTACCTTAAGGAGGTGGTCTCTCGGCACGGGGTGCCTGTTTCTATCATTTCTGATCGTGATTCCCGCTTTGCTTCGCGTTTCTGGAAGGCTCTTCATAAGGCCTTGGGTACTCAGCTGGATATGAGTACGGCTTATCATCCGCAAACTGACGGCCAGAGTGAGCGGACGATACAAACACTGGAGGACATGCTGCGGGCATGTGTCATCGATTTTGGCAAAAGTTGGGAGATTCACCTGCCGTTGGTGGAATTCTCCTACAACAACAGCTATCACTCTAGCATCAAGGCAGCTCCGTTCGAGGCTCTTTACGGACGGAAATGCCGATCACCACTTTGTTGGGCCGAGGTGGGCGAGAGCCAGCTCACTGGTCCGGAACTCGTGTACGAAACTTCGGAGAAAATCGTACAGATCCGTCAACGTTTGGCTGCTGCACGGGATCGTCAGAAGAGCTATGCCGATCGCCGTCGCAAACCGCTAGAGTTCCAGGTTGGGGACAAGGTGCTTCTGAAAGTTTCACCATGGAAGGGCGTCATACGCTTTGGAAAGCGTGGCAAGCTTAACCCTCGTTACGTCGGACCGTTCGCAATCCTGGAACGGATTGGGCCGGTGGCGTACAGACTTGATTTACCGACGGAGCTCGGTAATGTTCATAACGTCTTCCATGTGTCTAACTTAAGGAAGTGTTTGGCTGACGAATCTCTTGTTGTACCACTGGAAGAGATCAAGGTTGATGATCGTCTTCGCATTGTGGAGGAACCCGTGGAGATTCTGGATTACAAGATTCGTAGCCTTCGGCGGAGTAAAATCCGCATCGTTAAAGTTCGTTGGAACTCGGATTGTGGACCGGAGTTCACGTGGGAACGAGAGGACCAGATGAAGGCTAAGCACCCTCATCTCTTTCCGAAGCGCGCGTTCGAGTCCAGGCATGTTACTACTGAAGCAGAGTGAATCTCGGGGCGAGATTCCCTTTCAACGTGGGGATGATGTGACAACCGGTAACTTTTCTTTTCGTTTTCTTCCTTTTCGTCTTTTTCATTTTTGGACTTCGTGCAATTTTCGGGACGAAAATTCATTCAACGTGGGGATGATGTGACACCCGGCATGTTCGGCTTAAACATAATAGTAACATCTAAGTCTACCTTAGCGAGAAACGTTTATAAACAAACTTAACTGGGTTAGTTGAGTCGGGTCAAATTAGGATTGTCCAGGGTTCAATGATCTGGAGGATCATTGGGAGTCGTTTTGAGAATACATTAGTACCGGGTTCCGTCGTTGGTGACATTACATGAACTAATTAAGTATATGTGTAGATTATGGGTCGTGTGGTGAATTGTATGCTTATACTTGCTTGAATGATGTACAAATGATTATACGTGCCTAAACATGCTAAGTATAGACTATGGATGCATGCTTATGTGTTAAGATGTGTTAGAATGCGTTAAACACGACAAACTGGAAAAAGGTTAACATGTGTTAAAAGTGCTGTTAACATGTGTTAAAAAGTGCTGATGACCTGAATGTGGAAATAATGGGCGAATGTGGAAATGGGACTTGAGAAATGGGCGAATGTGGAAACAAAGTGGGCGAATGTGGAAAGATTCCACATTCGACCATTAAAAAGGGGCGAATGTGGAAAAGTTCCACATTCGACCACATAAACTGGGCGAACCTGGACTGGGTATAAATACCATCCTTAGCCATTTTTCACCATTTCACAAACCCTAAACGCCTCCAAACACTCTCTATCAGCTATTATCATTGGGGAAGGAGTTTTTGAGCTTGTTTTTCATAACCTAACTCTCTAAATCATTACAAGTGAAGATCTAAGGTGTGTTCTTCATTACAAATCCTTTTTAAACAATTTTGACTTGTTTTAATCTAAACCCCAAGGGTCCAGATCTGATATCAACCTATTTTGTGAATAAAAACCTTTCCTAACCAAAACCTATTCATAAACAATGAGTTTTTATGCAAATAAACATGTGTTAGTATGATATTATGCATTGTTTGATGATTACTTGTTGTATAGATGATATGACAACAACCTAGGGCTGTTATTAATGATGGGTTATGATTGAAACATGTTACCTTTGATTGTTGATGGTGTTTTGGCGATTAAAGGGGTTTTTAGTTAGATTTAGGGTTTGTTGTTGGATGATTATGATAAGGTTATGATAGGGGTTTCTTGTTCATGATGGTTCGAGTATGATAAACTGATTATTGATCGATTTCAGAAAGTTTCCTAATTGGGTAATATTTTCATGCATGATGATGTGACATCTCCATAATTTACTATTTTAGGAAACTTGTCAAACGGATAGATTTTGGGGTAAAATTGGTAGGGTTTCGTAGGAATATATTAATGATGCTTGACTGCTGTAACTCATGATGTTTCGTGATGTTTTCGGATGTTTTTCGACGCGTTTTTGGAAAAATCTGACATCAGGGGCGAACCTGGAATACCTTCGACCAGTCGAACGGTCGAAGGTGGATTCCAGGGGTCGAACCTGGAAGCTGAAGGGGCGAAGGTGCTACAAGTGGGCGAAGGTGGGAGGAAAAGGGGCGAAGGTGGAATTTCAAAGACACATTCGCCCAAATAAGGACACCTTCGACCACTTACAGTCACATTCGACCCTACGTTAACAAAAATGAGATTTTTGATACAAACTAAGTGTTTTATGCTTGAACCTTGCGTGTAATCTATGTGTACTTGATTAGTTAGGGTAATGGGTCACCAACGGGATGTCGGGTCGGTCTAGTGTGTCGGTTAAACACGTAAACACGTTTTAAAAACATACTTGGTTATGATCTGGACAATCGGGGACTAGATAACCTTATGGTTATTAGTCGGAACACTTATGTGAACATTTTGATAGATCTCCGGTAGAGGGATCATCAAGGGCTAAACATCTTTTACTTACATTTGAGGAACGCAATCTAAGGTGAGTTCACGGCCCCACTTTTACTGCTTTAACTCTTGGGGGAGAAAACATGCGCTAAACGGTTTTGGTAACATATGTCATACTATGGTTTTAACTTTATATTGCTATACGATCTTTTGGAAAGTCCCGGGGGAAACCATGAATGTGCGGGTTTGCACAACGGGGGAAATGTGGATAGATCTATTGGGCGTGACCTGCCCCACTCGTCGGCTTGGAGGGCCGGGCGGGTGCATATTGTCTCGAACAGGTACATTGGTATCATGCTGAACATACGGGCTGCTTAAACATGCTGAACATTGCTAAACGTGTCTAGTAATGGTTTCCAATCGTAGTAGTAATAAAACATACGCCTAGCTAGCGTACTTGGTAGCATTGATATAGTATGGACATGGTAACATTTGGATAACATTTTTGGAACAAACCTGTGAACTCACCAGCATTATATGTTGACGTCTTTTGGCATGTTTTTCTCAGGTCGCTAAGGTAGCAACAACTGGATCTAGGCGCACGAGTCAGCACGGGCGTCTAGGGTTTAGAGCATGGTCTTCATTAAACATTTGAACTATGTCTTTTGGGTTGTAAACATTTAAAGCTTCCGCTACAGTTTATGCTTTTATAATTATATCTTTTGGGTTTTGTGTTATGCATATAGTGTTGTTTATTGTGACCGTTGACTTGAATCCTGGTTTGTCATGCGCCTCGCGGTAAAACCCCGCAAGTGGAATTTGAGGGTGTGACACCAACTAACAATAACCAAATGCTTTTCCAATTATAGTGATGGTTTTTTTTTTTTTTTTTGAAAATAAACTTTCATTCAAAAAACGCCCAACCGGTCCTTAAAGCAAGGACCGTCGACACCAACAAAATTACAACATAGACAAAGGGGAATTACACCAATCATTCCATACTATATCTTTACATTTAGATCTAGTTTTTGCCTATAAATAAGAAAATGACTTCGCACTCGCCATAATATCCCCAATGCACGGCCTCTTCCCATTGAAAACATAATCATTACAAAATTACAACATAGACAAAGGGGAATTACACAAATCATTCCATACTATATCTTTACAATTAGATCTACTTTTTGCCTATAAATAAGAAAAAGACTTCGCACTCGCCACAATATCCCCAATGCACGGCTTCTTCCCATTGAAAACGGAATCATTCCTGACTTTCCAAAGAGTCCATATCGTTACCATAATCACCCCATGCACAATCATCCATCTCTTCTTGTCCCCCTTTACGGTTTTATGAACTTCCAACAAGTGATCAGCACAAAGACTATAACTTGTAAAATACGAATATCTTACGATTAGAAAGAATGTGTAAAGAAAGATACAAAACGTCCCGGCTATTATTGCAATGAAGTTTATAACTTGAATCTATTGTGGCAACAACCTCCTGGAATCCCACAAGCGGCGCAAGGTCATGCTACTAACATAAAGCTAAAAAAATTATTGTAGTTCGTTAATAACCTATAAAAAATTTAGAAAAAGTGAGACCAAATGTAGTGATTATCTTTTTAAATTGATGATATGTAGGTATTTCTTAAGCTTCGAGAGCATCCAGATGATAATATCAATAAAAAAGTTTTCTATAACATCACATTATTAATAGATTCGAAAGGTTTAAATTTTGTATAGATGTATTAGGTATGAATGACAATTAAAGAACCACACTTAATATCTACCAACATTTTGATCAATTCAATTTCAGTAAATAACAATAAAATAAAAAAAACAAATCCATACCTGATATTTGCTGTAATCCAAAGGCTGTAGTGGCTAGTTATAGTCGCCGGCCTCCCTACTGAAGCCCCAACCCACAACTTTTGTGAAAGATGGAGGAAGAGGAAGAAGACTAAACCTTAGATTTAGAGTTAAATAAGCAATCCCAAACATCCTCTTAAGTTGTAGGGAAAATTAAAGGACGATGGTTTGAATTCCACATTGAATATATGATTTTAATTTATGCATACAAAAGGTCATAATCAATTAAACTTATAAAAGGGGTGATTAATTGTGAATATGATTAAGAGCAAGAAGGGGATTAGAAGGGTAAGATGGGAATTAGATTTTAGTTTTTAACTAAATGATCTAGATAGATTTACTATATTAACCTTGTAAGTGTCTTAATTGTTACTAACATACCCATAATACCCTTAAATTTCTTGCTTAAATATGTTATACATGTTGCTTTTTAAGTTGTACGGAGGTGAAAATGACAATGTTAGTCATCACTCCTTCTTTATAATGTATTATAGATACTATATTATAAAGCATTAGTCAAGGATACCTGTAAAATTTAAATAAATACAACCTTTATTGCATATAGTACAATGCTTA
This sequence comes from Ambrosia trifida, assembly GCA_028751855.1. NCBI lineage: Eukaryota > Viridiplantae > Streptophyta > Magnoliopsida > Asterales > Asteraceae > Ambrosia > Ambrosia trifida. The sequence goes on from CM054126.1 coordinate 39,210,636, forward strand.
TTGAAGTCATTTAGGGGGTAAAATTGTCTTTCTACTTAAATATTAAATTGTTGAAGAAATTAATTTAAACATATTTATAAAATTGACGAGGAAATTAACAATAATGCGGTGACTCTTTACATTCATTCATAACCTCCATGTCTTTATTATGTTTGTATCAATGTTATAGTCTTATAAATAGTGGTCATGTATTTGGTATATAAATAATGTGGTGACTCTTCACATACATAACTTACATATCTTTCAATGTTTACAGTAAATAAATTACATCATATATTATGTATTTATATATTCTTTTTAAATTTATGTGGTTGCAGGATGGTATGATGTGACACTTTTGCACACAAATGAATATGTAGGCTTGAAGTTTGCCAACACACCCAACCCATGACACGTTTCAACCCATTAAAGTGAGCGATATATGTAGGCTTGACGTTTATACAAGCAAATATGGTATAAATACTTCATGAGCAACGTTATCATCTTCCTCAATGGTTTTTTGTTTTCTCTGCTACTATAAGCTACTAGGAATAGAATTTATGTTTCTGATCTCACGAACTCACCAATTGTTTACATATCCAAAAGAAGACAAGTTCTTATCAGTCGATTTGGTAGTTTTAACTATATTGATTACTAATTTGTTTGGTCAATTATATTTGTTATGGCCTTGTCAAACTAACATAAAAAGAGAGTATCTATGCAAATCATTGCCTCCTCTGCATCTCGCGGGTGCCCTAAAATAATAGAAATATGCTGGACACTACAAACTGCATTTTAGTAATTACATCACTTCCACTACAATCTTATGGTCATTAAGAGATATAACGCCACATCACTACACTAAGCATCGCTCTACGATGACATACTTATCTGCCTTCTAGATACATAAAAGGGTCCCACCAAAGGACGTGTGCCAATTTAAGGGTGTTGCAAGGAATACTACGGCCTATTGTTATGTACCCATTTAAAATTTTCAGAAGATATACTTATGAGTTTAAGTTTTTAGTAACATATATTTTATACATCGTTGTTTTCTACTGCATCATAATGAATAACCAACAAACACGATGCACGAGGGGCAAAACTAGGGATGAGCAATTTTTCCCGAGTACCTATACCCGTACCCATACCGTACCTGTACCGGTATCCGTACCCGTACCGATTTTGAGTATTCGGTATAGCTATCGGTACCCACTTTTACTGATTTCGGTATTCGGTACTTTCGGTATCGGTACGGGTACGAGTATGGGTAAAAATGGTACGGGTACCGAATTCTATATACTATTGAATTTGATTATATGTTTTACTTTGTAATATGGTATTTATGGTATTCGTATCAATTTTACTTATTTGGTACCCGTATAGTATTGATACTCGTAATTTTTTACCTACTTGGTACCCGTACGAGTGCTCAAAAAAGAAAAAAATAACAAAATGGTACCAAACGGGTACCGTACCGAAATACTCGGTACCAATACCCGTACTCGTACCCGTACGTACCTATATATTCCGTACGGTACTCGGTACCCACTTTTGTTCAAATTCGGTACGGGTATTTTCGGTACGAGTACGGGTATAGGTACGGGTACGGTACCGATCTCATCCCTAGGCAAAACAGATACACCCGTCGCAACGCGCGGGCATTCCTACTAGTTTAAAAGTATATTGTGTCTTTGGTTAGTTGTTAACCTGATTGTTGAACTTAAATCGAAAGAGCAGATCTAATTGGTAGCAATGAGTTGAGTAAACTTCTTCTCTTAAGTGTTCTTCTTCTCTTTATCGATCTTGTGCTTGATTATCAATTGCGTTCGTAATAGGTGACTATTTTTCCCATATTAACCTATGGGAGTCTAGGACGATGTTAATATTACTCGGTTAAAAGATCTCATTCGTCTGTTACAATCACATGATGATATTGAGGGTATGGCCATCTTTTTGCATAGAATGTAGTTTGATTGAGCCATTTATATCCTTATTTTAGATTGAGACTTTTTAACCTCATTGTCATGGGTTCAAGTCTCATGGATGGTGCCAATGTTGCTACAAAAATTGACAAAAATTTTACCTTAATCTTCACAACAGTAGGGAAGGAGATGGATCACTCACCCAACATATCCTTTGTCTTGTTTCGGGGTTACAAATATGGAAAGCTCATTAGAAGGGGTCAACAGTCGAAGCCTCAGGACCACCCTCCAACGCTCAAGTAAGAATAACATTCATCATAAATAATCATATCCGTATCAAAATGAATTAGAGAACAAGCAAAGAATATGATAGAAGAGGAGTATGTGAGGGAGTTCTCGTTGTAAGAATTCTTTTCGAGGAAGGTCCTTTCAATAGAGACCAAGCTCCATCACATAAGAGATAGACGGGCTATGATATTTATGGGTTACTAAATATTGGGCTTAAAATCTTAAATTAATTGGACTAGACCCAATTAAGGACAGAAATAATCTACATTCATAATAATAAAATATAGAATAGATATTTAATTAATAAAAAAAAAATAGGAACTTGATATAAATTGTTTTGCCTCATTATAACAGGGTTGGTCTCGATCGTCAATGTCCATTTTATTTCTAAATCACCTCCCATATGAATTTTCTTTTACTTTTCTGTTATTCAGTTGGACTTAATTTAGGCCTTAAAATAGTGTTATTGCTAAGAAGTTCTACTATAGCCCATTAACAATGAATAATATTAGTTGTATTTACTTGGGCCCCTCCTAATCTAAAAGCCCAAAATAAATCTATGGTTTTTCTTAGCCCAAACCATTGAACCAACGCAGGTCCAACTGTCCAAGTCGCAACGGCGACCACAATTGTTGTTCTTGTGAATCTTGTTCGCAATTAATCACGTAATGTTTTGAACATTGGTCAACAATTTTTAGAGTGGTTGTGATTCACATGTGACAAAATAAATTAGGGTGTAGAATAGAAAAGAGTAAGACTTATGAATGGGTCATATTATCTATACATCCCTCTCCAACCCCCCCCCCCCCCCCTCTGGCCTGCAGAGGCCTCTACAGGCCATATAAAGGTTTCCGACGGGTCGTGGAGGTCTCAACGATCCGTGTATAAGCTCTGCAATGTTCGGAAATGATTGGCAATGATTGGGATGAATGAGGGTTGTGAAAAAGAGATGTGTGGGTGTTTGAGATAGGTTAGAGAGGTGAAAATGGATGTATATGAGTGTTTGGGATGGGTTGGAGATGTGAAAAGGGATATTATTTGAAATTTTATTATTTAAAAAAAATGTTGATATTTTATAAATGTGACTTATTATTTAAAAAAAGTGAATTCCATGGGGTCGTGGGGAGCCCCACGGCCCATAAAAGTTTTTTTTTTAATTTATTTAATATAAAACAATGATTCTCATGGAAGTTTAATATCCCCGTGTCGTGAAAAGCATAATGGCCCGTGGTTGGACCCTCTTTCACGGGTTGTGGAGGGCTCCACGATCCGTGGGGCTCCCCACGACCCCGCGGAATTCATTTTTTCTATATATATTTTTCTAAGTGTGTTTTATATATTTTAAGCATGATATTTGTGTTTTTTATTAAAAAAAAATTTCATTTCTTGTTATAAATGTAAATAAGCGTATACAACAATTTTTTTTCACTTAATAATTTGGTATACAGGACAAAAAAATTACATACGATAAACTATAACAAGTCAATATAGTCTTTTATTCTAAGCGTCTTTTGTAAACGATCATTATACTTGGATTATTAATCTCAACCGAAATCGAAGCCATTAGTTGATTGAACCTATTAACCAATCGGTTAATTGGTTCGGTTTGTGGTGTATTTTTTTTAGATAATATTAACATACTTGGAAAAGTTATGGTTTCGAGAAATTATTCATCTTCATCCAGATGATCGTTCTACATCTGTAATGATCAAGAACATTCCAAATAACCATTCCGTTATGGATCTTTTGATCTGTAAATGGACTGATCGGCTCGTCTGTAAATGGACTGGTCGGCTAAGTTTGGTTTGTATACAAGCCAAGCACGGTAAAAGATTTGCTAGGCTCCAATTACATTTTTAACTTAATTTTTATATGTATATACAGAGTAACACAGACACACAAAAATAATATTATATTATATTTATCGTTGTATACATACCACTTTTTTAGATTTGGTTCGCTATATCAAAATATATAAATATCTATAAATAGTAGCCCAGTCAGCACAATAAAGAATTTAACATTAAATAAATATAAAAGTAAAAGCCAAAGTTGTTATGCGACAACTTTGACTTTTTTTCTCTCATTTGTTGTCAGTCGCCAATTGTATCCTTCTATCACTCTAAACACGAGCAAAGGTCTGTTTGGTTCTGCTCAGATCATAAACAACCATGCTGACAAACTTGAATGGGGTTCTTTGGAATCTAGATTAGGTCTGACTAGCGAAACTGTATTTCAATTCGAGTTTAGAATTGCTTGACGACAAGTTTCAATGGAAAGAAGTGAAAGGATGTCGAAGAAAAATCTTCCATAAAAAATTTCCTTCTAAAATGGAAGGAAAGTGAAAGGAAGATAAATAAAAGGTTTTACCATTACTATTTTATCATCTCACTTAAGTTATTATAAAACAAAGATGATGTAAAATTATGTCTTTCTTTTCTTTTCTCTTTCTTTCAACTTGTGAACACCTCAAATCTTTACTTTCTTTTCCTTTTTTAGAACACAGGAACATGTATGAAATTATTTCTATTCTTTTATCTCCCCTTCTTTTCTATCTTAAATTCTTCCTTTTTCTTTTTCTTTATGTTAGTAGTTAGGTTAAATGACATGCTACCATGAGAAGGAGGGGTGAGAGGCGCTATGATGTGGGACCGACGGGAAAACTTGCCCTCGTGCTTCAATATCGCACCAAAGTCACTCTGATCGAAGGTTCCATCGTTAAGACCAAGCGTTCCAAGTTTTTGTTTGACCGTTGATATAGTTGTTGAAAGGATAATTGAAAAATAGTCTCTTTAATTACTAAAAATGATCCCCCTGTATATCAACTCAAATATATTTTTCAAGCTAATCTTAATTATTCATTCTCAAATTTTTTATAACATTCTTAATTATTTTTGCACTTTGAATGGATTCAACACCGTAACGCTAATAAAATTGGTTTAAGACAAAACAAAGGCGAAGATCAACCATAAATTCCGCAAAAAACCCAATTCACCCCACCACCTTTTCCACGGGTTCACAACACTATACCCAAATCATGCGCTTTTTTCAATTTCACTGTCGTATAATGACTTCCTTCTCCCACAGGATTAACTCCGTGGTGAATCCAGGAATGATTTCCAGGGGTTCCTTTCGTAAATTTTCACTAATTTTTCTACTTTTTCCAAATCAAGGTGGTTCCCGGGAACCCCCTTTAACTTTGATCCCTTGTGTTACCAAAACACAAACCTAGCTTACCGTAAACCTAAAATCCAGCAATCGGATGAGTCAAGCGACAAAACCCGATCCGTTACACAACCCAACGAAGATTCGGACGAGACACCTGAAGAAACCCACCCCCAAACACAACCTTCTACCAGGAAGAAGAAAAAACCATGATCCTATAAAGCGGAAGAGGAGTTGACAAAGTAAGTCAGAAATAAACTTTTTTATTTTTCTAATATATACATGTTTCTTGTTGTGTAAAGAAATTTTCATTAGTCATGTAATTATGCAGAGTGAATTAAAATATGTTTATACTAATATAGAAATTGGGCAGAAAAATTTTATTTTATGTATCAACCGATTAGTACGGTAATTTAAAGCCAGTACTAAGCATTGCATCTGAACATTTAATGATACTAGGGGTTATACGCGCCGCGCGACTGTAACCAATTTTGTTACGGTATTGCAAGCAGAGTTTATGGCTTAGTAGAAGTGCTAGGCAGGATGTACATTCTTCATCATTCTTCATCTCCCATTGTAGTCGCCTTCTTCATATGGCAAGTGCCACCCATCGCTTGCACTACATTGTCTAACGATAAACTTGCATAACCACTCCGCTCTAATTTAGCTGACTATCGCACCTTGACTCCAAACCGTGAGGAAGGTTTCCCATCACACAGCTCATCAGCTAATATTCCGAGGGAACTGTATGTCCGAAGAGGCTTGAAAAAAAGAAGGTAGGTTTGTATTACGTACCATATTTATGTGTTGTGACTATTTGCCTCTTACCTAACTTAATAACTTCCTCAAAGATTTAGGATCAACACATTATGTCTAAATTTATAATATTTAATGAGGAAGATTGTGGTTGGCACCTTACTAACTACTGCTGTATAATAAATAAGTAACAAAGCCACATTTACAAAACAAAAAACTTCAAAATAAATTACATTAGTTAAATTAAGCTAATAAATTTACATTAGTTAAATCAGCTAGCGTTACTTTAGTTATACAATGACACATATAGTGATTGTTGGCAGTTTGACACGTCCAACGCGAAGACGTGCGTGAGCGATATATAGAATTTAGAACCATTGCATAACATTCCTCTCCACAATCAGGTATCTTTTTTAGTTTCCATATTTTTAAAGACTACCTAACGATCCCAGCTTACAACCTTCTAATTGTGTACTTTCCATGTTTAAACACTGCATAACAACCCCATTCTACAGCAGTAACAAAACCTGCATTCTCGACGACTTTGTAAAGGATTTACTCAAACTTTATCATTATCCATTACTTATCATTATTATCCATTAGTTTTATATTTGTTTATTAGTTTCCTAATAGCTTACGTTTCCTAAGCATTCTATGATTGTACCTCTATAAAAACATTCTGTTTGATCAATGAAAATTAACTTTGGCTGATATCAAAATTATTATGGTATCAGAGCAGGAAGCTATCAACCAATTAAAGAACAATTAAAACAGCCGGAAACCATGGCTGGCGATGAAGAACCGAAAACCAGCGATGGCGGTGGCCAGAAAACAGACAACAAAGCCATCGATATCAATTCTCCTTACTACATACACGCTTCTGATTATCCAAGGCAGATGCAAGTAAACGATCCGCTCACTGACAGCAATTACAGTGACTGGATTCAGGAGATGATGAATTTTTTGTTTGCTAAAAACAAAATAGGCTTCGTTGACGGCTCAATAGAGAAACCGGAAAAGACAATGGTGAATGGAGAACTATATGGCTTGGATGCGCTGCGATGCAAAGGTCAAAGGGTGGTTAACAACAGCAATGGAGAAAGAAATAAGTAGTGTCAAGTATGCTCACACAGCCGCTGAGATATTGTTAAAAAGATAAATATTTTTAGTTTTAATTCAAGTATTTACACAATTAGAAATATGTTGTGTATGTTTTGTTTCTATGTGTAGGTCCATTTCAGCTGGACGTGTTATGAGCCGGATTCAAAGCCCATCAGGTGTGGCCCATAAAGGAGATAAAAGAAAGTCTGGCCCATAGAAGCCCAATTCGTACGAATGAGTTCAGTATTCGAGAAGCTTCATCTGTGGCTATATATACCCTTCACATATCCACATATTAGGGTTTTTTATCAGTCTTTCTTTAGTTTTCTTTAGTTGTCTTCTTCGTCTGTTATTAGGGTTTCGTCTGTTAGTCTCATCGTCTGTTAGTCTTATCTTTCGTCTTGTTTCGTCTTTATTTTTACTTTGTATTGTGGTATTGTCAGCTGATCAATCATCAGCTGACTTGTTGAGACTTTGTATCTCTTCAGGAACTCAAACGATTTGTTTGAGTTCTAGGGTTTGGTTTAGGGTTTTTTGGTTTGGGTTAATAATATTTTTCAGTCACCAATTTGTCGCTATTCTTGTGTTGTTTGTGGTTGATTTAGTTAAATTCTTTTGTATTATCTTTTTCTACATGGTATCAGAGCCATTGGCTCGTGATATTAGTCTTTGATTGTTCTTCCGCTGCGTCTAGTTGTAGATTTGTTGGCTGTTGAGTTATCTGTTAATATTTTTTAACAGATCTGTTTTGTCTGATCATTTAGGGTTGGATCTCACCTAAATAAATAGGTGTTGGTCCAGATCTGAATGATATCAGTAAATCTTATCTTGATAATAGATCTGGTTTACTGATTGGTTATTGTTAAGTCTTTATCTCTTTATCTTGTGAATCTAGGGTTTGGATCTCACCTAAAATAATAGGTGTTGGTCTGGATCTTGAGATTAATTAGTAGATCTTAGGGTAAATAGCCATTTTCGTCCCTGTGGTTTGGTCTAGTTTGCCACTCCAGTACAAAAGTTTTTTTTTTTTTTTTGCAATCTCTTACCTGTGGTTTGGATTTTTTTGGCAAATTCGTCCTTTTCACTAACCCAGTTAAAAAATCTCGTTAGTGTCAGGGGTAGGGTTGTCTTTTTACCAGTCAGGGACGAATTTGGCATTTCAAACTTGCATGTCGATGTGAGTATGATGAAACCTTTGCTCCAGTTGCAAGGCTTGAGGCCATCAGGTTATTTCTGGCCTATGCCATTTCCAACAAAATTAAAGTTTATCAAATGGATGTAAAAAGTGCATTTTTGTATGGAAAAATAAAAGAGGAGGTGTATGTCTGTCAGCCACCTGGGTTTGAGGATCCTTCTCATCCTGAGTGGGTGTACAGACTAGACAAAGCTCTTTATGGGCTCAAACAGGCTCCAAGAGCCTGGTATGATACACTCTCCACCTTTTTACTCAAAAATAACTTTACAAGAGGTGCCATTGATAAAACTCTTTTCATTAAAATAAAAATAAGATAACATATGAAAACATGTCAAAACTGAGGAAAATGGTTATGAAAGTTATTCTAATATAATGGAAAATATTTCCCCAATTTTCATGACCAAACAGATTATCATTGATTTAATATGAATTTAATATGATTAAAACATATAAAAATCACTAAAATATTATATAACGCATAAAATGCCAAAACTAAGTTCTAAAATTCCTAATCAGCCATATGAATTACCATGTCAAATTTCATACTTTTTAGGTCAATAATAACCGATGTATGAATTTTTAAAGTTCAAAAGATTTTAAATAAAAAAATCCCAAATACTCCTAAGAACACCCTAACGTTTGAAATTCAATTGAAGCCCTTAAAGCCTATAATCGACCAAACAAACAGAGGGCTTTTGATCTACAAATGAAAAATAAGAGTATTGCAAAAAGGAATTGGAAAAATTTACAACGTAGTTAATTCAATTAAGAAGAAAAGAAAACTGAATAATAAAATAATAAGATTCCAAATTCGTCAGAAAACAAGATGATAATTGGCGCTTCAAGTGAAGAAATGATAGAACACATGAGAGCATTGTGTGTTTATGTGTGTAATTGGAGTATAATTGAACAGATTGTGGTGGAATTGATAATGGGTCAAAAATGAAGTTTTTATACTAAGTTTGAAGTAATTCTTGTCATATTTGATATTAATTATATAGAAATGGTAGGAAAATGAATGGACAAAGTAAATAGCATCATAAAGTCAAGACTTGAAGTGGTTGGGAGTTGAAAATAATGAAATTTAATATGATGATAAATGGAAATTTAATTAAATTTAGTGAAATCATTAAAAGACTCTTTAGTAGAGTTCTTTATGTTACTTGATTAGAGTTTTATGACTCAAATTAAGTTACACTCTTCAACTACTAATTGTTCTTATAAAAAAAAATTAGACTTTGTGCCTCATTTGATATACAAGAAACATACGTGCTCGGGTGTAGATGTGAGTATAAAACGTGAATACTTAAAATTATAATTTTTATTAAATTGCGACTTTTGATCCTTTTAGACTACGAGAGTTAAAAATAAAAATTTGAAAATAGCTGAGGGACCAATTGTGTATATTTATGAAAAGTGTAGGTTGTTACAGTCTCCCCTACTTTAGAAAATTTCGTCCCGAAATTCCTTTCAAGTGGGGGTTTTTATGAAACAAAAGATGTTGTAAAAATAATAATAATAATAATAATTGCAATTTGCTTTCAGTTAGTCGTTTGACAAAAGATTTGCAATGTTCGATGACTTTCTTTCCCGATTTTTGTTTTATGCAGGGCTTACGCTCGAGGAAGTTGATTGGAACGGGTAATTGCGTTAATGGTCTCTATCGGATGGGCATGGCGGTTAAAAGAAGAATGGCAATGGCTGCGAAGATAGATGAGAAAACTTGGCATTCAAGATTAGGACACGCTTCCGATTCTAAGTTATGTCACATTAACTTTTTAGAGGATATTTCGTTAAAAGACGTTTTGTGTGATTCTTGTGTTAAAGCTAAACTTACTCGTTCACCGTTTCCTAAAAGTTCAATTAAGACTACTGATTGTTTTGAATTAGTTCATTGTGATATTTGGGGTAAATATAGAAGGCCTACGGTTTCACATGAACATTATTTTTTAACCATTGTAGATGATTTTAGTCGAGCTTTGTGGGTATTCCTTATTAAACACAAAAGCAAAGCTAGTGATCATTTGATTTTTTTTCAAAAATGGTTAAAACCCAATTCGGTAAGTTAATTAAACGAATTAGGTGTGATAATGGTGGGGAGTTCACTTCAAATAGAATGATGAACTTTTATGCTCAAGAAGGAATCCTATTGGAAACAACGTGCCCACACACACCTCAACAAAATGGTGTGGTGGAGCGTAAGCACCGTCACATCCTTGAAACGGCTTGCGCCTTAAAGTTTCAAGGAAGTCTTCCAAAAATATTTTGGGGAGAATGCATACAAGCAGCCACATATATTATTAACCGCCTTCCCTCAAAGGTAATTAATAATAAAACACCATATGAGATTATTTTCGGTCAAAAACCAGAATATGATCACATGAGAATCATAGGGTGTCTTGCTTATTTTTGGAGCATAGAGACAGGGGGAGACAAGTTCGAAATAAGGGGGAGGCCGGGTGTTTTTGTCGGGTATCCTCAAGGGACCAAGGGATACAGGATATTTAACATCGAGCATGAAAAAATAATAACATCTAAAGATGTTAAAATTTTTTAAAATAATTTTCCTTTTGCCAAATTAATATCAAATAATAGAAATAAGAACTTATTTGAGATCCGTACTGAGTGGGAAGAAGAAGTTAAAACAATCTCAGTTGGGAATAAAGAGATCAAGAATAATAATGATTCACAAGATGGAACAACTGATTGTGGAGATAATGTGCCAAACGCCACTGATGTTGCATTGGGCCTTCAAGATCCAGTTACGGATTATTTGGGTGATGGACTGGATGTTGGTTCATTAGAAAATAGGCCTGATCTTGGGCCGAATAATAATCAGTTGGTTGGTAATCTAGAAGAACCGGTTGCTTCTTTGGAACAAGGTTTGGAGGAGGTCAGTGTGCAAAGGCAACCAAGGATCAGAAGTCAACCAAAGTATTTACAAGACTTCAATGTCAAGTTACCGCCATCCGTTCACCACGCAAATCCCGTCTCCGATCAATCTTGTTCGATGGTACACCCTATTGCTAACTTTGTTTCTTACGAAAAATTTTCTAATTCTCATAAAATCTATTTAGCGGCCATTAGTTCTAACAATGAGCCGAGAAATTTTCAAGAAGCTATGCAGGATGAGAAATGGCGAGATGCTATGAAACAAGAAATCAAGGCTCTTGAGGACAATGAAATGTGGACACTTGTTCCACTTCCGGATGGAAAGCATGTTATTGATTCTAAGTGGGTATACAAAATTAAATATAAACCAAGTGGTGAAGTTGAACGATATAAAGCTCGTCTTGTGGCACGTGGTTTTAGTCAAATAGAAGGCGTTGATTACCACGACACTTTTGGTCCTGTCGCAAAGTTGGTTACGGTTCGAACATTGCTAACGGTGGCCGTGAAGAATAACTGGTCAATACATCAATTGGATGTAAATAATGCTTTCTTGCATGGTGATTTAAAGGAAGAGGTGTATATGAAAATTCCACAAGGGTTCTCCTCGGAAAAAGAAACACGAGTTTGTAGACTTAAAAAATCGCTTTATGGTTTAAAGCAAGCTTCAAGGACTTGGTATCAACATTTTACTATGGCTTTACTCAGTCTTGATTACAGACAGTCCCGCGCAGATCATTCTTTATTCACGTTTGCTAAGGATAACTTGTTTGTTGCTATTCTTATTTATGTGGATGATGTTATTATTGCGGGAAGTCATTCGGACAAAATCAGTGAAACAAAAAGATATCTTGATACTACTTTTAGCATCAAAGATCTTGGATCGTTAAAGCATTTTTTGGGTATTGAGGTGGCTCGAACAGAGGATGGTATGGTTTTGAGTCAACGAAAGTATACAATGGATATCCTCGAAGATAGTGGTATGCTTGGTGCTCGTCCTAGTCCGTTTCCCATGGAGCAAAATCTTAAAATAGGTCAATGTCTTGAAAGTCCGAAAACGGATGCAAAACAATATCGAAGATTAATAGGTCGCTTATTGTATTTACAGGCAACTCGACCTGATATTGCGTATTCGGTGAATGTCCTTAGCCAATTTGTTTCTGATCCAAGGGTTGATCATATGGACTCTGCAAATCGTATCTTACGCTACTTAAAATCCACTCCGGGTCAAGGCATTTTTATTCCAAAGCATGGAGGTTTCAATCTTGCGGCGTATTGTGATGCTGATTGGTTAGGTTGTCAATTGACGAGACGATCACGAACTGGTTATCTTCTTTTGTTGGGGGGGGGGGGGTCTCCCGTTTTGTGGAAAACTAAGAAACAGTCTGTGGTTTCACGGTCATCTGCTGAGGCGGAATATCGTGCAATGGCCAGTACTGTAAGTGAAATTCTTTGGATGAGATGGCTTCTACAAGAGTTTCAAGTTCGAATTTCTGGTGCTACACCACTTTTCTGTGATAACATTGCGGCTCGTCATATTGCTAATAATCCAGTATTTCATGAACGTACTAAACATGTAGAGATGGATTGTTATTTTGTTCGTGAAAGGGTGGAATCTCAAGAAATTTTGCCATTGAATATCAACACCAAACATCAAGTTGCTGATCTTTTTACTAAGCCGTTAGGAGCTCAACAGCTGAAGTTTCTGCTCGGCAAGCTAGGCATTCGTGATCTTCACGCTCCAGCTTGAGGGGGAGTAAAGGATTTACTTAAACTTTATCATTATCCATTACTTATCATTATTATCCATTAGTTTTATATTTGTTTATTAGTTTCCTAATAGCTTACGTTTCCTAAGCATTCTATGATTGTACCTCTATAAAAACATTCTGTTTGATCAATGAAAATTAACTTTGGCTGATATCAAAATTATTACTTTGCTACTTGACCAATGAAAGACACGGTCAGGTATTCATCGCCAGCAACTGTTTCACTCCATTTCAATTGTGTTAACCAAGTTCTAAGTTGCTTGAGTTTGTATCGAAACTCAAAAGTATACAATTTAAAACCACTGCATAGCAGTCCTGTCCACAACCATGTATCTTTTTTACTTTCCATCTTTTAAACACTACCAAACGATCCCATCTTACAGCCTTCTAAGTGTGTACTTTCCATGTTTTAAACCTGCCGAATAACCCTTTTTTACAGCATTAATCACGACCATTCACAGACACACGCGACGCCTAAAGATTTTTCATCAGACACAACAATAACACAACCATTAATAAAACATCCAATTCTGTTTGAAGAGATGCGACACTTTTAGAATTTGTATCACAAAAACAACAGTAACTAATCCAGCTAACTGTGCTGGCAATTCCAATAACAAATTCTAAGTAAGTGCATTAGTGTTAGATGTTTTATAAGAAGTAGAAAGAGAGGTACTTGGGCAATGGTACGGTTACCGGCTAAAATTTTAGACTCTCGGCTAGAAACGATAGTAATCTTGTATAAACGCAATCAAAGTGCACCTGCATCTAGTACAACCAATCCAACCAATACCATATTGAGATAAGAAAGAAAGAAAGAAAAGAGTTGAAAATAGATAAAGAAGAACCAGGCCTGTTTGACCTTTTGATCAAAAGAGCATGAAGCACAACAGCCTTCCATAACAAATCACCAAACCTCACTTACAAAACAAAAGACAACATGATAATAAGAAGACATAATAACTACACACAAAATATATATTACGCACCTTTAAAAAAAGTTCATCCATGACCCGACTTGAATGGCATATAACCCGTTATAAGATGCTTCAAACATTAACCATATTTACTCACGTAAATCACAAATCTCTAAAATTCATTTTACATACGTGTTAGCTTTTTGGGTCAATTAAAGGCTATAAGCTCATTAGTCCCACAGGTGTGACACAAAATTTAACTATAATTATATAGGTGAAGTTAATATTTTTAGTAAGTTGTTGGGTTATGGTTTTATACCTTCCAATGGACCCTTCCTGACAGCGATTGGCCATATGTGACTGTGTTACACAAAGGTTATCCATGACCCGACACAAACCAACGCAAAGTAACACTTACCGCAGCCACTTCCCAATGGCATGTTCTACCACCACCTAAGATTGATGAATGCTTTAAATGGAAAAGAACATGAAAAAACATAACCACCATAATGTTACACATGACCCTTCATGTCCGTTTGATGGGACAAACACCTAGAAACACCGCTAAACCCCCAAACATCGGAGCTCAAAAGAAAACAGAAAAAAAATGAAATTGTTGAAAAAAATCAAGGTTTAGGAGGCTCATAAATTCACAAAGAAACATGGTTGCAAGGCTGGTTGCAGGTATAAACCCACAAGCCAACATCCTTACAAAGAACATCTTCATCAAGTTTAGAATTCAACACAGTCACCAGCGCCTCAATTGAGCGATATCGGATTGGACCCATGCATGACAAGTCACCATTACCAGCATCCACCGCTGGTCACTGATGGTAACTTACGGTGGAGGCGGCGAGGAGTTCTATGTCATCATCACCACCGGATCTAACACCAATGATGTTTGAATAAAGTATAAAATCCAAATCAATGAAAACGACACTGATTAGTGTTCATATCAATGGCATAAAAGTTAGGGTTCAGAGAGACGGACTGAACATTGTCATCCTCAAAAACGTTCTGGCATCTTAAAGCAAAGCAACGTAAATCGGGCCTTTATGAGAACGGATCCACCGTCATCGACAGAGGTTGTCGCCATGAATGGTGAGAAACCCAGGAAGAAAGAGGGAGGAAAGGGAGTCGGCGTTGGGGTCGAGTTAGGTGAGGCGGTGATGGAGGAAGGGAGAGGTAGAAGAGGTTGAGAGGAAGCGTGAAGGTGAAGGAGGAAGCCAGTGGTTGGACGACACGAAAAATGACCGGAATAGCCTTTTTGGAGAAAATGAAATTACAACATACCCTTTTACTATTCAAATGAGCTAACCGTTTATGGACTTTGTTTTTATTTAATCCAGGTTTGAGTTATCTTTGATAATTCTGCGCGCTTTCAAAAGTTAAGTTGCTTCAAATTTTGATACAACCATAAAAAAAAATAGTTAAATGGTAGTCATGGAATTTGAATATAAGGAATCCAAATTTTACAAGTGTGGGAGTATTAGGGGGCGGGGCGCTTCACTAGTTTTTTTCAACTTTATTGATTTCTACCATTTCTGTACTGCCACATTACTTCACTGATTCACGTCATTGAAACAGTTTTTTGGTGGCAACACTCAACTGAAAATAAAATAGAGATAAAGACAAAATGGGAGAGAGAAACTACAACCAGATTTTGGTTCACGGGATCACTACCAGCATGGGTTGTGAAGGTGTCACCGTGCTGGTAATGGGATACCCGTGGCCAATTCTGGTGACGCCCCGACCCGTCTTAGGCACATAACAATATTATGTAATATATCTTAGGCACATAACAATATTATGTAATATAGCAGTCAGGGAACATTACGTAATATAGCAGTCAGGGAACATATGATGTTTGACTTGACTAACTAAACGTACATTTAACAAATGAATAATTTATAGATTGATATCGAGTAAGTTTAGTGGATACATTATTTCTTAATTAGGTAATTATGTAAAGTGAATTAAAATATGTTTATACTAATATAGAAATTGGGCAGAAAAATCTTACTTTATGTATCTACCGGTTAGTACGGCAATGTAAAACCAGAAAAATATTGTATCCGAATGTTTAATGATATGATAGACTTTGTTTTTGTTTCTTTTAGTATCGAGCTATCTTTATTAATTTCATTTTCAAAAATTAAGCTGCTTCAAATTTCTATACAGCCGTAAAAAAATAGTTAAAAGGTAGTCATGGAATTTGATTATAGTGAACGTATGATGTTTAACTTGACCTACTAAACATTTAACAAATGAAGATTTTATAGCGAACATTTTCAAAGGCTTTAGCAGATAAATAGATTAAAACCAAGTTATAGTTTAGTGGATACGTTATTTCTTGGGTAGGCAATATATTATACTAGTTTTTATCCCGGAAACGTCCCGGGTGGAAATATCTAATATAACATAATAAAATATCTAATATGACAACATACTTAATGACTTGTCAATATATGATTAATGAATATTATTATTATTATTATTTATTTATTTATTTTAAACAAATCTCTGACATAAATTATCATATTCAAATATAAAAAAAAAATGAATCTTTGTCCCGGGGTATAAATCTAGTGCCATTACAAAATATTATATAATGTCAAATGAATTCGGAAGTTTGTAATCGATCATTCTAAAAAGAACTAACATGAAATAAGAAAAAAAAAGTTATTTATTGAAATATCGAACGCATTAGTCTAAGGGTTATGTGATGCGTTAAAAAATTCATGGGTATATGATCGGGTATATAGTTCGGGTATCTGGGTACGGGTAATTGGGTCGGGTATCACCTAATACCAGGCCCGACCCAAACCCACAATTGTTTTCTAAGTTAATCCCAAACCTGACACAATATATGTCGGGATACAAAAAATAGTCATTTTTTTCTCCGTTTTTTATATAGCACTATGGTACTCATTGGAAAGATAATAAAACGCTCGTTAATTTGGTGTAATTTTTTTCTTTAAAAAATCTCGTATATAAAAGATATTAACGTTTAAAAGTTATGGGAGGAAACATGAGAGACAAAATAATAAAGATTTAATATTTACATTTAGTAGATTAGGTATTTAATAGATTAGGTTAAACCATATTTAAACCATATTTATTTATTTTTTTTAATTAGTGTAGAGTTGCCACATCACATCCTATGTGGCATCTCTCAAAAGAGGGATCGCATAATATTATGACATGTAGGATTATTAGGTTTGCAATATATATATAATTCTTTTACAAAGAAGTCCATAAAAGCCATTTGTATTTTTAAAATAAGGTGAAATTAATGATAGAGTAAACAACATCCTTGTAGTTAATCCTTGAGTTAATAGCCATTTTCGTCCTTGAGGTTTGGGCCAGTTTGCCACTCCAGTACAAAAGTTTTTTTTTTTTTTGCAATTCCTTCCCTGAGGTTTGGATTTTTTTGCCAAATTCGTCCTTTTCACTAACCCAGTTAATAAATCTCGTTAATGTCAGGGGTAGGGTCGTCTTTTTACCTCAGGGACGAATTTGGCATTTAAAATTCAACTTTACCCCACACCCACCCACCCCACCCCCTCTCTCTCTAGCTTCCTTCTTCCCTTGTTTCCTCCTGCAGAACAAGACTTGGGCCACTAAAATGGAACTATAGCCAGCCAAGAGTTAACCAAACCAACCAGGCTCGACCATCAATCAAGAACACGAGACCGAGAACCACCAGGGTCCAACATCAACCCATACATCACATCATTGGGAAGACTTAAGTAATTGATATGTAAACAAGTCTAAACTTAACTCAACAAAAATGTATAGCAGCTAATTTCACTTGTATGAGAGAATTGGGAATAACTCCAAAAAATGTAACTTTATCCAATTTTCATTTTACGGGTCATACCTATATGTCACATTATAAATCTCCAACTCTCATGCAGCCATTTTAGATTAGATATGTTTTAAGTTTAGCCTTTGACACGATTGTAGTAACGATTCACGACTGTAGCTGAATTACAAATTAGTAAACAGAGATGGAGCTACAAAGAGAAGGGTTACAGGTTTGCTTACAAGAGTACTCGTGTGTGTATTGAGCTGCTTTGGGTGGTTTGCAAACTAGGCTTGAAACTGACCCGAGACTTAACAAACCCAACCCGACCGGATCATCACCTCCACCACCGATCGTCACATACCTCGAGACCACAACCCACCACCATCTCTCCTCCGGTGACTACCAACCACAACCCAGCAACACACCACCTCCTCTCCTTCGGCGACTACCAACCACAACCCAGCAACCCACCTCCACCGTAACCACAACCACCCTGCCTAACAAAACCACCACCCAGCAACCCACCTCCACCGTAACCACAACCACCCTGCCTAATAATAATAATAATAATAATAATAATAATAATAATAATAATAATAATAATAATAATATTTATTATTATTATAAGAAGAAGCAGCAGCATATAGATATATATATAGAGAGAGACTCTATTATTGTTATTATTATAGTTTGTTGTAGATTGTGCAGAGAGATTGAGATGGAGAGAGAGAGATTGAGATTGAGATGGAAAGAGAGAGAGAGAAAGAGGGTGGGGTGGGGTGGGGTGGGGTGGGGTGGGGTAGGGTTGATTTTTATGAAAGATAAAAGATTTTTTAAATAAAATTTTAAATTGTATGTAAAAAGACAAACCTACCCCTGAACTTAACGAGCTTTTTTAACTAGGTTAGTGAAAAGGACGAAATTGGCAAAAAAATCCAAACCCCAGGGAAGGAATTGCAAAAAAAAAAAAAACTTTTGTACTGGAGTGGCAAACTGGCCCAAACCTCAGGGACGAAAATGGCTATTAACTCTTAATCCTTCTATAACAAAATTATGTTGAACGCTACTTCATTTAAAAAATTTAACGTGAACCGTTCATTAGTTGAAAGCAAACGAGTCGAGCCACTTACGATCTGCTCGAGCTCAGCTCGGTAAAAAACTCAAAACGTGCCGAACTTTATCGAGCTTGAGCCTGGCATTTGAAGGTCGTTAGGCTCGTCGACCTTATCGAGCCCTAGTGTATTATTAGTTTTAATATTTAATAATATTTACCTCACATTTAAAGTTGTTTAGTAAATGAGCCCGAACTCGAGCTTCGCTTATCGAGCTAACGAACTATTATTTAGATTATTTTGTTTTAATATACTAACTATGAAATCACAATGGCCAACTTAAATTTCATTGCAATGTTACAACCCTTTAAATACAAATGACTAGACTAACAATATGGAGAGAATTACTCCTCTAAGCTAAAAAACTATTGACAACAAAATTACATTATTGACTAGAAACTATTGACTACATAATTACACTATTGACTACATAAACATTGACTACATTGATGAGTAGGAGGATATTGCTCAATGGAATATGCTATTGTTTAATACCCCCCGTCAATGCAAGTTGATGGTGGACCAAGACGAAGCATTGTGCGAAAATTTTCAAACAACAGTTTTGGCAAACTCTTGGTGAAAATGTCGGCGACTTGTTTGTCGGTTGCGATGAATTTTGTATGAAGCGTACCGGCGGTTACCAATTGACGAACGAAATGATAGTCAATGTCGATTTGCTTGGCTCCGTTGGTTGCTTTTTAGCGCTCCAAGAGACTAAGTTCCCTCCTAAGTAGATACAATAGCCATATGTGAATCTTCGTGTGTAGATACATCGAGCCCAATCTGCATTTGAAAAACCTAGTAAAGTAGTATTAGGTGGACGATCAAATGTTAAACCACGTGATAAGGTGCCTTTAACATAACGAAGAATCCTTTTACTAGCCGGAAGTGATCGGTTGTGGGATTTTGAAGAAACTGGCTAGCTTGGTTAATGGCATAGGAGAGATCAGGACGGGTGATGGTGTGATATTGTAGAGCGCCCACGAGGGAGCGATAAAGAGTAGGATCATGAAAGGGGTTGCCGTGAAAGGTGAAAACATCTTTGGATGTGAGAGGAGTGGCAACCGGTTTTGAGTCAAGTAAACCGGCTTGGGTGAGGATGTCGTGGGCATATTTAGATTGGTTTAGAAATAGACCCGTTTTGTGTGATGAACTTCGAGTCCGAGAAAGAAATTTAGAGAGCCAATGTCCTTAATTTTAAATTCTTTGTTTAAACATGATGTGAAGTTGTTGATGAAATGTTCATTATTCCCGGTGATAATGATGTCGTCAACATAAACAAGAAGATAAATTAAGATACCTTGGTGGTTGTAAACGAACAAAGATGTGTCGGCTCGACTGTTTTGAAAGCCACGATTGAGAAGAAAGGAGCTTAAGCGCTGAAACCAAGCAAGTGGTGCTTGTTTTAAACCATAAAGAGCACTGTTGAGTTTACACACATAGTTGGCTCGGTTTGAGTCTTCAAAGCCTGGCGGTTGTTCCATAAAAATGGTTTCGGTGAGATGGCCATTGAGAAAGGCGTTATTGACATCTAATTGTCGAAGGGACCATTTGTTAATGGTGGCGAGACTAAGAATAACCCGGATAGTGGAAGACTTGACGACCGGACTAAAGGTGTGAGAGAAGTCTAGACCCGGTATTTGAGTGAATCCTTGGGCCACAATACGTGCTTTGTAGCGATCAATGGATCCATTATATTTATATTTGATTCTATAAATCCATTTAGAACCAATAATGTTGGTGCTAGCGGGTCGAGGAACAAGGGTCCAAGTTTGATTAGCATGAAGAGCTTTTAGTTCATCATGCATTGCTTGAATCCATTTAGGATTTTTTTAGAGCGGTTTTGATGCCTTTTGGAATGTGGGAAGTGAATAAAGAGTGATTTAGAGGATGAGTTGTAGTTTGAGAGAGATTAGCAAAGTGTTTGGGTTTGAAGATCCCGTCCTTTGCACGAGTGATCATGGGATGAGTGTTAATGGGTTGGTTGGTAGTGGAGTTTGTGGATGATGTTGAAGGTGAAGTGGGTTGGTCGATTTGGTCGGATGATGGAGAGTTTTGTGGGCCGCATTGTGGGGAGTTTGGTGGGCTTGAGTTAGTGGGCTGTGGATAAAGGGGCAGATGGTAGGCTGGGTGGAGGTGAGTGAGATGGGCTGGATGTGTTTGTTGGGCTGGATAAGGGTGAGGGAAGTGGACTGTTGAGGGGTTCATCGAAAGGGTTAGGGGGCGGTATGTCATCACAGAAAGGTGTGGTTGGTTTGGGTGAGTTGGAGGATTTTGGTATTGTTGGTGAGGGTGTTTGAGGGTTGGTAGGAGTGGGTATGTGTTCCTCAAAATTGGTAATGGGTAGGTTAGTATTATGAGAAGAACTTTCTGATCGGCTATTTGCCAATTCAGAAAATCGGGGTTAACCACAGGGTTGTTGTCGGTTAGAATAGTTTCGAGTGGTGAAGGGGTGTCTCCGGTTACATGGCCTAGAAGTTTGAGATAGGAGAGGACCGGAGTAACTTGTTTTTCCCATGGAAGATAATTGGTTGAGGTTAATTTGATGTTAATTAGGTGACTAAGGGAGTGGAGAGAGATTGAAGTTGGATTGGTAGCCATGGGAGGAGTTTAGGAATGGACCGAAAGAAAAGAAAGAAGAAGATTGCTAGGAGAAAGGATCTTGTAATGTTTTAGGCTGATACCATATGAAATCACAATGGCCAACTTGAATTTCATTGCAATGTTACAACCCTTTAAATACAAATGACTAGACTAACAATATGGAGAGAATTACTCCTATAAGCTAAGAAACTATTGACTACATAATTACACTATTGACTACATAAACATTGACTACATTGATGAGTAGGAGAATATTGCTCCATGGAATATGTTATTGTTTAATACTAACTAATAGATTGTAAACGAGTCGAGCTCGAACTTAAGAAATTATCAACGAGCCGAGCTTGAGCTTTGTAAACAAAGCTAGAATCTAACCGACCTCAAGCTTGAGCTCTCATAAATTAATCAAGCTAAAACTGTTGCCTAGTCAAGTTTAAGCTCGACTCAGCTCTTTTACACCCCTACTTTGAGCATACTATTGATGCATATACATCAAAGATTTAAAGCTGCTCACAACAAATAAAACTTGACCAATTGATGGAGCGTTGTAAAAAATATTAAATGCACTTTATAAATAATTCTGCAACAAAATCATTACAACATACAATCTGACATGAAAGTGGACTTCCCATTGTAATATTTTGACACGTTATAATCTAGTTTTTTTAGGCGACTTCTCATAGCACGGTAGAGATCATCGCGTCCGTCTAGACAATAGTCTGGTGTAATGACGGGCCCTATCCAACTCGTCCAAACTATATTTGTAACATCCGGCCCCTCTCACCACCAATATTGTCCGCTTTGCCCCGATGGGTTTCACATCCAGAGCTCACGGATTTGTTTTTGGTCGCCTCGGTGGAGACTTCCCAGGAGGTCACCCATCCTGATACTGCTCCCACCTGAGCACGCTTAACTGTGGAGTTCTCCTATCATCCACTAGCATTAAGCCCAAAACGCGTTGGTGATTTAAGAGGCTTTGGATTACTTATGAACCAAGGATCTCTCCTGGCCACGGCCGATGTGGGATTTGCCTAGGGTGTCATACAAAGGTCCATGTTAATCTCCCAGAAATCAGTACTCTTACAATCACCCCTCCCCCTTAGGGACTCATCGTCCTCGATGAGGTTTGCCCCACCATCCCGAACGACACAGGAGTGGTTCTGATACAATTTGTAACATCCGGCCTCTCTCACCACCAATATTGTCCGCTTTGCCCCGATGGGTTGCCCATCCAGAGCTCACGGATTTGTTTTTGGTCGCCCCGGTGGAGACTTCCCAGGAGGTCACCCATTCTGATACTACTCCTACCTGAGCGCGCTTAACTGTGGAGTTCTCCTCTCATCCACTAGCATTAAGCCCAAAACGCGTTGGTGATTTAAGAGGCTTTAGATTACTTATAAACCAAGGATCTCTCCTGGCCACGGCCGATGTGGGATTTGTCTAGGGTGTCATACAAAGGTCCATGTTAATCTCCGAGAAATCAGTACTGTTACAATCACCCCCCTTAGGGACTCATCGTCCTCGATGAGGTTTGCCCCACCATCTCGAACGGCACAGGAGTGGCTCTGATACCATTTGTAACATCCGGCCCCTCTCACCACCAATATTGTCCGCTTTGCCCTGATGGGTTGCCCATCCAGAGCTCACGGATTTGTTTTTGGTCGCCTCGGGGGAGACTTCCCAGGAGGTCACCCATCCTGATATTATTCCCAACTGAGCACGCTTAACTGTGGAGTTCTCCTCTCATCCACTAGCATTAAGCCCAAAACGCATTGGTGATTTAAGAGGCTTTGGATTACTTATGAACCAAGGATCTCTCCTGGCCATGGCTGATTTGGGATTTGCCTAGGGTGTCATACAAAGGTCCATGTTAATCTCCCAGAAATCAGTACTGTTACAATCACCCCCCCTTAGGGACTCATCGTCCTCGATGAGGTTTGCCCCACCATCCCGAACGACACAGGAGTGGCTCTGATACAATTTGTAACATCCGGCCTCTCTTACCACCAATATTGTCTGCTTTGCCCCGATGGGTTGCCCATCCAGAGCTCACGGATTTGTTTTTGGTCGCCCCGGTGGAGACTTCCCAGGAGGTCACCCATCCTGATACTACTCCTACCTGAGCACGATTAACTGTGGAGTTCTCCTCTCATCCACTAGCATTAAGCCCAAAACGCGTTGGTGATTTAAGAGGCTTTGGATTACTTATGAACCAAGGATCTCTCCTGGCCACGGACGATGTGGGATTTGCCTAGGGTGTCATACAAAGGTCCATGTTAATCTCCCAGAAATCAGTTCTGTTACAATATTGTCTGAACCGGGTCCACGCTGAAACGGTGGGATGGCTTTCGCCCGGAACCGTACTGCCTCCACTCAATATATATCGCTGGAGTAACAGCCGGATGAAACCGGGTCAACTCGGGATCGAACTTGCATCATTAGAACCGCAAATTCTCACCGCCATTGATTGGTATCCCCCAAATGGTGTCAATGGGGATCGAACCCGGGTCTCACAAAAGGAGAACCCGGGCCGTCTACCACTAAGCCACAAATGAAGGACATGTTATAATCTAGTTATGTGTTAAAATTTTAGGAAATTAGATTTTAAAAATCAAATTATCACTTAAACTACACGACCATGCTCTTAGAGGGTATATAATCCAATAAGTGAATCGAAGTCATTTATCCCTCCCTAACCAATTATGCACGTGGTGATGGACGATGGTGGCTTGGAACATGACTGGGTGGCCTTCACGTCACCTTGAGCTTTTTAATTTTTGTGGTTTTATCACATAAATAAACTATTTAAAAAAACATTGGAATAAAATGAAGCATTACGTTTAAAATAAAAAAAAAAAACATTACAATAAAATAGAACATTACGTAAATTAAAAACACAAACTGAAATTCAAATATAATCCCGTCGTAGCATTTGTCAGGACGATACCACTCGAACTCCTTATCGTACTCAAAATAATAATCAATTTGAGTCACATTTATGACGAATTCTACGGAGTCCGTTGGGATTCCTCCACATTAGCTTTGAACATCTCCTTAAAGATCGCACACTTTGATTTGATGTCAATAAACTTGTGAGGAATTTAATAACTATGGCAGTTTGTTTGACCGCCAACTAGAACCCAGAATTCCGTCAATACCTTACCCCAAAAAGGGACTGAACGAAGCATAGTTGGTACTCTAGTGTTTTCGTGGGCGTTGAGCCTCCCCAACATTAGAGCTAACTCCTCTTCTTTGGTTCACGGGTTGCCCATTTCGGTGACAGTTTGTTGGTGTGGATATATATAAAATAAGATAAGATTATGGATAAGATGTGGGGTAGATGTGAAGTAAAAATGAATAAAATGTTGAGTTATATAGTGTAAAAATTTAATGGGGTTGGTGTGATTTATAAAATAATCATTGGTCCCCACCAACAGTAATAAAAAAGCACCTTACTCATCCACGAATAAAAACAGTCCATGCTAAACTCAACTTTTGCCCCACACCGGTGGATTTTTCCACGGGGTGGTGGACTGGCATGGAAGGACTTCACGCTATCACACTATATAGCCTTGGGTGGAGGGTGTAGTCACCTAAAGTCCTAAACTACCCTAGCCTCCACCAATTACACATTGTCAATTTACTTATATCCTAAACTACTCTAAAACACATAAATTGGAAAGTGTGATACCCTAAGCGATGGGTCCCACCATTTTACACCCACTTATTGTCTCTCTATATCTCTCACCTACACCTACATCTACACACACAAACCTTTATATCCGAATAGGTTGATCCTCACCGAAATTGATACCTGAAGGGGGAGGGGCGGTGTAGCCGCTCGCATACCGCTTATTCAAAGGTGGTACCCATATCCACACCCTCCACCCTTATTTGTTGCTATCACTCTAAACTAACAAATTAACCACCACTACTTTGTACTCAAGACTTCTTTTCTTGTGTCATCATCAAACTAACAAGACATTACCTAGTTAATTTTTTTTGTTCTTTGAAATAACCGAAGGTTTTGTGATGTGGGCTTTAGAGAGGGACTAGCTTTTGTTTTTGAGTGAGAAGATAACAGACGGTGAATGAAGACAAGACGACGAGGGTTTATATAAAGGGTTTTAAGTCGATTTTTTGGAAAGATAAAATTGTACCCGGTGAAAATGATGGTGGTGGTGTTGAGCGGCGGTTGATAGAAGTAATGGTGGTTGTGGTGCTGAGAGAGACATAGAGAAGGGGGTTGGGGTGTTATATATATACTTTTATTTTTAATCAGGTGTTTCTTTAAATTACAGATTAAAATTTTTTTTTTTACACGTCATAAAAAATGGTCACGTCGTCATAAAAACTAACCGGATTAGTGTCTAGTTAGTATGAGGGTGCCACAAGAAATGAAGTTCAAAGTACAAAGTGGTAGTGGCCAATTTGTTAGTTTGGGGTGGCAACGACCAATAAGTAATAGTTAGAGTTATTAAAATCCAATTTCCTTCAAATTATTAGTTTATTAGGGAACCGTAATAGGTTAGATGTACCATGATTCATTGAGCCCTTTTAGAAAAAAAAAACGTGTTCTGCAAAATATTATTATGAAATAACCTAGATGACGTCCCCCGCGCGTTGCGGCGGGGAAATTTTGGTGATAGTGTATTTTGAAGGTTTGCACGGGATCGATGGAGAGGGTTTGAGTTTGAGAGAGAAATGATAAACTTGAGATTCAATACATAAAATGAAATGTTACAATGTGTTTAGTATTTATACACATGAAGGGTTGTGACCCTTGACTTCTAACCGACACAATGGTTAGTTAAGTAACCGACACACCTATTCTAACTTAGGATAACTAATATATGTGACAATATATATATATATATATATATATATATATATACTTAGGATAAAGGAGGAATATGGGAAATAAGAATTATATGTCTAACATTCTCCCCCCTAATTCTTGATTTCCCCAAGGTCTTCAACTCCTATGAGACTTCGCATCTCTATGAACTTTATCCTTGGTAATGCCTTGGTGAGGATGTCGGCTTTCTGCATCTCTCCACTGATATGATCAACTTGTATCTGCTCGTTCTCTATGCATTCTCTGATGAAATGATACCTTGTGTTGATATGCTTTGATCTTCCATGAAACACAGGATTCTTCATGAGTTGTATTGCTGACTTGTTATCTACTCGTAGAGTTATCTTCTTTGGTCTTTCACCTGTGAGTTCGCTTAGTACTCCTTGTAGCCATATTGCTTGACATGCTGCTGATGTTGCTGCCATAAACTCTGACTCACATGATGATAAAGCTACTGTGCTTTGCTTCTGACTTGTCCATGTGATAGGTGAATCTTTGTAGTAGAATATTGTTCCTGTGGTTCCTTTTCCATCTTCTTGGTCTCCATAACTGCTGTCGCTGTAACCAATGATTTCTGCTTCTTTGCCTTTGCTGTATTGAATTCCATAATTCAATGTGCCTTTGATATATCTTATCAAATGTTTAACTGCCTTCATGTGAGTCGTCTTTGGTTTCTCCATGAATCTGCTCACGTATCCAGCTGCGTAGGTGATATCTGGTCTGGTATGTGTAAGGTACCTTAAGCTTCCAATTAGCTTTCTGTATTCTGTCTCATTGACTGGTTCACTCTCGTCTTCTTTAGCGAGCTTCAGACCTGGTTCCATTGCTGTCTTTGCTGGATTGCAGTCTTCTAGTATAGCTTCTTTGATAACTTTCTTTGCGTAGGCTGATTGCTTCAATTGTATCCTTCCTTGTGCTTGGCGTACTTCTATTCCTAGATAGTATGTGAGTGGTCCTAAATCACTCATCTCAAACTTGCCTTGCATTTCCTTCTTGAAGCTTGATATATCCTTCGTTGAACTTCCTGTTACTATTATGTCATCGACATAAACTCCTATAATGATTGTTGACTGTCTTGAAGTTCTCTTGTAAACTGCTTGTTCTTGCGGACATCTTATAAATCCTATCTCCTTTAGGATGTTGTTCAGCCTTATATTCCATGCTCTTGGTGCGTGCTTCAAACCATATAGAGCCTTCTTTAGCTTGTAGACTAGGTTCTCTTTTCCTTTCTTTATGAATCCATCTGGTTGTGATACGTAGACATCTTCCTTTAATTCACCATGTAGGAATGCTGATTTTACATCCAAATGATGTACTTCCCATCCTTTCTGTGCTGCCAATGCTAGTAGTAGCCTGATTGTTTCCATTCTTGCAACGGGTGCAAATACTTCATTGTAGTCTATACCTTCTTGTTGTACATACCCTTTTGCTACTAATCTGGCCTTATGCTTGGTGATCTGTCCACTTGCGTCTCTCTTGACCTTAAATACCCATTTTAGACCTATTGGTTTCTGACTTGTGGGGAGCGTAGTCAGTGTCCAAGTGTTATTCTTCTCTATAGAGTCTATCTCGCTTTCCATTGCTTCTATCTAATGTGGGTAATCTGCTGCTTCTTTGTAGTTTGCAGGTTCTTCATCATATGCTAGATAAAGATGTTCATAATCTTCTGGTCTAAGAGGTTCTGTGGCTGCATAGATGTCATTAAGTGATCTAAGGGCTCGAACTGGTCTATGTAAAGAGCCTGGTGAGTCTTCTAACTCTTGAGTACTTGTCTCAACCGTTGGATCACTTGTCGGTGTCTCTTGTATCGTTATTGGAGTTCTTGTAGCTGTGATTGGACTGCTGAAGAATTCATTATCACTTTCTTGATCTTCACTGTCGTCATCATTCTCTTCTTGTACAGCTTCACTTTCTGAATCTCCATGTATCTCAAATCTTGTCCAAGATGGTTCGTCTTTGCTTCCTTCTTTCAAGTAGTTGTCCCAATTCCATGGTTCATTCTCTATGAATTGGACATCTCTACTGATATGTATCTTCTCTTCTATGGGATCATATAATCTATAGGATTTGGAACCATTCTCGTTTCCTAGATGTACCATTTTCTTGCTTCTGTCTTCTAACTTCTTCAAATATGGCGTCGTTACCTTTGCATATGCTGTGCATCCAAATACTCTGATGTGCTTGATATTGGGTGCCTTTCCATTCACTGCTTCGTAGGGTGTCATTCCCTGTAGTGCTTTTGTAGGTAACCGATTTAGTATATAAATCGCTTGTCTTGTTGCTTCTGCCCATAAGTTCTGTGGTACGTTCATAGCCTTTAACATGCTTCTTGTCATGCTCATTACTGAACGGTTTTTCCTTTCTACTACACCATTCTGCTGAGGTGTGTAAGGTGCTGTAAGCTGTCTGAGGATTCCTCTGTCCTCACAATACGTGGTAAGTGCTTTAGAAGTAAATTCTCCTCCACGATCCGTTCTTAATCTTTTGAGCTTGTGACTCGTCTCTGTCTGAGCTTCACTTAGGAATTTCTTGAAATTCTCATAAACTTGATCTTTTGACTTAAGCATGTAGATCCACATATATCTTGAATAATCGTCAACTATCAGGAAGAAATAGTTGTTGCCTGCTAATGATGTGGGTGTAATCGGTCCACATAAATCCGCATGTACGAGTTCTAGAGGTCTAGTAGCTCTAAAACTTGCTTGAGAGGGAAACGGAAGCCTGCTTTGTTTTCCCGTAATACATGCATCACATACTTGAGATGGGTGCTTGATTCTTGGTATTCCATGTGCCATTCCTTTAATACTTAATTGTCGTAGTGAATCAAAATTCACGTGTCCCATACGTGCATGCCATAACCATGCAGGTGAATCTATTCTGGCTTGTAAACAAATCGGACTTGTTATTCTGAGCCTTACTTTGTAGAGTCTATTCTTAGCTCTTGGGACTTTCATCAATAGGTTGCTGTAGGCGTCATAAATCCATAGATAATCATTCTCCATAATCACTTTACATCCATTTTCTGTAACTTGCCCGAGGCTCAGGATGTTGTTTTGGAGTGTTGGAATGTAGTAGACTTCTGTAACTAGTCTTTGTTCTCCATTGTTGCATTCCAATAATATTGAGCCTTTACCTTTGATGTGGACACATGATCCATCTCCAAATTTTACACTTCCTGCTATCTTTTCATCTAACTCTGTGAAATAGGAGCGTCTTCTTGTCATATGATTGCTTGCTCCATTGTCTAAATACCATATTTCATTTCCATTATCTTCACTGTGATAACGTTCTGGTATGACCTTCTTTTCTTCTAGAACTACACTTCTTTCTTCACCAACTGCCATAAGTAATGTGGGATCCTCTTCTTCCATTACTAGGTGAGATTCTTCTTGTTTACTTCGAGGTTTAGGACATCTAGGAGCTATGTGTCCTAATTCATTGCAGTTGTAGCATCTTACACTGCTGCCATCCTTCTTGGGCCTGTAACTACTGTCGTCATGACGATTCTTAGTGGGATTTCGATCACTTCTCTGATCTTGATGGCCATTTTTGTCAAAGTTCTTTCTCTCATTTCTTTGACTTCTATTGAACTTCCTAAAGTTCTGTCTACCTCGATTCTGATTGTAGTTCCTGTTGTTGCTGTAAGGCCTTCTCTCTTGCCTTGTAAATAATAGCTTCTCTTGACCTGATTGTCCATATTTCTTCTCATCTCTTGACTTAAGGTGTCACACCCTCAAATTTCCACTGCGGGGTTTATACCGCGAGGCGCGTGACATACCAGCATCCCATAGCCATAAGTCATAAGAACGACTCTAAATGCCCAAACCATTTTGTTCGTTATTGAAAATCACGTTTAGTGTTTACCAAAAAGTTCAGTTAAGTTGCGGAAGCGTAAATCAAACATAACCATTTAAGTTCATGCGCAAAACAACGCGCCCAAAATAAAACTGTTTCATGCAAAGTAAAGTATAAGTTAAATAATGTTCACAACCCATGACACAATGATGCATGTCCTATCGTGCTCCAAACCTAGAGACCTGCAAAAGCATGCTATCGTGTGTCAACATAAAGTTGGTGAGTTCACAAAGTAAGGTAAGTAAAAGTGTAGGTTTCCCAAACCAAGAAAAAGTAGTTAGGTTTTCCCAAACCCAAAAGTAGTAATCAACAACCAAAACCAAGAACCAAGTACCACTAGTTCAGCGTATGCCAAGGGTAGCTAACCCATTCATGATAACTAAACAAGGATATACCGAATTGCTATTTGAACGATGCACTCGCCCCGCGAGCTGGTTTTTGCCTCCCATCATTGCCTATCAACAATGATAAAATCTAAGGTCGTAGTTCACGCCCGGCTCCCAGCACGGTGTGAGGTTTGTCAAACCTAATAGCGCTATCAACTAGTAACCCGCTTGCCACCCGGCAACTCATTCGGTAAATAGTGAAGGACTTCCGTGATAGAGTGTAGTTTAGTTCATCAAGGACACAGAGTGTGAAACTAGCAAGGTCCGATTCCTCCCAGGAATCAACCCATCCAAAAACCCGAGATAAAGATAGTAGTTCCAAACCTGGACTAGTACAGTAAGTAAGTTGTCTCCCCGAGACGCATGCTTTTGAGAAAAAGAGTAGTGAAACTCACCTTAGGTTGCGTTAAGTGCTAAATCCAAATCCAAGTAAGAAGTAGAGACTCGCTACCGACTCCCCTTGGCTCTTCGATTCGATCAACCGTGCGCCTTTGGAGCTTCCCAATTGATGATCTTGAGCCTTAGCAGGAGCTTTAGGGTTAATATTTCGTGTGGGGCAGTAAGGGGGCGATTAGGGTTGAGTTTAGGGGTTGCATGGGGGTTAAGGTTGCTTAAATAGGTGAGAAAGGCGGTTTAGACCCGTCAGTGCATTTCGAGCGCCCGCTCGGACTCTGTGAGCGCCCGCTCACAGGCCCTCGGCGCGCGCGGGTGGCCCATTTCGTCTCCTGACGTGTTTTCCTTTGACGCTTTCGTTATTTCGGACCGTAACAAGTGTAACCCCATGCGTTAAGACCCTAATCAACCTAATGGTCCACCTTTAACGATTTTTATTAAAGTATCCGATTTAAGTTCACGTAATCACATACGTTTTGCACATATTTTCACACCGTATCACAGAAGCACGTAATTGCAATCAATCTCAATCAGTTAACTCACAATTATTAAACTTCTTTGTTCACCAACGTCCGAGGTTCACTAATCATGTATATAGTCTGGTAATTCCTCGAATTACCACTTCATGCAGTTATTACCCTATAACTGTGCGACGTGTGACTTAACTAGCTAACCCTAGTTAAGTAGAATGCATTGAATTAACTGTGCGACGTGTGACTTAACTAGCTAACCCTAGTTAAGTAGAACATGAAATTGCGGGGTATCACATCATCCCCAAGTTGAAAAGAATTTCGTCCCAAAATTCAGTAAGTAAACAGTAAAGTTGGTGTCAAGTGAGTGTCAAGTTGGAGAAAATTCCAAAAAAAATTTCTGGGTGTCACATCATCCCCAAGTTGAAAAGAATTTCGTCCCAAAATTCATATCAAGTTTTCGGTTATGCGCTCTGAGTTCTCCTAAAAGAGAGGTGCCAATGCTGGCGTTGTTTCGAGGTCGCTGGCCAGATAAGATTTCCCCCTACAGACCGAGGGATTCCAATCACTATCTCGTGCCAAGGATTTCCATACATGGCTGGACAACCCGTCCACGCCCATGATGACGACAGAGCTACTAAGGACAGTTGGGATGATGAGATCGATACTTAAAGGTTAGTTAAACCGTACAGGTTTCTACTCGTGATAGAGTTATGTAACGTCAACAAGCTTACCATCAGTTAGTTCTACAGTGTGTTTGGGTTCAAGGTGAGTTGGGTTTCCCCAGAATTTTGCTAAAGTCCAAGGCACGTGTTCAAACAACATCAACATCAAATAGGACATTAGCATGGTTTATCATTCGTAAAGAACGTACCCGTCAAACATTGTTGTCATCATTGTTCCCATTGTTGTTGTCACCGTTGAGCTGGGGACAGTCCCTTTTGAAGTGGGTTTCACTCCCACACTGGAAACACCCTTTTCCAGTATTTCGACGACTCTGCTGCCCCTGCTGTTGCTGCTGATTCTTTGGGAATTGAGCACGACAGTCCTTAGATGCATGACCAGCTTTTCCGCATCGTTCACACTTTCCGTCCTCACATGGACCAGAATGATGATAGTTGCACTGCTCACACTTCGGGTGCCTCCTCTTGTAAGTACCCTGGTTATTGTCAGAAGGGGTCTGGTTGTTGTCATTTGCACCTGACCTCTTCCGCTGCTGCTGACTGCCGCCACCACTTGAGACCTTGTTCGACCCATCTTCCCATTTCCGCTTGTTTTCATTAGTACCAGAAGGTGAAGCACCACGAGGAGGTAACAATCCCTCTTCCACCTTCTGATCAGTCAGCTGATGTGCCATCCTAATAACCTGTTGGATGGTATTGAGGTTAGTAGCTGTGACCATGCTCTTGATCTGGGGCACCAAGCCCTTGATATACAACTCAATCCTCTTGTAAGGCGGGTTGGAGTAATTTGGGCACATCGCTGCCAGTTCATGCGATCTGGTGGTGTATTTCTCAATCTCCGATCCCACCATCTTTATATTGAGATACTCAGTTTCTAACTTCTGGATTTCGTCTCGAGGACAGTATTCCTCCTTCATCAGCTCCTTGAAGTCTGCCCAAGGTGTTGCGTTAGCTACTTCCACACCTAGCATCTGCACTTGAGAGTTCCACCAGGTTAATGCCAAGTTTTCAAGAGTAGTAGTGGCATACTTCACTCTGTCAGCTGGTGGACAGTTACACATAGCGAAGCAAGATTCCAGTTTTTCGAACCACCGCAGTAGCCCGACGGCCCCTTCAGATCCACCAAAGTTATGAGGCTTGCAGTCCATGAAGGACTTGTAGGTGCAGGCTGGAGGGTGATGCCCAGGTTGACCAGCTTGAAAAGCTGCGATGGCTTCTACTATCCTGTCATTGATAAGTGCATTCAACTCCGCTTGAGTCATGTTGATGTTCCCCGTCCATGTCCGCGTCCAGCCATAGTGATCCTACATTCACCATAAGCTTATGAGACATAAAAGCATGTGGGCCATACGATCGTTCACACGTAGTGTAGGCGAACTGGAATAAAGAACAAACTTTAAGAGAACCCTCAGTCTCGACTGGGTCTAGAATAAAAGAAAGAAAGATCAAGCGAATGGAGATAGGAATCAATCGTCTTCGGGTTTGATGGGTTCGGGTTCCTTCTCTAATCTCTCTCCTCCTCCTCTAGCGGTGTAAGTGTTATCTAGAGTCATTCGCGTGTAGTACTAACACCCTACTCGTTCCTCCTAGTAGCCTTCCTCTCTCACCTGAAATGTTGCACCATGTTCAATAATTGGTTCTCGCACTGTACTCGATGGCTAACTCCCCATCCGTGAAGCTGGTTGGGATTTTAGTCCCAATTGATACGCCACATGGCCTAGCTTTCGTCCTTCAATATCGGGTTTAGTGTTAAAGGATTATGTATCTCCTATAGCCTGTTAAGCAAGTTTACATAGCCCGAGAGCTAGTTGTGCACTTAAGCTGTGAGTGTACTAATGCAATGCTTATGCTATGATAGTTATAGACTAGACTCACCATGCAGTCCTAGTTCACTATAACCAATGGCTCTGATACCAATCTGTCACACCCTCAAATTTCCACTGCGGGGTTTATACCGCGAGGCGCGTGACATACCAGGATCCCATAGCCGTAAGTCATAAGAACGACTCTAAATTCCCAAACCATTTAGTTCGTTATTGAAAATCACGTTTAGTGTTTACCAAAAAGTTCAGTTAAGTTGCGGAAGCGTAAATCAAACATAACCATTTAAGTTCATGCGCAAAACAACGCGCCCAAAATAAAACCGTTGCATGCAAAGTAAAGTATAAGTTAAATAATGTTCACAACCCATGACACAATGATGCATGTCCTATCGTGCTCCAAACCTAGAGACCTGCAAAAGCATGCTATCGTGTGTCAACATAAAGTTGGTGAGTTCACAAAGTAAGGTAAGTAAAAGTGTAGGTTTCCCAAACCAAGAAACAGTAGTTAGGTTTTCCCAAACCCAAAAGTAGTAATCAACAACCAAAACCAAGAACCAAGTACCAATAGTTCAGCGAATGCCAAGGGTAGCTAACCCATTCATGATAACTAAACAAGGATATAACGAATTGCTATTTGAACGATGCACTCGCCCCGCGAGCTGGTTTTTGCCTCCCATCATTGCCTATCAACAATGATAAAATCTAAGGTCGTAGTTCACGCCCGGCTCCCAGCACGGTGTGAGGTTTGTCAAACCTAATAGCGCTATCAACTAGTAACCCGCTTGCCACCCGGCAACTCATTCGGTAAATAGTGAAGGACTTCCGTGATAGAGTGTAGTTTAGTTCATCAAGGACATAGAGTGTGAAACTAGCAAGGTCCGATTCCTCCCAGGAATCAACCCATCCAAAAACCCGAGATAAAGATAGTAGTTCCAAACCTGGACTAGTACAGTAAGTTAGTTGTCTCCCCGAGACGCATGCTTTTGAGAAAAAGAGTAGTGAAACTCACCTTAGGTTGCGTTAAGTGCTAAATCCAAATCCAAGTAAGAAGTAGAGACTCGCTACCGACTCCCCTTGGCTCTTCGATTCGATCAACCGTGCGCCTTTGGAGCTTCCCAATTGATGATCTTGAGCCTTAGCAGGAGCTTTAGGGTTAATATTTCGTGTGGGGCAGTAAGGGGGCGATTAGGGTTGAGTTTAGGGGTTGCATGGGGGTTAAGGTTGCTTAAATAGGTCAGAAAGGCGGTTTAGACCCGTCAGTGCATTTCGAGCGCCCGCTCGGACTCTGTGAGCGCCCGCTCACAGGCCCTCGGCGCGCGCGGGTGGCCCGTTTCGTCTCCTGACGTGTTTTCCTTTGACGCTTTCGTTATTTCGGACCGTAACAAGTGTAACCCCATGCGTTAAGACCCTAATCAACCTAATGGTCCACCTTTAACGATTTTTATTAAAGTATCCGATTTAAGTTCACGTAATCACATACGTTTTGCACATATTTTCACAGCGTATCACAGAAGCACGTAATTGCAATCAATCTCAATCAGTTAACTCACAATTATTAAACTTCTTTGTTCACCAACTTCCGAGGTTCACTAATCATGTATATAGTCTCGTAATTCCTCGAATTACCACTTCATGCAGTTATTACCCTATAACTATGCGACGTGTGACTTAACTAGCTAACCCTAGTTAAGTAGAATGCATTGAATTAACTATGTGACGTGTGACTTAACTAGCTAACCCTAGTTAAGTAGAACATGAAATTGCGGGGTATCACATAAGGCGTTCCTCATAAGCTTTAAGTCTACCAAGCGCTTCATCTAACGTCATGGTATCTATATCTGAATATTGCTCTATGGATGCAATAATCTGTAGGAACCTCTCTGGTACGGAGTCCAGCAATTTTCGTACCAAGACTGACTTTTCAATTTTTGTTCCTAGGGTTTTGACTTTGTACTAATCGCACTTAACCTACCAGCAAACTGGTCTATGGTTTCTGTCTCTCTCATTGTTATCATCTCAAATTCTGTGCGTAATGATTGAAGTCTTGCTTTCTAGACTCGGTCAATTCCAATAAATCTTATCTTTAATGCTTCCCAGATTTCTCTCGCTGTAGGATGTGACGCCATCTGCATCACCATATCCTCTGGAATTGCCTGAAAGAGATAGGCAATCGCTGTCCTATCCTTCTTTACATCTACCGTCGACGTGCCTTCTGTGGGTTCCACTACTTCCCAAAGACCATTTGCACTCAATATTTCTTTAACACGAACAGCCCAAATCGTGTAATTCGTAGATGTCAACATCGGTGTCTGGAGGCTAAAAGTGAGAGTCTCCTTCATGACTGTCTCCTTTGTTGTCATTGTGGGTTTAACGGGCGTCTTCTGCGGACTTTTGTTCTTTTTCTTCCCTATTGTCCAAATCTAATATGGACTACCCCACGCTTCAATGGAACTTTTGTTTGACTACCCTTGTCAAACTCTACTATGATATCTTGAAAAATATTAATTGCTTAACAAAGTTTTGATATTTGTAGGCGCCTTTAACAAAGTACCAAGATCTTTGTTATAATATTCTCGTATATCACTAAAGTTCCTCTAAACAAATTCTAAAGTCAATCCTTTTGACTTGATAATCCTCTAACGATGATTGATTAGTGTCTTGCAACAACACCCTTTGTCAATCCTAAACACCTTTCTAAAACAAATCACTTGTTTTTCTATTATGCTTCAATCCTTTCTAATCTTTTCTTTTTTTTTTTTTTGTTCAATTAGTGATAAAACCCGACAAACAAACACGGATAAAATTCTAACACAATATACCCTCAACAATAATATTATATTTTCTGTTTGACTTTCGAAAGTCAAACTCCTTCTTCTTCTTTGTTTCCCACGTAACTTACTGCCCAAAAAAAATTTCTGTTTTGATCTTTCTTTGATCAAAACAATGGAACAAACACACTTATATGTTCCACAAACAACTATGTTTGGATACTAATTCCAAACTATGATCGAATACGAAAGAAAAATGATTTCAGGAAAAAATAAAACCCGGTTCTTTTGAACCCGATAATAACCTTAATCCTTCCTGTTTTGATGTTTTCTTTATAAAATTGATTCTGTTTTTGTACGTTTGATTGTTCGGAAACAATACTTAAATTCTGGAAACTTGTTTTGATTGAAAAACGATTTTGGCGGGAAAAAGTTGTTCGAGAAAAAACAGAGTATCGAAAAAAATCTGATTTTTTTGATTAGATTAAGATTATATGTATTCGATATTGATTATAAACGAGGGCAGGGAAAGATATAACCGTTCTAATCGCGTTTAGATGATGCTTCTGTGTAACCCGGTGTCACGCCGGAACTTTTCTGGTTTGGCCGGAATAGTGTTTCCGATTGCCTTTTCTTCTTTAACGGTTATAGACTTTGATGTATTGATCTTCTTCGAATCCTGGTTGGCTTTGTATGATTGTTCCGACGTCTAAGACTTTGATGCCTTCTGTCTCTGTTTTCTTTCTTCGAATGAAAAAACAGAGGATGGATATTTCTTCTTCGATGATTGTTTGTGATCGGATGGAACGAATTAAATAACCGCTCTGATGCCAAATGAAGGTTTGCACACGATCGATGGAGAGGGTTTGAGTTTGAGAGAGAAATGATAAACTTGAGATTCAATACATAAAATGAAATGTTACAATGTGTTTAGTATTTATACACATGAAGGGTTGTGACCCTTGACTTCTAACCGACACAATGGTTAGTTA
Source organism: Ambrosia trifida (assembly GCA_028751855.1). NCBI lineage: Eukaryota > Viridiplantae > Streptophyta > Magnoliopsida > Asterales > Asteraceae > Ambrosia > Ambrosia trifida. Next base: position 39,248,375 of record CM054126.1, read on the forward strand.
AGTAACCGACACACCTATTCTAACTTAGGATAACTAATATATGTGACAATATATATATATACACTTAGGATAAAGGAAGAATATGGGAAATAAGAATTATATGTCTAACATATTTGAGCAACATTTATGTTTACATTAATTAGTAATATCATATTATCATCAACTTGATAACACAATCCACAAAAGTCTGGAATCTATTAACAATTCAAAAAAGAATATAGTTTTAAAAAAGAATCATCCATGAGAGTTGCAAACAGCAAATTATTTTCTCAAATGTCATTTGATCTCGAGTCATATAAAAAAGATTAAAGTAATAAAGGTTATCTTGTTGAGTACAAAGAATGCCTTCTAATAGCATAGCGATAATCCATTTTGTCACACCACGACAATGGCGGAAACACGTGGCGCGACGGTTCAAAGCATAAAGTCAAGGTTATTGCTAAACACAAGTAATTTAAGAAAATGGGTCATTTATTATGACGTCAAATCTTGTTCAAATATTACACAAAAATAAATTGTTTTTAAGACAATCATAGAGGTTTCTCATATATATCCCAAATGCCTTGGGAAATAAAAGTGAAACCCCGCAAAAGTTTGACGCCGCATTGGAGGATTCCTCGACCCAGCTTGCCCGGTTCTCCTTCATCTAGTTACCTGAAAGATATGTTTAAAAGTATCGTCAATATAAATATATTGGTGAGTTCACAGGTTTTTAGTTTTCAAAACTTGAATACTTGGGAAATACCATGTTATGACAATATATAGGAGTTGCAAGTTCCTATAACCCTACTTGAGACTATAATCAAACCAAGACGTATAAAATAAATATGCCCCGCTCCAAGTCGTTACTCGGTTTCCCACGACTTAAGTTCAGAATATATGCACCCCAGGCATAACCTAATGCATAATCGACGCTATCGATTAGGGGTGGGCCTTGTCAGGCACCAATAGTACTATTCAATATTCCTCCGGTTTCATTTCCCTGAATAAATGATTATAGAGGCGAGGACTCAACCCCGAGTGGCGGTCACACCTCAAGTAATAAATCCGTCAAACATTTTCCCTAACATATCTTTCCCCCGGAAAACGTAAAAATAGTTTAAAATGGGGCCGTGAAACTCACCTGGAACTCTGTCTGGCTTACTAGGCGGATAGCAAGGATGGTCTCGCACCTACAAACGTCCTAGACGTATAAGTCACTATTCCTATAGTGCATGTGCCTTGGCAAGTTGTACACCCAACTCCCGACCACAAGTTATTCCAAATCCCGTTTAATTAAGCGCGTATCCTAGGTTTCGTTGGCGTTACATTACCCCTTTGTGTTACAAGTTATATATTACTCTTGTTAATATTTCCTTAACTTGTATCTTATTATCATCGACTCGACGTCACTTAACAAATAATTATTATCCCATTTAAATAATTATACTTAAGATCGCATCGCTCGATATAATATATATTTCAACACTCGACCCGACTCACTTTGCCGCACATTTGTTTTCCCATTTAAACAAATATACTAAGATCTTGTCGTTCGATTGTATATTCTTAACGCCCGATTCAACTCACCATACCGTTTATTTATTTTCTCATTCAAATAAATATACTAGGATCTCGTTGGTACGGCATACACATATATATATCTTTGTCTTCTCGTCGCGGCTTTCCTTCCCACATATCTACTTTCCCATTAAGTAGATATACTAGAATTTTGCCGAGACGAGCGTACATATATATAAATGTGTAATTTTTCTTGTTAAGTATATACCTTTGTTTAACGTCTTGTTTGTTTATGTCATGTGTTTCTCCCACGAATAATTCTTTTAACACTTAGGAAAGTGTTCATTAGTTTTCACCCATAATGTATATATATTTTACTTCTTAAAATATATATTTTTCTTATCTTGCCGCAATGGCATTTTTCTCATGATTTGTCCGTGTACGGTTCGTTAACGCGTCTTAGTTCGATATCTTAACTCGATTAGTTAATTTTCCAAGTTTTTCCCAACATGTGTTTTATAGAAATATTATCCATATTTCTTCCTCTTAACACAAGTTACTTGGAAGGTTTAAAATACTTATGTATTTTTAACCCAACTTGTTAACTTAACTACAAATATGTTTCCAACACTTTTATATTCCCATTTATATAAAAGTATTCATTTTTGTATAAGTTTCTCAAGTTTGTTTAATATTTTTATAAAATCTCTATTTTATAAAAATCCTTATGTTAATATAATCCATATTTTTATAACTTTCAAAAATATACTTTTATACAAAAATACCCAAGTATATCTACTAGTATTTACCAAAATCATCCTTAGAAGTTTATTACTTGCATTTTTGGACTAATAGTTTCTAAAATATCCATTTTAGTCCTCTAACTTTCAAAGTTACAATATTAGTCCCTTAACTTTCAAAAGTTGCATTTTTCCACTCTAACTTCCAAAGTTAACATTTTTCACTCAAAATAGTAGACTTTGAAGGTTCAACTTTTTATTGGTAAGTTATTTTTGCATCAAAACACTTTTGTTAGCCTTATATTCCATATGGAAGACTACTTGTATGTGTGTTTTGTGTATTTGTCCATTTTAATAAAATATCATTCTTCTAAGTAAGCTAACTTTAATTTTTCATCATCTTTATTCATGAACTTCTGATATGTTCCACCATACATTATACCTTAGATGATCATAATAAGTTGATTTAAAGTTACTTTTTAACATATTCAAGTTCATTCCACAATCTTAACCAAAACATCATCCTACTTAGTTTTAAATGTAAACTTTATATATTTTCAAGATTATTACATTATCATCATCAAATCCATGTTTTATTTACATATCTTTAATCATCTATTTTACACAAGTAAAACCTATTAAAGATTATGTTCAAACCACCTTTTAAACCCTTCATGTACAACTTGCTTCTAAGAACACATACATGAATAATAATAATCAAAAACAAGGTTAAGAAGCTTACTACTAGCACAAGGCTAGGGAAGACAAAACCTTGGATTTTGAGAGGGGTTTAGTGTGTTCTTCCTTAATGGTTAAGCTCCAAGCTTGAAACACACAATAGGGGTTTGGATGATGGATTGTTTTAAGTGTTTTGGAGATGTAAAAACTTGTAAGAATGATGTATGGGGGAGGGGCAAAGTTCACGGCCACAAGAAGAAAGAAAGGGAAGAGTTTTGCTTTGATATCCAAATCTCTAACACATGTTATATAAAGCCTTATCACATGTAATCATTCCAAAGATTCAAGAAATCTTATGGAGGATTGAGTTGTGTACTTGGGATCTTGGTGAAGATATGATAAGTGTGTGTGTGTGTTGTGCCGTGTATGTATGTATGTAAGAATAGGAGTTTTGCTTGCAAATCTTACTAAGCCTTATGATCTTCCATAATCTTTATACAAGACCCTTCACCCATGCATGCATACTAGTGTGATGATTAGCTAAGTTTGTCTTGGATTTTTGTGGCACTTGGCCGAAAATTTGCACAAGGGAGACAAGGAGGTGGTTACTTTTGTACTTGTGTTTTCTTACCCCTTTGTCTTACACATTTTGGCTTGTAGTGTATGCATGCTTTATCTAGATCTTAGGTTATTATTATGAACACTTGCATGAACATAATCTTGGCCATTTAGGCCGGCCCTTTGATGGGTTTAAGTGGGGTCCACAACTTCAAATATTTACCCATTGTTTGTTATGTTTAATCCCCCGTCGTTCGGGTGTCGTTCGGGTATTTTTCGGGTTTTAATCACGCGTTATCCGGACATTAAAAATACCTTTAATAACCCTTAAATATAGTCTAATTTAAGCGTTGATTGGTTATTTAGGCCTTTGCCGGGTGAAATTATGAGTTATACGCGTATCGGGTGCGGTACGCGCATTTTATTCGTTACCGGGAGATTTGTACAAGACGATTTCACTTATGGTTTTGGAGTTCCAAAACTCATTATATTTTATGAAAATACCCTTTATTTTATATCCTGGGTGTCCGGGATCCTTTTCGTTTATTTAATTATTACCGGGTAATTGCCAACGTCCATACCGGATAGCTTATTCGCACATGATCCAATCATGCTTTACCATTAAACGTATGCATTCCTATGCACTATTTGGAAATTGCTATCCCCTAAGGCCTTGATAATTAAATCACACATAATTGCATTTAATTACGTTAATCATATATTAATTAATCTGTACGGAATTACCTTATTTTTGCCGGTTGTTACACATTTGCAATGCCTCTTCTTACTTTTGACAGGACCCCCTTTCGATCGGAGAAAAAAGATTACGTCAATGCCAATTGCCAATGATATAGAGTTTCTAGCGATTACGGCCATAAAGGGCAGGAGATGAATGAAAGAATCGTACTGCAACTGCTGAAGAGAGATCAGAGCTAGTACTATAATATCCATTAAATTCCAAAATATACACTAAAACATACCGATATGCAGATTTATCCCTTTTGTACTACAGAACCGCTTGTCTAGACAGGACTTTCGCACTTGTCTGGGCTCATAATGGACACTGCACACAAAAAGTACTCATTTATTCGGAGATCATCCAGATTATTGCCTATAACCCAATTTACCACAATACAGTCAATAAAATGTACGCTTAACTATTTTAAGAACCGCATGTAATTACGAAATAACGTAACTATGATGTTAATCGGACATAATATAGCATAATAATCACAGCCTAGAAAAAGTAAGTTGCAACCACAATACAAATTGGTTGTTGCACAAATTGGTACAAACACAACCAATAAAAGAACCTGATGACTAGGAAATCAGATTATAACTTGAGGAGTCGACTACCAAAATGAACCTAGAAGATCCAACAAAGTACATATTTAGTTAAATATAGCCTACAAAAAGTAAGCTGCAATCACAATACAAATTGGTTGTTGCACAAATTGGTACAAACACATCCAATAAAAGAACCTTATGACCAGGAAATCGGATTATAACTTGAGGAGTCGACTCCCGAAATAAACCTAGAAGATCCAACAAAGTACACACTTAGTTAAATACATAAGTGATAAGCAAGTACCTGACCCATTTTTCCATTTATGCTCTTCATTAACATACTATAATGTCCCATACATCATCCATCCCTTTAAGTTATTCAAAACAGCTTCTTCAAAAACGTGTGGATACCGCATTCCATTGTAACTCATTAAAAAAACATAATAAATACACCAAAAAAACAAAAGTAAAAAAATATACATCTAACTTCAAGTTTGATTGAAACTCATACCATCCAGGTCAATGAACAACTAAAAAGAAGCCTTAAAGTCGCCGCTTGAGCAAACACCGTATACCGGCTTCAGAGAGAAACATCACACATATCAATTCAAAAAACTCATCATTATCCTGTACGAATAAACAACAGTTATCTAACAAAGCATTTAGATCTACATCAAAATAACAAACTGAAAAGATAAGGAAAAAATAAACTACCCAAAGAAAGTTCCCGATACATCCTATGTTATGTGACACCCAACCATTATTTAAAGAAGCATGACCAATCTCTTCCATGTATCTGCACATAAGTTTTCCAAACCCTAATCTTATTATCAAACACGTTTGCAATTTTCTCAATCTCGTCTCCGAATTCAACGACGAACTACACACACACACAATCAATCCAAAAGCAAAAATACACAAAAAAAAAAAAACAAAAACAAAACTGTAACAAATCAATCCAGAGAATGACCACACCAGACGATTCTGTAAGCGCCTTTTCCTCGCAATAACTTCAAAGATGTTTCCAAAGATGTTATAAACACACAAAACAGCTGAAATCACAAACAGTTTTCAGGAACTGATCTTAGCAAACACCAAGGTAGATCACTAATTAACAACATTCATATGAAAATAATCACATGGTCTAATCACTAACTAACAACTTCAAACACCAAGGCAGATCACTAATTAACAACTTCAAACCCAATCATTTGATTGAAAATAATCACATGCTCTAATCACTAATTAACAACAACTAACTAACTGTAAAATATAATTAATCCTTCAGTAACTGCATTCCAAAGTTGTCAACAACTAAACCACAAACATAAACAGTTAAAGCATACTCGCCATTGATTTCACCAGCAGTAAAAATCACGACGTTCAACACACCATAAACTTAGTCGACCTAATTCACCACCGTAGCGGACCAGAACCAGATATGGTCGTTATATGGCTTAGAGTTCACAAAAACATGGTCCCAAGGCAGGTTGCAGGTCTAAACCCAAAATCCAACTTCCTTGCACCACCATCCTCATCTATATTAGGAATCGATTTCGAACTCATCACAGCCAAAAAATTTGTGTAAAAAAAATAGAAACGACAGTAAAAATACTCAGATCAGTCACCGTCTCCACCATTCACAGTTGGTATCGAAAGCAGATTCACCACCGTCACAACCTTCCATCATCATCTGAAAACCCTAGACAAAAATAGAGGTGGATATACCAACAAATGACTGATAGAACGAAAGGAGGGAGGCGACAGCTCACCGAGTTTCGACTAACCGGAAAGCAGCAGCTGACCGTGTTTGGCTTTGCAGATGAGGGCACGGCCACCAACAGAAGCCAATCAGAGGCAACCACCACCACACCCAGCCAATCATAGGGAAATGAGGGAGGCGACGGATCACTAAGTTACGATCGTTGATGAAACAACATCCAAACCCAACCACAATCTCGCATTCGATCGGTTTCTTTGTGTAGAAACCCCCTTTCTGCTATTCTTTGTTTCTCTCTCTACAAAACGAAATCACCGTAACCATGTCGCCACGTTATACGACCGGAATAACCATCGCTATAGTAGCGACGTCAGTTGATTAATGGCTAGGATGAGAAAGAGAGAGAGAAAGGCAGAGAGAGAGAGCTCTCTAGATTTTGTATGTATGTATGTATGTATGTATGTATGTATGTATGTATGTATGTTTGTATGTATGTATGTATGAGTGGAAATCAAAAGGCAGAGATGATGAAGACACGTATACCATGTCACCTCAACAAAACCAGTACATGGTTTTGACAAAACCATCAGTACAACACCTAAAACATAAGTTACAATAAAGCATTGCACAAATGTTTTGCTAAATAGAAGTATTTAAGTAAACTAACTATATTAAAGGTATATAAAGTTAAAAAAATTGAAATAAACTCTTTTATACAGGTTTAATTTTTTTTTCTTTTATCTTGCTTAGGCCATTAATAATTTCATTTCAATGAAGGGGCAAATTACATAAAGATAGCAAGTAGGCGGGCAATAAGCTGAGCCACCACCACTTTCTGGATAGAGAACCCTAATCTAGATAAAACAAATCATCTCTCCTAGGGAGTCAAGAAGTTGTTGTGGACCAGCTGTTGGACTCTCATTAGGAACCTGATCAACTCTGGTGCCAATGAGCCAAGGGTGTCAAAGGCCAAAGGGACAAAAGCATGTTGGTTATCCTCGCACGCTTTAGCATGCTTTGCCACCTTGTTCGACTCTGCTCTGCGGACCGCTTGCCCAACCACGAACCCACTCTCCTTAAATCCCGCTAAAGGAGACGCACCCGTAAGGTCCACGCATGCGTGCTTCCCACCTTCCCAACCAAACACTAACACGTCAGTCGGACATAGAATGGACCACCTTTCTGTCGGGTCTGTAAGAAAGTTAACTGTGGCCTCTTTCTTTGCTGAGATACCTTCTTGTCTAAGAATATCCATTAAAACGTCTCAAACGAAATCGTGTTTGTACTTAAACCTCGTTAACTCTCTACAGTAGAGCACATGCTCCCCATATTTATCTAAACACGCTTTACGGGAAGCCAGACATGTTTCGTCATCCGGGAAAAAGGGGGATCATCAAACGATATTTAAGGATTGCTTTATACTCCACCGCTACATTCGTTGCCCCAGCCCTTCGATAGGGATCACAGTTAGGAAATCTTCGATATGTGGTCTCTGCAAGCATTCCATTACGGCTTTCTGGCGTGGTGTCATGCATAAATCTTCCCCCAGAATTCATGTGATTCGACAATAAAAAATATTCGCCAAGATTTCCTGTGGCTTTTTGGGGGTGGGTTTTTTTTACAGAAAATAAATAAATAATCAAACGTAATTCAATATCATTTAATTGAAAATTACCTCGATTACTGTTGGTTTTATTGAACCGAAACCGTAAAAAAAATCGAAACTCACTTGGATTATACTACGAGTCGTGTAATCACTATCAGAACAAACTATTTGATCGGCACAATCAAATGTTTGAACGGATTAAACGTAGTATATACACAAGAATCAGATTTAATTTCTTTTAGAATTATTGCACCGATGATCAAAATATGAATAGGTTTTTGAGTGTTCAAAACCTCCACAATTCTAGAGATCTCTCTTGAAAAAATTTTGGTTGGTTTTCTCTATGTTTCAGTTATATCACAAAACTGACAATATATATGTGGTTTTTAAGATGCAATTGGATTGGGCTCTAGTAATTATGTTTGAGCCAATTTATTTGACCTACATATATACCCAAGAGCTTACAAGGCCTCATCTTTAATTCCATTTAATTAATAACCCATTAATAAACTAAACTTTAGTTAGTTCATTAACTCATTCGGCCCAAATCCAATAAACTAATAGTTTAACTTACTTAAACCAATAACACACACAATCCCGTTAGTGATAACCGAGTCCGCACTCCTGCATCTCCTAACTCGGTTAATGACTAACGAGATCAACCCATTCAACAAGTGAATCCAATATCACCATTAATGTTGATAACACTAAAATTACCAACATTTACAATTTTAATTATTTTATATTCTACTTTTGACTTATTTGATACATATGTTACTTGAATTGATACATATGTTACTTGAATCTAAAAAGAAAACCGAACAAAACGTGTGACAATCCCTGTCGTGACTTCAAAGTCCTCTACCAAAGTTTTTCCTTTTTTTTTTTTCTTTTTTTGTTGTTATTTATTACTTTTATTTATAGTTTGCCGTTCAAATAAAAAAATAGAAAAATGTTCTGCAAGTAACGAATCAAGATTTATTCAAACCGAAAGAGTGAAAACACGGGTCAAAAAAGGAGAACTTTGAGAAGTCATTACATGGAATGTTGATTAGTCAAACTTGCTGAGCACACAAAGATTTAGAACCACATTTATATATAGCCATACCCATATATGATATCAATCATTACCAAAGAACAAAAAAAAGAGCTAGCAACTCCCTTCATTTCTTATCACAATCCATTGTCTCAAATTCTTAGACTCAATGCAATATTTCCCTCAGCCTTCGGTTCCTTACGCCATATACGAAAGAACTCACTCGTTTACAGTGCAAGATGACTCGTATTTGGAAGAAGATTGCGTCCAAAATGAAGTAGACGGTCACATAATAGGAGCCTTTATGGAATGCTTAGAGGAAATCGACATTAAAAGTAAAGAATTGTTCAAGAAAATCATCTCTAACGGGCATGTGGAAATTCCTTTAGGAAAGCTTGCAAGAGATGCAATCGGGGACTCTCGAGCTAAGGACTTTTTGGAAAAGATGTTGACAAAAGTAGGCAACAAGATGAAAGCTAAAAAAGATGAAGGCTTAGTAGTTACTAAAAGAGATATTGTAAGCAATGATGATGAATTGAGCCTGAAACTTGAGCGTTTTAAAGTCAAGACCATTAATATTGGAGGGGTTGTAAAAGAAGATCAAAAATGAATTTCCTCATCAAGTGCAAAATATGTATAGAATGTTTTGTGTTATATACTTATATACCAGTAATATCGATTTTTTTTTTTCAAAATATGATTTTTGCTGTTTAAGGACACCATCTGAAATTTGAAGCTTCATGATCATAAATATAGCGGAAAATTCTTGTATAAATGGTTTAATCTTACAAATAGGGCCTTAACGTAAAAAGTGAAGGAGATAATTTTTTTTTGAAATTTTTTTTACATCTTGTTAAACATTATTTTTAGTACTGAAATCTAAAAAAAAATAGTGTAATTTATCTTGTAGAGTAATTATATAATTACTACTCTAATAATGTAATAACGGTAAAAAAATTATATTATTCATCTAGAAAACATATTTAAGCAAATTAAAAAAACATGAAATATTTCTCTTCACTTCTCATTTTAGTAGGTTAAGCCATTTTTATTTGATCCTTACACCATAAATATAATATGGTACTGCTAAATACTTATAGCTGAGCATTGGTAAGATTTTCTGTTTGTATGGGAGTACGTGTTTTTTTAATATTAACTTTCATTAAAAATGCCAAACAGACCTTAAAGCAAGGACCGAGGCACAAACAAGCTTACATCATATACAACGGGGACCGACACCAATCTTTCCACACTATACTATTACATTTAGATCTATACTTTAACCACAAGAACGAAATGGACTTCACACTCGCAACTATATCCACAATATCCACCTTCTTCACGTTAAACGCCGACTCATTCCTAGTTTTTCATAAAGCCCACATCGTCACGATGATCACACCATGCACAATCTTCCTTACCATCTTACCACCCGTGACCTTTTTGTACATTTGAAGCAAATCTTTAATCTCAAACGCATAGATTGGCTCCAAACCACACCATCTCCTGACCTTCTCCCAAACATTAATTGTTATAATACAATCGGCAAGGATATGCATTGACGTCTCCTCACAATAATCACATCAAACACACAAAGTATTAGGAATAGACACACCTCTTTTCACCAATTCTACCTTAGTCGGCAAACGGTTCATCTCCGCACGCCAAGCCATAATCATACACTTTAAAGGCACTCATGAGACCCACTTTAACAGAAAAAGGTTGCCATAATCCTCTCCCTTTCACATCAAATTCCTAACCGAATGGGTTGAGAACATCTTATTATTCTCCCCACACCACTCCCATTTATCTTCGAAACTAGACATCTGCAGCCCTTCAAAACTGACACGAAACGGATCCACTACTGGAAATCTTCGGCCGAATGCAGCAGCCGACTACAATCAGCTTCTATCCGGATCCTGTCATCCACTATCTTCAACCGATCTGAAACCAAACATGCTTTATTATTTTCCAATCTAAATAAGCTTGGCCATCTATGTTTTAGAGCACAATTTCCCATCCAAACATCTAACCAAAATCGGACAGATTCCCAATTTCCATGTTTCGCCCTTACACGAGTATGAAGGTAAACTTCATTCGCTTTTAAATAGCCTCCCACTTTTACGATCATCTTCCAACAACCCACGCCATTTTTATTAACCGGAAGAACCTCCCAAGTATTACTATTTTGATGACATGCATTAACCACCCGACGCCATAAACTACCCTTTTCCACCCTATACCTCCAAACCCACTTAAAAAGAAGCGCTTCATTTATCTCTTTCAACCTCTTGATCCCTAACCCCATAGCTTTTTAGTCGTGGTAACTCTATTCCAATTCACCCAATGTATTTTGTTGTTGTCACTCATTCCCGACCATAAGAATTTCTTCATTAACCGCTTAAGAGAGTCTATAATTTTCCTTGGGGCTTTATACAACGAGAAATAATAAATGGGAATGCTTTCGAGAACCGCCTTGATGAGACTGACACGACCACCTATAGATAGAAGCTTTGCTTTCCACAAAGCTAGCCTTGCTTCAAACACGTCAGCCACCTTCTTCCAATTACAACACTTATTCATATTCGCACCAACCCTAATTCCTAAGTAATCGAAAAGCACATCCCCTCGTTTACAGCCCAAAACCAAACACGTGTTATCGAGCTCACTTCGCTAGTGCCGATCCCATACAAGTTGGACTTATTATATAGTACTATTTATAGCAGAGTGATTTGAACAGTATTATATGGCAGCATTGCAATTTTTTTATAGGCAAGGGTGTATCAGTGTTTGTGTAAAGTGTATTTAGTAAGCTTGGCTTCATCCTCCCTGCACCTTCTCACCTCCATACAAACCCCATTTTATCTTCTCTCCATGCTTGTCACCTCTGGCTCTACCTTATCCCTAACACCTCTAGGGCAGCGACTGTTGCTTAGGTTTCCGACAAACTCCGGTGTAGATATATACCTCGAGAGAGCTCACCTGCTCTCCGCGACCGCGTTACACTTTCACCTAGAAACCACATTCACCAGACCTCCTCCATCACAACCTCTGCTTCATCACCGTCACCATCATCGAAATCAGTCTGCCGCAACGATCTGCCGTATCCTGTTGCCATCTACTCTCCGACGACCCGCCTCATCCGCTTGCTGTTGTATATTCATCATCGTCATCAAGCCGTCTGCCGGAATACAGCTACCTGACGTCATCAGTTTCCTCAGTTGATCTAAAACATGCACGATGAAGGTGATGGCAAACAGCTGGGGTTTCAAATAAAGAGTGTTTAGATCTATCAAAGATTGTAACTTTGGGTTTGAAAACGTGTAGAAAGATAGAGAGGTGGGTCAACTTTGCAGGCAACATGATAAGAGACAATGTTTATGCTGTGTGTGTGAAATAATTATTGTGACATTTTATTGTTTTGAAAATAGATTTTGGGCCAAGAGTCTGCACTACTTGCTAAGACTTTAATTTCAGAATTGAATTTATTACATTGCAAGTTCCTTTGTATTCCAAAGTTGGCAAATACATTGGATTTGATTATTTAGTTCAGCCTATTTTTAATATACTTGGATATTTACTTTCGTAAATCTATCCATCATCTTATTACATCCGATACAAACATGCCGTTGTTGTTGAAATTCAATATGCATTGGTTACTTTGGTTGATAATAGCTTCTTGGCGTTTTGGTAACAACCTCATCACAATGCGCGCAACGCGCGCTTCATTAATCACACTAGTTAATATTTATTCTCAACACCGAGCAAATGTGAAAACATCTCAAAATTCTTGCCACCTTAATCACATTATAATCCGACCAATCACCTAAAATAAGTGCATCATCCGCATAAAATAAATGTGAAATAACCGTACCATCTTTGTCTAACCTCACCCCTTGAAATTCCCCTATAGCAAGCATTGTACTTAGAACACCTGAGAGAGCTTCCATAACCACCAAGAATACAAACAGAGACAATTGGTCACCTTATCTAAGTTCTTTTTGACACTTGAACTCAAACGTAGGAGACCGTTGACCAAAATAGACGATCTAGCCGACAAAAGAATCGCCTTAATTCACATACACCATCAATTCAGGAACCCCATTTGCTTCGTAACAGAAATCAAAAACACCCAATTCATGTTATCGTAGGCCATCTTGAAATTCATCTTCAACAAAAACGCTTTCTTGGCTCTTCTTTTCAAACAAGTGATTACCTTATTCACAGTTAGAGGGCCATCCAAGATATACCTATTTTAAAAAAAAATCCGTTTGAGACTCGGATATCACATCACCCATAACAGTCTTGATCCTATTCGCCAACATCTTTGAGATCACCTTGCTTATCGTACCAATGAGATTGATAGGCATGTAATCTTTCATAGTAACCGGATTTTTGCACTTTGGGATCAATGTAATCAAAGAAGTGCTACATTCGGGACTTATGAAACCCGTGTCATAAAACTCAGTAAAAATTTTATAGGACTCGTCCTCCAAATCTTCCCAAAAATTCTGCACAAGATGAAAGAAAATTAAACCCATCCGGTCCAGGCGCCTTATCCTTGCCACAATCAAACACCGCATTCTTGATTTCTTCCTTCGAAAAAAACCTCACCATGTATTCGGCTTTGTCACTTGTAAGTTTCTGAATATCTTCACAAAGAATTCGAGGCCTATTATTCCACTCTTCTTTGAAATGTTTTCGAAATTTTTTTTAGCAATTATCTTTTAATAATGTTTGGCTTTGTCATCCAAACACCATCTACATCGATCCCCGGCATAGAGTTAGTCGCCTTTCGCCCATTGATAACTCTATGAAAGTATGCCGTATTATCATCCCCCATCGATGCCCCCTTGACCCGAGCACGTTGCTTAACGTCTTTGTTACGAGCTGAATTAAGCTCTTCCAATCGACATTTGCACTCTTCCAAAATCCAAAGTTCTTCTTCGTGAAGGTCCCTACTTTCCATCTCAACTTCCAAGTTACTAATTTCTCTTTTACAACTTTCCATTTCTTCATACTCTTTTTGTATCATCTCATCCCTCCATATGCGCAAGTGATTTTTAACATTCTGCAACTTGTGATGCAATGTTTGAGCAGCCGATCTATTACCACCATGAGTCCTCAAAGCTCCTCTAACAACTTCAACACAACCTTCTTTTATACACCACTAATTGAACCATCGGAACGGTTTTAGACCAAACTTCTTAATAACCATGTTTAACACTAAAGGACAATGATACGACAAACCCCTTGGAAGCGCTCGTAAACATGCTTCCGGCCATTTGTTAAACATATCCATACATACCAAGACTCTATCGATTTTACTTTGTTTATTACCGTTTCCTTTCTCCTCAAAAAACGTGTACTTCCTACCCTTCATAACGTATTCAACCAAACCCGCTTCATCAATGAAAGAATTGAAATACGTAGCGCTTGTGACATTAAAGTTTGTATTCTTCCTTTCATCCGCACTCTTAACCGTATTAAAGTCGCCCAAAAAAATCCACCGCCCATCATGCTCTCTCATCTTATCCCTAAGCTCTTGCCACCAAATCCTTTTCTAAACATTAGTTTGAGGGCCTTAAACATTTATGATATTCACCTTCTCATTATTCTCCTTCAAACTCCCACCGATCATGAGGTAATTTTGACTTTTTTTCACATTTGTTTTCAAGAATACCGTCGGGTACCAAACCACCCGAAAGTCCAAGAGGATCACTAACCTTGCACTCGAATTCTCCATTACCCCAGAACCGGCCTACGGATAACCGATCCAAGTTACTCGTCTTTGTTTCTTGCATTGCTACGAACGAAATATAATGCTCCTTCTTCATGCCTCTAACCCATTCATCTTTACCTTCAACCCCTATCCATCTAATGTTTATACAAAGATAATTCATGGTTTCACCACTTGTACGCCTTCTTTAGATATCGTGTCTCGGATTAAGTCTTGAAAATCTTGTAATTCCATCCCTAACTTACGTCCCAAGTTTACCGTATTACTTACCTCTTCCTCATAATGAGTTCCTAACATATCTTGCCTTCCTTCGGTACCATCAACTAATGCACGCCAATGTCCTCATTTGTATTCGAACCCGACCGTGTGTTCAAATCCAACTTATCCACCAAATTGCCTTCATTTACCATCATCTCTTCCTCATCACCCATCGGCCCATCTTTCCCATCTCCTCTATTTCGAAACCCATATTAGGTACCCCATCATTTTCGTTGTGGACCATTTGAACACTAATATTATTCAGCTCATCCTCATCAATTTCCTGAGACGAATCCTGAATCCCAATAATAGCACTCAACCCAAACGGATCACCTCCTCTAGCCTGTTTACCTGCTTTGGGCCTTTCCTCACTATTACTCACTTTATCTTCGCCCATTCCGTATTTTTTGAATTTTCTTCCTTTTTTCCGTTTGTTATTTTTTCCACATGAAAAATGATAAAGATTATCATTTTTCTGGTTACTAACTTTTGAATACGTATCATCATTATTGTCTTCCCTACACTGTGTTTCAAAATTTGAATTCTTAACATTAATGGTTTCCAAAAAAAACTCCTCATTCAATGGCCTTCCAACTTTTTCGTTTTTTCCATAATCCTTGTCGCTTAATTAACGTTTCACCGGAATTATGGTCTCCGGCCATCTTTGTATCCCCGGCCGGTCTTGAGCTATCACCACTAGTAAACTCCGACATCCAGTCCCCGAGTTCTTCCATCACCCAAACACGATACCGTCTCCCTCTCCAACATAGGATCACCTCTTCATAAATCCGGTTGCCTTCTCCTACCAATACACCAATGTAGTCGAGTGACAAATCACCATCTCCCGGATTGTGCTGAGCATGATGGATAATCTTCCCAAAAGGCCTCCTATGTCATCCAGAACCTCATTACAGAGAACATGCAAGGGAACTCCTTGTATCTTTAGCAGGGCCGTCTCCGAAAATGCTAAAAAAAAAATTAGGCCCTCAGCGACATAAAAAAATCAGGCCCTACCCATATAAATTCATCAATGAAATATATTAGAAAAAAGTTCATAATATGAAGATCATTTTTATAAAATAAATAAAACAAAAGTAGTGTAACGAAATGATGATACCTACTTAAAGAGGACGGGCGCTCCATTAGGTTTTTTCAACTTCACTGATTTCTACAAATCCTGCACTACCACATCACTTCACTGATTCACTTCACTAAAACAGTTTTTTTGGAGGCAGCACTTCATTGGAAATAAAATAGAGAAAAAGACAAAAGGGAGAGAGAAACTCACGGGTACCAGCCCGTTAACTATAATCAGATTTTGGTTCACGGGACCACTACCAGCATGGGTGACGGCGGTGTTACCGTGCTGGTAGTGTAGTACCCGTGACCAATTCTGGTAGCGCCCCGTCCCCCCTTACTTAAGCAAAAAATAGTGGCTCTCCTAGCGTTTTTCGAAGCAAAGGTATCAATAAACTCTTTATAGTCCATACCTTCTAATATTTCGCTTTCAATAACTATCATCACCAATCCATTAAGCCTTTCTTAAGACATTGTCCATTGTAAATATGACTTCAACAACTTCAATTTTGAAAAACTCTTTTCTGCCGATGCCACCGTTACCGGGATTGTCAATAACGCTCTATAAGCATTTATAGCATTATAAAAAAATTCAAGATTCTTGAAATTGTTTAGATCATCAAGAAGGCTAACAATGTGTAATGGAGCATCAGTATCCAATAAAGCATTTAAGTAAACAAGTACAAATTCAAACTTGCATATCTAAAGCCGAAACAAGTCAAGTGCAAAGTTTCAACTTTGAAACATTCAAAATCAGTAAATTACAAAATAATAGTCATTAGTCAATACTCAAAGTAAAGAAAGAGTAAAAAAACTTATAATTTATAAAACAAAATCAGCAAATTCCAAACATTCAACCATCATTAACAAGTAAACAACAATTATAATTTATAAAAAGTTCCATACATACTACATGATGAATTGATTATTGTTGACTAATAAAAAAAGGTGGGACTTGGGAGATGGTTGTCGTCCTTTTGTTTTAGCGCCCAAAATCAAGTCCTGACCTGTTCCCATAATCAAAATACAAATAGCAAATTATTAGGCTGGGCTTTTGGAGTTTAAAATCTGTCGGGCCCTATAAGAATTCTGGCCCTCAGCTACTGCCCACTTAGCCCTTGCTTTGGGCCGGGCCTAATCTTTAGCCACGTAATCCTCTCATATGGTAACGATTGCCCCTTCCACAATTGCACCGATGCAAACACTTCACCCACCTTCTTCGCCTTCTCCAACACTCGTAATTCTCATCTTTCGTCTAGCATGTAATGAGAACCACCAATCCCTGACATATTGAACTCTTCCCCAATTATCAATTACCTCTTTCATCGTTTCCTTAATTAATCTCAGTTGAACAAAATCTTTCACCCGTGCAACAAATGATCGACCTTGTATGTCTTGAAACCCCATAGTTTCATTCTTGACTATCACCGTTTTCTTGTCACTCTTAGATGCTTCACGTCCCATCAACGCCTCTATAAAAGAAATGTCTTCCTTCCTCGTCGCTTCTGCATGATCCTTCTTCAGCACTTGTCTCTTCTCCTGATCATCAACCTTCTTCCTTTGTGGTATGTTCTCTCTTGGTTTCACGTTCCCATCCATAAACAAAGTAATATTGGATTTCAACCAATTGTCCCCTATCTTTAACTTCGACATTCTCCTCTGTAGTTCCTCTTTGTCTTTAACATTCTTGAACGAGATGAATCCGAATCTTCTTCCTTACTTGTCGCGTTTCCTTGCAATATAAATCCCAGCAATGACACCAAACTCTCTCATTCTTTTTGCTAAGTCCAAACCACTTCATCGTTCTGGAATGTTTGCTACGTAGAATTTTGTCTCTTCCGTGTTGATCTCTGTCGCCGGTCTTCGTTGGTTGTATTGGTCACCTTGGTTGCCTCTTGCCTCCATTATTAAGTGTTGAATGTTTACACCCGGATAGAATCAACAATCTAATGTTGATCATGACTTTCTTTTCTGTTTAATATGGCAATAATAAATGTTTTATTTTCGTGGCGGTTGTCTAACTAACTCACAATTTAGGCTGGATTAAAAAATCAAATGAATATACAATGAATTTTCTGTTTAATATATGGCAATAGTGTGATTTTTTTTTCAAACCGCTCATTCCTTAGCAACAAATTAAAAAAGACAAGCCCATGCTAACAAGAAGCTAGCAAAGGAGGACTTCAGAAGCTAACAAGACAAAAGGAAAACATTACATATCAAATCTCTTCCACTTACCATTGACTCCTCTAGTTAGGGTAGATTTAGAGTTGCAAGATGTTCCACTAGATCATATCGAATGGGAAATGTGTATCGTCGTCTTTAAACTCCACATGGGCATCAAGGTCGAAAACTGGCTCGACTGGAGAATCCCAATCTAAATCCAAGTTAGATCTCTTAGTGATCCATATGTAAGCCAAAGACTTCGTTTCTCTAAGGGAAAGCGGGACACTTTAGGAAACGCTCACGGGTAGGCCACTACCCCCATGGCAACACCGCCACCAGTGACACGGGTAGTGGTCTCATGAAGCAATATAATCATAAGTTTTAGTTAACGGAAGAGGTCACGGGTGTAGAAGAGAGATAGATAGAGATGCAGATGAGAGAGGGGAACCAGAAAACTCCACAGGCGGTATATATTTTGAATCTTTTCTCTGTGCACAATTTTGAAAACAAAACTGAAAGAAAAGATATACCATAATAGCAAAAAGTTATTAGATGTTCACTAAGCTATACTACCCATACGACATGTTATAGTGACACGGAGATGACTTATGTGAACACTAACAAAATCATACGCCTTGTATAATCATTTTTGCCTTATCATATGGTCGGAATATGAAGTGATAGCATATCATATAGTTGGTATATGAAGTGATAGCAAAGGTGTGAAAACTTGATTGACATCATATGACTCGTATGATACGGCTATACGCTAGACCTACTTGTTTTGTGTAACGTCACCCAAATTTATTTGTTGACATCCTTAATTTGATTTGATATGACTTGACATTAAACCGAAATGAAATAAAAAACACTCGAAGATTGTACAAAATCTAAAAATGTTGACTTTGGAACCCATGTTATAAAAGAACTTTGGACCACTTTAGATTTTTTGTCTGTTGTTCACAGGTTTTCTAAATCCTGAATATATGTATATAAACAATTATCCATTAAAGTATAAACATCTCCATTAAAGTATAAACATCTATCTGACTATATTTTCAACATTTCAGAAAAACTTAAAATGGAATATGAGGGGAAAATATTGATCACGAGAAGAGAATTGACACTCAAGAGGATGTATATATAGATAAAAGGGTCCTGTGCAATGTGTTGGAATTAATTGATTGATCGAAGTTTGAACGAAGTAAGTAATTATGTAATAGTTATATTTAGTGTCTAAAGTGTCACTGTATTTACTGTAGGGGTTGTATGTGTCAAAGAACAAAGTTTGTAATTGTATGTATTCGCATGTGTGTGTCGTTCTTTGAAGCGACGCGTCTGTGTATGTTCATCGGACATCGGTATATAATCCAACAAATTCGTTAATGTTGTTGATTTTGATCCTGTGGATATCTGAACCTGTGTTCAAGATAATGTTTATGCATTTCACTTAATGTATTGTGTTAATTTTTAAGGGTATTTAGATGTAACATCGCGTATTTTTTTTTCCTCAAATTTTTGAAGTAGTAAAATCACCACTTAACCTATATTATACTTCTTTTGTACAAATATAACCTTGTCTAAATTTTTTTTTATTTATTTATAAACATTATACTATGTATTAATTTAGAATGAGGTGCATTACTTTAATGAGAGGTCATGTGTTCAAAACATGGTTGGAGTATTTTATTTAATTTTCCACAACATTCTTTAACGATAAGTATGATTGGTTTCATATGAAATCATAATCCAGGTCGGTGGTGTAGTGGTTTGAGGTGCACTTCCTTAATTAGAGATCATAGGTTTGAGGCTTTGCGAGTGGCATTTTATATATATACATATTTTTTTTTCACATTGTCGCATTGGTACCCAAATAAACCAAAACAAATAATAAAGAAATATGAATTTTAATAAATATTATTCCATGTTTATCGTGGATTCATATATGTTAGACTAAATTAAATATGATTCATAATAATCATGCTTTAATTCCGTAAGCTTGAAAATAAAGTTTCAATGTAAATAAATTCCATTTAATAACCACTTAACATGCTTTGACCAATTAGAAATCATCTAGCAAATATTCCAAACTTAACTCACGCGTTTGGACAATTATCATTGACTAATTAGTCGCCAATCACGATCCAAAAATATCGGGCTCGACTTTGAGAGTTCTCGGATATTTAAAACCTACCTTCTTTAGCTAAAAATAAGGATCCAAATCAATTATTATCATTATCATAAATCGATCCTACTCATCTTTAACCCATGATTGTTGATATTTAAAACCATAATTGTGATCCTAAAATAAAATCTAAGACAAATATAAAATTGATATCACCTCGTAGTTCATAACACCCATTGATTCTGATGTAAAGTCGTATTCCTACGAAACCCAAATCGTTGCCACCATTAAATCTTAATTGTTGTCGCAAAACCAATCCAAATGCACCAAACATCCCGTTACTGTATCGATCTGATCTACACCGCCATCTCGCCGCCAAGACCACCACTAAGCGGCCACTGTTCTAATATAGTGTGTCTCTATTTCGGTTCAGTCTCTTCCGATATACAGGTACCGATACTGATTCTTCAGAAAGGATATGATATTCATGTTCATGCAAATCTGATTAATCAATGGTCGAGCTCGAATGATCGATTATTAACTTTGTTAATCACAAGTTTTTGTTAGAACCAAGAACTTATATTTTTCAAATTTAAAACCCAATATCAAGCATCGAGAATTATTTCAATGACTCTAAATTTGAGTTTTAGAAGATGACATTATCCATACTTAATATCTTATTATTATTATTTTCAAATGGTACCACTATGGAAAAACTTACTGTCATTTGGAAAAACTTACTGTCATTTGTTCAACAAATGAGCATACCTACATTATTTAAAACACTTTATTCTATCTAGTATGAAGTGAATGCCAACATTAAGATTTACGTACTAATATATAACTTTTCTTTTAATAAAATAGTATTGTTATAATTAAATCAAAGAATGTGTTTTATTTTTATTTTTATTTTTTTAGTTCTAAAATGCTGAAATTTAAAACCATATCGGGTAAAAGGATTTATTTTTGTAGTTATGTCATAGAAACCAAAGTTAAAGTTATATGCATTAGTTTCTAAGCTTTTTATTATTTAGCAGAAAAATCATTTTTTGTTATTTGCAAATGTTCCATGGTGAAGAAAGGACAAAGTACTAAATCTCTATTAATCCCACAGCTAATGAATTCATTTTTGGTTTCTAAAATCTAAATATAAACAATCCAATAATTTTTTTTTTTTTGAAACTAGTCGTAACATATTCTAAACATTAGATTGACAAGATACACAAATTTTGAGTTCTTGGACGTTCATCAATTTATTAGAATTTATTATTTGAATTATTTAGGATAATCCTTCGGGATCTCCCAACCATACTTACGACTACTTGTGAATCTAAGCTAGCAACTTATCAACGTGAGTACTTTCTATCCCCTTTTTGCTTTTATTCACTTTTGGGGTGTTACATGTACACTGTTACAAATTTCAAATACAAGTTTACATTTTCACAATACAATTCTAGTACTATGTGCATTGCTTACAACGTGCTTTATGCTTAGACAATACATGTGGAATACATTTGTACTTAGTGAAATCATTAACATGGTACAAGCCGACCTTAACATTGGATAGCGCTATTGGATTGACAACCCGCCTAGGTTGATTCTCCCCCTTTTTCATCGGAGAATCCATGATCATTGTTAAGTTATTATCCAATTATTTGGATAAGTATACCGCTGTTCTTTTAGTACATTTATACAGTCACAAGATTGATTTCGCTCATTTGTATGATACATGGTTTACATTATTGCATTGTAGCTTTGCACTTGAATTGTATACCATTTTTCCAACTTACTATATGTATTAAAACTAGGAATGCTCACCAACATTTCTTATGTTGACAAAACCTATTTTGTACATGTTTCGGGTGCAGTTTGATCTTAGTTCCATAGCATTGGATTTTAGTGCTTGCTTTTAATAAGTTAATTCAATTTTCATGTTTCTTTCAAAACTTTTGTATTTTTCCCATTTCATCTATGTAAGACAATTTAAATTATTCAATAATATATTTACATTTTAGTACCATGTGCGTTTGAACAATCGTCACTACGTGACACCTCGATGATTCCGCCATCGGTTGGGGTGTTACATTAGAAACCATACACTCTATAATTAGGATTCATACATCATGGCCTACATCACAGACTAACAGGAAGCTGTCACATACACAGAATGTGATATCATACACCCCCAAATGTGATGTCACATGGTGTATGAATCCTAGAACCCTTTTTATGTTTTGTGAAAACAAATAGTTGGCTAAATGTACTCTCCCTCTAAATTTTCGTCGTTAGTACCCCCGCCAAAAAACATCAAAATATGAGAACCATTACTTTTTTTAACGGCCAACAAATAAATCTGAACACTCTTGAAGTATCCACTGGACAAAGGAGTACTCTGAGAGTAACCCGGGTCTACCAGTAATTTCACACCAGTTTCCGGGGAAAACCAGCCGCCCGAAGGCCCAATGCAGTAAAACCCGGCCCACCAGCAACATTTTGGTGCCGGTAGGACTCAAACTCCCCACATCTCATAAAAAAAGTAAGGAGGGTGCCACTCCACCATAAGATGATTGGCTATGAGAACCATTACTAATGTGATAACTTGAAGGAGAGAGTGCAACAAATAAAAAGAGGATGGAACGTTTAAGTTTTAACACAACCCTAAAACAAATGTTTATAGTAGCTTTGTCTTAAAAGAGGGTGGGGACTGGGGAGACAAAGTCATTTATTTAGCCATACCTCAACTTCCTGGTGACCAAATTAATATTATTACTGATCAATATAGTCAATACGACCATTTGTCTTTGGAAAAAAAAAAAAAAAACAAGGATCAATGAGTTCACCTTTCAACATTTGTCTTTCGCAAGAACCTGTATTATTATCAGTCTGTGCTTCTGCCTGATTTCCTTCTCTCTCCTCAGAGAGAGATGCATGTGAGGTGATACATTGAAGTATAACGTATATAGGTAATTTACATAGTAAAATACTGTACACATCACCACTATTTTTGGGTATGTAATTATATATGTATACAATATAATAACAAACAATGAGATGTGTACAACCTCATATTCTAACCCACTCCTATATTATTTCCTTGTGAAGGCAATACCAGCTTCTTTCTTATCCTATACAATACTGTTGAAAAAGATAAAAAGAAAAAGAAAAAAAAAAAAAGAAAAGAAACTTGAAAACCAAGAGGGAAATGGAGGAAAATAATAATTATGGGCTGATGGATCTGCACTATGCTATGGTGATGTTAGGAGGAGGTGGTAATGGTGGTGGTGGTATTTCCTTTGGATCTGATTCTACAATGGGTATGGGGTCAGCGGCTTCGGGTGTTAGCGGCGGCAGCGGTGGTGGTAGTGGTAGTGGTGGTTTAGATTTGGATGTTGGTGGAAGATGGTCAAAAGAAGAAACCCTAGCACTTCTTGACATTAGAGCAAGGCTTGATTCTAAGTTCAAAGAAGCTAACCACAAGGGTCATTTGTGGGATGAAGTTTCCATGTCTCTCTTTCTCTATCTCAACATATTACACTTTTATTATTTTTCTACTTCTTTTCTTGTCTAGTTTTAGATCCAGAATTTTGGGTGACTTTTAATTATATAAATCAATATTTACTCAATTAGGGTTTCTCTGGATCATGGAAGCCCTAAGTCCACATTTTTTTAATAACTAAACTAAGCTTGTTTAAAGTTATAAGATCAAAGGGTTAATTACTTTTTATGATGTAAAGTGTAGACACAAGGTTCACTTCATCACTTCAAAACTGTGATGTTGTGCTCCAAGGGATTTAATGTTTTAATAGGTTTCTTAGAAGGTTTCTATAAAGTGAACAAACTTCTCAGTTCTTATATACTTTAAGTAACTTTTAAAACTCAAAACTTTGCCATGATTTATGATGTAGACACAAGGTTCATTTCAAAAACTTTGATGTTATGTTTGAAGTTTTTAAAAATATCACTTTAAGATTAGAGTTTTAACTTTTAATAGCTTTCTTGTAGTACCTATAAAGTGGACAAACTTTTCAGTTCTTATGTTCTTTTGTAACTCTTAAAAATCAGTATTAACTTTACCACAATTCATGATGTAAACACAAGATTGACTTCAAATCAGCATTTCTTTATGTTTTAACAGGTTTCTTGGAAAGTACATATAAAGTGGACAAGCTTTTCAGTTCTTATATATTATTGTAATGTTTAAAAATCAAAACTTTACCATAATTTATGATGTAAATACAAGGTTTACTTCAAAAACTTTGATATTATGCTTGAAGGGTTTTCCCTTAATTAATTTTAACTGATTTTCACTTTGTTTACTTAGTTGAATCAAGTAATGGATCAGCTTGAAGAGAGGCTAAATATGGCTCACCTTTCTTTTTAATAGTTTCACAACCAACTGAAAGCTTTACTTCTACCATTTCTTTGTAACAAATTAATTCATCTTGTTGTTTAATTTTCAGGATTATGTGTGTGGAGCATGGGTATAAAAGAAGTGGCAAAAAATGCAGTGAGAAGTTTGAGAACTTGTACAAGTATTACAAGAAGATTAAAGAAGGGAAAGCTGGAAGACAAGACAAGAAACATTACCGATTCTTTCACCAATTAGAAGCTATATGCGGTGAATCAAGCGCTAATGCTAAGACGATTTCATTCGTTAAGGCAACATCCCCTCCATTTCTGGAAGATAATTATCATCCAAAAATGGAGGGGATGCTCGCGAAGAAGCATTGGAAAACCAAGATAACAGAATTTATCGAAACGAAAATGAACACACTTATGGAGAAACAAGACAGATGGATGGAGAAGGTGATGAATACAATAGAAGAAAAAGAAAAGGAGAGGATTTCAAAAGAGAAACAATGGAGGAAAGAAGAGGCTGCAAGGTTAGAGAGACAGAAAATGTTGCGATCAAACGAGCGCGCAATGATGGAGTATCGAGAGGCGGCTTTAATGGAAGCTTTGCACAAGTTATCCAAGAACGAATCGACAGTTGGCGCGTCTTGCAGCAAGTATTGTAATGATCAAGACCAAATTGTCACAGGTTGGGGAGAAAATGAGACTACACAACTAATACAACTAAGAAGTAGCATGGAAACAAGATTTGAAAAGGGTGGATTTATGGAAGATGTTCTTTGGGAGGAAATTGCTATAACCATGGCTTCTTTGGGTTACAACAAGAGTGCATTGATCTGCAAGGCTAAGTGGGATCACATTAATTTTCTATCAAGAAACAAGAAACAAAAAGGGTGCTCAAATTCTTCTTATGATCACCATAATCACACCTTTCATCAGGCAGGTGAAAGATTTGTTACATTCAATGATCAACAGATCAGGGATGGTGGGAATAGGGTTTTCATGAGTGACCCTCAAGAGATGATGTGGAATTACTATGGAAAGACTAATGAAACTATATGATGGTTTGTTCTTGATCTATGTAAAGGAGATATCATATAGCATTAGCATGGAAATTACCTACTAAAAGAGATGTTAGAATGGTAATAACCTACAAGATATTGTTATTTGGTTTGGAATTAAATGATCATATTGTTGTTGTTTGATTATATTTTAAAGTGAGTGAATTAAATCTTTTTTTTTTATCTTTCCCTTTTTAATATAGTAAGCAAATTATGAATCTTATTCCTTACTAGCACAAAATCACTTGATCATTTGGGTAATTCTAAACTAAGCAGGTTGGTATGAGTATTTCTTTTTTCTCATGTGCTACTAGAAAACTGAGTATTACCGATGCCTCATCATCATCATCATCATACTCAATTAATCTCACCTATAGTACAGCTAAGGTAGGGTCTGAGGAGGGTAAGATGTAGACAACCTTATCTTTACCCCTAAGAATATAGAGGCTGCTTCCAGTGAGACTCTCGGCTCGATGTGGTTTGGTATCAAGCCTTGGACATAAGGCACAGAACACTTAGCAATCGGAACAAACCCGATCGGTGCATAAAGTAAAAATAAAGTAGCATCGGTCACAAGGTTTTAGGGTCTTACAACTGGACTTTGTTGGATGATATGGTATTCATGAAAATATGCTGCCTTCATTGATTTTTTTATCTTTAGATGAAAACAGTCCATCAAGTCATTATTGAAGTTCAAGGTGTTTCTACGGGTAGTAGAAGGGATTTACTAAATGAGTTGTAGCATAGCAGTACCACAATGTGTTAAAAAAAATGCTCTTTTCTTGATGTTTAAGTGTTCAAATCTTACGGTTGACGAAAGATGAAGATAAGTAGATGTTCCTTCTTATAAATTTAAGGTTATGGGTTTAAATCCTAGGGTGTGTTAGAATTAAAATGTAATAACATTTGCCGTTAAAAGTAGGGTTAAAAGCTTGGTGGAGCTATATGTAATTACGTCATCGATCAGTTTTATGCGTGGAGCTCTCAACCCTGAGTCAACAGCTTGGTGGTTTTAATTACAACTGATTTCAAAAGCATTTATAGTGGGAACTATGAAATCACACCTTAAATATTTGGTTCTTGTATTTCGCCATTAAATTTTTTAAAGGGTAATGTTGCTACAACAAATAACTGCCTAACGATAGTTCTGAGTCACAAGGGAGGTTCAAGGGTTCAAGGGTTTCACTTTGCCTAACGCAGGTCGTGTGTCCTTCTACGTTGCAAACGTAGAAGGAGGTTCAAGGTTATTTTTCTTGTTTTAGATGCTTTAAGATTCTGGTTTGAGATATACTCGAAACCAGAAATATAAGTTCTAGAGGTCCGAGTGGAGAGAAATATTCTTTCACGTGCAAGACCAAAAGAATTAGAAGAGTGAAGTGAGAGTGATTGTGATGGTGTGTGCAGAGCTGAGGAATCAGCCTCTGATTTATAGAGAAAGGGGATCTCCCTAAGGAGAAAGCATCTTGCCTTGAGCCTTGTTGCAACTAAAGGACATCCCACAAATGGTAAGTGGCTGCTATGGACCTGCGGTCTGTTGGCTGATGTTACTCCATCAGCTTATCTGTCTTGATCGATGAAAAAGATGACGGGACAAGTCATCTTTTTGACTTAGGATGCTCCTGGTTGTCCGAAGCCTTGTAGGCTTCAACCCTTTAAGCATTTGTTTAGTAATGTTGTATATTTATGTTTGCTTTAGGCTACCCACGTCATCAGCCCCCCAAGTCAGAAGGTTTGATGAGGTAGCTTGAAAGCTTCTGACTGTTTTCCTAGTTTATCCTTTGCTTGAAAGGTTCGAGGGTTCGCTGTGATTTAGGCGGTTATTACTCAGCAGTTTCAATGTTGACTGGACTGTTGATGTGACATCTGGCAGTTCGCTCAGACTAATTACTGCATGTCATTATTATTACGGTTTTTTGAATTAAATAACCGTTTGATTTTTTCTTTTTTTAAAACTTTTGTACTTCATTTTTTACTTTACCTTTTTCTTTTCTTCATCTTCATCCTCTCAAACACTTCATCCATCTTAGGGTTTCGTGATTTTTCACCACAGCAGGTTAGTTTTTCTTCTTTTTGCTTTGTTTACTGATCATCCTTTTGAGCATAATGGGCGCTAAAAAGGACATGGCCGTTACGTTTTCAACTCTTTCTTAGAAAGAGGTAGAATCGTTTTGTGCCGAATGGGATATTGATTTGTTATTCAAACCTGTGGCTCCTGGTAAAAAACTCTCTGTTTCCAAGTGTCCGTCTGGTTCTATTGCTTTGTATTGTCGTCATTTTGAATTTGCAAACCTTCGTTATCCTTTTTCTGTATTTTTGTTGAATGTTCTTGAGTATTATAGGGTTTCCCTTGGTCAGATCCACCCACATGGTGTTGGCCGTGTTTTACACTTTGAATGTCTTTGTAGAGCCCTAGGGTATGATCCCACTCTATTGATGTTCAGGCGATTTTTTCGCCTTGCCAAGAATGGTGACTGGTTCACCTTCGAGGGGTCATCAGTGGAGACTAACCTTCTTTCTTCCCATGTTACGACGGTTGGTCAATGGAAGAATAGGTTCTTTTGGGTGTCTGATTCTATTTTCTCTTTTAAGCCTGTGTGGAGGCATCCTGAGGCCGTTCTTAATGAAGGGGAACCCTCAGAGTCTGAACTAGATGATACCTTCCTAACGACTCTTAGAACCTGTCCTTCAAGGCTTCGTCCATTTGCTGAACCCTTCTTAGTATTATCCGGTGTTAGCACTCGTTGGGACAAGCCGGGTAGAGATCCTGTTGTGATGAAGGATGGTCAGGGTATGAATTTTGTTTATTGTTGATTTCTTTTGCTTTCTTTGTTTCTTCCTTATGCGTTCTGTTTTTTGCAGTTATGTCGGCTCTTGACTTTATCAAAGGTGATGATGCTTCGGGCGTTGTATTTTCTGATGCTGAAGCAGCAGATGGGGAAGATGCATTGACCAAATATCAGAAAGGGAGGTATGATGGGACCAACTATGTTGTTGTCCTTAATGTGAAGGGTTTTGCTAAAGCCAGTTCTTCCAAGGCTTCAACAAGGAGGTCAAGCAGGCGGCTTTTGAAGGCTGCTAAGCCTGCTAATCCTTCTGAAGCAGTGACGGTTAGTGATGATATTGAGGATTCTGAAGATGAGCAAGATCAGACCATGGATGATGTTCCTGTGGATGCTGTTGTTAAGAAAGGTAAGGGTAAAAAGGTGAAGGTTGGAGTGGTGAAAGAAACGGATGTGTCAGCTAGCTTTGATGAGGAAGGTCTGTATGTTCCTGGGTGGAACGTGAAGTCTAGTGACAACTTTAAGTCTTCGGCTATTTGTGAGGAGGTTCTTGCACACTTTGCTACTTCTGGTGCCAAGGCTTGTCTTGAGGGTTTGGATGATGATGCTCTGCTGGCAAAGATGATGGTGGGTACTTGTAACCTTGCTGCTATGCTTCCAGAGGGGATTAGTAGGTTTAGGAAGGTTATGGGTAAGTATAGTGACTTTGCCAAGAAGAAGTGGGAGATGAAACAGTCCATTGCTGACATGAAGAAGGATGCTGAGGAGTATGCTAAGAAGGAGGTTACTTTGATTTCCCTTATTGATGAACTGAAGAAAGGGCATGAGGCTGAGATGGCAAGGCATGAAGCTGCTATTCTTAAGGTGGAGGCAGATCAATTGGCTTTGGAAGCAGAGAAAAAGGCTTTTGAAAGTGAAAAGAAGGGGTTGGAGGCTTCCCTTGCTGCTGCCCAAAGTGATAACAAATGGCTGATTGAAGAAGGATTTCAGCAAGTCGTTACCTACCTTCTTCATTCCACCGAATTCAACTCTGCCCTTGGGGAGGTATATACCAAGCTTTTGACCCATGGTAAGCATGCTGGTTTTGTTGCAGGGTTTAAAGCTCATGAGTCTGGCCAAGTTTTGGAAGAATCTCCCTTTTATCAGCCTGACTCCTTGGATGTTTTTAAGGAGACTGTCCTTAAGATGGAACACTCCAGCTATCCTTATATTGCACAAGTCTCTTCCTACTATGGAAAACCCTTGAAGGAGCTGAAAGAATTGAAGCCTGCTGGTTTAAACGAAGTTGTTTCTGCAAAGGTGCTTCAATCTGTTTCAAGGAAGAGGGCACATTCCGGTGATAGTGAAGAGACGTTGGATGTGGCTGAAACTTTTTCCAAGGATGCTAGTGTTGAAGCTTCTGAAGCTGGACTTGTGGAGAAGGTTCCAAAGAAAGGGAAGAAGGCAAAGAAGGCGAAGGTGGTCAAGGTAGTGAATGAGGATGAAGCCTCTAAGCCTTCGGAGTCTGGTGGTGATGTCTGAACTTCCCATTCGTAGCTTTCTTAGCATCTTGGTTTGTTAAAACAATTAACTTTGTGTTTGTGTTTCTAAGTACTTTTTATCTTTTGTTGGAACCTTCAATGGCTCCTTGGTAGTTATGGGCTGTAGCCCTTTGAACGATTATGCTACTTGTTGGCTTTTGTTAAAAGCCTTTAAATGTTAAGTCTTTGTGGCTGGTGTTTAAGTTTTATTGTTGTTTTTCTGTTGTCATTTATGTTTATCTTTGCTGTTTGGGAATGTTTATCCGGTAGCACCTTCAAAGGTTGAATGCTGCAGTCATTCATCCTTAAGGTAGTCTAGGCAAACATGTCACCATCTATCCTATATACAACACTTAATCAAGTGTTTTCGATATATTTTCGTAAGTTTGTTTTCTAAACTTAAGGAACGATTGGTGTAGGTTGTTCAAACCTGTCTATGAGATTCTTAAAAGTGTTTTTTGTTTATCTCATGGAGTAGGATTGATTTAGGAACTCACCCCTTATATAGGTCCATTTATCCCTCGAACCTATTGAGCGATATGGCCTGGGAGCTCATCCCCTTACATGGTCTCTACCATGGAGTTTCTTGCAAGGTTCTCAACCTGAACTTAGGATAGAAAGACAAAGTTTCTAAAAGAGGATCAAATGATCCTTTCATTCATTAGATGGGATAACATTACATCATTTGGAAAAGAACAACATTTTGTTACAACTTAAACAAAGAACCTTTTGAGGTTCTTGCCGTTCCAGTGACGGGGGAGTTTTTTGCCTTCCATGCTTGCCAGTTTATAGGATCCCCCTTTGTGGGATTCTAGGATAGTGTATGGGCCTTCCCACTTGGGTCCTAGCTTCCCTTGACTTTCCTTCTTGCTTGCTTCGTTGTTTCACAAAACCAGGTCGCTGGGCTTGAATCGTTCGTGCTTAACTCTGGCGTTGTAGTAGGACTCCATCTTTTCTTTGTATTGAGCTTCACGGATTGCTGCTGAGTCCCTTGCTTCTTCCAGGAGATCAAGGTTAAGCAGTGATTCTTGTTCATTTGCCTGGACATCGACATGAAAGGTTCTTGGTGTGGTGATTCCGATTTCAGCAGGTATTACTGCTTCAGATCCAAAGGTAAGGCTGTAAGGCGTTTTCTTGTTGCTTGTCTTCTCAGTGGTTCGAATTGCCCAGAGAACGCTCGGCAGTTCTTCCAACCAGTTTCTTCCTTGTCTGCCTAGTCTAGCCTTGATCCCTTCAACCACACTCCTATTCATTCTTTCGACTTGACCGTTCGACTGGGGGTAGGCCACAGAACTGAAGACTTGGGTTATCCGGTACTCCTTGCACCAAGCACTGAATGGTTTCTCTGCAAATTGCTTGCCGTTGTCCGTCACAAGCACCCCAGGTAGGCCATACCGGCAAATGATGTTTTCCCAAACGAAGTCAATTATCTTTTTCCCGGATATTTTCCCCAAGGGCTTCACTTCTGGCCATTTTGTGAAGTAATCTACTGCCACTAATAAGAATTTAACCCCTCCTTTTGCTGGTGGGAAGGGTCCAACGATATCCATTCCCCATTTGTAGAATGGCCAAGCTGAATTAACAGGCACCAAATCATGCTTGGGACTTTTGGGGACTGGGGCGTGAAGTTGGCAGGCTTCACATCTTTTCAGCTGTTCTGATGCATCACGATGCATGGAGGGCCAGAAATATCCCAGGTTCATAAGTTTTGCCACAACTGACCTTGGACCACAGTGGGCTCCGCAGATTCCTTCATGAACTTCCTTAATCAGGTACTTGCTCTGTTCGGGTCCGACACATCGGAGCAGTGGAGCTAGATACCCTTTTTGTAAAGCATCTCATCTTGTATGGTATACTGCTTCGATTTGTTTCGGATCCTTTCAGCTTCAACAGGGTCCTGTGGTAGTTCTCCCTTTTGAAGGAACCTTACAAACGGAGTCGTCCAGTTTGGTTCATTTTCAGTGATGACGTCTTGGACTTCCAACTCTGATATGGCAGGATGCTTGATTACTTCAACCAATACTTTCTTAGTGAGGTGAGCAAAGGTTAACGAAGCGAGCTTGCTTAGCGCGTCAGCCTTTTTGTTGTGAGACCTTGGAACCTGCTTGATCTTGCATTGTTGGAAAGTGTTCATGATTTCCTTGGCTTTCTCTTTGTATTTTTTCATGTTGGGTTCTTTGGCAATGTAGCTATCGTTCACTTGGCTAGAGACCAGTAGTGAATCGGTGAACACTTGAAGCTTGTGAACCATCATATTTTTTGCAAGCTTGAGTCCTGCGATCAGAGCTTCATATTCGGCTTCGTTGTTTGTTGTCTGAAATTCCAAACGAAGGGCATATGTGAATTCTAACCCTTCAGGACTGATTAATATAAGACCAGCTCCCGAGCCTTCAACGCTGGAAGCTCCATCTGTGTAAAGCTTCCAGGCTTCAGGATCGAGAGGTTCGTCCATGGTCATGTTAACCTCATCAGTTTCTACCCTTGGAATTTCAGCAATGAAATCAGCAAGTATTTGTGCTTTTATTGCTTTTCTCGGGACGTAGGTGATTTTGTGTTCACCTAGCTCAACGGCCCACTTGGCTAGTCGTCCCGAGGTTTCAGGCCTTTCAAGCACATTCTTGATTGGTTGGTCAGTGACTACTTGAATAGGATGTGCTTGAAAGTACCTTCGAAGCCTTCTGGCCGTTTGTACCAGGGCCAAGGCTAATTTTTTCAAAGGAGGGTACTTGACCTCTGCTAACTTTAAGGTTTTACTGAAGAAATAAACGGGTACCTGGGCTTTTTCTCTTTCGATGGTGAGAACAGCGCTGAAGGCTTCTTCAGTGACTGAAAGATAGACAGAGATCGTTTCCCCTGCTTCAGGTGCTGCAATGGTGGGAAGGGAAGCCAAGTAATGTTTCATAGCGTTGAAGGCTTCTTCAGCTTCTTCTGTCCACCTGAAGTTCTTTTTGTCAGCACAACCTTTGAGGGTCTTGAAGAAAGGAAGGGATTTTTCAGCAAGTTTCGACACGAAACGCTTCAAGGCGGCAAGCTTGCCGTTCAAGCTTTCCACTTCTTTCTTAGTTTGTGGTGACTTCATTTTGAGGATGGCTTGAACCTTGTTCGGGTTAGCTTTTATGCTTTGTTTTCCTACAACATGACCCAAGAATTTCCCTTCTTCAAAACCGAAGGAACACTTGATGGGATTTAGTTTCATGTTGATCTTCTTGAGATTGTTGAAGGTTTCTTGTATATCTTCAAGCATTTCATCCTCAGTCTTGCTTTTGATAACCAAATCATCCACGTATGCTTCCATGTTCCTACCAATTTGTTCGGTAAAGGCTTTGTCAACCAACCTTTGATAGGTGGCACCTGCATTTTTTAAGCTGAAGGGCATCTTTTTATAACAAAAGATACCCTTGTCAGTATGGAAAGCAGTCTTTTCTTCATCTTCCCCCTTCATTTGTATTTGGTGATAACCTTTATAGGCATCCAAAAAGCATTTGAAGGGGAAACCTGTTGAAGGGTTAGCTTGTAAGCATGCATTATGTGAAAAGAAACAAATTCGGGAGGTGTTGAATAACTTAAAAGTTGTTTTTAGGTTCAAAGGTAACCTGTCAACGAGTCAACTTTCAAATCCACCTCCGGTAAAGGGTAGCAATCCTTTGGGCAAGCTTTATTGAGGTCTTTGAAGTCTATGCACATCCTCCATGAGTCGTCAGGTTTCTTAACCATCACTGGGTTTGCAACCCAGGATTGGTATTTGACCTCTCGGAGGATTCCTGCTTCGACCAGTTTGTCAACCTCCTGGCAAGCTGCTCTGCTTCGTTCTGGTGCAAGGCTTCTTTTCTTTTGCACTATTGGTTTGATGTTTTGGGGAACTTTGAGTTCATGCTCAGCAATATCACGTGGGATCCCTGTCATGTCACTGGGACACCAAGCGAAAACATCTACATTGTTTTTTAGCAACGCTTCAAGCTTTGAGAGAATTTCCCTAGGAAGGGCTGTGTTTACCCATATCCTTTGATCAGGGTATTTATGATTGATGCTAAGACCGAGTTTGCTTTGTTCTTCAACAACCGTTAGCACAGAGGCTGATGGTTGGAGGGTTCCTACTCCTTCTTTGGTGGGGAACTTGGCACTCTTCCGGCTGATGGAAACGGTCATATCGAAAGCTACTACACCGGGTCTACCAATGATGACATCGTAACTGGATGGTAGGTCTAAGACAATGAACGTCAACGGTTCAGTTCTTCGCATTTGCCCATCGGAGAAAGTCACATTGAGTACCATCTCGCCCAAGGGTTTGATGGGAATGTCAGCTATGCCTTTGATGGCAGCTTCGGCTGGCTTGAGCGTGGAGCGTTCTTCATGGCTTAGAAGGTTGAAGTATTTTGCAAACATGATTTCAGTAGCATCTCCGGTGTCTATGTAGGCTTTTTGTGTTTGACGTGAACCCACAAGGGCTTCAAGGACTAGTGGATCACAATGTTTTTCTTCGTTGGTACAAGGGAAGTAGACGCCTTGACATTCCCAATCCTCCAACCTCTGTCGTTTGCTTGGCGCTTCACTTTCAACAAACACCATGGCAACATCTTTCTTCTTGCCATCAGCTATGTTTTCTTTGACACCTTTAACCAAGTGGGCTAGTTCGCCAGATCTAACTGCTTCTTCGATCCTCTTCTTAAGCTGGAAGCAGTCGTTGGTGTGGTGTCCCTTTTCTTCGTGAAACTCACAATACTGGTTGGAGTTTTCGTTTCTTTTGCTTTTAGGCAAGGGACGAGGTGGTCTAAAGGTGTGTTTGACTTCTTCCGTGGCTAGAATTTCTTGAGGAGTTTTGGAGAGGGCTGTAAAGTTTATGTTTCTGTCTTTGCTTGGAGGGTTCCTGCTTTCCGACCTTCGAGGCTCAGATCTCCTGGATCTGTTGTCGTAGGTACCATAGTTTCCTCTTTTCCGAGTAGGGCTGTTGCTTCTCCAGTTGGAAGCCCTCTTTCTTTGCTCCTTTATGTCTACAGCCTCCTCTCGTCTAATGTGGGCCTCGGCTCTTTCCAAAGCCTCTTCAAGGGTTTTGGGGAGACTTTTGTTAAACTCCCTGGTGAGGTATTTTGAGTTGATGGCATTCATGAACCCTGCAACCTTCATCTTTTCATCTGCACCAACGTAGGTAAGACCTTCTTTTTTGTACCTCTCAATGAAATTCTTCAGGCTTTCATCATCTTTTTGCTTTATCTGGAAGATGACGGTTGCATCCTTGACACATCTTCTCTGTTGTGAAAAGTTGGCTAGGAATCCTTTGCCGAGTTCATTAAAGGTTCGGATGCTTCCAACCTTCAGGCCATTAAACCAGATTCTTGCAGATCCAACAAGGGTTTGCATAAACATTAAACAACACTCAGGATCACCCCATTTTTCGATCCGAGCTGCCCCTGAGAAGATCTGAAGGTGATCTTCTGGATCATCAGAACCATCATATGTTCTTATATGAGCTGGCATCTTTAGCTTGTTAGGAAAGTCATAATCTGCTATTTCTGGTGAGAAGCAAGATAAGCCGTTCGGCTTGTAGGGTGGGTTGACAGGGTGTTCTGTCCTGTTGTTGGTCATTCCGACCGGAGTCCCCTGTTGAGCAGCGATGGCTTGACTGATGAGCTGCTGCCAAGGGAAGTTAGCCATCACTTGTGATATCATATAGGGCATGAGGTTAAAACCTTGGAGGTTTTCGGTTGTGGCCACGTTGCTAGTCACCATGGGGATGCTCATGGAAGCGTTCCTAGCCATGGGGAGCGAAGCCATGGCTTGATCCCATGAAGTGGCTACCGGTGGTGGGACACTGGATATTGGTGACTGTAGAAGCTGATCCAGGGTGACTTCATGCCCAAGTGGTGTGCCAGTAGTGGCAGCTTGGGTGGTAAACAGTGGGAAAGCGGTGGGGCTGGACCTTGTCTCATGCTGAGAAGTGGAGAATGTGTTGCTGGGGCCAGCGTTACTGCTTCCGAGTCGTGGTCTATGACTGTAGGTGGCATTTAGAGGAGGAGGAGGAGGCCCCGGTGAGAGTGACACCTCTTCTTCCTCGCCATAGTCTAGACGGAGGCGGACTCCTTTATCCCTTTCCTTCATGACGTACTGGTTCAAAAGGGATCTAAGCTGCAGGAAGTTTCTTTCCACTCCTTCAGGGGTAAGATCTATACGTTGGGGAGTCTGTGCAAGATCAGGGAGAGGAGAAAACACCCCTGAACGAGTGGGAGGTGGAGTCTGTAAGCTTGTTGTCCCATGATGTGCAGGTGGGGACTGAGTTCTAGCTGGAGTGCCTCCTGGAGTGGAAAAAGACACAGATCTGGCTGGAGAAGTCTGATCTGTGCTTGGAGAGATCTGGTTGACTTCCTCTTGGGACTCAGGGTAAGACATGGAGAGA
This sequence comes from Ambrosia trifida, assembly GCA_028751855.1. NCBI lineage: Eukaryota > Viridiplantae > Streptophyta > Magnoliopsida > Asterales > Asteraceae > Ambrosia > Ambrosia trifida. Next base: position 39,284,968 of record CM054126.1, read on the forward strand.
GTTGGAGCTACACAACTGATTTTGTAAAGGCAATGGCGTAGCCCCACGGTGGGCGCCAACTTGTTGCTACAACAAATAACTGCCTAACGATAGTTCTGAGTCACAAGGGAGGTTCAAGGGTTCAAGGGTTCCACTTTGCCTAACGCAGGTCGTGGTGTCCTTCTACGTTGCAAACGTAGAAGGAGGTTCAAGGTTATTTTTCTTGTTTTAGATGCTTTAAGGTTCTGGTTTGAGATATACTCGAAACCAGAAATAGAAGTTCTAGAGGTCCGAGTGGAGAGAAATATTCTTCCACGTGCAAGACCAAAAGAATTAGAAGAGTGAAGTGAGAGTGATTGTGATGGTGTGTGCAGAGCTGAGGAATCAGCCTCTGATTTATAGAGAAAGGGGATCTCCCTAAGGAGAAAGCATCTTGCCTTGAGCCTTGTTGCAACTAAAGGACATCCCACAAATGGTAAGTGGCTGCTATGGACCTGCGGTCTGTTGGCTGATGTTACTCCATCAGCTTATCTGTCTTGATCGATGAAAAAGATGACGGGACAAGTCATCTTTTTGACTTAGGATGCTCCTGGTTGTCCGAAGCCTTGTAGGCTTCAACCCTTTAAGCATTTGTTTAGTAATGTTGTATATTTATGTTTGCTTTAGGCTACCCACGTCATCAGGTAACTTTCCCTACATCTTTTTAAGGGATAAATACATCATACTCAGTTTTTGACAGGCCCACTACCCCACATTAACTAGATTGTATTGTTTTAACCGGGTTTACGCTGATAATAGTGTGGGGCTTGACATTCCACGGAAACCTTACCTTGTCTATTCTACCGTACTACATGGGATGGACCTTTATAAACTTTCGATTTCAACAAACAAAATATAAATATTAACGAGTGTTAATATTGAATTTCAGGGGAGCTGGGGATTGAGTTGAAAAATGTTTTATTGACTTATTGGTTTTACTTTTTAGCTGTAGAGGGGGATTGTGTGTTAAGATGTGTCCCATCTTTTCCTAAAGGGACGTCTTGCGGTAGGGACGGGTTACGGGCTCAACACCTGTTGGATGCTATTGGTGGCGAGGGCTCGGTGACTTCCTCGGGTTTGCTTACGGCCATTACTAAAGTCGTCAACTTATGGATTGGGGGGCTTGCCCTAAGATTCTTGTCGAGTTTGTTGCCTCGGCCCCCTTACCCCTTTATTGGAGTGGGGATACCAAATGGGGCAGAGGCGGTGCTTCACAATGCTAACAGGTTCCTCAACTCTTTTCATGCGGATGGTTCATTGGCTTTGCTTATAGTAGACTTCTCCAATGCCTTCAACATGGTCGACCGTACAGCCTTTCTCCAAGAGGTTCACCAGCGGTGCTCGTCTATCTATCCATGGGTCCAGTTCCTTTACGCCCAGCCTGCTAGGTTGTATGTGGGTAACGACTGTATTGGGGCTACTACCGGAGTGCAGCAAGGAGATCATTTGAAGCCCCTTTCTCTTTGCTCTTACCTTACACCCCCTTATCCTATGGGTTCAGGAACACTGTAACATCTCGTTTCATGCTTGGTATTTGGATGATGGGATGATTATATGCAATGCATCTGAGGTTGCTAAGGCTTTAGACATTATCAATGTACATGGGCCATCTCTAGGGGTTCATCTCAATATTAAGAAATCAGAGGTCTTTTGGCCGACGTATGACGGGCTGAAAGTTCAGGGCGGGCTTTTCCCGGGAGGGATTGGGTCAATGTATGAACGGTCCCCATGCTTAGAATTTTTTAATCGTTATCCCGATTGAGGGTTTGGGTCAATGCATGTCTGTAGTGGAATATCGGACTATTCTCAAGTATCGGTTGATAATCCCAATGTATCCGGAAGATGAAACATGCCCCATCTGCCGTAAAGCTTGCATTGGATAACTATGGGAAGCACGCAATTCATTGCAAAGAGCTTCCTGGTTTCAAATACCGGCATGACTTGGTGAGGGACGTTTTGTGGGACATCCTGAGAAGAGCTGGGATTTCTTCCAAGAAGGAGGCCCCTGTAAATTTTCTCACAGACCCTGCAGAAGGGAGATCCACCCTACGACCAGCGGACCTGCTCGTCTTTGGTTGGGCTGGAGGGAAACATGCTTGTGTGGACCTCACGGGGGTGTCTTCTTTGGTTGGCTTAAGGGAAACCGGGTTTGTAGCAGGGCAAGCGTCGAGAAAAGGGAAATCAAAGAAAGTAGATAAACATACTAAAGCTTGTGCAGAGAACCAACATGTCTTTATCCCCTTGGCCTTTGATACCTTTGACTCCCTAGCGCCAGAATCTATTCGTTTCTTGACCAGGATTCAACGGGCCGTCCACAGCAATATTTCATCTCCAGAGGGCATGGTTTTGCATTTGGTAGACTATGGTTCACAATTTAGAAAGGATGGCGACGCAGCTTGTTGCCTGTCTACCTTCTATTTTGATGTAACTTTCATATTTCATTTTAATAAAGATCGAAGCTTCAAAAAACAAAAACAAAAAAACTTAAAATCAGTATTCGTTTTTATTTAGCTTTTTGAAAAAAAAAAAAATACAATAAATAAATAAGTCATTTGTAAAAGCCAAAGTCCTATCTTTTAGAAATCACTTATTAACTTATTGGTTTTTTCAATAAACCAATAAGCCGTTTTCCACCTCAAGCCCAAACACTCACTTTAGTCGGTTAAATGCGCGGAAAATATAAGCTTTACTTCATTTTTTTTCGTATCTATGTCGTTTCCTTTTACATTCCTTGTTTGCCTTGCGCCTCTATGTTCATGTATTCTTTCTTTTGCTATAGCTAACTTAACTTTTAATTACTGTAACATATATACCTCATTTTTTATCTAATATTTTCTCTTTAGGCGTGTAACATATGCATATATAGCCTATTCCTTTATATTAGGTCGTATGATATGTGTGGGCCGCTTATGCTAAAAAGCATTGAAGGTGATGACAAACATGAAAGCAATCAGTACGTGATACGTGACCTAAATGTGGGGTAAATGAGTACACAAATAAACTTAAAGTTCTGGCAGCAATAACACACGAATTTGACGAACTTTATTGTGTATGCACATTATAAAAGTCATGACCCGTCGTTGTATATACGAACCCCAATTCAGTGAGCTCTAAGAAAATTAAATGGTCTTGCTCTTTAGCCTGTTTTTAAAACTCAACAACATGTTTTGAAGGATTCTAACATATGTTTTTTAATGTTGTATTGTTTAAATTTTTAAAATTATGTAAAGTTACCTTTTGCCCCCCTTATATGTAATATAATAAATTATAGATATATGGTGAGGATTATTACAGAAAAAAATAAATTTAATAAATTAGCATTCAGACCGACAACTCTTACAAGTGGGAGCGGGTAAACGGGCCACGAGTTGCGCTGCTACCCACTTTTGAATAGAAAAACCTACTCTATTAAAAATAAAACTTAGGTTCTTCGTTGCTGGAGAGTTACTCTGCACCACCTTTTACTAGTGGTTTATATATTTGCTTTGTTTACTCTCCTTACATTCTAATATGATCAAACCTACTAAAGAAATGTAATTCCAATGTATATATCTGTTGGAGTTGTTCACATGGACATTACATGTTTAGCCTAATTTTCGTAATCACTATTGATATTACATGTGATTTAACATTTTGTTGGTTTGATGTCCGCTTCTCCTTTTTCAATTTTCATACATATACAACTTACTCTTACTCATGTCCTCAAATACATATAACTAGAAACTTGTCCACTTTTTTATAGTTAATTCATTGTATAATACTAAAAACAAATAAAAAGAAAAAAGAAAACCTCGATGATTTGAGTTTCTTGCCCCGAGAGAGCTGCAATGAAAATAAAAGCTTCAACTTGTTGAGTGTTCAGTAATACAACCCAAGTACATGTAAGACAGATCAAGTAAAAGCCACACTTATATTCTTGTCTTTTTCTATGGAAAATACAAATGAAGTCCCTTTGATAAATTTTGACTAGTTTCAATAGTTTGGCTAGATGACATAGTTGGTCCTCCAAATTCACATTTTTATTAAATTTGCTGCAATCTTTAACTTGGATCCTATTAGGTGTTAGAAGTAAATAATCATGAAAATCTTAATTAAACTTATGATATTTAGGAAGTCAACTACAAAGTCAAAGCAGTAAGTTAGGCGCCAAAAGTAAACAATGTGTCGGTTGAAGTTTGGTTGTGTCGATTAGTTAGCATAGCGGTTAATATAACCGTCATCTTATCTAAGGGTATTTATACCCATATGTTTCATCATTTGTAAAGTGTGGATCATCAATAATATTGTGTTTGTCAAACACTCAATCCCACCATCTGTTCAATCGGAGTCACTGCACAATCTTTGCGTATTCTCAATCAAAAATGTTCTTCTATATACCAAGTATGATTTGCAAAACAGGGCCAGATTCGAACATTAGGTACATAAACATGTCCTAGAAATTTTTGCACTAAATTAAGTTAATAGGTGTACGTCTCCGCTTGGAATTATAAGATTTTTAAGGCAAGGTAGTTTGCAAATTGAATATAAATATACTTTTCTCTATTGCCAAAAAATAATAAATAAGAATGTATTTTGGGTGCAAATTAAATATAGATAGAATGGTTAGGTAAGACTATCATATGTCATGATACATGTATGTATGTATGCATATATATAGGTAGAGGATCTGGATCATTTAAGAACTTTCTATTGTGAAAACTTGAGAACTCGATCCATTGAAAATCCTACATCTCATGCAATTTTTTATCATTTTTTAAACATAGATGAACATCTAACTAAGAAAAAAAAAAATCTTGTGTTCGTTCATTTACATAGGTGTAAGTAAAGTGACGTTACACCATGTTACGCCACGTTTACACCACTTTTATACGGACGTCAGACATTTATAAATTTAAGTTATTTTAGAAAAAGAAAATAAATAAAAGTCACATGGGATGGGAGGTCGAAGTTTTCGTAGTTCTCGTAATAAGTGGGACTTCTCATTTGATCAAATCCACACACACATGTATATATAGGGCTGCAAACGAATCGAACTTTCAGCGAACAGTTCATGAACCGTTCGGCGGGAAGTTTGTTTGTGTTCATTCATTTATTAAAAAAAATTTGTTCGTTTAGTTAAACGAACGAACATGAACAAAGGCCGCGTTCGTTCGTTTATGTTCGTGAACGTTCGGTAACGTGTTCGTTTATGTTCGATAATTTAATAAGGTTTTTAATTTCTATAATTTTTTTATATTCTTTTATTTTTATGTGAAGTAAATATATGGCTATATGATATCAATAACCCTACTTTTAGTATCCACGCTCACTGCTCAGTATATGTTTCCACGTTCCAACTACGACACCCTCCACATGTTTGGATAATTAGGTTATAATTTGAGGGATCTAGTTAATGTCTTATTGTATTTGAATTCGATCTTATTCAAAAGTTAATATATGTCAGTTTGTGTTCGTGTGCGTTCATCAACAAAATTAACAAGCGAACACGAACACGAGTGTTTCCTTAACAAACGAACACGAACAAAAAATTCCGTTCGGTAAGTGTTCATGAACTGTCCGTGAACAAATAATTTCCTTAACGAACGAACACGTACAAGGCCTTGTTCGTGTTCGTTCGGTTCATTTGCAGCCCTATATATATATATATATATATATATATATATATATATATATATATATATATATATATGTATGTATATATATTTGTGAGAACCGTGAGAACAAGTAAAAAAATCAATCAAGATCAATTTTTTTTTAAAACAAACCTCATTATAATCAAAATACAACATTAATAAATGAATTTTCTTTCCAAATAATTCATCTTTTCTTGCAAAAATACTTTCAAATTAACGTTTTACACATGTGTAAATGAAACAGTTTATACAAGTATAAACAGTAAATTTACACATGTGTAAAAACAATTTATTTTCGTATACATTTGAATTTTTACGCGTAAATTGTGTTTTTGAGATTGTATTTTAGTAATAAAAATAAATGTAAAAAGAAATTTTGAATTTGAATGGTTTTAGATGTCGTTCTCACGGTTCGCACGAAATATAGGTGTTCTCAAATTAACTTTCCCCTATATATATATATATATATATATATATATATATATATATATATATATATACATATATATATATATAGGGTAGGGATAGCATACAAAAGGGGTGTTTTGTGAGAAAGGTGAGAAGGAGTTTTAACCATTGGATCAATTAGATGGATGGATGAGATGATATGAGTGGCATTTTTGTAATATGTGTTTTAAATATATTCTATAAATTAATGCTGAAAGGGTATTTGGGTAATATCACACATTAAACAAGTTAAAACCCATTTAATGTTTAAAATCGATAACCGTATTTTTGTCCATGATTTGCACAGACCTTCTATCATTCTCTCTCAACAATAAGGCAACAACCAAACCCTATAATCCCTGAAGCAAATCAATGATAATTGATTCACACATTAATAGGTCTATCCTATATAATCTTCAAGTCTTTGTGTTTTCCTTTCATCCTCATTGTGTTTTCCACTATTCCTACTTCAAAGACGATCGATAATGGTTGGGAAGATTAAGGGTTCACCAACAGTTGAGAAAAAGAAGATGAAATCAGGTCTTAATCGTGTTTTTCTGCTGGCTCGATTTGGTTTAGGTATGTATTCCGATGTGTTTTTAGAAAAATAATATTGTATTAGGGTTAGGGAAATTTGCGATTGGTTTTTTTTTTGGGGAAAAAAATCTGAACACAAAAGGGGTTTTTATTTTTAAAAGGTTAATTAAAGGTGTGTTGGGGAAGACAAACAGTGTTTCGTTCTTAATTTTTTTTTTTTTTTAATTACGATAGTTGTTATTTATAAATAAAGTTGGATGTAAAAGGTGTTTTTTTAGGATATGCGCTTCACATTACGGTAACCGTGTTTTGTTTCATTCTTATTTATTATTTTTTTTTTGATTATGTTTAATAAACAGAGTTTTATGCTTCGGTTTTTAGGATGTGATAGTGTTTTAGGATGTGAATTATCTTCGCATTGTATTTTAGGATGTGTTTTATGATGTGGTAGTGTTTTAGGATGAGATAGTGTTTTAGGATGTGAATGCTCTTCGAATTTGTGTTTTATGATGTGTTTTATGATTGTGTTTTAGGATGGGCTTCGCATTGTGTTTTAGGATTGTGTTTTATGATGTGAATGGTCTTCGCATTGTGTTTTAGGATTGTGTTTTATGATGTGATTTATGATTGTCTTTTGTCATTTGAATAAACAGTCATCAGAATATGTACAAAGATCTAAAACTTGATTTTAGTTGAAAGTTAAGTCTATGGAAAAGTCAAAAACCCAAACAATGATTCTTCAAGCCAAAGTCATTGGACCAGGGAAACAGGCCAAATTCATCCTTTTTTTCAATAGCTTTGCAGGTAGTCAGCAACTGAGTTGGATGTCGTCTTCGTGGGAGCCGAATTCAGGAGATTCGTCGGATTGCTGGCCATCTAAATCGCGAGATATGGAAGTTGAGAGAAGTGGTGAGTATCCGAGGAATGGAATAGGTTGTGGGAGAGTAGGTGCTCATGGCAGAAGTTCGTACTCGCTGCTAAACAATGCTACAGTTGGTTCGATATAATGAATCTTTTTTCTTTTGTTTGTTGCTACTTGCAACTGTGTAATAATGTATTGGATTCGTGTTTTTAATCTCAAAGAACCGTGATTCTTGTTTCTCATAACGCGTGTTGTAAAAGCATCGATATGATTTCCCTAGCGGCTTGCTTCTTGTTTGCTATGATCAAATTGTGGACCTAATCGTATCTCTAGCGACTTGCGTAATGCACCCAAATTTATTCGACCTTTCTATTATACATGTAGTCGCATAAAGATAGTGGAGTAGTGTTTTACAAAAAAAAAATGGTTTAGAAGTAGTGTTTTTTAGGAGTAGTGTTTTACAAAAAAAAAAAAAAAAAAAAAAACAACACAATGATTTGTTTCTTAGAAGTAGTGTTTTACAACAACAAATAAAAAATGGTTTAGAAGTAGTGTTTTTTAGGAGTAGTGTTTTACAAAAAAAAAAAACAAAAAAAAAAAAAAAAAAAAAACAAGGTTTATCATTGTAAACCCATACAGATTTGTTTCTTAAATGTGTTTAAACACATAAAATATGTTTAGTTGTTTAAAGATACGGCATTTGTGTGGTAACAACAACAAATAAAAAATGGTTTAGAAGTCAACAAACAAAATTATCTATAATATTAAAATTAATGTCCCTATAATCTCTCCTTAATTAAAAATAGATTTAAATTTAATAAGTTAAATATTTGTGCATAATTACCTTTGTATCATTTATCTTAGTGCCACTTGTCATTATGAGAGCCTTTCTCACCCTTCTCACAATATTAACCTTTTGTATGGGAACCCTTATCTATATATATATATATATATATATATATATATATATATTGGAAATCCTTGTTATATGGTAAACTCTGGAAACTCTAGCTTCCCGACTTTTTTTATATGAAAATTTTAGGGTATGTAATATACATGATTTTAAGTATTTTGGGGCAAAAAATCAAAAAAGCGCCGAGTCAATTTTTAAAATAAAAATAAAAAACCGTCTTTGGGTAACAAATGGTTAACACGTGTTAGTTACGCTTAACATGTGTTAGTCAAAACTTTATTTAAAAAAAAACTACCCGGCGCTCTTTTTATTTTTTTTGGCTCAAAATGCTTAAAATCATGTATATTACATGCCCTATTTTTTTCAAAAATAAAAAAAAAAATTGGGAAGTCAGAGTTTTCAGAGTTTACCATATAAGAGCATTCACAACCCATCCCCCATTCCCTCCCCCATTCTTAAAATTTAAGAAAATCCTACAAAAACTCACTCCATCCCAACCCCTTTCCCCATACCCCATTTCTAAAATTTACAAAAAACCTATGTTGAGCCCCCATATATGGGGTCTTCCATCCTTCCCCCATATCATTTAATAATAATAAAATAATACAAATGAAAGGTGGAGTGAATTAATGTTTGTTGTAAAGAAATAAAATAATAAAAAAAAAACTTATAGGGGATATGAATGGGGAATGGGATGTGAGAGATTTTGCAAAAGTGAGTGGCAAATTTAGAAAACTATGATTTTTCCTTAAATTATATGGTTGGGGATGGGGGATGGGTTGTGAATGCTCTAACAAGGGTTTCCACATTATCCTTTCCCTATATGTATATATATATATATATATATATATATATGTTTTTACACATGATATTTTATATTCTTTTGGGCTTTTGGCATAGTATTATATAGAAAAACACAAAACCGAACAATTTAAAACACAAACTAGTGTATTTCTCGACATGCAATCTAAAACATTATGCGAAAAAAGTAATCAGTGTGTTTTAAATTTCAAGTCTAGAATACATTTGATTGTGTTTTAAATGATTGCGTTTAGTGTTTTTTAATGTAATACAATGCAAAAGGAATCGAAAAACATCATAGCCAAAAATTTAAAACACAATAACTACATAGACTTCTTACACTTTTTATAAAAAATGCATCTTGTACATAAACTTATATATATATATATATATGGCTCTGTCGGCACCCCCACCTTCTATTTTCAACCCCTCAGAGCGCCTCGCTTAGGCCTAAGCGAGGCGCTTTGAACTCATTCCGAGAAGGTCAGTACGAGGGGGCAGAAAAAGCTGATTTTTAATTCGAAGCGCCTCGCTTAGGCCTAAGCGAGGCGCTTCGGATCAAAAAAAATTTTTTTTTTGGTCTTTTGAGTTAGTTTTTTGTTTTTTTTAATATAATTATTATAAAAAATGTTCTTTTGACAAACGTCTGGCTAACCTGAATTTCCTTTGGATCAAAATGTCAACTTTTTCCTGCCACCCTCGTATGGTTTGGCTAACCTGTCCAGTTATCAATCTCACTGTCCAACAACTGAATTTTACTTGCTTGCATGAAAAGTAATGATCAGGAACATTCCAAATAACCGTCCAATTTCAGCTTTTGTTTAACTCATGATAGATCCACCAAATCATTTCTTAAAGTTCATTTCACCAAAAAAGTCATAAGTGTAATGATCAGAAACATTCCAAATAACTGTTCAATTTCAGCTTTTGTTTAACTATTGTAGCAACTTCCATAGAGAAGTTATCAATCTCACTGAGATGATATCTTCTTTTTAGGTTTTGGAATTAATGAGACAACTTTTCAGTTGTTATCCGAGAAACAGCGGTCAACGATGAAAACAACCTGAAAACAACCGGATACCATGGATCAGAGAGATTCAAGCTAATTAAACTCATATCTCAAGTCGGTGCAAGTTATGTTGTAGCTCATATGTTATTATCTCTTCTCTTATTCTCTCTTTCTCAAGTTCTCGATGGATTATTGCTCTCATATCATGGATCAGAGAGATTTAAGCTAATTAAACTCATATATCAAGCCGGTGCAAGGTGGACTTAAGAACCTGAACGGGAAGTTGAAATTTTGAATGATGTTCGTCGACTGCACCGAACACACTACAATTATTCACTATTTTATACATACAACACAACTTCATCGTTGACCGTACTGTTCTTCTTGATCTTGATCTTCACACTTGCTTTTGACAAACGTCTGGCTGACCTGAAGTTCCTTTGCAACCAGGTAAAAAGGAACTACGTTGCAAATATAAAAATCCATCACATCACGATTATACTCTTTATGTATGAATAGTGACCCTCTGGCAAACCTACCTCTGTTTTGAATTTGTTACTTCCATAGAGAAGTTATCAATCTCACTGTAATGATCAAGAATATTCCAAATAACTGTATAATTTAAGCTTTTGTTTAACTAATTTAGCAACAGTCCAAATAACTGTAATGATCGCTACGGTTAGTGGATACCATGGATCAGAGAGATTCAAGCTAATCAAACTCCGGGCAACCCTTGTTTGATTATACTCGTGTACAGCCTTTATCTCTTTATGTATGAATTGTGGTCCTCTGACAATGATCAGAAACATTCCAAATAACTGTAATGATCGCTACTGTTGATTGGTATATAGAGAGCAAACTGACGATCATTCAAAATTTAAAGTTACCGCTAACCTCTGCGCCATCATCGTTGACAGATATCTCTCTGAGATGATAGCTTCTCTTCAGATTCTGATTGCACCGGTGGAATTGGAATTGGAATTAATGAGACAACTTTTCAGTTGTTATCCGAGAGATAGCGGTCAACGATGAAGACAACCTGAAAGTGGATACCATGGATCAAAGAGATTCAAGCTAATTAAACTCATATCTCAAGTCGGTGCAAGTTATGTTGTAGCATCTTTGATCATCTTCTTTTAATTACTTGACAGATATCTCTCTGAGATGATAGCTTCTCTTCAGATTCTGAAAGTGGATACCATGGATCAGAGAGATTCAAGCTAATTAAACTCATAGGTAAGAACATTGTGAATGAGGTAGATCATGGAAAGTTGAACTCAAAAAAACAAAGATGAAACCGATTAATGTTCTTTATATATGAATAGTGACCCTCTAGCAATATTTTGTAATTACTTTCTATTGTTTAGCGCCGATCCGATTGTTAAAAGTATCAAGACTATGAAATTAGTAAAACAACTGAATTTTACTTGCTTGCATGAAAAGTTATTTTTAAATGTTTGGACTTGCAATATTTGAAAATTATCATTTCTTGACATGCTTGGTAACACCTTGATCTGCAATATTTGAAAATTATCATTTCTTGACATGCTTGGTGACACCTTGATCTGTAATATTTGAAAATTATCATTTCTCGAAAAGTAATTAAAAACACTTAAAAATGAATTAAAAACAATTGGTGCGAGTTAGGTTTAGTCGGAGGACCACGTACAATGATTCATCAAAGTTGTACAAAGCTGGATGTTTTTACTGGAAAACCAAAACGAGCAATTAACGAAGCGAAACGGAGAGATATAATTTCTTGGCTTGGAAACAACTTAAAAGAACCAAAAATGAATTAAAATTATTTTTTGGTGATTAACAGATAATTTTAAAGAATTAAAAGAAATTCAATTTTTTTTAAAAAAAAGGCCAAAGCACCTCGCTTTGGTCAAAGCGAGGCGCCTGTGGTCTAATCAAACCACTAAAGCACCTCGCTTTGGTCAAAGCGAGGCACTAAAGCGCCTCGCTTTGACCAAAGCGAGGTGCTTTGGCCTTTTTTTAAAAAAAATTGAATTTCTTTTAATTCTTTAAAATTATCTGTTAATCACCAAAAAATAATTTTAATTCATTTTTTGTTCTTTTAAGTTGTTTCCAAGCCAAGAAAATTATATCTCTCCGTTTCGCTTCGTTAATTGCTCGTTTTGGTTTTTCCAGTAAAAACATCCAGCTTTGTACAACTTTGATGAATCATTGTACGTGGTCCTCCGACTAAACCTAACTCGCAACAATTGTTTTTAATTCATTTTTAAGTGTTTTTAATTACTTTTTGAGAAATGATAATTTTCAAATATTACAGATCAAGGTGTCACCAAGCATGTCAAGAAATGATAATTTTCAAATATTGCAGATCAAACATTTAAAAATATATTAACAAACATTTAAAAATAACTTTTCATGCAAAGCAGGTAAAATTTAGTTGCTTTACTAATTTCATAGTCTTGATACTTTTAACAATCGGATTGTTTTTCGAGAGAAAAGAACTAAGTTGCAAATACGATAATAATCAAACTCATATCTCAAGCCGGTGTAATTACTTTCAAGTTTTTTAGAATCATTGAAGACGACTTTTCAGTTGTTATCCGAGAGATAGCGGCCAACGATGAAGACAACCTGATAGTGGATACCATGGATCAGAGAGATTGATTTCAAGCTAATCATGGAATACAGCAAACTGACGATCTTCCTCCACGGCACTTCTAATGGGCCTCTCTTTATTTCACGGTACGATTTGTGTTTTTGTTGCTTTATAAATAATAAGTTTTGTGTTTATCGAACCCTAACGTCTGAGCAATGATTTATTAAATCGTTTTACTAATTTCCGATTCTTGATACTTTCATAAATCGTTTTACTAATTTCCGATTCTTGATAATAATAAATTATTATAATAATAAAACAAAGGAACTAAATTACAAATATAATAAAAAAATAATAATGTAATATAGTCATTGTTAATGCTCAAAAAAGTCAACCTTTGTTGACTCATAGGAGTCTTGAAGACGAAATGAATTTTACAAGATACTTGAAACAAGGTATGGATATGGAGAATAAATATTTGACTATACGTGGTTGATGATGTCAAGTTTAAGTCGTTGATTCATTTGGAAATCGAAAACGCCTATCGTCACTCTGTATAGAGAAGAAAATCAACAACCGAATATTTAGTTCTCTCCGAACTTCAGCTTCCAAAATACGACGTCGTTGTAGCTCATATGTTATTATCTCTTCTCTTATTCTCTGTTTCTCTAGTTCTCGATGGATTATTGCTCTCATATCGACTCTCACAATTATTCACAATTTTATACATACAACACACCTTAATCGTTGAATTTGTTGCTTCCATAAAGAAGTTATCAGTCTCACTGTAATGATCAGGAACATTCCAAATAACTGTATAATTTCGTACAAGATTCCTATGCAAGCAAGTCAAATTCACTTGTTAGACCACATTGAGATATGAGTTTGATTAGCTTGAATCTCTTTGATCCGTGGTATCCAGTCTTCTTGATCTTGATCTTCACACTTGCTTTTGACAAAAGGTCTGGCTGACCTGAAGTTCCTTTGCAACCAGGTAAAAAGGAACTAAGTTGCAGATATAAAAATCCATCACATCACGATTATACTCTTTATGTATGAATAGTGACCCTCTAAGTATGCGATGCATAGAAAAACTTACGAGGTTAAACTTGGAGTTTGGTGAAAAAAACTTGAAGAAATGATTTGGTGGATCAGCCATGGGTGTGGTATGCTCAAAGATTTAATTTAAAAATATTTTGTAAGGATTTATTTATAGATTAATGAAACAACTTTTCAGTTGTTATCCGAGAGATAGCGGTCAACGATGAAGACAGCCTGAAAGTGGATACCATGGATCAGAGAGATTCAAGCTAATTAAACTCATATCTCAAGCCGGTGCAAGTTATGTTGTAGCATCTTTGATCATCTTCTTGTAATTACTTGACAGATATCTCTCTGAGATGATAGCTTCTCTTCAGATTCTGAAAGTGGATACCATGGATCAGAGAGATTCAAGCTAATTAAACTCATAGGTAAGAACATTGTGGATGAGGATTGTTTATCTTCCCATTGATTTCAAGTATGTTGCCACACAAGACGAATGTTGCAACATGAGTTCGACCAAGATGACACACGAAGCTTTAGACTCGAACCGGATCCAAATAACTGTTCAATTTTAGCTTTTGTTTAACTATTTTAGCAACTTCCATAGAGAAGTTATCAATCTCACTTCTCACTGTCCATGTTTACCTTCAACGTCCAACGGTAATGAGTAACCTAGTAACCTCTACAATGATGTGATTTGTTTTAGATAAGGAGGTATATGTACAATGAACTTTTTACGCTAAATAAAACCGATTAATGTTCTTTATATATAAATAAAACCATTGTACATACCCTCTGGCAATCATCGTTAGTATTAATGGCAAGATATGTGGCTTTAGTCCTTTACGCAGGTTTGCCAGAGGGTCACTATTCATACACACAACTTTTTGCTCTAGTGGTGTGCTCTAACTTTTTGACAAACACCTGGCTAACCTGTCCAGTTATCAATCTCACTGGCAATCATCGTTGGTAGCTATATGTAAGAACATTGTGGATGAGGATTGTTTATCTATCTTCCCATTGATTTCAAAGGATATTCATGTGAGAATGATTTCGTTACTGTAATGATCAGAAACATTCCAAATAACTGTAATTGATTTCCACGATCTACCTTGACTGCTACAGCATAACTTGACTGCTACAATATAATGTATGCATGGGAAGGAATGGCCTGTGGTGGAAATTTGTTCACATGGACTCCCGTGTTTTCCGCTGCATGCTTTTCGCAGCCTTCACTGAAAAGAACCCTAGTAGTGGTTTTCATCTCTTTACCTGTAAACTCATATCTCAAGTCGGTGCAAGTTATGTTGTAGCTCATATGTTATTATCTCTTCTCTTATTCTCTCTTTCTCAAGTTCTCGATGGATTATTGCTTTCATATCATGGATCAGAGAGATTTAAGCTAATTAAACTCATATCTCAAGAATAATTTTAATTCATTTTTGACCAAAGCGAGGTGCTTTGGCCTTTTTTTAAAAAAAAAATTGAATTTAATTAGCTTAAATCTCTCTGATCCATGATATGAGAGCAATAATCCATCGAGAACTTGAGAAAGAGAGAATAAGAGAAGAGATAATAACATATGAGCTACAACATAACTTGCACCGGCTTGAGATATGAGTTTAATTAGCTTAAATCTTTCTGATCCATTGTATCCACTTTCAACTAAATCTTTCTCTGATATACTCTATATCAACCGAAATTGAGTATCATCAATCTGGTATTAGTGGTTGGAAACTGTGATGAAAAAGCTGGTGTGTGTTGAACAAGAAGATGATCAAGGATGCTACAACATAACTTGCACCGGCTTGAGATATGAGTTTAATTAGCTTGAATCTCTCTGATCCATGGTATCCACTTTCAGGTTGTCTTCATCGTTGACCGCTATCTCTCGGATAACAACTGAAAAGTAATTACAAGAAGATGATCAAGGATGCTACAACATAACTTGCACCGGCTTGAGATATGAGTTTAATTAGCTTAAATCTCTCTGATCCATGATATGAGAGCAATAATCCATCGAGAACTAGAGAAACAGAGAATAAGAGAAGAGATAATAACATATGAGCTACAACGACGTCGTCTTTTGGAAGCTACAACATAACTTGCACCGGCTACTTTTCAGTTGTTATCAGACGAGGACTTGCCTGTGTTGCCGCATTTAATGAAATTTAACGCGCATACCGCATTCATTGACTTTACGTGGTTGATGATGTCAAGTTTAAGTCATTGACAATGTTGAGGGTTATTACTTTGTTTTTTAAATTTTTTTTAACTTTTTATAATTATTAAATTAAAAAAAACAAAAAAAAACAACTCAAAACATCAAAACAACTACCAAAATAAATTACCCTCTCGAAGCGCCTCGCTTAGGCCTAAGCGGAGCGCTTCGAATTTAAAAAAACAGCTTTTTCTGCCCCTCGTACTGACCTCCTCGAATTCAGCTCCAAAGCGCCTCGCTTAGGCCTAAGCGAGGCGCTTTGAGGGGTTAAAATAGAAGGTGGGGGGTTTAAATATAACCACCCATATATATATATATATATATATATATATATAGAGAGAGAGAGAGAGAGAGTGAGAATGTGATTGGAGAAAGATTGAAAGAGGTATGAAGCAAGGAATGCATTCAAATTATTATAAAATGAAATATGATGCATGTATGTATGGATGATAGACAACCTACTGTCACCTCTTAGCTTCTTACAAAACCTTCCTTTTATGGTGGCATAACCAAACCACAATCAAAATAAGGAACAGAAGTCCTCACCAGTGTCAATGTCACCTACTCTATTACCAAAAGTTGCATCTGACATCATATGCTATCAGTATGATCATTAATGTGTTAATTAAGAGATTTGGGGTTGGATTTTGTTCAACTTTATTTACCTTTATTTTGAGTCATGTCTTTTATAAAGATACATTATACGTATATTCAAAAACGTTCACAAAACTAAGTCAAATATTTGCAGATTATCTAACTCAATTTTATAAAACAAAAACTTTAGTTTTCCTTGTAGTTATAGCGAGGGCGTATATAAACATATATGACCGGAGGTAATCTTGTTGGTTATCAACCAATGGCGTTCATGAAGTGCATGAAAATGATTTTATATAGTCCCTCCTATTTGCACCACTCCAAAAATTATTTGGATCAGCCTCTACGAGCTGTAGAGGCCTGTGTCAATCATTGCAGTGGACACCCACCTCTACGCCCCGTAGAGGCCTCTACGAGCCGTAGAGGGATGTGGTTTTCAATGCTCTGACACCTCTACGGCCCGTAGAGAGCTGTAAAACCCTAAAAATCCCGATGTAAATAACATGACCCTTTTATATAATATTTTAATATGCATGGAAACATACAAAACTAAATTGATGTTTGGTGGTTGTGGTCTCTGGTGTTGGGTTTGTGAAGTCCTTGGTTATTGGGCTTGTAAGGTTGACATTAGAAGACATGTGTCAGGCCCTGTTTAGTTTTCTTGGTCTCTAAGTTGTTTAACCTAATTGTTCTCTATATATACCCTAGTCATGTATTGTAATCTGTGTGCCTTGAGCTTAATGAAATAACCTAGTTGCAGCCCGTGGACGTAGGTCCCCCACTGGGACAGAACCACGTAAAATTCTTGTGCCGTGTTTATTATTTTCTGTTCATCGCGTGATAATCGTGTGTGCCGTTTGTGTGTTTGATTCCGCTGCGCCGACTGATACCTAACAAGTGGTATCAGAGCTTTGGTTCTTTAACACGGTGAGATTTGCACGAACGATTGCGGTGGAGGTTTGGTCGGATATTGTTGTTCGTGATTACGGTTCGAAATTGGAAGGTAAGCCATTTGTTTTTTCCTTTTCTTGGTCGAAATTCACGTGAAGGTTTTTTATAAGAAAAACCTTGGAAGGAAACTAACTCATTTGAAGTTTGTGTGCTGGTCAACAAGTGGGGTGATTTTTTTTTGTCGTGATTTGACAAAGGTTTGGAATATTAGTTTCTTGGTCAAATATAATAGCAAATAGATGATTTTTTTTTTCAACTTGCGATTAAGATTTGATAAATCTTGAAAAATCGTTGTTGGCTGTTTCAAAAGTAAGTTTCTGACAGTCGATCAAAGGTCTCAAGGTGTGACTGCTGGTTTAGGGTTTCAATTGGATTGAGTTTCTTTTGGATGTTGTTCGTGTTCCCGGGTATGTCTTGTGATCGTGGTCGGTAGGGTTTGCTTGTGGTTGTTTGGCGTTTAGAACTTGGTTTTGTGGCTGGATGTTCATGATCCAAGGAAGGTGAGTACCAATTTATTTTAATCCTTGGCCGCATGTTTAGTTTGTTGAATTCTATTGGAGCCACTGATTAAGTCTATTCAGTCGTTGATCGAGTTTGTGTTGCGGGCTAAGTAGGATTTGTTTTTTTTTAGAGTTCGGGTTTTGACATTTATCAACCGTGATTATTATTATTTTTAGACCGTGTTTTGTGAATTCATCATTCGGGTGTTTTGGTTTGTCTACAAAAGTTGTTGTAGGAGCAAATCGGTTTGATTGACAGTGTTCAATAGAACAGTCGTCAAGTTCGGGCTCGTGCCATTGCTGTGTTTGTTCACTATTTCAGATTTGTTATGGTTTGTTATTGTTATAACTGAAGACGGGATGGTAATATTCAAAATGTTAGACGGTTTTGGGTGTCGGTTGATTGGTTAGTCAAGGGAACTTTGATATGGTACTTAACAATGGTAAAACCTGTAGAAAATGGAACCAGCTGGTTTGGAATACTCTGGGTTTAAGGTATTCCTGCTCGGGCGTGTTGGTGACGACTTAAGTGGAAAAAAAAGGTTAGTGTCAAGTCATGTGAACTATTGCTAGCTAGTTCGATGATCTTTCGGTTAGGTTTTGCGTTAACTGGTCGTGTGTACGATCATAGAACCCTTGGTACCGCTTGCTTTCCATGAAAGCTCGACTGCTGTTATAACCATTTGTTTGTTAGCTGGTCTTGAACTGTGATGTTAATTCTTGTTCGGTGGTGATCAGTGGTTTGACATTTGAGGGGATCTTTGTACTGGTACTGGGTGAAGGTCTTCGCTAGGGAAGTATAAGTGAAGGTTCGACTCATGAGTGTCGGTTTGGCATGGGTTGGGATAACAGGCACAGTGGGAGCTGGGCGTAGTTGACTTGTTAGGGCTGCATGGAGGTGTGGACATTTTTTTAGAGTCGATGTCATAGATAGGAAATTCTACTTCTGAGAATGTGTCGGGGTTTGATGCATTGAGACTCAGTGGAAGGTAGTGAGACTCTTGGGTTCGAGATTCTATTTGGCTTCATTTCCTGTTACCTACTTCAATGAAGCATTAGTGAATCTATTGTTGAAGACTTTTGAAGCATGCAGATTGCTGCGCAACCGGAAGAAGAGAACCAACTTCCGTTTAGTAAAGTCTTGGCTCGCTGATTCGAGAGTTAAACGAGTCTAGTTT
Source organism: Ambrosia trifida (assembly GCA_028751855.1). Taxonomy (NCBI): domain Eukaryota; kingdom Viridiplantae; phylum Streptophyta; class Magnoliopsida; order Asterales; family Asteraceae; genus Ambrosia; species Ambrosia trifida. Next base: position 39,304,251 of record CM054126.1, read on the forward strand.
ACAGCAAAGGACTCTGGGACTCCAGGTAATCCGCTTGAGCGTATTCGGAGGTCTGAGCATGGACCGGATTTTTGTAACTGTGGGAGCACATGGGGTGTTCTGACATAGTCTGTAAATCGACGTTAGGTTTGGAAGACCAAGGATTCGAATGAAATCTCTCCTGGGAGGTTGTTGTTAGTGGAGAGTGTTCTTTCCTCTGTAGTCTTTAGAGCCGGCGATTTGAGTAAGTAGGGGGCTGTTGAGATTGAGGATGTGTCTATGGCGGGTTTTGCCATGACTGGGACTTTGATGACCATATTGGAGTTGTTGGGAGCTTCAATGGGCCTTTTAGGTTACTGATGAGAAGGGCCGCTGCAGCTAGGTGGATACATGGACAGGTTTGGAGTTTGGTTTGTTCTTTGGGAGCTGGACCTGGAAGACTTTTGTTCCTGTGTGTTTAGAGATTACTGAGTACTAGATGATTGGGTTGTTGTTTACTTGTTGGTAGGTTGGAGTTCCTCGCAAGGCCTTCAAGTAGGGGATTGTTGGGTTTGTGAAGTCCTTGGTTATTGGGCTTGTAAGGTTAACATTAGAAGACATGGGTCAGACCCGATTTAGTTTTCTTGGTCCCTAAGTTGTTTAACCTAATTGTTCTCTATATATACCCTAGTCATGTATTGTAATCTGTGTGCCTTGAGCTTAATGAAATAACCTAGTTGCAGCCTGTGGACGTAGGTCCCTCACTGGGATCGAACCACGTAAAATTCTTGTGTCGTGTTTATTATTTTTTGTTCATTGCGTGATAATCGTGTGTGCCGTTTGTGTGTTTGATTCCACTGTGCCGACTGATACCTAACACGTGAATGGACAGAAATTCAGAATTGCAACCCATACATATCACACAAGGTGGAAGTGAAAACTGCTATATTTTTTTAATGTGTTTTAATTAGATTACAAAATGTTGTTTTATAGGAGCCTAATTATTTGTTATTAGATAACTAAGAAAAAGAATTCTTACTAACTAATAAACTAAAATAATTGCTAATTAGCTAACACTTTTTTTTAAATTAGAATTAAAGAAAACTAAAGTAATATCATACTCAATCATACTCAAATTAAAGAGAATAAATGGTTATTTATATGGTGTAAATTAAACACATATATATAGACATAAAAACTAAAGTAGAGTTATAATAGATCAAAACCTAAATTATAACATTTCCATCATAATATTTTTTTTTTTTTTCACAAAGCAAGATGTGGTCTTCCCAAGGTTCTTAAATATTTAAATATAATGGAATCTTTAAATAAGGTTCTATATACTATCAGTTGATGATGCAATGTGATTTGACAAGAGAATGAAGCCAAACTGTGAATCTGCTGTTTTTGCTACAAACTCACTCTTCTCTGAATCCTAAAACTGGAAGCCATCTTTGTTTCTTTCTCTAAACTAATATTTTCTCTCAACTCCAACTTTCACTTTACTTTCACTACCATAAATTTATCTTATGACATTCCCTCTTGTTTTATTATCATCTTATTAATCAGATTTTTGTTTTCTTATATATGATGTTGTTTGTTTGCAATTTACTTCACTAATTACGTCACCAAATTGTTTATAATCTAGATGTATCAAAGTGTTTAAAATGGTGTCCCGGTCAAGGGTTCGAATCCCACAAACATTAGTGGAAAATAGAAGTAAGATTACTTAATGTATTGATCATTCTAAAAAATATCTACTTACAATTTTTGTCTTTAAATAATTCCCTCAAATTTAGATGCATCCTTGAAGATTTACGTGTTGTATCCGAACCATTTTAAAAATATGCCACTTAGCCTTTAATAAATTAAATAATTTAAGCTCATTGTTATCTACGATCAACAATATAGCAATAACCATAACAATTAGCAAAATAATAGTATTAGAATGAGGAAATTATATACCCTAATAGGCTAGTATCTAACAGACGATTCGTGAAACTCTTTTAGCATTCTTGCTAGCAAATTGGTGGATCAACTCTTCAAAGTTTATACGATCTAATTTCTTTGTTGATAGCTATGATCACTAACTCGCTAAATCTTTCTTGGGACATTGTGGATCGTAAGTATGATTCAACAACTTTAATTTTGAAAAACTCTTTTCTGGAATAGTCAATAATATTCTATATATTTGGGAAATAACATTCTTTTTCATATGCTCCAAAACATCTATAGGGTCGCTAAATTTTTATGATGTGTGAAACAACTTTAACTCTTAATAGAAAGAATTTTAACATCTATAGGGTCGCTAAAGTCCTTCACATCTTAATAGAAAGAATAACATTGTTTTTTTATTTAGTATGTTAAATAGGTATTGGACTTACAAATATAATGGGCTTTGAATTAATAATAATTAAGTTTTAAATTGATTATTAATGTGCCCAACTTTTAACTGTTAAATAAGTTTTCTATTTAAAAAATACACACACAAATATACATATAGGAATTTTATAAAAACAATTGTGCCCCGATACAAATGGGCACAATCCGGATGGCCTCCCTGGCGTGGAACATAGCCGCCCATTCAAATTCATATATGCCTAACTAATTTTTTTTAATAAAGTAGATAAACAAAAAGTAGACACATGACAAGAATTTCAAGTATAACTATTAAAAAACTGTAGGACATGTTTTCTGAGTATATATACAACATGATTTTCAGGTATAAACAGAAAAGGATAAAAGAAAATATGTGACATGCACACTTGCTTTATAAATTATTATTCTTGACTTCTTGTGATTTCCTTTTATATAATGTGTCATACACTTTATCATGTTACCTTCGTCCTTTGGAGTAGGGATGGTCCAGAATTAGGACCTTACGGATTTGTATCAGAGATCACTCATTTCGTGAAACAAATTGGTGGTACGTACTGTAGAAGCGTGTAAAGGAACATATTTATGGCATACCGGTGGGTACGTTCATATTAGTTTAGTGTTACAAATTTGTCAATGAGAAACTTTGTAAGAACAATTGTACAATAATAAGAAGACTAAATAAGCTAACCGTATAGTGATTTAAAACTAGTAAATTTCTTCATATTTTAAAGGCATGAAAATAAAGGTATTTTTTCTGCTAGATGTAAGTGTGTTTTTTAGATGTTTTAACTTTTTTACTTTTGATATTTAACTTGCAAACAGTTTTATGACCTCCAGCGTTGGCTGAAAATGCGCACGTTAAACAGATAAAACAAAACATGTTGCTAACTTGTATCGTCGTTGTGTATTCGAAAACTTACATACATGGAACAGTTGATGCTTCAACGCACCTGCCTACATTCGCAAATAAGGTGTTAGAAAAGCTTTCGGTTAATATAGATTTGTTTGAAACATGTCCAAAAATGTTTAAGACAACATATAGATATATAGTAATTGTCTTTTGCTTTCTGTTAGTCAATAATTACACGTTACATGTACATATAGATAGATTTGTTTGCAGTATATGTGGTTAAAAAATTACTAAAAAAAACCCTTTATGTTTCAAAGAAAAAAAAGCTCCACCTTTTACACTCCATCTGATTCTCTTAACAGGGATAGATATATGGATTCAATAATGATCCGATACATATGGAACTACCAAGCACTGTGTATATTCCATATGATTTATGTAAGTAGAATAAAAATATAAGCAAAATATTCCTGTTCTAACAAAAAAATTCCAATTAATATCATGTGACGCTTTCTCTCACAAATTCTAATAATTATTAACATTTAAATATCTAAAGTCCTTATAATTGTTGATAAAAATGAATGCAAAATGTTAGTAACAGAATACTATTTTATATTATCTTTTACACTAACTTTAATCTAAATATTATTTTTTATTCTTAAATCTTCACTCTCCTATCAAATATATAATATTAACCCATTATATATTTAATATTTCTTTTCTCTGATACTTATTTATTTTTATTTTTTCTTACTAATAACCATTTTTTTCGGAGAGTAGTGTTTCAACAGTAAATTCTATGTTGCAAAGCGATCATTGTCCAGGATCGATCACATAGCACCACACGGGTTTCTCCTTTCAAACCCAAGCGGTTATTTTTTCGGTGGAGCGGGAGATTCGAACCTGAGACCAAACCCGGGCAGGAACCCTCCAAGGAGATAAATATTCCCACCTCAAACCAGCGGGGCTGGAGATCATTGGCAAAAACTTGTCATTCCCTTGTTTCGAACCTAAGACCTCAAACCATACAAATACACCACAAGCCCCCCCACCACCAAGCCATGTTAATAACCATTTAAAATTTTATTGACCTAATTACATGTAATACACATGTTAGAAACCTAATAATAAATATAAAAAAAGTAAAATTTTGTAATAAGTAATTACTAACCTAATAATACATAAAAAAAAAAAAGTACAATGTTATAATAAGTACTACATCAACTTTCAGTTTTTTTAAGATACGGCTTGACGGTTGTATGTGCGGTGACGGAGCTTGAACTTTTAGATGGTGGCGGCTGAAAGTCACGAGTCCCAATTTTTTTTCAAATCGTTGGGGTCCGATGTTACACCCTCAAATTCCACCTGCGGGGTTTTACCGCAAAGCGTGTGACATACCAGGATCCAAGTTAGCGGTCACAATAAACAACAATTATATGATATGAAAACAAGGTGGTAAAACCCAAACAGTTTGAAAGTTTAACCAAAACCAAACACGTCACAACGGAAGCAGTTATAAAAGTTTACAACCCAAAACATGTTTAAAGATACAACTCAAACCATCATGCATCAGAGTTTGAAGATTAGTTTAAGTTAATATTTATGCAGCGGAAATGAAATAAAAGGATGTTGTGCGACTCCGTGCATCCTAGCCAAATGCAGCTACCTTAGCGACCTGAAAAAACATGCTATGTTAGTAAACACATAAAGTGCCGGTGAGTTCACAAAGTATTATGTTTGCAAAAGTAAGTAAAGTTCATAAACCAGACCCAACAATGCTTACATCTATACCTGATGCTAGCTACACATCGTTACATGAAACTAAAGCGTTATGAAACATTGCTAAATGTTAGAAGTTGCCTTTAATACCCGCCACTAGGGCTACAAACGAACTAAACCTTCAGCGAACAAGTCATGAACTGTTCGGTGGGAAGTTCGTTTGTGTTCGTTCGTTTAATAAACGAACGAACATGAACAAAATATTTCGTTCATTTAGTTAAACGAACGAACATGAACAGATGCCACGTTCGTTCGTGAATGTTCGGTAATGTGTTCGTTTATGTTCGATAGTTTAATAAGGTTTTTAATTTTTATAATTTGTCTTAATATTATTTTATTTTTATTTATTTTTATTTATTTTACCAAAATAAATAAATAAACAATTTATATGAGGTAAATATATGTATGCGAATTCGATTTTATTAGAAAGTTAATACCGTTTATGTTTGTGTCCGTTCATGAATACTTCTTTGTGTGTTCATGAATGTCTGTTTGTGTTTATGTGCGTTCATAAACAAATGACCACAAACGAACACGAACAAGATTGTTTTCTTAACAAACGAAGACGGATAGAAAATCTCATTCAGTAAGTGTTCATGAACTGTTCGTGAACACATAATTTCCTTAACAAACGAACAAGAACATGGCCTTGTTCCTGTTCGTTCGGTTCATTTGCAGCCCTACCCGCCACCGGTCATCACCTAGTGTCGTAAGTTAGACAGGACAAATATGCACCCATCCGACCTCCAATCGACCCGAGTGGGACTTGCCGGGCCCAATAGATCTTTTCACACTTTCCCCACTATGTATCCACATATTCATGGTTCAAAAGTTAGAAAGGACTTAATGATGTAATATCGCTTAGTACCCATGTGATATAATGTAATACTATGTTCTAAAGATAGTAAAGTTTGTCTCGCATTTTTTACCCCCGAAACGAAAATGATAAAAGTGGGGTTGTGACACTCACCTTAGACTGCGTTCTTCACTTAAGTAAATAACCAACCTTGTTATGGTAGTCCTGACTATTGGAAACCTACCATAGATAGGCTATAAGTGTTTAACCGTTGATATGTTTGTATGATAACCCTTAATGTCCAAGACCTTGACTTTGAATATTTGAAAAAGTGTTTAACGTTTGACATGACCACAGATGACAAGACCCGACATCCCGTTGATGACCCGATATACCCGTGTTAGTCAAATGCAAGTAATAATGTGTAGATATGCACCTTATTCAAATAACAGTTCACAAGTTCTAACACATAGTTCACATAATTCACGTATAAGTCATAACGTGCTACGAGGTTCCTAGACATTCCACGGGGTCTATAATATGTTACAAGGTGTTAGAACATGTTACGGGGTTCCAAAATGCACTTCCAGCATCAAAACACATGAATGGCCACCAAAACACACGAATAGCATCAAAACAGGCGACTAGCTAGGCTAGTCCCCCCCATAGGGACATGAATAGCCTTCTGATCGGTAACCAGTTAAGCTAGTCGCCCAGGGCACATGACTAGCTTAGCTAGTCACCTCCTTGCATGCTGTTGGCTATTTTAGCGCACGAAACCCTCCAAAACATATCCGAAACATGTTGAAACACCCCCAATAAATCCACAATCATCAAACAACCCAACCCTATCAATAATCCCTCAATTTGTCATCCGTTTATCATGGTAATTGCAAGAATTTCCCAAAATGAAATAATATTATGGATATGTCACATCATTGCATGAAAACATTACCCTAAATGGCAAATAATCCGATTTCATCACATAATCAGGTTCCAAACGTCATCATGTTATTATTACATTATCCTAGCATAAATCCTAACAAGTTTCAATCATCAAATCATCATATATCATCATAAATCCTTCTAACACCTTCAAACGGGCCAAAACTCATATTATATGTAAAACACATCAAATAACCATCAAAACATGATATAATCATCCTAACAACTATCCTATATCATCAACATAACAAATACTAAAGAATCCCAATGTTTTAAATCATCAAAAACCATTTCAAGCTCTATTTTTATCAAAAACCCATATAGATGTTAAGATATAGGTTAGGATCTGTTTTTCAAGTGTTTTCAAAGATAGAAACTTATTAAAATCAGGTCTGGACCTTTAGGTTTCAAAATAACAACTTAACAAAAGCTTAGGATGAATAACACATCTTAGATCTTGCTTAGAAATGATGTTTTAAGCTTGGAAATGGTTGATGTAGGGCAAAAACGGGTTTAAGAGGTTAAGGATGGTGAGAGAGCACTTTGGGGCGAGTTAAGGTTGCACAAATGATGTTTAACAAGTCAAGCATGGTATTTATAGCTGCAGCTAGTCGCACCAGACATGCTGGGAGACTAGCTTCTGCAGGACACGACTAGCACAACTACTCGCCTTCAGCATTCCAATCCAGTATTTCGACGCGTTAATCGCTAATTTGACGTATTATTTCACGTATACACACACCACCAACAAGTTATATAATGACTGTAAAACTCTTATTACTTGATAACTAGCACGCTTACGTTATCACCAACTTTCGGGACTCGAGACTCGTGTGTGCGTTTGTACCCGGTGATCCTCCGAATCACCAATCCTTGCACATATGTGTGTAACCGACTCCCGATGATCCTCTGAACCATCAAACCGACTCCCAATTATTCCCCGAATCATCGAATTGATTCAACTAACCTAGTTAAGTTTGTTTTATGAATGTTTTGCTAAGGTAGACTTATAAGTTATGTAAAAGTTATTAACCTGAGTTTTACCGGGTGTCACAGCCGAACTCAATATTTACAAAGTTTTTGGACGAAGGAGAAATTTATACTACTAAGCAAAAAACTGTGCCCCCCCCCCCCCCTTTAAGTTTCACCCTTTTGTATGAATTAACTGCTTACATCATGTAAACTCAACATGTGTAACTGTGTAAGACATTGATTATTCGGTTCGTGCAATACGCATGTTTTAATTTATTTATAACTTTTTTATTACTTAGTAGATAAAATTACATTTATTCAACTCATGTTATACATCGGATTCTAACATAATAATTATAATATAAAAAAACAAAGGAGTGTAATTCCATTGAACGTAAATAGATATAAATATGAGGTGTTAAAAAACGAATAAATTTTATGGATAAATTTCACTCGATGAACTTTAACCGATGATATCTTAGCATATACTTATAATCATTCGATCAAGAGAATAATCAGTCAAAACTATTCATACAACTTCATCTGCCGATCAACGCCCCGACCGAATTGTGGTTTATTCGCAACAACAACAACATCTGTCTGTGAATAAAAGGTGCTCTGGTTTTATTTCAGACTTTCAATATTTTCATGACCATGATATGCTAAAAGGATGTTGTAGGCTGAATGTTAACTATTCATAGAATTTTAGAAGATAAGCTCGCCTCAGGTAACTCTTAATCAAAATTATATATCCCCTTAATTAGATCTATTGCATATTAAAGACGTTTTCTATTTAAATTTTGTGTCAATTTATATTTTTGTGGATATTTATATGTTTACTATATGTTTCTTTAGGGCTTGAATTGATTTTGTTCTTTTTAATTTCATGTGAATGGCATTCACATATTTTACCAAACATATTTGTAATGATTTTTAAAAACTGTCATCTTGTTGTTGTTTATTTACGACTTATTGTATAAAATAAAATAGTGATCAAAATTAAAGTTTTAACACTATTGAGTCGGGATTTAATACACTCTAAAATTCGAAGGCTTTTAAGGGATTCGTTGAGTCAAAAAGAAATCAAAATAATTATATATAATGAATAAAAACTTGATTATTTGTATGATTTTTACAAAGTGGTATTTCATCATTTAGAATTTACTTTTCTCGTAATGTATACATTTTTGGTCCTTTAGTTATTTTATTTTTCAGTTCATGATGATTTTCAGAGATTTTTAAAATATACCTATAGTTATTTTTAAGTAAACCTCAAAATCAAATCTTTATAAAAATCAAATCTTCATACATACGCATCCATATACTCACACACATCTTACAGACACACACAACACACAATACATTACACACATGATTTTTATTAAACAAATTAAATGACCCATAGTTTCTACACATTAGTACAACAAGATAGATCAACTAAACGCATAATCTCTAGATTAACACACTTAAAAATATGATAAACTGTAGTTTTTTGTGACGTCGCAGAGACAACTTATCGTTAGATATACAACTCGTCATTAATGTATGAATTATTGAGTTATCTATTTATAGTTTAATATTGTTATATTTACTATTGTCATAGTTTATGCATTTTTATTCTAATTTTTTGGTTGATGTTTTAAAATGTTTTTTTTATAAATATTTTCAAAATATATGATTTAGATTAATTATATCTTCACGCATCCCATCGAATTATCAACTACACAATTATACTTATACTTGTAGATTGTCCATCCCGCTGCATCGCGCGGGCTTCCCACTAGTACTACTATATAATGCATCCTAGAAGAGTATCAAGGTAATTTAACTTCATTTTATTAGGGTATATTTGTAATTTACATCAAAGCTTAAGACACATTAATGCATTATTTAATAAACTTCTAGTTAAAACACTAAATACACTTCTAAATAAAAGATAAGAGATTATGTCTAACCAACGACCACTTGTAAATCAATTTCTCTCTTTTGAAGCCAAAGAGACTGATGGTCGAATCTTTTTTTAATGGCCAACAAAAACATCAAATTTATTTAACCGCCAAAAGCTAGCAGGATACTAGCTACCACCAAATATGTACAACGAAAGCAAAAAAATAAATCACATGATACTTTTAATTACCACCCAATTCTATGCAACCTGAAACCGGTCCACGCATCCCAATTCAGCTCAGTTTTCCTTGATCACGATTTGATCCATAAGAAAGTCATTGCCTTTATCTCCCCCACGACCCGATCTAAAGAGGCTTGTTTTTTTAGAAAAAACTACTTTGTTGTGGGTCTTCCCGATGATTTGCATAGTTGTCAAGAAGGACAACATATAACGTCTTTTTAATCCTTACTGAACTACCCACATACTTGTACATATCAACAATATCTAATACGTTGAAAACATACACCAGTTGTATTCTACACCAACTTGAAATGAACTACCACACTCATTGTACGAAACCGCAGGCAACAAAAAGATGATCTGCGGATTCCTGCTAATAAGATTTGTTGTTGTAGGTAACCGGTCCAAATCTGTGCCACGCGACAAAATTCACTTTCTTCGAAAGCCAGCTATTCCACTCGAATGCTCGGCCAGGCTTCACGAACTGTGCACAATGAAGTTCCTCTTTCAAACTCTTAACTTAAAAGCAACCCAACCCATCCAGAGTCCAAACCCATATGTCTGCAACATTCGAACAAACAAAACCCCTTAACAGGAGCGTAAGAAGCTTTAAAAAAAACGTTTCACTTACCTATGACTACTTAGGTTGTCATAGCTTCACATTAATTGGTTTATAAAAACATGCAGGTTATTTATTGGCTTCTAGGATTCATGCACCAGTGACATCACATTTTGGGATGAGTGACATCACATTCTGGGTATGTGACAACCTTCTATTGGTGTATGATTTAGGCCAGGGTGTATGATAATCCTAATCAGGTGGGTGTATATTTCCACCACCCCTATTTATTAGTATCATTCTAATCATTTGCTAATTTTTGGAACATCCCATAATTACTTTATAACTAAATAACCTACATAAATATGATTAGGTACTTTTAATGAAATATAAATTTTTTTTAATGGCAAATTTCTACTCCTTATAGGACTTGAACCCATGACCTCCTCTTAGGTGTTCCTAAAAGCTTTGTTTCTACCATTAGCCACCAACCCCAATTAATGAAATATAAATTAAGGCCTGGTTTTTTTATACATCTTTATTGGGTTTGAGTCATTAAGGTATCTTGCAACCAAGCAGTAAATTATAATAGTTTTCATGAAACCTCTTTTAGAACATCTTTATCACAAACATGCAATACTTTTCTGGGAGAACAAATCGAAGTTGCTAAACAAGCAAACAAAGGGGAAATCAAGAACTTTTTTTAAGGCTTCAAATTTAGCTTCGCTTTAGGCCCCAAAAATGGTTGAGCCGGCCCTGCTAGTAACTATATAATTTCATAAATTACCCAAGCATCAAGGTCTCTCAAAATTCTATTAATAGTTGGGGCTTTATAGTCAAGTGATCAACATATGTGATCATATTCCATTTATATCCAGTCCTGATTATGCCTTGAAATTAAACAGATAAGCATAACCAATGTAAAAGACTAATGACATGAATCAGCCCTCAAACTATCGGATGAAATAGAAATTATGCTTTAAGTGTTTGAAACGATCCCATTTCTCAAAAGCTCTTAATTAGTTCATTTTGTAATTGTTGGACATTGAAGGTTCATCGTGGATCAATAATATTGTCACAGGATAATCGAAAGATACACATTATTGCTAATCCTACTATAACTGAAACTGAAATGGTGTTTATTCTTCCTAATTCGTCACTCATTAACCATCTCTTCTCATTCGATCAAACACAGTCACACCACGGGTCTCATCCTCTCAATCTGTTGATTTCCAAAGCCTGCAATCAATCTAGTAGTCACATATCGAGCCTATATACGCTTTCGCAGCAGGAGAAGACAACACAACAACTGAACGCAACCCCCAACCTTAATTCATTTGCTCCTCCTTGGCCATCACCCTGATTGTTATCACATCAAAGGTAATATATGGACTTGTTTTCTCTTAAGAAACCATTATAGGATGGTTGAAAATTATCCCGTAAGTTCCAACGAATTAAGCTTAATTCTTAAGAAGACGACCATTACCGTTATTTTATTCTAAATGTGGCCTTTCGGTGGAGTGATTCATGAGAAACGCTGTCAGATTTTCCTATCATTCTTATTAGGAAAATTTTGATTGGTTCGTATAAATATTACATATGCGAAATAATTTAAAAATAACATATGGTGGAATACAGTCTTATCTTGCAATTACCGCCCTACGAGGATGATATATTTCGATTTTATTGTTGTTACTTATTTTGTTAATTTCGAATTACAACGAGGCTGCGCAAATTTGTCTCATTTTGTAATGACACCGGAGTTCTTGGGTTGTAAATGATCCCTAAACCCTAAAAGTTTACAGATTTAAAATTTCCTCAATGTTTTGAGCAGGTAAGAAAACCACAACCAAGCCAGGCCATGGACTTTATTTTTAAACAACACCAAGTGTATATCCGGATTTTGTTTTACACTGAAAAAACAAAATATTTTCAAAATACAATGTATTTTATTTTAAAAGTGATTGAAGTCTTAAAAATTGACACTTATAAATTAAGTCTATAAAGTTTGGTTACCTAATTCACTACCATAAGTTTGTATTGGAAATATTATATATGGGATTTTCAATACAACGTTAAAACGAGCAACATAAAAACCCCCTTTATCACCAAACAATAAGAATGAAATATCATAATTTCTCACAACTTAGGGTCGTGTAATTTCTTAACACTCACCCTTTTACACATGTTATAACTTGTCTTTATATACAAATTTAAACCGTTAAGAAAATTCACTACGCTTTTCTCCAACCCATAAATGATACTACTATTATCGGCTAAAAACCAAATTAAGCGACAAAACCAACAACTATGTCACACGTAATGTTTATCACATCTAGACTACTCATCATATGTAGACACGTTGCATCCAGGTATCTTACTCCACTATATAAGTAATGCTATTTGTGCAAATTTAGCATGTTTCATATTCAAATTATATACCCTCCGATTAGGGATGAGCATTCAAGCCCGAATACTGATCCCGTCCCGTCCCGATCCCGATACCGTACCGAACCGATACCGAACCGAGGGGTTTCGGGATCGGTATCGGTACGGATCGGTACGGTATCGGTATTTTAAGGCAAAATACCGATACCATACCGGTACCGAACCGATACCGTACCGTACCGTATGTGTTCGGTATCGGTATTGGGTTTTTGGACTTTTCGGTATCGGTATTGTCGGGATCGGTATCGGTTCGGTACCGATCCCGTCCCGAGCTCATCCTTACCTCCGATCATATATTACACATTATCAACATGTTTGTTTAATGTACAACACCAACAAGACGAATGACAAAACGGAACCACCAAACACCGTGAAGTCTCGTTGCAATGCGCGAGTTCCTGCTTAGTATAGATAAAAGTATGAAACTGAGAATTCGAATATAAATGCTCTTGGTCTTGGGAGTTGGGAATTGGGACCGCACGTGATAGGCCTGCTCACTTGGTCAATGACTCAAGGCTCAAGACCCACGTAGCCCATTCATTCATGGACCATAAGACTTGGTTTGTACCTTCATCGTGCCCATATGCTTCCGGCCCATCTGGGCGTCCATAATTATCAAGTTTTGGTGAATAGTAAAATTGTTTGTCACACTTTTCGTTACAGTGGAATGGTCAGAGCAATGAAGATAAAACCTAGACCCACTTTGTTGGAGGTCGCAAGTTTGAATCCGAGCCAACACGAGTTCTATCTGGTCGATGGGGTTATTTTGAGGACTTGTTTTTGCTTGGGCTTTAGGTGCGTCTGTTGACGTGTTAAGATACGGTTCTTGTGGAACGCCAAACCCCACACTGAAGTAAGCGGGGAGCCAGTAACATAGTCTGGCTAGATATGGGATGACAGGCCTACGATTAGCAGGTGTGACCAACTCATCCCTAAAAAAATGAAGAATGTTTCTCTCAACTCTTTTGTCTTTAGTTTCATTTTTCCTTTATTAATTGTATTCTGAAAAATTGAAAGAGTTTTCGAGTGGTTGCTGATTTCTTGCTTAAGCTTTAAAACGCAAGTTCAAATCTTTTCTCCAAGAAGCTGGCCGGCCATTTATTTGCACGCAAGAGAAAATGTATTTAGATAGAGACTTCATTTCACTTAGGTTAATCTAGTACAAAGGCATACCTACATCAAGGCATGACCTGATAGTCGCATACCACGACACAAATAAAACACAAAAGCAGCTGTCTAGGACGTTCAAAGCTAGTAGGGAAGACGACCCAAATCTACAGTTAATCAGCATACGTATGGAAAACCTTCGCACAATAAAGATACGCGACAATGTCCAGACTCTGCTCTCAATATAACCCAACCCAGATGGCTCACAAGCTTCCACAAAAAGCCAATGATTAACACAACCCAACCCAGATAGCATTCATGACGGACCCAGCGTCCGCTCTCAATATTATACTTGCCTTTAAACTAGAGGTTGTCCATTAACTTCCCAGGAAACAGCCGTTTGCTTGCAAACGGCTGTTTAAAACGTTAAAAGATTGCGAATGCATCAACAGATTCTTCACTTGCGCATCAAATTTACTAAATTTGCATCTATAGGATATATATAACTGCAACCAAATGTAATAAACTCCTATAACATATAAAAACAACCGACAAGCTTCTCAGTTGGTTCGTCGTGTATTTCAACGCCACAAACGCACAAAATATGCATCAAAACCTGAACCGTTCGATATATGAATCAAGAATCAAAACGAGCAAATGTTTCTCATACTTATTAAAATAATCCCGTACCAGACGCAAAAACCAAAACCAAAAACAAAAACATAGAAATAGGTTCAGAAAATAAAAGCCGTCTCGTTCATAAGAAAACCGTCACCGGAAACACAAATCAATGAAGAATTACCTGTGAGAGTAAAGCTTAGTACTTGTAGTCCTTAACATGGAGACTTTCAGATGCGCCTTCGCTCAAGTCACCACCCTTGTATGTTCCAAGGGTAGCCTCGGAGTTAGCCTTACACCTGGCGAGAAAAGCGGCCTGAGCTTTCGCCACATTCTCTTCTTTTCCTCCCCAAGCCTTGAGGGTACTCTGTTGTAGGGCCCGACCGAATGAGAAAGACAACGACCATGGTTTCTTACCCTTGTACTGGTTCATGGCATTGAGGTTAACGGTAGCCTCCTCCTCGCTCTGTCCACCTGACAAGAACACAACGGCTGGGACGGCTGGTGGCATGGTTCGTTGAAGGGCACGGACGGTGTACTCAGCCACAACTTCTGGTGCGACCTTTTTGGCATCGGACCCGGGTGTAACCATGTTCGGTTTCAAAAGTGTACCCTCGAGAAGAACATGGTGGTCGTTAAGAGCTTTGTAGCAAGCAGCGAGGACACGCTCGGTTACGTCAGCACACTTGTTGATGTCATGGGGTCCGTCTACAAGAATCTCAGGCTCAACGATTGGAACCAAACCGTTCTCTTGGCAGATGATGGCATATCGAGCTAGCCCATTGGCGTTCTCATTGATGGCAAGTTGTGATGGCTCGTTTGGGCCGATCTTTAGAACTGCACGCCACTTGGCGAACCGAGCACCTGCTGAGTAGTATTGGGCACATCGCTGGGCTAGACCGTCAAGACCTTGGGTTGTAGTCTCACCGTTGGTTCCAGCTAGCTCGACTGTACCCTTGTCAACCTTGATACCGGGAAGGACTCCGGCTTCCTTCATAACATCAACAAACGGCTTACCTGTAAAACATTTTGTTAATGTTAAATCACGAACAAACAATAACATGCGTTTTACACGCTAAGTTCATATTATATCGTACCTGCAGCGGTCTTCTGGTAGAGAGTCTCCTCGAAAAGAATAACTCCGCTGAGGTATTGGAGAGCACCAGGAGTGCAAAAAAGAAGCTCACGAAGAGCTCTCCTGTTCGCCTCGACGTTCTCAACGTTGATGCTGGATAGACGTTTTCCAATTGTACCGGTTGACTCGTCGGCAGCAAGAATACCCTTGCCAGGTGTGCCAATGTAAGCAGCATTGGCAATTAGCTCATCTGGTAAACACATGATAATACAGTATCATCAGAATAAGCACCGGAAACACGAAAAACCAACATATCGTAACGTACGATCATATCAGCAGATTACAAAACTAATTCTATTTCAGAGCGATACGAGAACAATGTCGAAAAGGCGCTTATATAAACCACCGGCTACTGAATCATTTTACGAATAAACTAACTATAATATTCATATTCATTAAGCCAAAGATCTAAATTAGAGTGAACTAATATGAATAAAAATAAACAAATCTGATGGATACAACCATAGGAAAGGCATCAACCGTTGCGTACAATTTAAGTTATGGTGTAAAGATTTAGAGACTAATTTCTATGACTGTGAAATTACATTAAAACAGGCAGACAGGCAAAAGCAACAACTGTGCTAAACTTAAATTGGTTTATAACTTTTATTGGACATAATTTTAAACCGGTTTTACGCTTAATAAGCTTAAAATAAATAAAATACGAGTGTTTAACAAAGTATATAGATTTTTATTTTTTTTAATAAATATTTAACGTATATAAAAAAATAATAATTCGGGGCCCTCAGGTAGTCCGGACCATGGGCCGTCACCCATAATCATATGGTATCGTATCATATCATTTCTTATCATGTCAACAACTAAAAACATATTAATCAACCTAACAAAACCAAAGTACAACATATAAAAAACTATACATCAGATCAACTGAAGAAAATCATACATCAACTACAGATCATAACAACTACTGACTAAAAAAGTCAAATCTTCAGTCAACAACTATTTATAAAAAAAAATCTCTAGATCGTAACATCAATAAACATATAAACAAAACTACTTAACAAAAAATATACAACTAATAATAAAAAGTCTACGTAACAGATTTAAATCTCATAACAACAAAACAACAGATCTAAACAAAACAAAGGATATATACGGAAATTAAAAGCAGAAAAATGAAAGGATCAAACAAAAGGAGAAGGTAAAAAATATACCAGCATACTTTCCTCTGTAGCAAGACATGATGAAACAATATTAATAATAATAATAATATGAGATCTGAGAAAAATAAAAGAAGTTATAAAGACAGGGTGGTTGTAGTATAGTCAAAGAAAGGGAGTGAGGGTTTGTATTTATAGGACAAGGACATTGGTATCATCGAACCTAACCAAGGAAACAGGTTACTTTGAGGCGGTTTTGTTTTATGACTGTTTTACCCTTTGCTGAATTTTTTTTTTTTTTTTTAAATTTGTCCTAAGTTTTTTGTTTATGGAAAGGAAGTTATGAAAAATGTTATTTTAGTAAAAAGGTGATATGAAAATTAAAATGGGAGGAGTTGTATTTATTTTTTATTTAAATAAAAAGTTAATTAAAGGAATATTCTAGAACCGTTTGCTAAATCCTTTAACAAAATTAGTCTTTTTCTTTATGTAACTAAAAATTGTGTACGTGATAGTGTCTCATATTACCTTATGATGGCATGTAGTATAGGTAATGACATAAACATTCATTTGTTATAATCAATGTATATTTTGTTAGTAATCTTTTGCTAAAAATCTCATGGGTTATAGCCTTGCTCAAGGGGTAATGACATAAACATTCCTTTTTTTTTCATATAAACTTAATATAAGGTAAGATATATATGTTCCCATTCACCATTATATCTTGTCTTTAAATACTTAATAACGTCTACTTTTTTGTGTTTTTATGCCTTTTATAAAAAATAATATCTTGTCTTTAAATACTTAATAACGTCTACTTTTTTGTGTTTTTATGCCTTTTATAAAAAAAAATTGGTTGAAATCCTTTTTTAGGGCTTAGGGCGTGGAATCGAGGGAAGGGTCGAAGAGCTTAGGTATAGGGAAACCATCCCCCCCTGGCCTTAATTTCAGTGTAACCGGGGAATAATATGCGTCCTCCCTGACTATTTTCTTACCATTTATTGACCGTTGCATTTAAATTTTTTTTTTTTAAAAACGAGGGGGAGCCACACCCTTGTTTGGGGGAAGGAAAAGAGGAAGTGTGACATAGCTGAGGTGGGCAAAAGGGAATAAGGGAGAATAAGGAACCGTCCCTTAGCCTAACCAAAGAAGATTTTGTGATAAAAGTGTAGGTTTTGTATTTCAATTCATGTATAATGTTTTGAATCACTTTTTGATTAAAGTATTTCATAAATACATGAAATCCATAGTTAGACAAGACATAGGGGATTTGTAAAAATAAGATGTAGACAAGGCATGAAGATATGTAAAAATAAGATGTTTTTCTATGTGAAAACAAAGTGTTAGATTTTTATCAAATTGCTAAATGTGCACTAGGTATCTGTAGGAACACCGTTCACAAAATAAAAGAAATACAGTCGTTTATTAAATAAAATCGGATTACAATACAATAATGAAATTAACAGAATACAAACAGAAAGAAAATTACAAACTGAAAGGAAAATACGAAGGAAGGCAAAGGAAACTCGATGTGACTGAGGCACGTGTAAAACACGCTTCCCTTAAAACAGATTTCGGGCCAACCCGGTGAACCCGTCTGTTTCCCAGGGTACAACAGCCTAAGCAGATTGCACTGCCGGAGTTAGCCAAGCACCTGAAACAGTACCTGAAACAAGAGCCTGCAGGTCTGAAAAGTTAGGAAATTTTTCAGAAAGAAGGTGGTGCTTCGAGAACATGAATTGGAGAATTTCCGGTGTGTTCAAACAGAGTCTTGCACTCGGTATTTATACACGAAACCGAGCCTAGTAATACACCTCATTGATTACGAGATTAAGTTTGGCATTAATTTCGTTTGACTAGAATTCAAACGTGGTCAATGAGTATTAATACAATTAATTTCATTGACTTGACCAGTCTTGGCTTCATTGACCAGATTAATTAACTAGTCTTGGCCACAGGCTCGAGCCACTCCAGTCCAAGCTCAGTTAAAAATATAAAGGCGGCTCTCAAGCGGCTCGCGGCGATGCGAGCGTGCGAAGTGCAAAGTGCGCCATCAAAACGCCACATTACGCCCATCGGTCCCGAGCCCGAGCCCGAGCCCGTGCGCGGGCGCGTCGGGTGCTTCGCACCCTCCTGGCTGCCACTGGGTGTGTCCTATTGTATAGGAATACATTTCTCTACAGAATTCTAGATATAAACCAACACATGATTTATATTTCCACCAATGTGGGACAAGCACAAATTCCTCCAACTTTAAAGTTCCACCACACACATAAAGCTTAGATCTCTCATTCACCTAGCTTTATAATTAAATGTCATTATATTACATTTAATATAATACTTAATTATTAAAATTTCCAACAATCCCCCACATGAATGGAGATCGACCCACACACTCAAGTGTCAAAATAAAATTTCTACGGTTAAGTAATGCAGGATAGGCAGGTATTCCCTTTGAACCCTCCTTTGTGATGTATACTTTGTCTCCTAGCGGTTAGTAGACGCGATGTCCTTGAACCAACCCCTTTTTATGTAGACATTATTACACATCACACATTACTCTCCCTGGTCTGGTTAACCCCTCATTGTCGTGTCCATTTATGGTCATGGAGCACTGTCCTGGTTCTGCGAGAGCTCTAGGAATTGGGCCCCCCACAATTCCATTTGAAGCGACCCCACTTCTCTCTAACATAGGTGATTTTACCAAAATCATTAAAAGCCGTATGCTTAACCTCCTTTGACATCACTGATTGTTTAAGGATGGACTAGGAAGTATGCAACTGTCACACCACGTCTAAGGCGGAAACACGTGGCGCGACGGTTCAAAAGTATTAAGCCAAGATTAATGCAAAGCACAATATTAATTAGAAAACGGGCATTTATTCAATGCTAATAACCATGTCAAATTGTTCATACATAATTATAAATTGTTTTCGAAAATGATAAAGAGGCTTCTCCCTTTATCCCTAAGTCCATGGAATAAAGAGATAAGACCCCGTCACGACATTCCCAACGCCCAATTTGGAGACATCCCCGACCCTGCTCGCCATGCTAACTTCCATCAATCAATTACCTGAAAGATATGTTTGAAAATCGTCAATATATAAATATTGGTGAGTTCACAGGTTTTAATTTAATAAGTCTTTATAAAGTGGGAATATCCTTGTTATGACATTTATAGGAGTTGCAAAGTCCTACAATTTACTTGAGCCTATAACCAAACCAAGACAATTAATAATGCCCCCGCCCAAAGTCGTTACTCGGTATTCCTACGACTTTATTTCAGAATAAGTGCACCCCAGGCATACGCCGATGCATAATCGACGCTATCGATTAGGGGTGGGCCTTGTCAGGCACCAATAGTACTATCCAAATATCCCTTTGGTTTCTCACTCCTGAATAAATGATTATAGTGGGGAGGTCTCAACCCCGAGTGGCGATCTTTACTCAAGTATCCAACCCGTCATACAATCCCAACATATCTTTCCCCCGTAAAAACGTTAAATAGTTTAGAAATGGGGCCGTGAGACTCACCTGTAACTGTGCTCGGCTCAAAGAAAATAGTAAAGTTTGTGATCCCGTACCTACAAAGGTTCTAGGCATATAAGTCACTTACACCTATGGTGTATGTGCCTTGGCAAGTTGTACACCCAACTTCCCGACCACGTCTTTATCCCAATTCCCGTTTAATAGTTTCGTATCCTAGGTTCAATGGCGATGGATTACCCTTTCCTTACAAGTCATATATTATTCTTATAATTATTCTTTATGACTTGTACAACATTATACTTGACACGACTCCACCCAACGTATAATTATTTTCCCATTCAAATAATTATACTTAGGATCTTTTCGCTCAATATAAAGTGTTTTCTTATTAACCGACCCGACTTACCTTGCCACATATTTATTTTCCCATTTAAATAAATATGCTAAGTCTTTGTCGTTTGGTAACATAATCTTAACGCCCGACTAGACTTACCACACCGTACATTTATCTTCCCATTTAAATAAATGTACTAGAATCTTGTCGGTATTCACGCGTTCGTAGATATATCTCATCTACTCGTCTCGGTTTTCCTTCTCGCACATCTATTTTCCCATTTAAATAGACGTACTAGAATTCCGTCGGAAACGAGTATATGTACATATACCATCGCGTGGATACTACTTGTTAAGTTCATGTGTCGATTAGCGTTTTTAGCTTGTTATGTTTCTCTTTTCCCATGAATATTGTTACTACACTTAGGAAAGTGTTACGCACGTTTCACCCTTATTATATATATTTTATTTACGTAAAATATATATGTATATTTTTATCTCGACGTAATAAGCCCGTTTACGTCGGCTCGTGTAACTAAGTTTGTTAGTTAACGTTTTAGTCCGACTCGTCCAACTTGTTACCAAAAACGTTCCCGATACTTTTATATTCCCATTTATATAAAAGTACCTTATTTTTGTACAAGTCTCACAAGTACTTATTTTATAAAGTCTTACCTTATGAAATAGTCGCGTGACTCCATTTATTTTTATAAAACGTCCATTTTATAAAAATATACTTTTTACTTAAAATGCCCAAGTAGGCTATTATTATTTACCAACTCAACCTTGTAAATCATTACTTACACTTTTTGACACTAATATTTCCATCATTGTGTTCTTGGCCCAATAACTTCTAAAATATTTATTTTAGTCCATTGGTTTCCAAGGTTGTCATTTTAATCCTTTTAATTTACACTTGTAGCGTTTTTCCCCAAATCTTTCATGGTTATTATTTTTCTTCCACTTTAGTGGACTTTGAAAAATCTTTTTCACCATGATCAATTGTTTTTACCTCTTTTTACTTCTAATGCTCTTTTAATCCATTCTAGATATCACTAACATGTTTATTTCATATTTTTATCCAAAACATCAAACTTTCACTCATCCAAGTGAGTGGACTTTGAAGAACTAATTTTTCCACCTATGGCTTTCTAATCCATTTTAATATTTTTATGACTTTATTATATCATCCTAAGATGATTAAAACCACTTTTCATCATATTCAAGTCACTTTTCAAAATCTTGCTCTTCTCATCTTCACTCATCCAAACATGTTCTTATTATTATACTTTCATCAAAATACTACTTTTATTAAAAATAACTAAGATTTCATCATAATATTATTCTCTCATCTTCATTTTTAATAAAAGCCCATTACTTAGTTAAAACTCATTTTTATTACCCATATTGTACAACTTGCTTCATAGCACAAAACATGATATTTTAAATTAATAAAACAATGCAAGACTTACAACTAGCTCAAGGCTAGGGAAGACAAGTTCTTGGATTTTGGATGTGGTTTAGTGTGTTCTTCCAAGTGGGTTATGCTCCAAGCTCTTAAACACACAAGGAAGGGTTTGAATGAGGATGAACTAGAGGTGATTTGAGGTAGTAAAAATTGAAAGAGAGGTGGTGGTGGGGTGGTGAAATGCTACGGCCAAGAGAAGAAGGGAGGGGAAGAATTTTTGTGATTTCTTCAAGTGTTCTTCAAGTGGCTTATAATCTCATTCCAAATCTTGCAAAGATTACCTATTATCTTTTCTTGGATATTGGAAGATTATGGAAGGATTATGAAGATCAAAAAAAATCTCTAATGATATTATAGGGGGTGTTTGGCCGAGTTTTTAAGAGAGAGAGGAAGGATGATTTGGTGATTTTTATTACCCAATGCTAATCCATGCAAGATCATGATTAATATCCACCAAATGATTATCTTGAGATTACACAAGCAACCTCCCTTGGTGGGCCATAGGCCGGCCCCAAGGAGTGCCTTGGTGGGGTCCATCTTGCTAATTATCTCTCTATATTATGTTTAAGCTAGTCCCTTCCGGGTACCGTCCGGGTATTTCTCGAATTTTCGTCGCGTTTATCCTCAATATTAAAATACCGTTAATATTTATAAAATTATGTCCAGTTAAATTACTGATAATTTATTTCGGTTTCTGTCGGGTGAATTTACGTGTTACGCGCGTATCGGGTGCGGTACGCGCACTTTATTCGTTACCGGGAGATTTGTGCAATAAGCTTTTACGTATGGCTTTGGGTTTCCAAAACTCATAATATTTTGTGAAAATATTATTTATTTTATATTCCGGGTGTCCGTGTTCGTTTCGCTTATTTCAGTTTTACCGGGTAATCGCCAGTGTCCATACCGGATAGTTTTGCCTGCGCACGATCCTATCATGCTTTGCTATTAAACTCATGCATTCCTATGCATTCTTTGGGAATTCCTATCTTTCTAAGGCCTCAATTTAATATTCAGCACATAATTACGGTTAATTACGTTAATCGCGTTTAATTAATTAGTACGGAATTACCTTAATTTTGCCGGTTGTTACATTCTCCCCCCGTTAAGAGAATTCCGTCCCGGAATTCACTTTGAGCTCTCCGGTATAGGGGTCTTCTTAAATAGGGCGGGATACTTTTGCTTCATCTGGTCCAGCCTTTCCCACGTGAACTCCGGTCCACGCTTGGCATTCCAACGCACTTTGACCAATCTGATCTTACTGCGTCTTAGTTTTTGGACCTTCCAATCGGTTACTTCGACTGGCTCTTCGACGAAGTGTAACTTGTCGTCAATGTGGATTTCGTCTGCGGGGATGATGAGGGTTTCGTCGGATAAGCACTTTTTCAAGTTCGACACGTGGAACGTGTCGGGTACACCGTTAAGTTCTTGTGGTAACTTGAGCTTGTATGCTACGGGGCCTACTCTGGACAAGATTTCGAATGGTCCAACATATCGTGGGTTTAGTTTTCCGCGCTTCCCGAAACG
This sequence comes from Ambrosia trifida, assembly GCA_028751855.1. Taxonomy (NCBI): domain Eukaryota; kingdom Viridiplantae; phylum Streptophyta; class Magnoliopsida; order Asterales; family Asteraceae; genus Ambrosia; species Ambrosia trifida. The sequence continues at coordinate 39,327,860 of CM054126.1, forward strand.
CGCGACACCTTTCCACGGTGACACCTTTAGTAGGACCCTGTCTCCGACTTGAAATTCCAAAGGCTTCCTCCTCATGTCTGCGTAGCTTTTCTGTCGGTCACGTGCCGCTTTGAGACGTTCTTTAATCAGAAAGACCTTATCCGTCGTTTCTTGAACAATTTCGGGCCCGGTAAGTTGCTTTTCGCCAACTTCGGCCCAACATAGAGGCGATCTGCACTTGCGTCCATATAGAGCTTCAAAAGGTGCGGCTTGAATGCTCGTGTGGTAGCTGTTGTTATACGAAAACTCTACCAGTGGCAAGTGAGTATCCCAATTTCCGCTGAAATCGATTGCGCATGCCCGTAGCATATCCTCCAGGGTCTGGATGGTTCGTTCACTCTGACCATCGGTTTGTGGATGATATGCGGTACTCATATCAAGGCGAGTACCTAGGGCTTCATTCAAACTTTCCCAAAATCTTGAGGTGAAACGACTATCTCGATCGGAGATGATAGAAATAGGTACACCGTGCTTTGACACAACTTCCTTAATGTACAAACGGGTCAGTTTCTCCAACTTATCCGTTTCGCGAATGGGGAGGAAGTGTGCAGATTTTGTCAATCGATCAACGATTACCCAGATCATGTCATGGCCGCTTGTTGTCCTGGGCAATTTGGTGATGAAGTCCATAGTGATCCTTTCCCATTTCCATTCTGGTATTTCCGGTTGCTGGAGCAAGCCGGATGGTCTCTGATGCTCGGCCTTGACCTTTGCGCAAGTCAAACATCGCGCAACATATGCCGCTATATCTCTCTTGAAATTTGGCCACCAGTAAAATTCCTTCAAATCGTGGAACATCTTGTCTGCTCCGGGGTGAACTGAATATCGCGAACTGTGGGCTTCGGCTAATACCAGTTCACGCAATCCACCGTATACTGGTACCCAAATTCTATTCATGAAATACAGAGCTTGATCCGCTTTTGACTCCAGTGACTCAACCATCTTCCGCAATCTTTCACCTTTGACATTCTCGGGTTTAAGAGCGTTAGTTTGAGCTTCACGAATCCGGTCAGTCAGGTTCGTGTGGATGGTTAGACCCAAAGCTCGGACACGCAGTGGCTTAACCCGTTCCTTGCGACTCAAGGCGTCGGCTACGACGTTTGCCTTCCCGGGATGGTACTTTATTTCACAATCGTAATCGTTCAATAATTCGACCCATCGCCGTTGTCGCATGTTCAATTCCTTCTGGTCAAAGATGTGCTGCAAGCTTTTATGATCAGTGAAGATTGTACACTTGGTTCCGTACAGATAGTGTCTCCATATCTTGAGTGCGAATACCACGGCTCCTAGTTCCAGATCATGTGTGGTGTAATTCTTCTCGTGAAGTTTTAGCTGTCTGGAAGCATAGGCTATGACCTTCTCTCGCTGCATCAATACACAACCCAATCCCTGATGAGAGGCGTCACAGTAAACTACGAAGTCTTCTGTACCATCGGGGAGTGATAGTATTGGTGCGCCACATAACTTATCCTTCAGCAATTGAAACGCTGCTTCCTGCTTTTCCGTCCATTCAAACTTCTTATCCTTTTGGGTTAGCATGGTTAAAGATTGTGCTATCTTAGAAAAGTTCTCGATGAACCTTCTGTAGTAACCCGCAAGGCCAAGAAATTGTCGTACTTCAGTAGGCGTTCTAGGGGCGTCCCAATTCTTGATTGCTTCGATCTTGGCGGGATCGACATGTATACCCCTTTCGTTCACCACGTGGCCTAAAAAGTGAACCTCTCGAATCCAAAAATCACATTTTGAAAACTTAGCATAGAGTTTCTCTTTGCGAAGTACCTCGAGGATTAATCGGAGATGTTCCTCGTGTTCCTCCTTCGTGCGTGAGTAGATCAAGATGTCATCAATGAAGACAATAACAAATTTGTCCAAGTATGGTTTGCACACTCGGTTCATCAAGTCCATGAAAACAGCTGGTGCGTTAGTTAAACCGAAAGGCATAACCAGAAACTCATAGTGTCCATAACGAGTCCTGAATGCTGTTTTTGGCACGTCTTCTTCTTGAATACGTAACTGATGATAACCGGACCTTAGGTCGATCTTGGAGTAGAAACTGGATCCTTGAAGTTGATCAAACAAATCGTCGATCCTGGGAAGAGGATAGCGATTTTTAATAGTTAGCTTGTTCAGTTCCCGATAGTCAATGCACATTCGGAAAGTGCCATCCTTCTTCTTCACGAATAAGACGGGAGCTCCCCAGGGTGAGAAGCTTGGTCTTGTGAAACCTTTGTCCAACAACTCTTGCAGTTGTTCAGACAATTCCTGCATCTCAGAAGGAGCTAGGCGATATGGCGATCGCGCTACAGGTGCTGCTCCTGGAACAAGGTCGATACGAAACTCGACTTGTCGGGGTGGTGGCAATCCTGGCAAGTCTTCTGGGAATACATCTGGAAAGTCTCTGGCTATCGGAATGTCTTCTAGCTTTCGCTCGTCGGCCTTCTTGTCTACTACGTGCGCCAAGAATGCGACGAGACCTTTCCTTAGGCACTTCCTGGCTTTCATGCTGGTAATAATTCTCAATGGCGTTCCACGCCTTTCCCCTTGGATCGATAGGGTTTCACCGCTCGCGAGGGGAACTTGAATTACTTTGTCATTGCACACGACGATGGCGCGGTGTGCGGATAGCCAATCCATGCCAACGACTATGTCAAAGCTACCCAGTACGACTGGCAATAGATCAATGTCAAACTCATGACCACAGAGATCCAACTTACAATCCTTTGCTACCTCTCGAGTTTCTATAGTCTTACCGTTAGCTAGTTCGATAGAGTATGTTGTGTCTAGCTTACTAGTCTTTAAACCAAGTAATCTTTTAAATTCGACAGATACGAAGCTAAAATCAGCGCCAGTATCAAACAATACTGAAGCATAATGACCATTTAGAGGGAACGTACCAGTGACCACATTAGGGTCTTGTCGTGCGTCACCGGCACCAATCACGAACGCTCGCTCACGGGCTTGGTTGTTAAGTTTGGGGCAGTCCCTCTTCCAATGATCGAGCGATCCACATGAGAAACAGGGCCTCGCTCCACTGTTCTTTGGCGCTCCTGATCTGCAGTCTTCAGTCTTGTGCCCCGAACGACGGCACTTACCGCAGATTACTTCGTTCTTGCCCTGATAACCTTGCTTCCCATTATTTCCACGTCCAGTGGCTACATACCCTTTTCCTTTCTTCCCTGAACCTGATGATCCATCCTTCTTCCTCTCGTCGCGCTTACGCTTCCCAAACCTTGGCCTATTTCCCTGTTCACTTGACCCAACGGCTGAACTTGTACCCAGATTCTTACCCTCAACACTGCTGGACTCAGTAAGCTTCAACCCTGACACTTTCCGGATTAGAGTGCCCATTCGGATGGCGTCTTCAGTGAGGCTCAAAGCGAGGTCGATGGCTTCGCGCATGGTTGTAGGCTTGGAAGCAGTGACCATGCCGCGTATCTGTGGTGCCAGTCCGAAGAGGTATCTTTCCACCTTCTTGCTTTCCGGGGTGACCAGGCGAGGCACTAACCGGGAGAGGTCATGGAATCTGGACGTGTAACCAGCTACGTCCGGTCCAACCATGGTGAGGTTCCAGAACTCAGTCTCTAGCTTCTGCACTTCACTTGCCGGGCAGTACTCGGCGATCATTAGTTCTTTCAACTCCAACCATGATAAGGAGTAAGCAGCATCATCTCCCAGTGTCTGCACTTGGTTGTTCCACCAGGTCAGAACTTGGTCCAGAAATAGGTTGGTGGCGTACATGACAGCCTGTCGTGGGGTACAGCTGCTAATACGGATCACGGCTTCGGTTTTCTCGAACCATTTGACTAGTCCGACAGAACCTTCAGTGCCACTGAAATTCAGTGGTTTGCAGTCCAGGAAAGCTTTAAACGTGCAGCCACGTTCTCGTGAGGCCGTTTCTGCAATAATAAAGCAATGTTAAATATAAGGTAGGAGTTTCACGAAGACTCCGGTCGCATATACCTGACGTCTTCTTACCAGTAGGGGAGGTTTCGCGTCTGTCGCTCCCGGTTCGGTCTCGCGACCTTTCGGTGCGTGTGGCATTGTGTTCTGCGAGAGCCTGAGCGATACGTCCCGAAACTAGGGTTTCAAGCTCTTCAGGTGTCGTGGGTAGTCTTTCATTCCCACTGTTGCTTCTTGTGGCTGGTGCCATGTTTCTTCAATAACCAATATCAAAGGTTAATTTCCAACAATCATTCATACAATATCATCACATATATAGTATAAACAACCACACAACATATGAACACAATAATCACCATAACAACAACACGCAATCACAACATAAACAGAATAAGTAATAATAATCGTAGATAATCACAACACATATTTTACCATAACAAAACTTTCATTAATTTCAATACCAAGTACAATGATTTGTTCATAATAACAAAAACCGAGGATACCTTCCTCTTACATTGCTCTTTGAAATACACTAGAAATATAATGTCATATGCCGGCACAATCCCGTTCGGCTAGGCAAAAAATGCAGATGGGTGCTATAACCCATGCTGTGCTATCATACTACTACTACTACTGCTATGTCCGCGAGTGATCTCCCAAAACGTCCCTGATGCTACTGTGGCGGTGGCGGCGGCGGGTGCTGGTACTGGTACTGAGGTGCGCACATGCTGATGGTCATACTGATCGCCATAATGCGATCGTACAAGAATTGGCGATGCGCAAAGTGTGCGTCGCCCGTAAGGCCACAATGAGCATCCATGCTTAGCAGCTCCTCAGCATAATGTGCCAGTGCATCCCTGGCATCAATGATCCTGGCCCACATGAGCTGGGCCTGCTGCTCCATCTGACTCACGGTGCGCTGCACCGTGTCGGTGAGGGTCTGGAAATCTCTCTCCAATGAGATCACCGTGGACCATGCGGGTCCTGACAGTGGGGCCATCCCGTGGGGCTGCGACGGCCCGGGGATGTCAGTGTATGTCGGCTGAGACGGGCCGACGATATCGGGCATGGGTAGTGGGGTGAAGGGTGGGGCAAAGCCCGGTAATCCAGTGAAGCAGTAGGGTGGTACCTGGTATGGGTCTCCCGCACCTAGAGTATATGGTGCAAATGGGGGTGTCACAAATGGGGCTCCTGCATCCATACTGAATGGTGCAGGTGGTGGAGTATGGAGCATCTCGGGTAGGGGTGGTAGTGTGGGAAAAGTGGTGATGGGTAGTGTCATGGATAAGGGTGTGGGGACTATAAGCTCGGCGAGTGGGACCATGGGTGGCTGGGTGACAGTGACCCACTCTAGAGTAGACATCACAGTGGTAGGGGTGGGAGGGCTAGCAGTGGCATGAGCTGCCAGTCCTGCTCGGTGCAACTCAGAGCTGCGGGCTGAGCTGCCCTCAAGGATGTGCCCAGTAGAAGCTGGCCCATCCTGTGGTATGGGCTCGGGCATGGTAGGTAAGGTGGCTGGGGTAGCGGTAGCATGCCCTATCATCGGAGCGACGTGCTCCTCCTGGCCTGCTGGTGGGATAGGCACAGCAATGTGCTCCACCGACGCAGTTGACTCATCGTCAGAGTCATCGGAGATCCACCCGTTGTGTCCCCGGCAGACAGGCACAAGCCTCATGCCAGAGGGAACGGGGATAGGTGGGGTGGGTAAAGGCTCACGATCGACGGGTGCGCGTCGGTCGTATGGAGACTCGACAGTCTCCGACTGTGTAGGGATAGGTCTCGAAGGACCTGCGCAACCTACAGGGAAGTCCCTGACGGCGCGGATAGGTAGTGCTGGCAGTGGTGCTGCCTGGGATGGCACTAGAGGCAAGTCGGCCTCGGCCATCGGTAGGTCGGCCACGGCGGCCATGTCGTCTCCAGCGGGGGCCCACGCTGGGTCCTCGCTCGGGTCCGTCTCGTCGGAGCTATCTCCGTCGGCGCCCTCCATGGCGACATCGACGTCCATCTCATCATCCTCGGGATCGAGTATCACCACCTCGATCGGCTCTGCTGGCGGTGCTGGGATGATCTGGAGGCTACTGTCGTAGCTCGGTGCTACGCTCCCTGCGTTCGACATCCTGGCAAAAGAACCGTACTAATATTTAAGTATTATTCGTTAGGTAGTTAAGGCACATATCTAAGGTACTCTTCCTAACCTTCTAACAAAAATAATACGTATACTTACCATGGCTAGCTTGGTCGGAATCTCCATATACCCAAATGGTCGTTGGAAAAATTTACTTTATTGTGTTTCGCATATACTTTGAAAGATTTTGAACCATATCCGGTTATAGTTTAGATTTTTAAAATGCTAATTCGCTATAACCTTGGCTCTGATACCACTTTCTGTCACACCACGTCTAAGGCGGAAACACGTGGCGCGACGGTTCAAAAGTATTAAGCCAAGATTAATGCAAAGCACAATATTAATTAGAAAACGGGCATTTATTCAATGCTAATAACCATGTCAAATTGTTCATACATAATTATAAATTGTTTTCGAAAATGATAAAGAGGCTTCTCCCTTTATCCCTAAGTCCATGGAATAAAGAGATAAGACCCCGTCACGACATTCCCAACGCCCAATTTGGAGACATCCCCGACCCTGCTCGCCATGCTAACTTCCATCAATCAATTACCTGAAAGATATGTTTGAAAATCGTCAATATATAAATATTGGTGAGTTCACAGGTTTTAATTTAATAAGTCTTTATAAAGTGGGAATATCCTTGTTATGACATTTATAGGAGTTGCAAAGTCCTACAATTTACTTGAGCCTATAACCAAACCAAGACAATTAATAATGCCCCCGCCCAAAGTCGTTACTCGGTATTCCTACGACTTTATTTCAGAATAAGTGCACCCCAGGCATACGCCGATGCATAATCGACGCTATCGATTAGGGGTGGGCCTTGTCAGGCACCAATAGTACTATCCAAATATCCCTTTGGTTTCTCACTCCTGAATAAATGATTATAGTGGGGAGGTCTCAACCCCGAGTGGCGATCTTTACTCAAGTATCCAACCCGTCATACAATCCCAACATATCTTTCCCCCGTAAAAACGTTAAATAGTTTAGAAATGGGGCCGTGAGACTCACCTGTAACTGTGCTCGGCTCAAAGAAAATAGTAAAGTTTGTGATCCCGTACCTACAAAGGTTCTAGGCGTATAAGTCACTTACACCTATGGTGTATGTGCCTTGGCAAGTTGTACACCCAACTTCCCGACCACGTCTTTATCCCAATTCCCGTTTAATAGTTTCGTATCCTAGGTTCAATGGCGATGGATTACCCTTTCCTTACAAGTCATATATTATTCTTATAATTATTCTTTATGACTTGTACAACATTATACTTGACACGACTCCACCCAACGTATAATTATTTTCCCATTCAAATAATTATACTTAGGATCTTTTCGCTCAATATAAAGTGTTTTCTTATTAACCGACCCGACTTACCTTGCCACATATTTATTTTCCCATTTAAATAAATATGCTAAGTCTTTGTCGTTTGGTAACATAATCTTAACGCCCGACTAGACTTACCACACCGTACATTTATCTTCCCATTTAAATAAATGTACTAGAATCTTGTCGGTATTCACGCGTTCGTAGATATATCTCATCTACTCGTCTCGGTTTTCCTTCTCGCACATCTATTTTCCCATTTAAATAGATGTACTAGAATTCCGTCGGAAACGAGTATATGTACATATACCATCGCGTGGATACTACTTGTTAAGTTCATGTGTCGATTAGCGTTTTTAGCTTGTTATGTTTCTCTTTTCCCATGAATATTGTTACTACACTTAGGAAAGTGTTACGCACGTTTCACCCTTATTATATATATTTTATTTACGTAAAATATATATGTATATTTTTATCTCGACGTAATAAGCCCGTTTACGTCGGCTCGTGTAACTAAGTTTGTTAGTTAACGTTTTAGTCCGACTCGTCCAACTTGTTACCAAAAACGTTCCCGATACTTTTATATTCCCATTTATATAAAAGTACCTTATTTTTGTACAAGTCTCACAAGTACTTATTTTATAAAGTCTTACCTTATGAAATAGTCGCGTGACTCCATTTATTTTTATAAAACGTCCATTTTATAAAAATATACTTTTTACTTAAAATGCCCAAGTAGGCTATTATTATTTACCAACTCAACCTTGTAAATCATTACTTACACTTTTTGACACTAATATTTCCATCATTGTGTTCTTGGCCCAATAACTTCTAAAATATTTATTTTAGTCCATTGGTTTCCAAGGTTGTCATTTTAATCCTTTTAATTTACACTTGTAGCGTTTTTCCCCAAATCTTTCATGGTTATTATTTTTCTTCCACTTTAGTGGACTTTGAAAAATCTTTTTCACCATGATCAATTGTTTTTACCTCTTTTTACTTCTAATGCTCTTTTAATCCATTCTAGATATCACTAACATGTTTATTTCATATTTTTATCCAAAACATCAAACTTTCACTCATCCAAGTGAGTGGACTTTGAAGAACTAATTTTTCCACCTATGGCTTTCTAATCCATTTTAATATTTTTATGACTTTATTATATCATCCTAAGATGATTAAAACCACTTTTCATCATATTCAAGTCACTTTTCAAAATCTTGCTCTTCTCATCTTCACTCATCCAAACATGTTCTTATTATTATACTTTCATCAAAATACTACTTTTATTAAAAATAACTAAGATTTCATCATAATATTATTCTCTCATCTTCATTTTTAATAAAAGCCCATTACTTAGTTAAAACTCATTTTTATTACCCATATTGTACAACTTGCTTCATAGCACAAAACATGATATTTTAAATTAATAAAACAATGCAAGACTTACAACTAGCTCAAGGCTAGGGAAGACAAGTTCTTGGATTTTGGATGTGGTTTAGTGTGTTCTTCCAAGTGGGTTATGCTCCAAGCTCTTAAACACACAAGGAAGGGTTTGAATGAGGATGAACTAGAGGTGATTTGAGGTAGTAAAAATTGAAAGAGAGGTGGTGGTGGGGTGGTGAAATGCTACGGCCAAGAGAAGAAGGGAGGGGAAGAATTTTTGTGATTTCTTCAAGTGTTCTTCAAGTGGCTTATAATCTCATTCCAAATCTTGCAAAGATTACCTATTATCTTTTCTTGGATATTGGAAGATTATGGAAGGATTATGAAGATCAAAAAAAATCTCTAATGATATTATAGGGGGTGTTTGGCCGAGTTTTTAAGAGAGAGAGGAAGGATGATTTGGTGATTTTTATTACCCAATGCTAATCCATGCAAGATCATGATTAATATCCACCAAATGATTATCTTGAGATTACACAAGCAACCTCCCTTGGTGGGCCATAGGCCGGCCCCAAGGAGTGCCTTGGTGGGGTCCATCTTACTAATTATCTCTCTATATTATGTTTAAGCTAGTCCCTTCCGGGTACCGTCCGGGTATTTCTCGAATTTTCGTCGCGTTTATCCTCAATATTAAAATACCGTTAATATTTATAAAATTATGTCCAGTTAAATTACTGATAATTTATTTCGGTTTCTGTCGGGTGAATTTACGTGTTACGCGCGTATCGGGTGCGGTACGCGCACTTTATTCGTTACCGGGAGATTTGTGCAATAAGCTTTTACGTATGGCTTTGGGTTTCCAAAACTCATAATATTTTGTGAAAATATTATTTATTTTATATTCCGGGTGTCCGTGTTCGTTTCGCTTATTTCAGTTTTACCGGGTAATCGCCAGTGTCCATACCGGATAGTTTTGCCTGCGCACGATCCTATCATGCTTTGCTATTAAACTCATGCATTCCTATGCATTCTTTGGGAATTCCTATCTTTCTAAGGCCTCAATTTAATATTCAGCACATAATTACGGTTAATTACGTTAATCGCGTTTAATTAATTAGTACGGAATTACCTTAATTTTGCCGGTTGTTACAGCAACTCCTTTTGTGTCTCGGGTTACTCCCCCACAGTGATCTTAGTTCGTACAGTTAGGTGGTCCTATTGAGCCTAGATCATGGGATCTCCAATCTTCTAGGATAGGTTTTCCGTTGTACAAACTTACTCCAAGGGCTTTAGTCCCATTCCTTTCGACGACTTGTGCACTGCCTCTCTGCTTAAGCCTTTTGTTAGCGGATCCGCAATGTTATCCTTTGACTTCACATAGTCAATTGTGATAACTCCTGTTGAGAGCAGTTGTCGTATCGTATTATGCCTACGTCGTATGTGCCTTGATTTACCATTATACATTGCACTTTTAGCTCTACCAATTGCCGACTGGCAATCGCAATGTATGCAAATAGCCGTCACAGGCTTAGGCCATCTTGGAATATATTCCAAAAACTGACGTATCCATTCTGCCTCTTCTCCAGCTTTATCTAAGGCAATAAATTCAGATTCCATTGTGGACCTAGCTATAAGAGTTTGCTTGGAAGATTTCCAAGCTATAACTGCTCCTCCAAGGGTAAACACATAACCACTTGTGGATTTAGAATCTTTCATATCGGATATCCAGTTGGCATCACTGTATCCTTCGGCAACAGCTGGATCTTGGCCATAATGCAGTCCATAATTCCTCGTGTATCTCAAATACCTTAACAATCTTGTCATGCTCTTCCAATGTTCAGCACTGGGATTACTGGTATATCTACTTAGCCTGCTCACAGCATATGCTAAGTCTGGCCTGGTACATGACATGAGATACATCAAACTGCCAATGATCCTTGAATACTCCAATTGAGCAACACCCTCTCCTCTATTCTTTGACAAATGTTGAGAGGTATCAATTGGAGTTTGAGCCACACTTGTGTCTTCCGAATTAAACTTCTCAAGGATCTTATCCACATAATGAGATTGACTTAACACAAGACCAGTTTGGGTTCTAATAATCTTCACTCCAAGAATTACATCAGCTAGACCCATGTCTTTCATGTCAAATCTCGCTTTCAACATGTCTTTAGTGGATTTGATCATCTTGTCATCACTCCCAATGATAAGCATATCATCCACATAAAGACATAAGATTACATAACCTTTAGAAGTGTCCTTCACATAGACACACTTGTCACATTCATTTATTTTGAAACCACTGTTAAGCATAACATGGTCAAACTTTTGATGCCATTGTTTTGGAGCTTGCTTTAAGCCATACAGTGACTTAACGAGTTTACATACTTTGCCTTCTTGGCCCGGAGCAGAGAAACCCTCAGGTTGCTCCATGTAAATCTCTTCCTCTAATTCCCCATTCAGAAATGCAGTTTTTACATCCATTTGATGTATTTCCAAATTTCTCAAAGCTGCAATTGCAAGCACCAATCTTATAGAAGTTATTCTAGTCACAGGCGAGTATGTGTCAAAGTAGTCAAGACCTTCCTTTTGTCTATACCCTTTGATTACGAGCCTTGCTTTATACTTGTCAACAGAGCCATCAGCTTTCATTTTTCTCTTGAATATCCATCGATATCCAAGTGGCTTGCACCCTGGTGGAAGATCAACTAGCTCCCAAGTATGATTCTGCAAAATAGAATCAATCTCACTTTTGATGGCTTCTTTCCATTGAGGTCCATCTGAAGAGGTGACTGCTTGTCGATAGGTTTGAGGCTCACTCTCAACCATGTAAGCAAGGAAATCAGGCCCAAAAGATTTTTCAATCCTTTGCCTTTTGCTCCTTCTTGGCTCAACCTCTTCATCCTCTGATCGTTCATGGGTTTTATTTTGAACAACCTTATCAACCGCTGTTGATGAACTCGCATGAGTTTGTTCTAATAACATTGGGAACTCCTCTTCAAAATAAGTTGCATTTCCTGGCCTTGTTTCTATTATGGAGTTCTTATGAACATCAGGATTTTTGGACTCATGCACAAGAAAACGATGTGAAGTCCCATTTTGGGCATATCCAATAAATATGCAATCAACAGTTTTAGGCCCAATTCTAAGAGCCTTTGGAGGTGTAACAATTACCTTGGCCAGGCACCCCCACACTTTCAAGTATTTATAGGATGATTTATGTCCCCACCATAACTCATATGGTGTTACATCCTTATTCTTGAAAGGAACTTTATTTAACAAAAAATTGGCCGATAAAATGGCCTCCCCCCACATGTCCTGGCTCATTCCAGAACTTATCAACATGGAATTCATCATTTCTTTTAGGGTACGATTTTTCCGTTCCGCAATACCATTTGATTGGGGTGTATAGGGAGGGGTACACTCGTGTATTATGCCACTTTTGGCACATTCATCCCCAAATGGCGAAACATATTCACCTCCCCTATCACTTCTCACACGCTTTATTTTCTTATTAAGTTGGTTTTCAACTTCAGCTTTAAACAAGATAAACTTGTCAATTGCTTCATCTTTACTCTTAAGTAAATACACATAACAATACCGCGTACTGTCGTCAATAAAAGTAATAAAATACTTATTGCCACCTCTAGTGGGAATTGATTTTAAATCACACACATCAGTGTGAATCAAGTCAAGGGGCTCAGTTATTCGATTAACTGATTTAAATGATGATCTTGTTTGTTTGGCTTCAACACATGTTTTACATTTTGATTTAGAGTCTATGGCAAACGTTGGTATGTAGTCTAATTTAATTAAACGACGCATTGAATTAAAATTAACATGACCAAGACGACCATGCCAAACATTAGGAGACTCAACCAAGTAAGCAGAAGTAGTAGCATTCTTATTCATGTTCTTAGTAACAGCCATTACATTAAGTTTGAACATACCATTCTGGGCATAGCCCTTACCAACAAACACACCATGCTTACTTAAAACAAACTTGTCACTCTCAAAAAGCAAACGAAAGCCAAACTTGTTAAGCAACCATCCCGACACAAGACTTTTACGCACGTCGGGAACATAAAGCACATTGCTTAAAGTGAGCTCTTTTCCAGAAGTCCACTTCAAGATCACATCACCCTCTCCCTTGATATCTGCTGTAGCAGCATTACCCATGTACAGCTTCTCGTCTCCCACCACCTCTTTAAACGTACTAAAGAGGGTCTTGTCTGGGCAAACGTGACGAGTAGCCCCAGTGTCCACCCACCACCCTTTTGGGTTGTTAGTCACCAAATTAACCTCCTCCATCATGGCAGTGAGGTCTGAAATCATGGCCACTAAAGGCACATCATCATCAACCATAAGCGCCTTCTCACGTTTAGGTGCTTTGCATTGATCAGCTTTGTGACCAGCTTCGTTACAGTTGTAACATTTCCCTTTGAAGGAACTAACCTTCTTTTTCACACCACCTTTTCTAGGCCCAAGGTCCCGACCCTTACCTTTTGATTTTTCACCAAATTTGTGACCTTTGTTGCTCTTATTCCCTCTTGAAGACTGACCATGCTCAACAACGTTAGCTCTTGCAGTACCTTCAACTTGAGTTCCTTTTAGAGACACTCTATTATCTTCCTCAATACGCAAGCGAACCACAAGGTCTTCAATGGTCATTTCCTTTCGCTTATGCTTAAGGTAATTCTTGAAGTCCGTCCAACTTGGAGGAAGTTTCTCAACTATTGCAGCCACTTGGAATGTTTCACTAAGATTCATTCCTTCAGAAAGAATGTCACTAAGGATCACTTGCAATTCTTGGACTTGGCTAATAACAGTTTTGGAATCCACCATTTTATAATCCAAGAACCGAGCCACAACAAACTTTTTGGTACCAGCATCTTCAGTTTTGTACTTACGCTCCAAAGATTCCCAAAGTTCTTTGGCAGTCGTTATCTTGCAGTACACATTATACAATGGATCAGCAAGTCCATTCAACACATAGTTTTTGCATAGGTACTCAGAATGCTTCCAAGCATCAAGTGCGCTCACAGATTGAACGTCAGAGTTCCCTTCACCAAGTTGAGGGGGGGCCTCATGTAACACCCCAACCGATGGCGGAAACATCGGGATGTCACGTATTGATGATTGTTCAGTAGCTCATGGTAAGTAATAAGTTTCAATAAATGATTTAAATAAATTACATACAATTGTTCTAAGAATTTGTACATCAAAATAACAAATACTAGCTACGCATCTTCAAGTATTGACTCTAAACTCCAAGCAAGCTATAACCTGAAACATGTTAAGTTTGAAAATGTTTTGGGTCAACAAAAGTTGGTGAGAATTACATAGGTTTTTGATAATAAAATGAATAAAATGTTGTGCAATTCATGTGTCATGTTAATCTAGCCCATATGTGAGAACATACTAGAAATAAATCGAGTGCATAATCAACCCTGTTGACTGTTATAAAATGATACATACCATACACTTATGGTCCAATTGAATATGTTATGCGATAACAAACACCCACGTAACCTTTGTAGGAGGCACGTATCCGGGTGGGATTGTCAGTCCAATAGATCTATCAATGTATACCGTCGGCTTGTACGGAGTTAATGATTATGCTAGAATGGTGCTTACTCTAATCATGCTCAAGACATAATGCAACATAGAAAACACATAGACACATTGATGATTGAATTGCAATGATAATGTTATAACATGTTTCACCCCAAAAATGGTGAATGATAAAAGGGGCTATGTAAAACTCACCTTGGTAAAATGTTATATCTGTTGAGAAATGTGTTGACCAAAGGTATCAAGTATCACCCTAAAATGAGGTAATAAATATGTCTAAGTCTATCAAGTCTATAAATGTATAAGTTCTAGGGCTTCGAATTGGGGATAATTGCTCGTTTGATTAATATTAAAAATATTCGCCAATTGAGAGAAATTTAGTAAATAAATAACTAAAAATCTTTTTATAAATGTTAAATCTAGGATGGTCACAAGAATGTGTTTAAAGTATAAAAATAATTTTTATAAAATTATTTTCTTTAAAATAGATTATTTAATCTATTTATAACAAATTGTCCAAATCTAACTTTAATATTTAAAAAAATATTAAAATTAAATAATTTTTAGTTTAAAATTCATATTTCTGTTCTAAATGATCAGAAATAATTTGTATAAAATTTTGGTGCAAAAATAACAAAAATTGAATTTATTATGATTTAATTATGATTAAAACTAACAAAAATTGATTAAAAATATTAAATAAATGATTTTTCTGAAATAAAAATCTTTTCAGAAAAGTTTATTGTTATATAAACTTAGAATAATTTTTGTGGAAATTAATAAGATCGTTTTGATATTTTTATAGATTTTTATAAATAAAATAGAATAAACTTGATTTAATTATTATAAATATTAAATAAATAAATTTTTGAAAACTAAAAATTGGGTGTTGAACTTTTTCATCAGATTAACGTAATATAATTTTTGTAGAATTTATAAAATAGTTTTAATATTTAAAAATGAATTTATAAGTTTTAAATGAAATATATATATATATATATAATTGGTTTAAACAAAAAGGAAAAAGGGGTGTTCATGCCGGGTCTCGAACCCTGGTTCCACCCGGTTCAATGTTTGTAAGCAAGGAGGGTATCACCAACTGCTCTGGAGCTTAGTTGGTGATTTATGTTAGATTATTAAAATTAAATATGATGGTCTGCGAAGGTCATCTTCCCCAATTCATATGCAAGAAAACCCTAGATTTACAATAATCATGGATAACAAACAATAGCCCCTGATTAGTTAGGGCTATTGTTTGTTTACTGCCGATAAGTCAAGACCACAAAAAAAGATACTTACAAGCATTTCACGCGATGATTAGTTGGTCAAAAAGAAAAGTCAAACACGACAAGATTTCGTTAATTAGAACGATTTGAGAATAATAGAGTATGTGCGTGTGTTGTTCGGCATAATCAGAAGCCATACTCGTTTGCAATTTATACTAATATCTACGGTTTAACGAATTGGAAAGTTGACCAAGCTTTCAAGCTTATACGCGTAATTGGTCCTAAATCAGGTATGTATGACCGTGTTAATGTGTATAAACGCGTAATACATTGTCCATTACCTATCACAATTCAATTAAATTAGCAATTTTCCAATTATATGTACAATCTAAAAGCCATTTATGGCCTGGTCGTGCGGCTTCCATATGCAGCGAATGGAGCAGGTCTGCTTCGTATCAGGTGTTAAATATATTAAAGGATGGATTTAAAGCAAGAATAAGGCTTGGCTCAAGTGGTTGTTACGTAGGTGTGGTTTAGGCTTCTGCCCGGGTTCGAGTCCCGGCAGAGCCTTTTAATTTTTTTTTACAGCAACAATGGAGGGGAGGCAAGAGGTGGGCTGGACTGTTGTTGGGCCGAGTTTGGGCTGCGTCAGGCTTGGGCTCCGAACTAAAAATGAACAAGGTGGGCTTCAAGAATGGATATTGTTGGGTTTTAAGAGTGGTAAAAAAATGTAATATAAAAGCTGAATTTTATTTTACTATTATTATTTTATTATTATTATTATTATTATTATATATACATTTATATACATATATATACACATAGGTTGTGAGTTAGGAAAAATAAATATAGACTTGGGCACATAAAGGATAAAATAAGGGCTTCTTCGTATAGAAATTCGGTGAAAATTTTTGCGATGTTACACCTCAATCAAGAATCTCGCAAGATTCAGAGTTGTCAAGTAAAACAGCATCTTTTGCTGCCATCTCTTGAAGTTCAATCCAGAGAACTTCTCTGGTTTCTCAGCATGGTTTGCAACCGCCTGGGCTGCCTGGGTGCCAAACAATGGCCCCACAGTGGTGGATGTTGGTCCAACGGTTGTTGATGAAGCGCTAGCATTCGTAGCCATTTCTGAAACAATTAAACAATGGTCAGAAATGATCAAACCAATAAATAATCCTTTGAATTTTACAATTCGGTTTACAAAAAACCAACCTGTTTGGTTTACAGAAAACCAAGGCAAACTCACAAAGAGTTTAAAGAAACAATTTATTTTGTAATCCGAAAATTTTAAAACAAAGTATGAACGGAGTTTTAAAATCTGTTTTAAGCTTGTAGGAACACCGTTCACAAAATAAAAGAAATACAGTCGTTTATTAAATAAAATCGGATTACAATACAATAATGAAATTAACAGAATACAAACAGAAAGAAAATTACAAACTGAAAGGAAAATACGAAGGAAGGCAAAGGAAACTCGATGTGACTGAGGCACGTGTAAAACACGCTTCCCTTAAAACAGATTTCGGGCCAACCCGGTGAACCCGTCTGTTTCCCAGGGTACAACAGCCTAAGCAGATTGCACTGCCGGAGTTAGCCAAGCACCTGAAACAGTACCTGAAACAAGAGCCTGCAGGTCTGAAAAGTTAGGAAATTTTTCAGAAAGAAGGTGGTGCTTCGAGAACATGAATTGGAGAATTTCCGGTGTGTTCAAACAGAGTCTTGCACTCGGTATTTATACACGAAACCGAGCCTAGTAATACACCTCATTGATTACGAGATTAAGTTTGGCATTAATTTCGTTTGACTAGAATTCAAACGTGGTCAATGAGTATTAATACAATTAATTTCATTGACTTGACCAGTCTTGGCTTCATTGACCAGATTAATTAACTAGTCTTGGCCACAGGCTCGAGCCACTCCAGTCCAAGCTCAGTTAAAAATATAAAGGCGGCTCTCAAGCGGCTCGCGGCGATGCGAGCGTGCGAAGTGCAAAGTGCGCCATCAAAACGCCACATTACGCCCATCGGTCCCGAGCCCGAGCCCGAGCCCGTGCGCGGGCGCGTCGGGTGCTTCGCACCCTCCTGGCTGCCACTGGGTGTGTCCTATTGTATAGGAATACATTTCTCTACAGAATTCTAGATATAAACCAACACATGATTTATATTTCCACCAATGTGGGACAAGCACAAATTCCTCCAACTTTAAAGTTCCACCACACACATAAAGCTTAGATCTCTCATTCACCTAGCTTTATAATTAAATGTCATTATATTACATTTAATATAATACTTAATTATTAAAATTTCCAACAGTATCTCCATTAATTTTTATCTGTAAAACATTAAAACCAAGAATGAATAAAGTAAATTGACAATAACGCCTAACGCCTCATCCATATAGGGAGGAAGAAAAATCCGAACATGGTGAAAAAAGCAAAATCCAAAATATAGATAACTAGATGTGTATTCAAGTATGTGATTAGTTATAAAAACTTTCACGGGTTTAGATATTGGTATGACATTTCTTAAAATGTATATTTTTTATTTGAACAACAATTTATAACACCTAAATACCACTTAATCTTACACTTGTAATAATTTAAACACACAACTTAATTAGTGGGAGGGGGCGAACATCGTACCACTAAACAACTAGGTCACGTGTTCTTAAATGTATATATAATTAAATTTTGCTTGTGATATATTAATGTGAGACACTTAACTCCGTAACTTTTCTTTATGTTTCTTGAACAATAAATTATAATAATATTATCAAGCAACAAAAGATCCACATTAGCAAGATGCTAAGATACCCATGACCTCTTGGTCTAGTGGTATGGTGTTTCTCCTTACAAATGTGAGGTTGTGGGTTCAAATCTTGCAAGTGCAAGGTAAGGTGGAATTAAGGTGTTAAAAATTTGCCGTTCAAAAAAAAAAGCAAGACGCTAAGATGTGGAAAGAAATCTTAAAATCAGGTAATTTGTACGGCAACCATCCTAAATTTCATCATTGGTAGCAGTATTTGAACACACCATCAAAGTCCAAAGAGGGTTACCATGAAAGTCATAAACGGGTTGCACATATGAAAACAATGGCCTATATATGCTAGATTTTGGTTATACCAATTTCAAAACCGGACACCAAAAAGTCAAACAATGTAAGCTTATCAAACCATTCAAAGTAGCTAGCTGCAAACAAGGTTAGATGAATTCAACTAGAGTTTGATTGAAGATATCTATACTTCTATACTACTATATAGTGCATTCTAGATGGGTAACAAGGTAATTTAACTTCATTATAGAAGGACATCATTATAATTTACATCAAGTTATTAATACATTATTTAATATAAACTTCTAATTAATTAATACTTTATTTAATAAACTTATAATTGTAATTAAATAAACTAAATGCATTTTCTCTAACAATAATAAGGTAGAGATACATATACAAGGATAGACTATTCAATTGCAGAGAAATTGATTATCGCATTCAATTGCATTAAATTAGGACTCATGAATGGCCTTTGCAAAAGAAGGTATGCGATTATGTGTGATTGTCTGTAGAAGAAGAGGGGCATGGAGGGAAATGAAGGGTAATATTGTAAATTTGTTTTGATATTGTAAAGGAAGATATGGATAAAATGTCTACATTACCCTCCTAAGTGTCTTAATTGTCACAACTATCTCCATAATGCTCTTAAATTACATATGTTGTACATGTTGCTTGCTAAGTTGTACGGAAATGGAAATTACATTGTTGTACATCACTCATCCTTAATAAGATCATTATAATTATAACTTATCACTCTGCATGCTGGTTTATAACCTACACTGGAAGCAAGTTTGTCCATGAAATCGTCTGTGGTCCCCTCTTGTATCCAACGACCATGATTTCATAACCGGTAATATATTATAAGGTATTCTTAAATAGTTGGGTCTCCCAAAGTTCTTTGTTCAGTCCACCCAACAACCAATTCCCGCCACACTTCGCCCTAATAAATAAGCTTCGTCATAGTCACACAACCTTGCCTCTGTGAACAAGACCTGCCGCCACTTCTGTCACACCCTCAAAATCCACTTGCGGAGTTTTACCGCGAGGCGCATGACATACCAGGATCCAAACCAACGATCACAATAAACAAGTCTAAATGTAATCAATGCAATACCAAAACATAGTTTTAAAATCCCGTTTACAGCGGAAGCTTAGCCAAAATAAAGTTCAACATAAATAACCAAAGTTCAATGTTTATGAAATCATGCAACTCTATCTAGACGCCGTGCAGACGCGTACGCCCTAGTTCCATGTGCTACCTTAGCGACCTGAGAAAACATGTAAAAGTTTACGTCAGCACAAAAATGCTGGTGAGTTTACAGGTTTGCAGTTCAAGTACCAAGTTCACCTGTCCATACTATAACAAATAGAAAACCAGTATACGCTAGCTAGGCGTACGTTTTGTTACTACCACGATTGGAAAACCATTACTAACTCGAATACCAGTTGTTGTGCCCGAATAGTTCCAAATGTTCCTGTTGTTCCTGTTTGAGACAATATGCACTCGCCCGGCCCTCCAAGCCGACGAGCGGGGTTGGTCACTCCCAATAGCGCTATTCACATTTCCCCGTTGTGCAAACCCGCACATTCATGGTTCCCCCCGGGACTTCCAAAGATCGTGTAGTACACAATAGAAACCCATAGTATGACAGTAGTTACCAAATAATCGTTTTAACACATGTTTTCTCCCCCGAAATATGAAACCAGTTTAAAAGAGGGGCCGTAAACTCACCTTAAGTTGCTTTACTCCTAATCCCGAGTAAACTCAGCTGCTATGTTAGTCCCGTACAGTGGCGACCTAACATACGACAGTTACAAGTACTTAGACTAATAACCCGCAGGTTAATTAGTCCCTAGATGTCCAGACCATAACCAAGTTTGTTTGAAAACACCGTGACTGTTTAACCGACCCAAAGTACAAGACTCGACATCCCATTGGTGACCCGAGACTCCCCGTGTTATGTTTACGCTCCAAAACATACAATAACGTAAGTATACTTAACATACGTTAACACACAACAAGTTATAGCACATAGTTCACGTATCACCGAAATACATCCAAATATATGTTACCAAGTTATTAGACATGTTACGGGGTTCCTAGCATGTTACTACATGTTAAATCGGGTCTCGGAATGCTAATTTACACTTACAGCAGCAGTACACGCGATTAGGAAAAGTCAACTAGTGAGTAGGAAAGTCAACTAGTGAATAGAAGCCCTATTCGCCCCTACTATAGGCGAGTAGGGGCTACTCCCCTTTACTTCATGCGAATAGGGGCTATTCCCCTGAACTTACTAGTGATTAGGGCTACTCGCATGAACTTACTAGTGATTAGGGCTACTCGCATGAACTTACTAGTGAATAGGCTTCTACTCGCCTATATATAGGCGATTAGCCTTGTACTCGCATGAGTTATAGGCGATTAGCATTGCTACTCGCCTGTAACCATGCTGTTCCAGTTTTTCGCGCGTTAAACGTTCCAAATCAGATCCAGAACGTGTGTAACTACCCAATATCATCCCAAACACTATCCTAAACATGTTTAACCCAAAACCCTTCGTTCAACCTCGTATAATCAGTCCTGCATGCAACCCAAAACAATCCAAACACTATTCATATAGCATGCAACATCAATTAACGCATGTAATCATAACCCTATTATCCGATTACTGAGTTTTTTATCATCATACTCATAATATTAATTCTGACCCAGCATGACAATACATCAAAACATCATCAAGATCCATAAAAATCCTATCTTTCTAATCATACATACCCATAACGCATGTTAATTAGTTATAATCCGTTTAACAACCCTTATTGACGATTTTCAGAAAGCTTTTTCGTTTATGAACAGGTCTGGACCATTAGGGATTTATTAAAAACATTTACAAAGTGTTATGGATGAGAATCAAACCTTGGAATTGTAAAAGATTGATGGTTAGACCTTGAAACCTTGTGTTTTTGATCAAAATCGCCTTCCAGAGGTTGTTTAAGTGTTTGGGGCGGTTATGGGACGACTAGGGTTGATATTAGGGAGTTTAGGAGGTTAAGTGTTGTATTTATAGGCGTTCCTAGTCGTTCCAGCACGTTACATGCGATTGTGCAGCAGTTCAGGCGATTAGGGCTTGTAATCGCCTGAAGGTTCTAGTGAATAGGGCCTAATCGCCCTTAGGTATACACGAGTAGGGCTACTCGCCCTTAAGGGGCTCCCTACTCGCCTCCCCTATAGGGGAGTAGGCCTCCTACTCGCCTATAGGGTTTGGTCTTGTGTGTTTTGCGCGTTAAACCCCGTTTTAACATATGTTAATGCATATTCATGTACCGACAAATCATATAATGATTGTAAACACATAACACAAGTAAATACACATTTTTACACTCGTTCACCAATTCCCGGGACTCGAGACTCGTACGTTCCGTATGCCCTGACGATCCTACAAATCGTCACCGTTTGTACACTTGGTTAAGGACCGACATCTAATGAACCTCTAGACCAACATCCAATGATCTTCTAGACTAACTAATAGTTCCCGAACCATAACCCGACTTAACTAACCCAGTTAAGTACGATATACGCGTGACTCGCTAAGGTAGACTTTCATCTAGACAACATTGTTAACCCGAATTTGCCAGGTGTCACATCATCCCCACGTTAAAAGAATTTTCGTCCCGAAAATTTGTACAAGTACAGAAAGAACAAAAGAAGTAACGAAGGAAACAAGCAAAAGGTAGAAACCAAAAGAGAGAGATTTACCCGAGTTGTCACATCATCCCCACGTTAAAAGGAATCTCGACCCGAGATTCATTCAGCTGCCGAAGAGACATGCCTCGACTCGAACGCTTCCTTAGGAAAGAGATGAGGATACTTTGACTTCATCTGATCCTCCCGTTCCCACGTATATTCCGGTCCCCGGTTCGAGTCCCACCGAACCTTAACGATACGAATCTTGCTGTGACGTAAGCTACGAATCTTGTAGTCGAGGATCTCCACAGGTTCTTCCACAATCCGAAGACGATCGTCAACCTTGATCTCTTCTAGTGGAACGATGAGAGACTCGTCAGTCAGGCACTTCTTCAAGTTTGACACGTGAAAGACGTTATGTACGTTACCGAGCTCCGTCGGTAGATCAAGTCGATATGCCACCGGCCCAATCCGTTCCAGGATCGTAAATGGGCCGACATATCGTGGATTGAGTTTGCCACGCTTCCCAAAGCGTATGACGCCCTTCCACGGTGAGACTTTCAGAAGCACCTTGTCGTTAACTTGGAATTCCAGTGGTTTGCGACGCTGATCAGCATAACTCTTTTGCCGGTCCCGTGCCGCCGCCAACCGATTTCGAATCTGTACGATCTTTTCCGAAGTTTCGTACACTAGTTCAGGCCCAGTGAGTTGACTCTCACCCACTTCAGCCCAACAAAGAGGAGAGCGGCATTTCCGTCCGTACAGTGCTTCGAACGGAGCAGCCTTGATGCTCGTGTGATAACTGTTGTTGTACGAGAATTCTACCAACGGTAGATGAGCTTCCCAACCCTTGCCAAAATCGATCACACATGCCCGCAGCATGTCTTCTAAAGTTTGAATAGTACGCTCACTCTGACCGTCAGTCTGTGGATGGTAAGCCGTACTCATGTCTAGTTGGGTACCCAAAGCCTTGTGCAAAGACTTCCAGAAGTGAGAAGTAAAATGGGAGTCACGATCCGAGATGATAGAAACAGGTACCCCGTGCTTAGAAACAACCTCCTTCAAGTAAAGACGAGCCAAACGATCCATAGTGTCGGTCTCCTTAATAGCAAGAAAATGGGCTGATTTCGTTAACCGATCGACAATCACCCATATCTTGTCGTTCCCGCTTGGTGACTTAGGAAGTTGCGTGACAAAATCCATAGTAATCCGTTCCCATTTCCATTCCGGAATTTCAGGTTGTTGCAGGAGACCCGACGGTTTCTGGTATTCTACCTTAACCTTAGCACAGGTCAAGCATTTGCTCACGTATGAGGCTATGTCCGACCTCATGTTTGGCCACCAGTAAAGCACCTTTAGGTCTTGGTACATCTTATCCGAACCAGGATGAATAGAATACCGGGACTTATGAGCCTCATCAAGAACAAGCTCCCGTAGTCCCCCGAATAAAGGAACCCATATGCGTTCTGCGAAATAGTGCAGGCCATCAGGCCTTCGCTCTAGGTGCTTGTCGGCACCATGCATAGTTTCAGCTTTAAGGTTTTCCTCCTTCAAAGCTTCCAATTGGGCAGAACGGAGTTGATCAGGTAACGATGAATGAATAGTGAGCTGCAATGCCCGAACGCGACGAGGTTTAGAAGATTCCTTCCTGCTCAAGGCGTCTGCTACAACATTCGCCTTGCCAGGATGGTACTTAATAGCACAATCATAATCGTTCAAAAGTTCAATCCAGCGACGCTGCCGTATGTTCAAGTGTTGTTGGTCGAAAATGTGTTGGAGACTCTTGTGATCGGTGTAGATGGTGCATTTGGTACCGTACAAGTAATGTCTCCAAATTTTCAACGCGAATACCACGGCACCCAACTCCAAGTCATGAGTTGTGTAGTTCTTCTCGTGCACTTTGAGTTGACGAGAAGCATACGCAATCACTTTCTCGCGTTGCATCAACACGCAACCGAGTCCATGAATGGAAGCATCACAGTAAACGACAAAATCATCAGGACCCTCAGGTAAAGACAGAATAGGAGCAGAACACAGTTTAGACTTCAGTTCCTCAAACGCGGACTCTTGTGATTCACCCCAGTCGAACTTCCTATCCTTCTGAGTGAGAGTGGTGAGGGGTTGAGCAATCTTCGAGAACCCCTGAATGAAACGACGATAATAGCCCGCAAGGCCTAGGAATTGCCGCACCTCAGTTGGCGTCTTTGGTGCTCCCCAGTCCTTGATCGCTTCGATTTTTGCTGGATCGACATGAATCCCTAGTTCATTAACCACATGTCCTAGGAATTGGACTTCGCGTAACCAAAAGTCACACTTTGAGAACTTGGCGTAAAGTTGTTCCCGTCGCAAGAGTTCCAAAACTAACCGCAGATGTTCCCCGTGTTCGGTCTCGTTCTTGGAGTAGATCAGAATGTCATCGATAAACACAATGACAAACTTGTCCAGATACGGTTTACAGACGCGGTTCATCAAGTCCATGAAAACCGCCGGTGCGTTCGTGAGACCGAAAGGCATGACCAAGAATTCGAAATGGCCATAACGTGTTCGAAAAGCAGTCTTTGCAACGTCAGCCTCCCTGACGCGCAGCTGGTGATAACCGGACCTCAAATCGATCTTGGAATAATAACTAGAACCCTGAAGCTGGTCGAATAGATCATCGATACGTGGAAGAGGATAACGGTTCTTAACGGTCAACTTGTTCAGTTCTCTGTAGTCTACACACAATCGGAAACTCCCATCCTTCTTCTTGACAAATAAAATCGGGGCTCCCCAAGGGGAAGAACTTGGCCGGATGAAACCCTTGTCTAAGAGCTCCTGTAACTGACTAGACAATTCCTGCATCTCGGGAGGTGCAAGACGGTAGGGGGCCCGAGCAATAGGAGCAGCCCCCGGTACAAGATCAATACCGAACTCGACTTGACGATGAGGAGGAAGGCCAGATAAATCATCGGGAAAAACATCAGAAAACTCGCGTACCACCGGAATGTCGTCAATCTTCTTCTCCTCACTAGTGGAAACAGATAAGAGCGCCAAAACGGCTGGATAACCCTTCCGAAGACACTTAAGGGCTTTCATGCTAGAGATGATGTTTAGCGAAACACCACCCTTGATACCGTATACAGAAAGAAATTCTCCATCAGGGAGAGGAATCCGAATAACCTTATCGTAACAGACGATCTCCGCGCGATACAACGATAACCAATCCATTCCTACCACAACGTCAAAACTACCCAAAGGTACCGGCATAAGGTCGATGGGAAACGATAAACCCGACAACTCTAACTGACACTCCCGAAGAACACTAGTAGCTTCAATCGTTTTACCGTCAGCTAACTCAATAATATACTTGGTCTCTAATGGTACAGATACTACGTCTAGCAGTCGACTAATACCCATGGATACAAAACTCTTGTCGGCACCAGAATCAAATAACACGCTAACAGAATGATTATTGAGAAGAAACGTACCGGTGACTGTATCAGGGTCCTGCCTAGCCTCAGCAGCTCCAATGACGAAGGCACGTGCATTTCTGCCGCCGCCCCCGTTGTTACCATTCCCGTTGTTTCCACCCTGTTTCAGTTTTGGGCAATCCTTCTTGTAATGCCCAGTGTCACCACAGTTGTAGCATCCTTGTTTCCCTGTAGTACCCTGAGTAGTCGTAGCTGAACTGTTGGTCGGAGCCTGAGTCGATGGAAGTGTAACCCGACAGTCTTTAGCATAGTGGCCTGTTCGCTGGCAGCGGTGACAACGGTTACTGTCGCAGTTCCCTTGGTGATGGCGTCCACACTTGTTGCATTTGGGCAGTTTTCCTGCATAACCACCCTGCTTATTACCCGAAGACGATGAACCCCCATTATCAAACTTTTTACCCTGCTGTGCAGACCCAGACCCTTTCCCGTCGTTTTCCCACTTGCGCTTATTGTTCTCTGGAGTCTTAGCAGTCGAACCTTTCGCCGGCAAAATCCCCTCATTCACCTTTAAATTAGTCATCCTATGTGCAGATCGAACTACCTCCGCATAAGTAGGATGATTCCCAGCAGCCACTAACCCTGCAATTTCCGGCACCAACCCTGAGACATAATGTTCAATCTTACGATACTCTGGCACGTGCAGATCGGGACAGAGCACTGCCAACTCATTCCTCCTAACCGTATACTTCTCGATTTCCGACCCAGTCATCTTGAGGTTCCACACCTCATGTTCTAGCTTCTGTACCTCTTCTCTCGGGCAATACTCCCGCTTCAGCAACTGCACAAAGTTCTCCCATGGCATAGCATATGCCTCCCCAATACCCATGTTCTGGGTAATACCATTCCACCAAGTCAATGCCACGTCCTGAAATAACGCAGCCGAATACTTCACCCGATCTTCTGGGAGACAGTTACACATCAGGAATACCGACTCCACTTTCTCCAACCACCTAAGCAAACTGACCGCACCCTCGGTGCCAGAGAATTCCTGGGGCTTGCAGTCCCGGAACATCTTATAGGTGCACATGGGTGGGGGTGGGTCAACCGGACCACCTGAAATGAAACGTATGAGAAACCACGAAATAACGTACACAAGGTTCACCAATAAGGCAAAGAAAAGGGATAAAACAACTTACCACCACCGTTGTGCCCTAACTGAAAGGCAGCCTGGAGCAAGTTGTTCAGATCAGCCTGTGACAGGTTAATACCTCCACCACGACCACCAGCACCACCACGACCACCACCGCGTCCACCATTGCGACCACCTCCTCGTCCTCCACGCACTCCAGACATGATTCTGGCAGAAAGAACGAGAAAATTTAGTTTCGCAGTTAAAGATAACCACTAATGTTCACAAGATTAAAGCCAGATCCAATCCAGGACTATCCCCTCAAACCCAGAGCTCACGAGTGCTTCCATGCATTTCGTTTTATGACTTTGTGTGCACCCAAAATGATAAAACGCTCTACATGGTCCCCCAAGTGTTCTCCTAGTTCAAAGATCAAATCACCGAACATAGACTCTCAGCTACACACCGTAATACTACGGTAGTTCATGACAAGTGTTTCTATTGGAATACGAAAGGGAGATGTCCGAGCCTTGGACAAATCTCAAGAGTACACGAGTTACCCCAATAGACCACACTGCCTAGGAAACAAGTAACCCAACCTAAGATAGAACGGATGATGTAACGTAGAAAGACCAACGATTTAGAGACACCCCGACAAGACCATACGTAACCCACTATAACGTTTGGTACCATGTGATCGTCTAGTGTGTGCGACTCGGCTATAGACTAGACTCTACATGCAGTCCTAGTTCACTATAACCATTGGCTCTGATACCAATCTGTCACACCCTCAAAATCCACTTGCGGAGTTTTACCGCGAGGCGCATGACATACCAGGATCCAAACCAACGATCACAATAAACAAGTCTAAATGTAATCAATGCAATACCAAAACATAGTTTTAAAATCCCGTTTACAGCGGAAGCTTAGCCAAAATAAAGTTCAACATAAATAACCAAAGTTCAATGTTTATGAAATCATGCAACTCTATCTAGACGCCGTGCAGACGCGTACGCCCTAGTTCCATGTGCTACCTTAGCGACCTGAGAAAACATGTAAAAGTTTACGTCAGCACAAAAATGCTGGTGAGTTTACAGGTTTGCAGTTCAAGTACCAAGTTCACCTGTCCATACTATAACAAATAGAAAACCAGTATACGCTAGCTAGGCGTACGTTTTGTTACTACCACGATTGGAAAACCATTACTAACTCGAATACCAGTTGTTGTGCCCGAATAGTTCCAAATGTTCCTGTTGTTCCTGTTTGAGACAATATGCACTCGCCCGGCCCTCCAAGCCGACGAGCGGGGTTGGTCACTCCCAATAGCGCTATTCACATTTCCCCGTTGTGCAAACCCGCACATTCATGGTTCCCCCCGGGACTTCCAAAGATCGTGTAGTACACAATAGAAACCCATAGTATGACAGTAGTTACCAAATAATCGTTTTAACACATGTTTTCTCCCCCGAAATATGAAACCAGTTTAAAAGAGGGGCCGTAAACTCACCTTAAGTTGCTTTACTCCTAATCCCGAGTAAACTCAGCTGCTATGTTAGTCCCGTACAGTGGCGACCTAACATACGACAGTTACAAGTACTTAGACTAATAACCCGCAGGTTAATTAGTCCCTAGATGTCCAGACCATAACCAAGTTTGTTTGAAAACACCGTGACTGTTTAACCGACCCAAAGTACAAGACTCGACATCCCATTGGTGACCCGAGACTCCCCGTGTTATGTTTACGCTCCAAAACATACAATAACGTAAGTATACTTAACATACGTTAACACACAACAAGTTATAGCACATAGTTCACGTATCACCGAAATACATCCAAATATATGTTACCAAGTTATTAGACATGTTACGGGGTTCCTAGCATGTTACTACATGTTAAATCGGGTCTCGGAATGCTAATTTACACTTACAGCAGCAGTACACGCGATTAGGAAAAGTCAACTAGTGAGTAGGAAAGTCAACTAGTGAATAGAAGCCCTATTCGCCCCTACTATAGGCGAGTAGGGGCTACTCCCCTTTACTTCATGCGAATAGGGGCTATTCCCCTGAACTTACTAGTGATTAGGGCTACTCGCATGAACTTACTAGTGATTAGGGCTACTCGCATGAACTTACTAGTGAATAGGCTTCTACTCGCCTATATATAGGCGATTAGCCTTGTACTCGCATGAGTTATAGGCGATTAGCATTGCTACTCGCCTGTAACCATGCTGTTCCAGTTTTTCGCGCGTTAAACGTTCCAAATCAGATCCAGAACGTGTGTAACTACCCAATATCATCCCAAACACTATCCTAAACATGTTTAACCCAAAACCCTTCGTTCAACCTCGTATAATCAGTCCTGCATGCAACCCAAAACAATCCAAACACTATTCATATAGCATGCAACATCAATTAACGCATGTAATCATAACCCTATTATCCGATTACTGAGTTTTTTATCATCATACTCATAATATTAATTCTGACCCAGCATGACAATACATCAAAACATCATCAAGATCCATAAAAATCCTATCTTTCTAATCATACATACCCATAACGCATGTTAATTAGTTATAATCCGTTTAACAACCCTTATTGACGATTTTCAGAAAGCTTTTTCGTTTATGAACAGGTCTGGACCATTAGGGATTTATTAAAAACATTTACAAAGTGTTATGGATGAGAATCAAACCTTGGAATTGTAAAAGATTGATGGTTAGACCTTGAAACCTTGTGTTTTTGATCAAAATCGCCTTCCAGAGGTTGTTTAAGTGTTTGGGGCGGTTATGGGACGACTAGGGTTGATATTAGGGAGTTTAGGAGGTTAAGTGTTGTATTTATAGGCGTTCCTAGTCGTTCCAGCACGTTACATGCGATTGTGCAGCAGTTCAGGCGATTAGGGCTTGTAATCGCCTGAAGGTTCTAGTGAATAGGGCCTAATCGCCCTTAGGTATACACGAGTAGGGCTACTCGCCCTTAAGGGGCTCCCTACTCGCCTCCCCTATAGGGGAGTAGGCCTCCTACTCGCCTATAGGGTTTGGTCTTGTGTGTTTTGCGCGTTAAACCCCGTTTTAACATATGTTAATGCATATTCATGTACCGACAAATCATATAATGATTGTAAACACATAACACAAGTAAATACACATTTTTACACTCGTTCACCAATTCCCGGGACTCGAGACTCGTACGTTCCGTATGCCCTGACGATCCTACAAATCGTCACCGTTTGTACACTTGGTTAAGGACCGACATCTAATGAACCTCTAGACCAACATCCAATGATCTTCTAGACTAACTAATAGTTCCCGAACCATAACCCGACTTAACTAACCCAGTTAAGTACGATATACGCGTGACTCGCTAAGGTAGACTTTCATCTAGACAACATTGTTAACCCGAATTTGCCAGGTGTCACATCATCCCCACGTTAAAAGAATTTTCGTCCCGAAAATTTGTACAAGTACAGAAAGAACAAAAGAAGTAACGAAGGAAACAAGCAAAAGGTAGAAACCAAAAGAGAGAGATTTACCCGAGTTGTCACAACTTCTCCATTCAATATTTGTTGTTTAGTGTGTGTATGGCGTGAGTAATCTTGACGTGGGTATGGTTATGTCATGTTTCGTTTACTTTTAGCCCATCCCGGTTTCTAGCATGTACCGATTTCGCAAAAGATGAAAACTGGCTCTACTCTTTGTTAAAGAAAATGAACAGGTTTTGAACCCAAAACGCAACCACCAAACACAGCAACGCGCGGGTTCGTGCTAGTATTATATGTAAGAACAAGTTTGACTAGATCGTTACATAAAATTTATTTGATGTAATATAACATATGAATAAGCAACATGTTTATATTTGTAATCGAATTATCAACACTGAATTTGCATTCTAAACAGTAAACACAATGTAGTCGTATGTTAGATTTTATGTGCGTCAATGCATTGTTCGCCCTACTTGATTATAATATTAGGCCTTGGGGTATAACTTAATACCAAGGGGGCTAACGGTGCAGCATTTTAACCTTCATTGTGCACCACTCCCTTCCTGTATTAAGGGGTGTGAAAGCGGCTCTAAGTTAATATGTTAACAAGAATTAAATGAGAGAAAATAAAGGGAATGAGGTAGAGTTAAGGGGCGTTACCATTTCCATGAGGTGATGTAGAGTGAAAAGGGAAAAAGTGAAGGATGTGATATGCATGTATGCGAAGTTAAAAATAGTTAGAGTATACCAGATGGCCTTAGTATACTACTTTTTACATAATTATTATATATATAACGTTTATTCATTTTTACCTATCATAAGAATTATAAAGTAATTCATGCAATTATTATTGCATTTTCTTAAATATTATTATTGCATATCTATATATATATATATATATATATATATATATATATATATATATATATATATATAATAAACCAAAGCATTTTTAATGACATGGCATTCAAGGAGGCATCCCCCCCCCCCCCCTTGAGTTTGCCATGTGTCATCGTAGGTGGCAAGTGGTATACCCCGGGAGTGTCCCGGGTTGAGAAATCTAAGTAAAGTGAATAAGATTAGAAGTATCTAAACTATAAAAATGGCATCTGCCAATATATGATTAATGAATATTATTATTATTATTATTATTATTTTAAACAAATCTCTGTCATAAGTTATCATGTTTTAATATAAAAAAAAGGGTAATTGGGTCAGGTATCACCTAATCCCAGGCCCGACCCAAATCCACAATTTTTTTTAAACTAATTCCAAACATGAAATAATACCTGTCGGGTTACAAAAAATAGTTGTTTTTTTTCTCCGTTTTTTATATAGCACTATGGTACTCATTGGAAAGATAATAAAACGCTCGTTAATTTGGTGTAATTTTTTTCTTTAAAAAATCTCGTATATAAAAGATACTAACATTTAAAAGTTATGAGAAGAAACATGAGAGAGAAAATAATAAAGTTTTAATATTTACATTTAGTAGATTAGGTATTTAATAGATTATGTTAAATCATATTTAAACCATATTTATTCATTTTCTTTAATTGGTCTAGAGTTGCCACATCACATCATATGTGACATCTCTCAAAAGAGAGATTGTATAATATTATGACATGTCATTAAAAATATTTTGGTTTATTATATATACTAGTTTATACCCCGGGAGCGTCCCGGGTTGAGATATCTAAGTAAAGTGAATAAGATTAGAAGTATCTAAACTATAAAAATGGCATCTGCCAATATATGATTAATGATTATTATTATTATTATTATTATAAACAAATATCTGCCATAAGTTATCATATTCTAATATAAAAAAGGGTAATTGGGTCGGGTATCACCTAATCCCAGGCCCGACCCAAACCCAAATTTTTTTTAAACTAATTCCAAACCTGACACAATACCTGTCGGGTTACAAAAAATAGTCGTTTTTTTTCTCCGTTTTTTATATAGCACTATGGTACTCGTTGGAAAGATAATAAAACGCTCGTTAATTTGGTGTAATTTTTTTCTTTAAAAAATCTCGTATATAAAAGATGTTAACATTTAAAAGTTATGAGAGGAAACATGAGAGAGAAAATAATAAAGTTTTAATATTTACATTTAGTAGATTAGGTATTTAATAGATTATGTTAAATCATATTTAAACCATATTTATTTCTTTTTTTTAATTGGTCTAGAGTTACCACATCACATCCTATGTGGCATCTCTCAAAACAGAGATTGCATAATATTATGACATGTCATTAAAATGGCTTTGTTTTATTATATGTATGTATAGATAGATAGATAGATAGATAGATAGATAGATAGATAGATGTTAATCTCTATCTATTTGTGACCTAAGATGGGTTAGTTTAATGTGCAGTCTTTGGGATTATACAAATGTTGTAATGAACTTTTTGTTTGGGGTGCGCACGATCGAAAGAAGTTTGTTGAAGGTGATGAAAGAGGATTTTAGGTCAAAGGAGGATTATGTGGCTCTTAGGTCAAAGGAGGATTAAGTGAGTTTATTGGATGTTGAGCTTAGGAATGTGTTAGGGGATAGAAGGGACAACAGTTGCGAAAGGCATTATAGCCCAACGGCATCTTGGTGGTGGGATAAGACTTAGAGACTATAAGGTCCTGGGTTCGAATCTCACAAGGTGGTTTTCTCATAATTATGAGTTTCCTCCTGAATTGGTGACTTGGTGGTGGAATATGATACTCCAGTGATCCGTGAGTGATTCCAATTAGCCGTTCAAAAAAACAGAAGGAACAACAGTTAAAGACCTTGCAGATTTTTGGGGCTTATAAAACTCAAACAGGTAATTGCTATGTTTTTTTTTCTACCATATTATGAAATAGCTCAAATCTTATTGTATTCGGTTAAAGACCTTTGACTGAATGTATTGGTGCTAAACAATCTCTGTCCCCTTGAAGTGCTTGGGATCTTAATATTCCGTTTTAGGTGTTGATGTTGTAAGGTGAAATGGATCTTTTGGTATTTTCTTTTTAAAAAAAGTATCTAATGTAAGTTGATACATTGATGTCATTTTAATAGGTTAGATACTTCTAATTTTATTCACTTTACTTAAATTTCTCAATCCGGGACGCTCCCAGGGTATAATCTAGTTCTTAAATATTGTAAAACTAGATTATATCCCGGGAGCGTCCCGGGTTGAGAAATTTAATATGATACATCAATTTTACATATGAAATAGACTGATGTATAACTCTAATATTAATATCTAACCTAAAACAAATTAACAATGTACAACTCAAATGTTAACACTTAACCTAAAAGAATGTAGAACTCTAATGTAACTCTAATATTAACACCTATCCTAAAGACTAAATAAATGTACAACTCTAACAACAATGATACTCGCAACTATCGCTCCTCAACCTCAAACCCACCATCCCCCAATCACCCATCCTCCTGGTCAAACAAACCCACAGCCCCGAGTCCGAACAACCGCACCACTCGAAATAGTACCTTTTGCGACTACTGCAACATTCCCGGCCATGAAATAATGGCCTGTCGCAAACTTAGTCGATTCCAACGTGACCATCAGGTCTCTACTCAAGGGCCCCCATCTGCAAATCCAATTGTGAATTATACATCTCCTCATGTTGCGGCTTCAAACCTTCCATGGATGTGGGACACCGGTGCATCCGATCACACTTCCATTAATCCAAACTCGGTGCACGTTCTTTCCGAATACGGTGGCCCGGATTAGATTTTTTAGGGGACAGTAAATCACTTCCTATCACACATACTGGTCACACAACTCTTCACACAAACTAACGACCACTATTCTTAAATAATGTCTTAATTGCTACTAATCTTCGCAATAATATTATTTCCATTGCAAAACTTAGTTGTACTAACAAAGTTTCTGTTGAATTTTTTCCATATCATTTCTTGGTTAAGGATCTACGCACTGGGGCGCATCTCATCCGGCGTGTGAACGTCAATGACGTTTACTACAGACGAATCACACTCTCTCCTCAAATCAATGCAACAACAACATGATCTCTACTCGCGCGACATCATATCTTTGGACATCCTTCGTTTCAAGTATTCAAGTCCTTAATTTCTAAATTAGGACTTAATGGTAATAAAGTGTCACCCGAGTCCTTTCATTGTAAATCATGTTCATTAAACAAAAGTCACAAAATTCCTTTTGGGAAAAACTCATTTGTTGCAAATAAACCATTACAACTCGTTTACTCAGATGTATGGGGACTAGTCCAAACATCCATTGACGGCTTCAAATACTATGTCATATTTGTCGATTATTTTTTCTAAATACACTTGGTCATGTCCAATAAAAAGAAAATCTAACGCCCCCACCCTTTTTCCACAATTCAAATCACTAGTGAAAAAAATAATAATTCAAACACCTATTATCTCTCTATTTACCGACAATTGCGGTGAATACATTGGTCTTAAGCCATTTCTCACCACCTATGGAATTTCTCACTACACCACACCCCCTCATACACCCGAGCAAAACGAAGTAGCCGAAAGACGCCACCGACATGTTGTTGAAACGGGCCTTGCCCTACTCCATTATGCCCGCCTACCATCACATTTTTTGTCACATGTCTTCCAAATCGCTACTTATCTAATAAATCGTCTGTCCACGACCATCTTGAATAATAAATCACCTTTTGACATGTTCAGTGTTGCTCCCACCTACTCCAAACTCAAACCATTTGGATGTCTTTGTTACCCTTGGCTACTCCCATACACCACCTCCAAATTACAATCACGTTCCGCCTCATGCATTTTTTTGTTATTCTTCTTCCAAATCCGCTTACAAATGCTTTGATCTGGCTACCAACAAATTATATCACTTACGACATGTTGAGTTTTTCCACATCTTTTCCCTCTTCGTGACACAATCTCCACACCCACTCTCATTTCCTTTGAATCCTTCCTAAACCTTAAAACTTCATCATATACTATTTCACCCACTTCACCCAATCCTACATCAACTATTGTCCACCACCCAACCTCACCTTCGCCCACTCACCACCCATACTCTTACACAAGCCTACAACCATCACCTTACCTTCACCCGAAAACCATCCCACGTCCGTAACCCAACATTCATTAGAAACATATAACCAAGATGACAAAAAAGGGGGAAATCATAGTCACTATAGCCATCAGTTCAAAATTCTTATGGGTTACATATTTCTAATCTATATATATATATTGCAAAGGGATTAATCCTACATGTCATACTCTTATGCAATCTCTCATTTGAGAGATGCCACATAGGATGTGATGTGGCAACTCTAAACCAATTAAAAAAAAAGAAATAAATATGATTTAACCTAATCTATTATAATCTTTAACCTAATCTATTAAATACCTAATCTACTAAATCTAAATATTAAACCTTTACTAGTTTTTATCCCGGGAGCGTCCCGGGATGAAATATCTAATATGACATAAAAAATATCTAATATGACAACATAATTAATGACTTGCCAATATATGATTAATAAATATTATTATTATTATTATTATTATTATTATTATTATTATTATTATTATTATTATTATTATTATTATTATTATTTATTTTAAACAAATCTCTGCCATAAGTTATCATATTCAAATATATAAAAAAACGAATCTCTGCGCCGGAGTATAAATCTAGCGCCTTTACAAAATATTATATAATGTCAAATGAATTCGGAAGTTTGTAATCGATCATTCTAAAAAGAACAAACATGAAATAAGAAAAAAAAATATCGAACGCATTACTCTAAGGGTTATGTGATGCGTTAAAAATTTCATGGGTATATGACCGGGTATATAGTTCGGGTATTTGGGTACGTGGTTTCGGGTAATTGGGTCGGGTATCACCTAATCCCAGGCCCGACCCAAACCCACAATTTTTTTAAACTAATCCCAAACCTGACACAATACATGTCGGGTTACAAAAAATAGTCGTTTTTTTCTCCGTTTTTTATATAGCACTATGGTACTCATTGGAAAGATAATAAAACGCTCGTTAATTTGGTGTAATTTTTTTCCTTAAAAAATCTCGTATATAAAAGATATTAACGTTTAAAAGTTATGGGAGGAAACATGAGAGAGAAAATAATAAATGTTTAATATTTACATTTAGTAGATAAGGTATTTAAGACTACGGGGTGTGGAGAGGGGTGGTGTGCACTATGATGATGGGTCTCCTCATTGGTCAGAATTATTAAATATAATAAAAAAATCAATTAAAAAAACAAATAATGGCACGGCATAGAAGGCATTTCATTGCCGCCATTGCCGTTGCCCACCCTAGGGGGGCGGTGTAGCCAGGGGCATCAACACATTGCCCAGCCTCCACATAGGTATGCCGTGCCCCATACCCATTAGTCTAATAGATTAGGTTAAACCATATCTATTCCTTTTTTTAATTGGTCTAGAGTTGCCACATCACACCCTATGTGGCATCTCTCAAAGGAGAGATTTCATAATATTATGACATGTGGGATTATTAGCTTTGCAATATATATATATATATATATATATATAAAAGTCAAAAGTACCCGATAGCGTCCCGGGTTGAGAAATCTAAGTAAAGTGAATATTATTATTATTATTATTATTGTTATTATTATTATTATTTTAAACAAATCTCTGCCATAAGTTATCATATTTTAATATAAAAAAGGGTAATTGGGTCGGGTATCACCTAATCCCAGGCCCGACCCAAACCCACAATTTTTTTTAAACTAATTCCAAACCTGACACAATACTTGTCGGGTTACAAAAAATAGTCGTGTTTTTTTCTCCGTTTTTTATATAGCACTATGGTACTCGTTGGAAAGATAATAAAACACTCGTTAATTTGGTGTAATTTTTTTTCTTTAAAACATCTCGTATATAAAAGATATTAACGTTTAAAAGTTATGAGAGGAAACATGAGAGACAAAATAATAAAGTTTTAATATTTATATTTAGTAGATTAGATATTTAATATATTATGTTAAATCATATTTAAATTATATTTATTCCTTTTTTTTAATTGGTCTAGAGTTGCCACATCACATCTTATGTGGCATCTCTCAAAAGAGAGATTGCATAATATTATGACATGTTATTAAAAATGCTTTGGTTTATTATATATATAGATATAGATATAGATATAGATTATTTTATCTCTCGTGTTTCCTCCCGTAATTTTTAAACGTTAATATCTTTTATATGCGAGATTTTTTTAAAGAAAAAAATTACACCAAATTAACGAGCGTTTTATTATCTTTCCAACGAGTACCATAGTGCTATATAAAAATCGGAGAAAAAAATGACTATTTTTTGTAACCCGACAGATATTGTGTTGGGTTTGGGATTAGTTTAAAAAAATATTGTGGGTTTGGGTCGGGTCTTGGATTAGGTGATACCCGATCCGATTACTCGAAACAACATACCCAAACACCCGAACTACGTACCCGATCATATACCCATGATTTTTTTAACGCATCACATAACCCTTAGACTAATGTGTTCGATATTTCAATAATTAACTTTTTTTTTCTTATTTCATGTTAGTTCTTTTTAGAATGATCGATTACAAACTTCCGAATTCATTTGTAATGGCACTATATTTATACCCGGCGCAGAGATTCGTTTTTTTTTTATATATATTTGAATATGATAACTTATGGCAGAGATTTGTTTAAAAAAATAATAATAATAATAATAATAATAATAATAATAATAATAATAATAACAATAATAATAATAATATATTTTATTATGATATATTAGATATTTCAATCCGGGACGCTCCCGGGATAAAAACTAGTGTATTTGTTATACTATAAACAAATTGAGAGTTGATCAAAATTAGTATATTATTTGGTTTTGCTGGAGTATTATACCATCTATTGAATCAACCTTTGACGAAATGCCATAACTTAACCACTTACGCTATGTTCCCGAAAAGGAAAAGAATCTAAGGAAAGGAAGGGAAAGAAAAACTAAACTTAATGATTTTGCCTAGTTTTCCTTTTATTTCCTTTCTTTTCCATCCTTAAATGAAACTCGGGGACACACTATGTTTTGTTTTCCTTTCCTTTCTTTTCCCTCCTTCAATGAAACTCGGGAACACTATCAAATTTTTGTTTCCTTTCTTTTCCCTCATTAAGTTAACTCGGGAATAGAGCGTTAAGGTCGGAACATGAACCAAAAACCGGACTGATACAAACCGGTTAGGTCCCGAACAACATCAAGAACCACATACAAAGAGAGAATCGATCTGAAAAACTCAAAACAAAGAACCAAACTGGTTGAATCGCGGTCAAGTTGCTCGGTTTTGTTAGTTTCACCGATTCTTGGAACACCCCAACCGAAAATGAGTTCAAGAGCTCTCAAAATTGTTGTTGCAAATAGATGGAAATTTCATTTAATCTAAGAAATAACTTATACAACTGCACCGATTAAAGATTACAAAACTCTAGCGACAACTTGTACAATTTCTCCGATTCAAATGGTCCATTTTGCTAGAACAACTCAAACTCGAGGTGCCCATCAGAAGACCCGTTGTAATTCAAATACTTTCTTGCTCGTTCCAAAGAAGCGGCTTTAGAAACCGTAACATCATATGGTTCAGGCAACTCGGGCGGAGATGCACATCGGATCAAAGCCCAATTCAACCCGTCGAAAAATGGGTGCCTCTTAATTTCAGCCGCCCCTCTTTGTGACCCCAATCGGTTTTCGGGCTCTTTCATTAATAACCCTTTGATTAAATCCCGGGCATGAAAACTAACCAGAGGCGTTTCGGGAAACCTAAGGCTTTCCAGAATCACATTGGTTAACGTCTCATCGTTTCCGGGCCCTTTAAATGGTGTTTTCCCGTACAAAAGCTCGTAAAGAAATATACCGAAGGTCCACCAATCGACTGCACTTCCGTGGCCCTCTCCTTTTATGATCTCTGGAGCTAAATACTCGTGGGTCCCAACGAATGAATTGGATCGGGCTTCTGTTGGCTCAGCCACAAGCTGCGGTAATGAGCGATTTAGTGCTGCTAGGTCGGGTTTTGTTTTCCGGGCTTTTGAAGGGTGTAAGATTTTAGACCTGAAACACGAGACTTGTTGACACGTGGGTTTGATGCAGAACGGGTCTATGCAGCCCGAACCTGCGCATGGGCCCGACACCCTTGGGGGTTCCATTGGACCTGATGAAGGGGATTGGATGAGCATTGGGTTCACAGGGCATAGAAGAGAAAGGTCAAAATCTGTGACCATGATGTGACCATCTTCTCGAACTAAAATGTTTTCGGGCTTTAAGTCTCGATATACAATTCCAAGCATATGCAAGTATTCAAGAGCAAGGAGGACTTCTGCAGCATAGAATCTGCATGCAGATATATAGAAGAAATTAGTACGTCATATAACATTGAAAGTGTCATTTCAGACGATGAAATGATCCAAGTTAATGATTGGGGGGGGGGGGGGGGGGGGGGGGTCAGGTTTGAAGGACCCGAGCGGGTTGGGTTGATCCACAAAAACATTTGTATTCCTATTTTATAAATAAATTAATGCTTTAATATTATTACGGAAACATGATTACTACAATAATAATCCAAATATTTGAATTGAACAGTTTTAGGATGTTGTGTGCATGATGAAGACTTTGGATGAACTTTCAAGTTTCTACCCGTGTGACCT
This sequence comes from Ambrosia trifida, assembly GCA_028751855.1. Lineage (NCBI taxonomy): Eukaryota > Viridiplantae > Streptophyta > Magnoliopsida > Asterales > Asteraceae > Ambrosia > Ambrosia trifida. The sequence goes on from CM054126.1 coordinate 39,367,888, forward strand.
GCTTTCTGGCTAATTTTTTGTTTGACCCGTTTGATATAAAACACAACTCAAATCAATCTATTCATAAGTACATGGGTTAAAACTTCCACATTTATGTTTGCAGTATACATGCAGAAACAAACACCTAAAGAAAATTGTGGATGAAACAAATCAAAATCATGTAAAGAAATGAAACCCGCTAAATAAACCATCGAATATATCATCTAATGATGTACAATGCTAATGTTGCATGTTTGAAAGTACACGTCAGTTAAAGAAAATAAAAAACAGCACCATCATGACACATCATCAAATCTTTTATATCTTCTGCCATGGGATAAAATGCCCAAAATCGAAATGAACTTTACACTTCTTTTCGATTTTGGCAAACAAGTTTAAACTAGGCGCAAAAAACTTATAATAATATTTTATTAACGAATATGGCGACCAAGTTACATCAGCTGTAGAAACACATGACCTGATGAAGTAGTGGCACACTTGTTTTTTGCTGATTTTTCAAAAACTGTTATCTGGATTCTGGACATCTTATTTATTATTTTTGTGCATAGTTATACTCTAACTGCCACATCAATAATACACAAGTAAAACTAGTTAAAATAAAGTTCGTTTCCAGAACTCAGTAACGAACTGTAAGTTGGTTTCTATTTTGCGCCTATTTTTAAAGTTGGTTGCTAGAAACGAAAAACGGGGTATGTTTCATTTCTTTTACGTGCTGTTTAACTTGCCTATAATGGATGACCTTAGTTAAACGGGGTATGTATACAATATCCCTAATATTTATATCTCATAATAAAGTTACAAGGACAGAGACCAGATGTTTAACATACCGTGCTGCTTGTTCATGAAAATATCTGGCAGGCTGTTTTTGCCTGAGGACATGCAGGTCACCACCTGGACAATACTCCATCACCAAACACGATAAATTCTCAGAAACAAAATGAGCGTACAGAGTAGGGAGAAAAGGGTGATCCAACATGCTTAAAATCTCTCTTTCCATGTGGGCTCTAGGCATCTTTTGCCGTCTTTCCAAGAACTCGTTATCCATAACTTTTATGGCAAAAGGGTAATTCGTGCCAGTTAATTCTGCAAGATAAACCGTACCAATATCTCCAGAACCAAGCTTTTTCAAAAGATTGAAATGTCTCAATCCAAGGAACCCATTTTGTTTCATCACTTGATTAATCGCCTGCCATCTGATGTCTTTTGACATATGTGGCCTATTGATGAGAATACACCCACTAAGATTTCTTTCTTCGCTAAGACTAGTACTACTACTGTATTCACATATGCTGCTATTTGAACTTTGTGTGAATTCTCCCTTATCTCCATATTTTGAGTTCTTATTATGTAGTAAAGAAATGGTTTTACCATAGCTGGTCAAATTGTTGACTTTTCTTTGCATACCCATGTCTGTACTACTTGGAGAATGAGGAGATTGAGAGTCTTTATTGGGCTCATCTTTTTCATCTTTTATAGCACAATTGCATTTTTGGCATACCATTTCGGAATTCGCAGGGCTAACAGAAGTCGACTCCTGTTTTAACTTTTTCTTCCCAAGGGCTTTGGTCCGAATCACCGTCTTGACAGCGCGCGGTGAAGTTCTTATTGACTTCCCTTTATGACGTGGCTTTGGAGTTGGCTTACTTGATGACGATGTATGATTATTCTTGTCACGATTATTTACTGGAATGACTTCAGAGTTGACCGACTCCAATGAAGCTTCAGGGTGAAGTGAAATAATCTCCTTCTCTTCAACTGGTTCATTTGAAGATTGACTATCGGATTCTGGTTCACGCAAAATCTCCTTCAACAGTGCGACGTTTTTTGGTGACTTTCCTAGATTGAACCGAGGAGTAGATTGAGCACTGTTATTATACGACATTGTTGAACGTTTCAGGGCAGCCATTTCCGAAGCTTGAGAAATGCATAATCCCCTTAAAGCTTGTTTTAAAGAAACAGGCTCGGGATACCCAACTCCAGACGAAGATGATAAACTCATCCTCATTGGTTTCTTTGACGGGTTTTTTCTCGGTGTGGGCCCTCCTGTTTCATCAGAGAAGCTTGAACCATTGAACGAAGTTCGGATATTAATACCCTCAAATAGCTTATTAATATCATCTTCCAAATATCTATTGCACCCTTGAGCCTTTTTCTTTTTGTCATTAGAAAAATCACTCGACTTGGGTTCGTCTTTCACCTCAACAATCTCATGGGTACCATACAGTGAACCCATTTATTATATTGTTTTCTTAATTTGATGATTATGTGGTGCAGCCGTGCAGGCACGTAATATATCCTTCGCATGCCCTAACCTTCAACCATGGGTTACACACAAGGATCCAGATCTGAACATAGCATTATAACTTTGTCGGCAAAACGGCTGTGGGGCGGTCCTGAAATAAGATGGATGCAAAACAAAATCAGTCACGAACCATTTTTCCGTCATCTATCATTATCACTATAAGTATAGAATAGCAGCACAGCTCAAAAATTTAATACAGAATTAACGGACTTTTCTTAACTTATACTCATTAATCAGTTTTCTATCAACTTGGAGGTTCTCATGTACCTACATACTAACACTATACAGAAAGTATACCTTCCATATATTAATCATCCCTTATACTTCAGCCAAATCCATTGATACCAATAAGCGCTAGAAAGTTACTTAAGCACTTTTTTTTAACACCGAGACTAATAAGCAGGATCAAATTAAAAAAGTGTGAGTAAGACATAAAAGAATACTCTTTATGAGGGTTACTATTAAGAAGCATAAGAACTAGCCTACTAGAATAACAATTCTTGGAATCCATATTCAGTTGCATATTACGAGATATATTCTCGATAAAACTAATAATCTGGATTTGAAATTACTGATATTCCAAATTCCCAAATTTGTGTGGATCTTAATGACCTAACTAGTTCATTTGGGACCAGGGGATTTGCTAGTGGACAACTAGTTCCCAATAAAAAATTCATCCTACTCGGTATGAATCTATGAGAAAATTGCAGATCATTCATCAATCCACATAAATAATAAAATTTCACCATGAATTAGATGTGTTTATTATTTGGTTTGAAACCGATGAAATTGAAAACCGAACCCAATAAAAAGGACTCAATAACAAGTTTGGTTATCGGGTTTATTTTTTTTACAAATTGTTGAATTTGGTAGTGTTGTAAAAGGCAGGCTAGGCGGTCGCCTAGGCGCCGCCTAGTCCCTAGTCGGCCACCAATATAGAAATAAGCCCCTAGTCGGAGATCTAGGCGTTTTGGGCATTAGGCGGGTCCTAGGTGGTGGTTTTTTTTTTTAATTTTAATTTTTTAAATTTCTAATTATTTCTTAGTATTATGTGTATATATCTTACTATATTTACAAAAAAACACCTAAATTTGTGTTTGTGTATATATATAATACGTATAAAAATACCAAAACGCCTAATTCCGCCTAGTCCCTAGGCTAGACCTCACCGCATGCCTAGCGCCTTCTACAACCTTGGAATTTGGTTTAACCGAATAACCTGTTTAGACTACATCTAAGCCCACTTTTATATAATTGATTAAGTTAGCCAAATCCCAAAGTCATTTGATTGAAATAGGTTTGTAACAAAAATTAAATTCTTATTCGGTTCCATTAAACCCTTACTGAAGGTTCGGTTACACACGAATAAAATCCTAAACTAAACCAAAAAAACTAACTGACAAACACCCCTACATGATCAATATAATCAATCCAAGCAAATATGCTACAAACTAATAGATATGCAACAAAATGTCTAATTTATCATATAACATAGCAACATACTACAAACAACTAGAGAAATCAAAACAACATTCGCCTACGATCCATCGGTAACAAAAAAAGACTACATATTTCGAAAACCATCCGCTTCACAAGTTCATACCACCAAACGAAAAAGGTAAAGCTACAACCTTCCAGCTCAAAATCACACACGCAGATTTCAAAATACGCGTATTCAACAAACAAGCATACGGATTCGCTTCAACTATTACAGATCATTAATCAGTATAATCAATAAAAGCAAATATCAGCAGAATGTGTTATCAACTGAATACAGAAACTATTTCACATTCAAGCTGGTGTATTAACCGATTATATTATACCGGCATCATTACAAACAAATCGATAACAGATCTACCAACTTCCAATTCAAACAACTGATCAAACTACAACCACACACTAGTCACTACCATATATAAACCTAATAATATTAAAACCGAACTCACAATAGGCCTAGGGCCGGCAATTCCTGACCTGTTTAACATACGATAAATAATAAAAACAAGTTTAATTAACACGATAAAACACGATAAGACATATTTTGCAAGCTCTAAAAGTACAGATTTCAAATCAGCGTAATGAAACTTACGGAATGTTAATGATCGAAAGGGATAATAACATTGGGAATGCAAAAGCGGAGATTCCGATGTGAATCAAACTTCAACAGTAAGTAAGTAAGTTCAAAGGTAGAAGAATGAAGTAAAGAATGGATCACAGATTGAAAGGAATGAAACAGATATGATTGGAAGTTAGAGAGATGGAGAGAGAGATCTAGGATGGGTTTGATAATAATAATAATAATAATATTAGGGTGCAGAAAGAAATTGGAACCCTAGGTAGAGGGTACAGAGAGCATCATGTGTGGAGAGCATATGTTGATGTAGGAGGAAAACGACAGCGTTTGATTTTGAGGAGAGGCCCCTCAACATCTATCTCTCACTGTCTACATCTAGAGATATTTTATAAAAGGAATAACAGAAATAAATAATTATAACTATTGACTATTGGTCAATAACAATTTCAACAACGAAAATTACTAATAGTAGTCCCAACTTTCGACATATTGAAATATAATGGACCCAAACTAACGGCGTTAGTGTGGTGCTGACGTGGCATGCCACGTCGGATGCCACGTAGGATCATTTTGCCACCTAGGATGTCACGTCAGCATCACACTAACGGAGTTAGACCTCCGTTAGTTTGGGTCCATTATATTCCAATATGTAGAAAGTTGGGACCACTATTGATAATTTTCGTAGTTGAGACTGTTATTGTCCAATAGTCAATAGTTAGGATTATTATTTCCATTATAAAAGTATATATGACTAATTTTAACAACACTACTACTTACATTATATTCTAGTGATGTCAATAAAGTTTTATGGTGTTTAAATTATTTATTTATTTTTTATTAATTTGATGTTTATTTAAAATTTTCAAAGATTCAAAAGAAGTGTGATTACATATTAAGTTTTGAGATAAATTGCATTCTTGTGGTTGGTTTGGGATAGAGAGCAGGTGATATGATGTTACGGTAGCCGGTCTTGATTCTGTTTTACCTTGAGGCTTTGGATGATTTACATAATGACTTTATTATTCCTTTGGAAGTCCGGAGACGATAAACATTTCAACAAAAAGAACAAGACAAAGTAAGAAATTGTGGATGAGATTCAATCACACACTTCCTTTTAGCTTAAGCATATGGCGAAAATGTATCATTTAGATCGGCACCTTTGGATGGGCTTTAACTTTTAGCATGTATTGTTTGCTTTGCCCTTTCTCTAACGTCAGTTTGTGATATGTATAAATATCGCTAAAAAAACACAAGACGGTCTGATTTCCATCTCTTTTCTTCCTTACACTACAGATGATTATCTTCCAAGCAATATATATTTATAATGGGTTAGGTATTTAAAAGCACTTTATGAGTATAAACTGGATGTTATTTATATAAATCGGTGTAAAATAATAATGATATAACTTATTTTAGTTTTAAAGAGAAGTATATAAGTAACAATATTAAAATGGAAATAAATTATGCGTGTATGAGACTATGAGAAAAAAATGGGTATGTGAGATGACAAGCAATATAGTTCTTATTGGTTTATAAGAAGGTCAATAAGAAGTACTTTAATTTTGATATATTAGAATCTCTTAGTTTGTTTGAAATACACATAAACATATAAACGTTCACTCGTATGCGATGAAAATGAGGTGTAGTGATATGAACACATTATAGTTTGAAACTTAGTGTGATATTAAAACAACTATGTTGGTGACTCAAAAAAACCAATCTACATGGCACACCCTTATGTGTGTGCATGAAGGTGAAACTATAATAGTTGTGTATGTCTTATGGAGTATGATGATTGTTGATACATCTACTTTTTGTCATATCTAAATCATATGTAAAGGGTTGCAATTTTCCAAGACAAATCAACGACTAAGATAGTCGGGGATATGCAAACGTATAAATTTGAGACGAAAGAATTGATAGAAACCAAACGAATGTTGGGTGTTGAGATTGATAGGGACACAATTTATGGTTTATCTGAGGCTCACACGTAACAAGTATCTCAAGAAAGTATTATATGAGTATAACATAGTTAGATCAGAGGAAATCAAGACACCTTTAGGTTAACACTAGTTGTTATGATATTTCTTCAATATGAAAGATGATACTAAGAAAGTGTTTGGGATTGCGTTTTGAAAACGTAGATTATCAGTTTTTAGTGTTTGGGATTGCGTTTTGAAAACGCAGATAATCAGTTTTTTAGGCTACCAAAACGAAATAATCTATAAGCAGCTTCACCCCTGCTTTTCCAAAACGCATAATCTGTTTTAAATAATCAATCCCAAACACCCTCTAAGATAATGTCGGCGACTCCTTACGCATTTGATGGTTTGCATAGCATATGAGTAAGCTTGGTAAGCATATAAATTTAAACAAGTGATATGGGTATGCTATACAATTGGTATCATTTGGTGAGACTTGTTTTGAATGCTCTATAGATCTTGATTTTTCTAGACATCTTCAAAATGTGTATGTGTGTGTGTGTTAGGATTTAGAAATTAAGCATGATGTTGCACTGTCAAAAACAAAATCACACTACATAGCTATGCCAAAGGTAATAAAGGATGCACTTTGGTTGACGAGCCTCATGTTAGACTTGGTGAATTGTGATAGCAGGGGCGCTACACACTCTTTTAGGATTAAAGTGTATTATCAAAAGACCAAACATGTATACTTGAGGTTGCATTTTATAAGGTAAGGGAGGTGAATGTGTGAAAGAGTTGTGTTCAATCGCTGATGACAACCCTTAGTCCCAAGCATACATGTTAACCAACAACAACCGAACTCAGTATATCCCATAAATAGTAGGGCTATTGAAGGGGTCTGGGGAGGGTGGGTGGGATGTAGAGAGGAGGCTTTCCTAAATAGACACCCGGCTTAAAACAAACATTAGGCAGCTAAACCGAACTAGCAAACAGGAATAGTAATATAAAGCTATCAATAGAAAAAGAATGGTGATAGAAGAGAAAATATATCATAAAAGCACAAATATACATAACTACAAGTAGGTATTCACATCTAAAACAACTAAGATGCATTTTTACCCTCCTCTAAAAATCACACTTTAATTAAACGTCTCTATAAATTCTTATCATGGACCATTTCCTCATAAAGATGCAACTCTAGTAAATTTTGCCTAATCCGTTTTTCCCAAATCAATTTAGGTCTGCCTCTACTTCTCCTCCCCTTTACAATGAGGGTTTCTATTGCTCTAGCGGGTGTTGTCTCTAGCCTTCTCTTCACATGCCCAAGCCAAGGCATTACCAAGTGTAAACAACGAGTTTACCCTCCCGTATATTACAGCGGGATGTTGATAACGAAAGTCTTTGAGATCACTTTGTCTTCCCATCCATTTATTATTGACTAAAGAACTTAGTTTTTAGGGAAAAAAGATTTGACTAAAAAATTTACTTTTTTTTTTTTTTTCAAAATGATTTTTAGAATAAAATTAAAAACAAAACAATAATAAATAAAATAACAAAAACCCCTTCATATGTGGCCGTTTAATGTGAAACTTTGTGTGTATTAAACATTTAAACCAAATGAGAAATGTTGTATTTATAGATGATACACACCCCTTTTGAACCAACGCAATAGTTTGTTTAAATATACTAGTGAGAAACCCACGCGTTGCGGCGAGGCTGTTAAACGGAACAAAAAATAGATAAAAACGTTGAATCGTGCACATACATGGTGGCAAGTTTACTCGCCATATTACAAAAAGTTAAAAATTATCATAGAAAAACTAAGTAAGTCGAAACCGTAACAAATCCACATATAAAAATATAAAAAGAAAATAACAAACTAAGAAAAATTTTAATGACTTGTTCGCCTATGCTTAGATGACTTGTACGCTATCATACGCAACTCTGTTTTAAACGAAGCTTACATTGAAACGTATATAAAAATAGAACCAATCATGGAACTTCTTGTTTCTTTTTCTTCTAAACACAAGATAATATTATAAAAAATAATAAGTTTGACCTATGTCATATAAAAGGATTTATTATAATATATATATATATATATATATATATATATATATATATATATATATATACAGGTTTAGGATCATGTACAAAGTACATTTTTCATGAGAAGTGTGAGAAGGACTAAGAATTGACATGTAGACATCATGTTTTGGATTTAGGAATAATGTTTTAGGTTGTTTTAACTTGAAAAACACCAAACACAACAATCTAAAACACAAATACAATATATTATAGTCATTAAATTTAAAAAACAGCTAAAACACACTACTTAACGCTTAAAACACACTGCTAATGTTCTTAGCATGGTGTTTTAAGTTTTAAGCCTAAAATACATTGTTTTCGGTTTTTAATTGTTATGTTTGGTGTTTTTATAGGCAAAACAATCCAAAACATCACGACTAAGTTCAAAAAATGATGTCTAAGTATCAATTTTTAATACTTCTCACACTTCTCACAAAAAAAAAAACACTTTGTACACGATCTTGACCCTGATTTAGGATCCTGTACAAAGTACATTTTTCGTGAGAAGTGTGAGAAGGACTAAGAATTGACATATAGACATCATGTTTTGGATTTAGGAATGATGCTTTAGGTTGTTTTAACTTGAAAAACACTAAACACAACAATCTAAAACACAATACAATGTATTATAGTCATTAAATTTAAAAAAACAGCTAAAACACACTACTTAACGCTTAAAACACACTGCTAATGTTCTTAGCATGGTGTTTTAAGTTTTAAGCCTAAAATACATTATTTTCGGTTTTTAATTGTTATGTTTGGTGTTTTTATAGGCAAAACAATCCAAAACATCACGACTAAGTTCAAAAAATAACGCCGAGGTATCAATTTTTAATACTTCTCACACTTCTCACAAAAAAACACTTTGTACACGATCTTGATCCTATATATACACACATATATATATAAGCATGTTATTCTATAAATAATGCAACTTTACGTTATTTAGTAGGGTAAGCTCTCATGATGTCAAATTATTTAAAGTTGTATAAAGTATGTAACTCTATATAAAAGATTATAACACAATTTTTATATGTTTTCTATTTCATATGTTTAAAGTAATTGTAGAAATAAATGTCATGAGCTATCATAAACATCTATTGACTCTTGAATTCATTTAGATTAAATATGGTGTTTGAAAGACCAATTTGCCCCCAAATTGTAGTTATTATGTGCATTTTATGTTATACCATAAGCAAATTAACTTGTACTTCTTAAATTTTAAGAAGTCCTTGTCAAATGCTTTATAATATAGATATAGATATAGATATAGATATAGATATAGATAGATATAGATATAGATAGATAGTATAGATATAGATGAGATATTTCAATTAAATGATGGCATGTCAGTTAGGAACGTATTTTTTACAAATGGTTGCCAATTAACATCGCATCGATTTAAAGCGTTATCATTGTAGACCTGTCTCCTTTCACACCCGTAGTTGGTTTTTCTATATATGTATGTATATATAATTTGGAAGCCACTGAGATGTAGTTTGCGAATTACAAACCGCTATTCTCTAATTCAAGGCTATTTGTTTGTAATAAAAAGGATACCATACAGTTTTCTTTCTTTATGTTTGTACCTAATTTCAGTTGATGCTCTCTACCTTTTACGTTGACGTGATTTTTATCCTTTACGTTTTAAAATCTTGCATCGTTTGTCCTTTGGCACAAACCAAATTATTTTTAACGATAATCGGGGTCACATGAATCGCACATGTGGGCAAAACTGTATAGAAATACATTTTAAAAGTATAATATAATAAGCCTCCGGTGAATACATATAGATATAGTTGATTGTAGATAACTAGTAACTTGTTAGTGCATAATTGCAAATAATTGATGATGAATAAGATAGTTTGCTATTGAAATAAAGTATGGAAGTAGGAATGTACGATACAATTATTGATATTTGATTGTTATATTATTATACCGTATAAAGCATTGTAGCTTTAACGTTGCAAAATATCGACTATTGATTCAGATGATGCTTTTATCTTTTAAATTGACGTGATTCATTATTTACGTTCTAAAACCTTGCACTGTTTGTCCTTTGGCACTAACCAGATTATTTGTTAACATTAACAGTGGTCACGTGGATCGCACGTGAGGGCAAAATTGTATAGAAATACATTTTAAAAGTATAACATACTGTAATAAGCCTATGGTGAATACATATAGTTGATGATTGTAAATAACTAGTAACTTGCTAGTGCATGATTGTAAATAATTGATGATGAATGAAATAGTTTGCCGTTAAAAAAGTATAGAAATACCATACTACAATTATTGATACTTGATTGTTAATTTGTTATATTATTTATACCGTATAAAGTATTGTAGCTTTAAAGTTGCAAACTATCGACTATTTGATTCCTATTCAAGAATGATTATAGCACGTGCCCTACGAATGTTTAGAAAGCGATGCTTTTGTTTGCAAGTCATGGGCTCAATAATTGTGGTTAAGGCCGAAAGTTTGAGGGGACCAACTTTTGACTTGTAAAAAAGGCTTCATGTTTGATTTTTATGAATTAAATTTGGTAGCGCTCGAATGGTTATTTAGACTTAGAAGACTATGGGGCTATTTGGTATGATGTGTCTGATTAAGTGCTGAATTATTAAAAGGGTCGAAAGAGTTTAGCACCCTATGTTAGCTGAATGGTTAAAATCTTAATGGAAGAATTCAAATGTTTTTTAGTTGAAACAAACCCTCTTAATGTTGAATAATTAAGAGCTGAATGATTAAAAGGTTTATTAATAAGCTAACAAACACCCCATACCTCTTAATGATTTATAATTGCTTGAAAAAAATTCAAATAAGTGATTTGTATGACCTACGGCCTGAACGGGTCGATTTGGATAAAAGAATCGCATAGTCTTTAGTTAAACCGAAAAGAGTTTTTAAACACGGTAAATGGGCATCATTCAAGCTCATTAAATGGTACTAAACAAGTCCCCAAGTGTCCTTAGGAGGGCCTTGAACTTGGTTTTAACAGCATTCAAAGATTGAGGAATATAAACAAGGAAAGAGGCCAAATTGAAAACTGAAACAAAGTGGGCAGAACCCACTAGCCGTAAGCTACGACCATATGTCCGTAGCCTACGGCATGACATCTTCCAAACTTATTTGTTTGGTCATTTGATCATACTCATTCTGTTTTTGACACGTGTTAGCGTATTAACTATTCTAAATGCATTATTATCAATTCCACTAATCATTCTTTGTGTAATGGTGCTAGGTATACATGTGATGGGAGTTCCGGAGCAAGGATCAGGTCGCGAGGAGAACCGAGCACACCCGAACACTCAAAAGCTTCAGCAATAGAATGTCCCATTTAAAACACAAACTTTAATACAAAAAAATGTAAAAATTTGTTGAGATCAAACATGTATGGGATTCATTGAGTTAGGTTTTCGTAATTACCAAGGTTTTAATCAGGAGTGATTTTAATTAAGACCAAAACTCGTAAGTTTTAATGTTAATCACATGTTTACGGGTTAGTAGGGTCTTACAATGGTTAAGGGGTAACCTTACGTGTGAATGATTACGATGTAACCAACCATTAAGATGTTTTGAACCATTAAACTCTTAACCATTTAGCTAATAAGGAGTGCTGAACCATTCTCTTAATAATTAAGCACTTAATCAGACAGATCCTATCAAACAGCCTTAAAATGTAGCATCTTAATAACCATTAATCGACTGCCTAAAAAACCAATAACGTTAGTTGGTGTGTTTAAATTCTTGAATTACAACATTAGTTGGTAGATGTAAAAATTGTTTGTAAAATGACAGTGCAAGAAAGATATAAGAAAATAATAGTTTGTTTGTTTTAAAGAGGCTCATGCTTTTATAAAATTAGGGGGGACGGGGCGTCATCATAATTAGGTACGGGTACCTCACTATTAGCACAGTAACACCGTCGTCATCCGTGCTGGTAGGGGTCCCGTGAACTAATTTCTGGTTCTTCTTATCGTGCTGGTACAAAGAAACGGTCTTTTTTCTTGACCAATAAATAAGTGCCACGTTTTTTTTTCCTTTGACCGTTTTTTATTTTTTGACCGTTTACGTTTTGACCGTTTTTTATATCTTACCGTATATAAATAAATCATATCTACACATAAATTTTTACAAATCTACATCTTTTAATATGAGTGGTGGTAATATGTTTATGAATACGTATCATCGTCGATGATGACGATCATCCCGCCCCACAACACATCAACCGACTACACACCAACCAACTACACACACGCCAACAACACAACCGACAACACATCAACCAACTACACACCCACCGACTACACAACCTCCCCCAACATTTGAATATTACGAGCCACAAGATCCTGACGATTTGACCACCGAAGAATTGGTTTACGCATATGATTACGTAATGGCTCTAGTACAACTAGGAATAATACGACTTGGAGATTCTGTATGAGTGTCGGACCGTGTCAACCCTCCTATAGTGCGAAACCCACCGGTTACGGTACAAAACCCCCGGTACAAGACCCCCCGGATGAAGGTTATGAAAATGATCCCGGGGCCGAATACGTAAATAATTCGGATGAAGAAATGTATTGCCCGACACCCGAAAGTAAGGGATATCAATATCACTACGAGAGGTCGAACGAGCGTGATAGTGATCATGACGTTTCTTCGCCCGAGTCAATTGCGTATTCTTTCTTTTTTTAGCTATGTTTAAGTAGTATTTTAATTAGGTTTATGTTTAATTACTGTTTTAATTAAGTTAATTACGCTTGTACTTTGAGTGTTAATTTTTAACTTTAATTTTTTTAACGGTTACTTTCATTAAAAATTAAACAACATTAAACATTAAAATCATTAAACATTAAACAATAAACAACATTAAACATTAATCATTAAACATATCGTGCAAAATTCGCCATGTCGCAAAATGGATGAAGTTACTCCCGTGTGCATGGTAATAGTCGCGGCACGTGGCTTGTATTGCAATGTCTTCTTGAAGATTAGGGTGTCTCTCTATCGTGGCTTCATAGAGGGCGTTCCATCAGATACACTTGGACCAGAGAGTATGCCACTTACTAACGAGTGAATCCTTGGGGCGGTGATTTGTGCCGGTTATTTCATTGAATTCCACCGACACCCGGTTCCAAAACGAAGCTCCCCGTAAATCGGCAGCATCATTTGAGTTTTTCACTGTCAAGTATGTCCTCGTTAACGCGATCTCCTCAATTACATTCCACGGAACTATTTTAACGATATGATTAAAGTATGATAACCGGTTTTGGTGTGATTTTGGTATTGAAGTTTATGGGGTTTTTTTAGAACAAAATGTAACGGTTCATTTTCTTAAATTATGGTTGTAACCGTTACTTTTTAATAACGGTTAGAAATTTAATTACCGTTTGAAAATTAAAAAACGGTTACTTTTTTTAATTTAAATGAAAATATAAATGAAAGAATCAGTGGAGTGTTGCCTCCAAAAAACTGCTTCAGTGAAGTAAATTAGTGAAGTGATGTGGCAATGCAGGATTGGTTAAAATCAGTTAAGTGAAAAACAAACTCCCCTGATGCCCTTAGTTAGATTTGTTTATTTCACAATAAACATAATATGCTTTAATTCTTATGGCTGTTAAATAAACCATTAAAACAAATCTAAAGGGGGAAGGGACGCTCCATTGAAAATGTTTTCACTTCACTGATTTCTATCAATCCTGTACTGCCACATCACTTCACTGATTTCCTTCACTGAAACACTTTTTTGAAAGCAGCACTCCACTGATTATTTACCCAACTATCAATTATTTTCACACATAATAATAATAATAATAATAATAATAATAATAATAATAATAATAATAATAATAATAATACACGGTGGTGTACTTTAGTTGTTAATAAAGTCAAAATTATGTTGAACAACAAAAACAACAACAACAACAACAACAACAACAACAACAACAATAATAATAATAATAATAATAATAATAATAATAATAATAATAATAATATATTATACCCTTTCTCAACTCTTTCTCCTCTTATCTCTAAAGTCACCATCTCATACTCAAAACCTGCACATACTCACCACAAGCCACCACCCCTGTACCTTTGAGCCACACCAAACCAAACTATAAAGATGATGGATCCATACTCATGTTAAGGTAAATCAAGACCTGATTTCTCGTCTATTCCATTTATTTGTCATTTCTTGCAGATCCATCTTATTTCTCAGATTTCTGGCTACCGGTTCAACCACCGAAGGTGGTTGTTCATAAAAAAAATTGAAGGTGATGTTGATTTATTGAAGTAAAAGAAAAAAAACAAAAACTGACAGTTCGTGTGAAAGTTTGTGCCACAATCCGTGAACCAGCACGGTAACTAGAACCCGAATTTGGTTCACGGAACCACTACCAGCATAGATGGCGGCGGTGTTACCGTGCTGATAGTGGGGTACTGTTAGATTAAGATAAATTAGGTTGTCTAATTGTAATTTATGTACTATATAGGTAGTCTATGTGTAACTATAGAGCCTATATATATTGTAATCCTAACTCCTTTTTATGTATTGAATACCACATTGACATGGTATCAGCCAAATACTAGAATATTAAGTTTCCTCATTCCTTTTCTTCTTCCCTTCGTCTGTTTCAGCGGATCGGTTCTTCTCCCCTTTCCTCTTTTCGGTTCTTGTTTCTTTCTTTCTTTCATTCCATGGCTTCATCATCATCTACTCCCTCACCCATGAATGGCCTTGCCCCCATGATTGCCATCAAACTTAATTCTTCCAACTTCATCTATTGGAAACTTCAAATGTTACCATTACTTGCCTATCAACAAATTGCATCTCATGTTGATGGCTCTCTTACGGCTCCCTCTCCGACTATTCTTTCTGGTGAAAAGGAGGTTGACAACCCAGAATATAGAACATGGGTTCGTGATGAACAACAAGCTATCATCCTACTCAATGCTTCGCTTACTAAGGAAGCCCTATCTGTTACTGTGGGTTTATCCACAGCCCGTGAAAAATGGGTTGCTCTTGAAAATGCGTTTTGCAATACCTCTATTGAGCGCGTCCAGAATCTGCGTGACAATCTTCGCCAAATTCAAAAGGGTGATAAATCGGTTGCGGATTATGGGCGTATTTTCAAAAGTGTGTGTGATCAACTTAGTGCTGTTGGACATCCGGTTGATCCGATGGACCAACTTCATTGGTTTTTGTGTGGTTTAGGACCGGCCTTTGAAGGTTTCTCAACCAATATTCGTTCTGCTCGTCCCATACCTGGTCTCACAGATCTTGTTGCAAAGGCTGAAAGTCATGAATTTTTTGTTAAAGCCTTACATGGACCGACCTCCAACCCGGTTGCCTTTTCGGCCAATGCTGCTCACTCTCGGCCTGCCTATCGTGGGTCTTCTTCTCGTCCGTCTAAGCCACCTACTTATCGGAATGCTAGGCCTAATCAGGGGACTTGGGTAAATCGGTCCCCTAACTCTTGGTCTCCTCGTCCTAAACGGCCTCCCACTTGTCAGTTGTGTAGGAAACAGGGTCACTATGCTACGCAGTGCTATCAATTACAATCGTTTGCTGCCTCTGGATCAATGTCTGATGCACAACTGGCTCAAGCCTTTCATGCTCAGTGCAATGTCCCTGATTGGACTGGGGACACGGGTGCATCTGATCACATGGTCCCTAACACTGCGTCTCTTCCTGATTCCAAACCTGCTCAAGGTAATTCACGTGTTTTCTTTGGTAATGGTCAATCGTTACCCATCACTCATACGGGTAACACTCGCATTCTTGGTTCTCTTAAGCTTAAAGATGTTCTGGTTGTTCCTAATCTCACGAAAAATCTTTTATCCATTAGTAAATTAACTGAGGACAATCCTGTTGACGTTGTGTTTTCTTATCCTTATTTTTTTTATTCAGGATCGGTTCACCAAGACAATCCTGGCCCGAGGATCCCGTGAAGATGGTCTTTACATTCTCCACACCAACCCTCAAAGTTTTGTGGCTTCCTCCAAGTGTCCCACGGCTTCTTTTGAGTCTTGGCATTCGCGTTTAGGACATGTTGGTTTTGATGTTATTTCTTTGTTAAAGAATAATGGTTTAATTTCGTTTACTTCTGTTTTACCCAAACCGGGTGTCTGCACTTCTTGTGAACTTGCCAAATCCAAACGGCTCCCTTTTGTGTTGAATAATAAACGTTCATCTTCACCACTTGACTTGATACATTGTGACTTATGGGGTCCTTCCCCGATTAAATCGAATGGACATTACTTATATTATGTATCGTTTGTGGATGATTTTTCTCGTTTCACTTGGTTATATCCATTAAAAGCCAAATCGGATTTTGTTGGTGTCTTATCTATATTTTTGCCATTTGTTCAAACTCAATTCTCAACAAAAGTTAAAATGTTTCAAAGTGATGGTGGTACCGAGTTTACGAATCATAGAGTTCGTCAATTATTTGAACAAAATGGCACATTTCATCGTATGTCATGTCCCTACACCCCGCAACAAAATGGTAGGGTGGAACGTAAACATCGTCATATTGTCGAAACGGGTTTGGCAATGATGTTTCATGCAAAAATTCCAACACATTTCTGGGTCGATGCATTCTCATCTGCGGTTTATATCATTAATCGTGTTCCCTCTACTGTTCTTGGAGGCAAGTCGCCATTTGAGCTCTTATATAATTGGCCTCCTGATTATTCCATGTTTCGGTCATTTGGGTGTCGTTTTCGGCCTCCTGATTATTCCAGGATCGGTTCACCAAGACAATCCTGGCCCGAGGATCCCGTGAAGATGGTCTTTACATTCTCCACACCAACCCTCAAAGTTTTGTGGCTTCCTCCAAGTGTCCCACGGCTTCTTTTGAGTCTTGGCATTCGCGTTTAGGACATGTTGGTTTTGATGTTATTTCTTTGTTAAAGAATAATGGTTTAATTTCGTTTACTTCTGTTTTACCCAAACCGGGTGTCTGCACTTCTTGTGAACTTGCCAAATCCAAACGGCTCCCTTTTGTGTTGAATAATAAACGTTCATCTTCACCACTTGACTTGATACATTGTGACTTATGGGGTCCTTCCCCGATTAAATCGAATGGACATTACTTATATTATGTATCGTTTGTGGATGATTTTTCTCGTTTCACTTGGTTATATCCATTAAAAGCCAAATCGGATTTTGTTGGTGTCTTATCTATATTTTTGCCATTTGTTCAAACTCAATTCTCAACAAAAGTTAAAATGTTTCAAAGTGATGGTGGTACCGAGTTTACGAATCATAGAGTTCGTCAATTATTTGAACAAAATGGCACATTTCATCGTATGTCATGTCCCTACACCCCGCAACAAAATGGTAGGGTGGAACGTAAACATCGTCATATTGTCGAAACGGGTTTGGCAATGATGTTTCATGCAAAAATTCCAACACATTTCTGGGTCGATGCATTCTCATCTGCGGTTTATATCATTAATCGTGTTCCCTCTACTGTTCTTGGAGGCAAGTCGCCATTTGAGCTCTTATATAATCGGCCTCCTGATTATTCCATGTTTCGGTCATTTGGGTGTCGTGTGTTTCCATACCTTCGTGATTATACCTCTCACAAGCTTGCACCTAGAAGTATTCCATGCATTTTTCTTGGTTATTGTTTTAAATACAAGGGATTTAAATGCTTGGACCCATCCACTTCTAGAGTTTATGTTACAAGACATGCCAAGTTTGATGAATTGTCATTCCCTTTTGTAACCGATACATCATCAAGGCCAATTCAAGAGCTTGAAGTAACTACCTTTAATGATCCATCAATGCTTAATGATGAGAACATTCATGTTTCCTCACCTTCCAATGCCCTAATCGATTCCACCTTCCCTCCCTTTAATGTCCCTTATTTTCCTCATCAATGCACCAATAATTCTAATAATCACTCACCCATTACTTCATCCACTAACTCTCCAATTAATTCTCCACACACTTCACCTCCCTCCACCCCTTCCAATTCGGTAACCACCACTCCCTCATCTACCAATTCTCAAACACCAATTAACTCATCCAATCAACAAACCACTCCATCCTCCACCACTTCACATCCTTCGGCACCTACTGAAGACCATTTTGCACCACCTCCACCACCTTCATTAAACACCCACCCAATGACTACTCGAGCAAAAGCCGGTGTCTTTAAACCTCGTCATCAACTTGATCTCACTCACACTACTCAACCACTTCATCATGCTCTCTTTGCCTCCACCGATCCAACGACCTTCCATACCGCTTCCAAAGATATGAAATGGGTCCGTGCCATGCAAGTTGAATTCGAAGCTTTACTCAAGAACAAAACATGGACTCTAGTGCCGCGACCTTCTCATGCGAATGTCGTGGGGTCTAAATGGCTTTTTCGGACTAAATTTCACTCGGATGGGTCAGTTGAACGCCACAAGGCTCGCCTTGTTGCTCAAGGGTTTACTCAAGTCCCTGGTTTGGATTATTTTCATACATTCAGTCCGGTTGTCAAAGCTGCCACAGTTCGCACGGTTTTGGCAATTGCGGTTATTAATGAGTGGCCATTGCATCAATTAGACGTTAATAACGCATTTCTTCATGGTCATCTCAATGAAAATGTGTATATGGAACAACCAAAAGGATTTGTCGATGCTCGGTATCCATCTCATGTGTGCAAGTTGAATAAAGCTCTTTATGGTTTGAAACAAGCTCCTCGTGCTTGGTTCCATCGTCTAAGCTTGTTCTTAACCAATTATGGTTTCGTGTGCAGTCGATCAGATCCATCTCTCTTTGTGTTCAACCGAAATTCCTGTGTCATGTATCTTCTTGTTTATGTGGATGATCTCATACTGACTGGGAATCAATCCACTTCTCTTCCATCTTTCATCTCTACTCTTCATTCTGAATTTGCTATCGAAGATCTGGGGAAACTTAACTATTTTCTAGGATTGGAGGTTACCTACACATCACGTGGTTTATTCTTGAATCAGTCCAAGTACACCAAAGATATTCTTGCTCGAGCAAAAATGTTGGAGGCGAAACCTGCCCCAACTCCTTTAAGCACTAATGTTTCTTTTGTTTCTGCAGGTGATCCATATTCAGATGTTACTCATTATCGTTCGATTGTTGGTGCTTTGCAATATTTGACAATTACTCAACCAGACATCTCGTATGCGGTTAATCAAGTCAGTCAATTCTTACAAGCCCCAACAACTGATCATTATCAGGAAGTCAAACAGATTCTCAGGTACTTAAAAGGAACGCTTGCATATGGGCTACATTACACTAGACCAACTCGTACTGCGCTGGTGGGTTATTCAGATGCTGATTGGGCTCGTTGTTTGGAAACACGCCGCTCAACTTATGGTTATTCTATATTTTTGGGGGGAAATCTTATATCTTGGAGTGCTAAGAAACAACCAACTGTTGCCAGATCAAGTTGTGAATCAGAATATCGTGCCATGGCGAACACCGCTGTTGAAATTGTTTGGTTGACACATCTTCTTCAGGAACTTCATGCATTGCCTCCTGAAAGGCCTATTATTCTTTGTGATAATCAAAGTGCTATTTTTCTCACGCAAAATCCTGTCTCTCACAAACGGGCTAAACACATTGACCTTGATTATCACTTTTTACGTGAGCTTGTCACGGCTGGGAAACTTGTCACCAAATTTGTACCATCCAAGCTTCAGGTTGCGGACATCTTCACCAAGAGTCTTCCTTCTCATCAGTTTGTTACCTTTCGTCAAATGCTTCACATTGGTCCTCCACCGTTCAGCTTGAGGGGGGATGTTAGATTAAGATAAATTAGGTTGTCTAATTGTAATTTATGTACTATATAGGTAGTCTATGTGTAACTATAGAGCCTATATATATTGTAATCCTAACTCCTTTTTATGTATTGAATACCACATTGATAGGCACCCGTGACCAATTCTGGTAGCGCCCCGTCCCCCTAACTATCTAAAGTCTAAACTAAAGTAAGTCAACTAGTTTGACTGGTTTAAGATCCAAATGGCTTAGTTTAAGGTTTGGTTTTCATGGGTTGGTGGTTTAATAATTTAACAGACTTGATACTGAACTGTTCACCATCCTTTTTTTACCGGTTCAAACCGGCCGGTATAACCAGTTAAAACGCACGGTACAACCAGTTGAATCACCCGTACACACGGTTGAACCATTCGATATGATTGATGGAAGTGTTTTTTTAACACAATCCGGTACAGTATAGAAACCTTTTTTATACATTGATAGTTTATATTTTAATAATGTATGAAGCTTAGAATTGACAGTTTAATCTATATCATTATCATTAATCACATTGCTTTGGGAATATGTATCTGATACAATTAAGAACCATCTTTATCAATTTGAATTTTTATAATACAAACTAACGATTTTGAAACAAATCATAAACTAGTTCAAATCACCATGTAAAAATATATCGGTTAGCCTGATCTAACCCGACTGATTTAGTTTGTCATTTCTTAAAACATGGTTAGTGGTTCAACCCAAAAAAAAATCTGTCAAAACTAGTTGAAATGCACCTTGAACACCCCTAGGAGACCACTACTAACGGTGTAAGCGGGTCAAAATTAAAGTTTTATTTTCTATAATTGGTCCAACCCAACCCGTTTTAACCCTTGCCGAATAAAAATCTTGAATCCCTCGTGTAGTTCATTATTCTTAAACCTGAAAACAAAGCACATCTTTAGTGTATCATGTTAATTTAAAGTATGATGTTTAAATTTCTCTCATTAAAAGTGTTTAGTATATGATAAAGTGATATTTTGTTTTTATCTTATTTCAAACATAGGCTATTTTGTGCTTTTACATATTGTTTTCAAACTTGTGGCCTTTACACTCAAGGTAAAAAAAGAGAGTTTTTTAGTACGACGCGATAATGAACTAGTTAAAGCTTAGCTCGTTAATTATACATGTTATATAAATGACATGCTTGGTTAGGCTCGCACGCTTAAATAAACCCATTATATATATATACACACACACACAATATTTTTTAATATAATAAATATTTGTTACATAAAAAGATAACTAAATAAAATATATTTTCTCAGAAAATAGTTATTTTTGCTGATTTTACCATTTTTAATCATTAAAATACTATTTAAATTCATTAAATCCGTTTTAAATGCAAATAAATTGAGAAAAATATGGAAAAATTATTTTCACTATTTTACTACAGAAAATAATCATTTTTCCTAAAAATAGTATTTTTGACCATATCTTGTATTTCTAGCTTATTTATATTTAATTAGTCGTAATAAATTATATAATTAAAAACCAAAGATTAAATGAAACGACATTAATCAAACGGACTTACACGTTCGTTTGAAGGTCGAAAATGAAAGAACACGACATAAAGGACATGCGCCGATTAAGACGACCTCTGGATGTAATTAGATCGAAATTATAGTGGGTTTATGTTGTGCAAGGCTCGTTGAATGATTAGAAGTGATCTATTTATAGTGTTACTTGAAAAATCCAACCGTTTGAACTTGAATAAGGTGCTCGACGGTTACAAGCTTTATAACATAATTAAACACGATTAAATACTCGTTATAGGCGATTAATGGTCCTTGTAACAACTTATATTGTTGGAGAAACGATTTGGGAACATTAAAAATGAATAATACACATCAAAAAACACCTGTTGCCAGAATCAATGGCCGCCGGCCGGAATTTTCTGCCGGAAAGCTGGCCGGAAAACGTGGAGGAGGGAAGGAGAGGAATCAGATTTGAACTTTCAGTGTTTGGCAAAATGGGTCCCTAAAGTTTTAACTAAGTTAATTTATTATTGAGTTGGTTAGTTTTTCCTTTATAAAACTTAACCAAGTTAACTAAATTAACTTAAAATGTTTTTAAAACTTAAACTTTTTAAACTTTTATCAAGCCATAACATAAATTTATGTTATTTTATAAACCTTTACCATAAAATTTTGATATTTCCCACAACTTTCGATAAACTGTATTTGTTTAAATTTAACAAAAATCCATCGAACTTTTACCTGGGCGAATGTACCCTCCTTCGACCCTTTCACAGGGTCGAACGTACCCTGACTTGGTCGAATGAAATTCTTTCAATTCCATATCCCAGGTTCGCCCCTTTTACAAGGTTCGAACCAGGAGTATTGTCCATGTTCGCCCATTCGATTGGTCGAACCAGGACTCACGTTTTTTTTTTCCAGTTTTCCAATTTTCATGTTTAACGCATTTTAACGCACCCTAACATACGAGCATGCAACCTTAGTCTATGTTTAACATATTTAAGCATAGATGATTATCTACACATCATTTAAACACATCTAAGCATATAATCCACCATACGACAATTAGTCTACACATACACTTAATTAGTTTATGTAATTCACCAACAACGGGACTCGTATCGTGTGTGTGTGTGACTAACCCAATGATCTCCCGAATCATTGGACCCTGGACAATACGGATTGTGTTCCGACTCTACTGACCCCGTCAAGTATGTTTAATAAACGTTTTTCGCTAAGGTAGACTTATGTGTTTATAAAATGTTGAGCCAAACATGCCGGGTGTCACATCATCCCCCTGTTGAAAGAATTTTCGTCTCGAAAATTTCCCGAAGTCAAAGAGAATGAAGCGACAAAAAGAAATTTTTTCCCGGTCGTCACATCATCCCCCTGTTGAAAGGAATCTCGCCCCGAGATTCACTCTTCGACAGTAATGAGTGTCGACCCAACCCAAGTAACGTTTTCCCAGAACACAAACGAAATGATAACCACGAACGAGAGATGATATCAACAGATACTCTATGCCGGGGAACCGCCCTCCCCAAAGTGAATACAAAACAATGAATCCTCCTGATCGAAGGCTTACTAGAGACTACTATGATCGGTATAAATGACACACCGGTACCGTCCAAGTAGCATATCTAATGGACCCACATCAGACCCATGAATGCAAAACGATGACCAAATACCAGACTGAATGCACACAATGAATACGAATCGCCAGACAATGTGAATGAGAATGAATGTAAGCATAACGAGAATCGAGAAAAGAATACTCACGAGTAACAGTGTCAGGATCCTCCTGGTTCTCCCTAGCGCCAATGACGTAAACATGACCACGAGTAGTTCGACCGCCGCCTTCGTTCCCAGCACCACCTGCAGTCCCTTGGTTCAGCTTAGGACAATCCCGCTTGAAGTGCACAGTCTCCCCACAGTTAAAACACCCATGGTTTCCCCGAGGAGCAGGAGCGGGGACAACCGCTTGAGTCTGTTTCGGCTGCAGATTGACCCTACAATCCTTAGCCAAATGACCGACTCGCTGACAACGATTACAGCGAAACGCATCGCAACCCCCAACATGGTGATACCCACACGTGTTACACTTAGGACTCTTACCAACCTAACCCCCAGTCTTCTGCTCAGGTAACACTCCCACAATGTCCTGCCTCTTAACCTGCTGTTGAGACGACCCAATGTTCTTCCCAACACTCTCCCACTTCCTCTTGTTGTCCGCATGGGCTTTCACAGCAGCACCCCTCGGAGGTAGAACGCCCTCAGCAACCTTCATGTTGGTCAGCTTGTGAGCTGCCCGAACAGTGGCCAACATAGTAGTGTGATCAGCAGCGGCAACAAGTCCAGCAATCTCCGGCACTAACCCAGCAACGTAGTGCTCAATCCTCCGGTACTCCGGTGTAGCCAAACCGGGGCACATCACAGCCAACTCGTTGTGCCTAGCAGTAAACTCCTCGATCTCCGACCCAACCATCTTCAGATTCCAGAACTCATGCTCCAACTTCATAATCTCGTCCCTCGGGCAATATTCCGCTCGCAACATCTGAACAAACTCGGACCACGGCATAGCATTGGCCTCACCCAAGCCAAGATTCGCAGTGGTGGAGTTCCACCAGGTCAAAGCGTGTCCCTCTAGAGTAGCAGAAGCATACTTGACACGATCATCGTCAGGACAGTTACACATAGCAAACACTGACTCGATCTTCTCTAACCACCGGAGCAGACCTACTGCCCCTTCAGTCCCATTGAAGAAATGGGGCTTACAGTCCATGAACTTCTTGTAGGTGCACCCAGACTGCACCTGATTAGTATTTCCCAGGGTCTGCTGAGCAGCCTGGAAAGCAGCCAACGCAACGTTCAACTGCTGCTGCAACATGTTCTCTAACTCTGCCTGAGTCATGGTGATGTTCCCACTACCTCGTCCACCGCCATTGCGACCCCCGCCGCCACCACGGCGTCCACCAGCACGTCCACCAGCGCGACCAGACATGTTCTGCCAAACATGAGACAAGACACTCAAAACCACCAACAGATCGAGCTACAAGTGACCAAACGAATTCAGAACGTGGTTCCAGCATGACCATTAGTCCGAACATGAAGTCCACCAAGATTTTCATGCATTTCGATTTATGATTTCGTGTGCAACCGAAATAACAAATCGCTCTACATGATCCTCTAGGCATGCTCCTAGCTAGAACTTCAAATCACTTGATACACACATTCCTAAAAGAAACTTTTATCGCACGAAGATCCCAAAGTGAACAGTCACTCAGGAGTGTACTATGACAAGTACTAGTGCATGATAGTGTGTGGGTAGGCAAGTATGTACATTAGAGCATAGAGGGGAGATATCCAAAACCCGGAAAGATCTCAAGAATGTGCCGAAGCCACCCCAATGCACACTACTGCCAAGTATAAGCGATAAGCCCCTTCATCTTCAAACCCGAAGAAGAAGATAGAACCAAGGTAGGAATAACAAAAGATAGATAATGTGATACTGTATGATGAGGACACCGACACCCCGACAAGGTTAGTGTGTTTACCACATGACACGACTCGTAAATTTGTGTGACCGTCTAACGTGTGTGATACTCAGCTATAGACTAGACTCTACATGCAGTCCTAGTTCACTATAACCATTGGCTCTGATACCAATCTGTCACACCCTCAAATTTCCACGTGCGGGGTTTTACCGCGAGGCGCGTGACACACCAGGATCCAAGTCAACGGTCACAATAAACGACATCTATATGATAAGAAAACAACATAAACTACCATTGAGTTTCAAAACCGTTCTAACACAGCGGAAGCAAAATGTATTATTACAACTTAAAAGTAAAACTCAAAGTCTGAAATGTTTAACAAAACATGCATATGATCCCTAGACGCCGTGAGACTCCGTGCGCCTATACTCAATGCTGCTACCTTAGCGACCTGAGAAAACATGCCAAAAAGACGTCAACATATAATGCTGGTGAGTTCACAGGTTTTAAGTTCGTAAACGTTTTCATGTGTAAAGCAATTCCTCATAAGTGCCAAGTGTGCAAAAGTTCCAAGTAAATAACAAACGTTCCCTTACTACTACGACTGTGTTGCTAAAACCATTACTGACAAACGTTGCTCAAGTTGCTGCCCATGTGCCAAGTGTCAAATAGAGACAATATGCACCCGCCCGGCTCCCAGCCGTCAGGTGGGGTTCGTCACGCCCGATAGATCTATCCAGATTTCCCCCGTTGTGCCCCGCACATTCATGGTTTCAATAGGGACTTAGGTTTCGTCGTATAGTAAATAAGTGCCAAGCGCCAAGTGCCAAATGCCAAGTGTCAATGTTTAAAAGTGTCAAGTGCCAATGTTTAAATATGCCAAATGCCAATGTTTAAAAGTGTCAAATGCCAATGTTAAATATGCCAAGTGCCAAACGTGTCACGTTTCTTAAAAGAGTCACATTCCCAAAAGGCGTCATATTTCTAAAAGTGTTATGTTTCCAAAAGTGGTAAGTTTCATAGGAGTTGCGTTTTCAAAACATAAACGTTGCATTGTTAAAACGTGTGGCATGCTTCTCCCCCGAGAGAAAAGAGTATAAAAGAGGGGCCGTGAAACTCACCTTAGAGTGCGTCTTCTGATAACTAGAATTCCAACACGTGTATGATAATCCCAACTAATGACAACCTATCAATGAGTTTACATAAGTGTGATGACTATTAACCCGAAGGCTAACTAGTCCCCGATTGTCCAGATCTTGACTACGTGTGTTAAAAAGTGTGTTTAAACGTTAACCGGACATCCCAGACCGACCCGACATCCCGTTGGTGACCTATTACATCAATTAGTCATGCACATAAGTTTAACACATAAGTTTCAAGCATAAAACACTTAGTTTGCATCAAAAATCTCATTCCGGACATCAGATGGTCGAATGTGTTTTTTCCCATTTCCACGTTCGCCCGTTTGAGCCACGTTCGCCCGTTTTTCCCACGTTTTGTTCCACGTTCGCCCGTTTGAGCCACGTTCGCCCGTTTTTCCCATGTTTTGTTCCACATTTGCCCGTTTGAGCCACGTTCGCCCGTTTTTCCCACGTTCGCCCGTTTTCCCATGTTTTATTCCACGTTCGCCCATTAGAACCAATTTTATTCCACGTTCGCCCGTTTTCATCAGCATTTTATAAAACGCACCAAAACGCATGTAAATGGTCCGAAAACATCACGAAACATCACCAATCACAGCAGTCAACTATCATTAACATATTCCTACAAAACCCTACCAATTTTATCCCGAAATCCGTCCGTTTTACAAGTTACCCGAAATAGCAAATTATGGAGATGTCACATCAAACGCATGCAATCTTTACCCAATTAGGAAACTTTATGAAATCAATCAATAATCAACTTAATATACTCAGATTATCATGAACAATAAACCCCCCAATCATATCCTTATCACTATCATCATGAACAAGCCCTAGATCTAACCCAAAATCCCCAAAATGAACATAACATCATCAATAATCAATTGTAACCTATCTCAATCATAAATCATCATCAATAACAGTCCTAGATCATTGTCATAACATCTATACAACAATCAATCATCAAACAATACATAACATCACATAAAACACCATTAACACATGTTAATTTGTATGAAAACTCATTGTTTATGAATAGGTTTTGTTTAGAAAGATATTAGAAAGGTTTTTATCCATGAAAACAGGTTTGAATCAGATCTGGACTCTTGGGGTTTAATGAAAACGAATTGAAATGCTTTAAAAATGATTTAGAATGAAGAACACACCTTAGATCTTTGTGTAGAAGATGTTTGTAGGTTAGATTATAGAAAACAAGGGCAAAAACTCATTCCCCAATGTTTAAAGTTGCTAGAGAGTGTTTTGAGGCGTTTAGGGTTTGTGAAATGGTGAAAAATGACAAAGTGTGGTATTTATACTATGTCCACATTCGCCCCTTTTACCTGGGCGAATGTACCCTCCTTCGACCCTTTCACAGGGTCGAACGTACCCTGACTTGGTCGAATGAAATTCTTTCAATTCCATATCCCAGGTTCGCCCCTTTTACAAGGTTCGAACCAGGAGTATTGTCCATGTTCGCCCATTCGATTGGTCGAACCAGGACTAACGTTTTTTTTTCCAGTTTTCCAATTTGTCATGTTTAACGCATTTTAACGCACCCTAACATACGAGCATGCAACCTTAGTCTATGTTTAACATATTTAAGCATAGATGATTATCTACACATCATTTAAACACATCTAAGCATATAATCCACCATACGACAATTAGTCTACACATACACTTAATTAGTTTATGTAATTCACCAACAACGGGACTCGTATCGTGTGTGTGTGTGTGTGTGACTAACCCAATGATCTCCCGAATCATTGGACCCTGGACAATACGGATTGTGTTCCGACTCTACTGACCCCGTCAAGTATGTTTAATAAACGTTTTTCGCTAAGGTAGACTTATGTGTTTATAAAATGTTGAGCCAAACATGCCGGGTGTCACATCATCCCCCTGTTGAAAGAATTTTCGTCTCGAAAATTTCCCGAAGTCAAAGAGAATGAAGCGACAAAAAGAAATTTTTTCCCGGTCGTCACATCATCCCCCTGTTGAAAGGAATCTCGCCCCGAGATTCACTCTTCGACAGTAATGAGTGTCGACCCAACCCAAGTAACGTTTTCCCAGAACACAAACGAAATGATAACCACGAACGAGAGATGATATCAACAGATACTCTATGCCGGGGAACCGCCCTCCCCAAAGTGAATACAAAACAATGAATCCTCCTGATCGAAGGCCTACTAGAGACTACTATGATCGGTATAAATGACACACCGGTACCGTCCAAGTAGCATCTCTAATGGACCCACATCAGACCCATGAATGCAA
Organism: Ambrosia trifida; assembly: GCA_028751855.1. Classification (NCBI taxonomy): domain Eukaryota; kingdom Viridiplantae; phylum Streptophyta; class Magnoliopsida; order Asterales; family Asteraceae; genus Ambrosia; species Ambrosia trifida. The sequence goes on from CM054126.1 coordinate 39,396,475, forward strand.
AACGATGACCAAATACCAGACTGAATGCACACAATGAATACGAATCGCCAGACAATGTGAATGAGAATGAATGTAAGCATAACGAGAATCGAGAAAAGAATACTCACGAGTAACAGTGTTAGGATCCTCCTGGTTCTCCCTAGCGCCAATGACGTAAACATGACCACGAGTAGTTCGACCGCCGCCTTCGTTCCCAGCACCACCTGCAGTCCCTTGGTTCAGCTTAGGACAATCCCGCTTGAAGTGCACAGTCTCCCCACAGTTAAAACACCCATGGTTTCCCCGAGGAGCAGGAGCGGGGACAACCGCTTGAGTCTGTTTCGGCTGCAGATTGACCCTACAATCCTTAGCCAAATGACCGACTCGCTGACAACGATTACAGCGAAACGCATCGCAACCCCCAACATGGTGATACCCACACGTGTTACACTTAGGACTCTTACCAACCTAACCCCCAGTCTTCTGCTCAGGTAACACTCCCACAATGTCCTGCCTCTTAACCTGCTGTTGAGACGACCCAATGTTCTTCCCAACACTCCCCCACTTCCTCTTGTTGTCCGCATGGGCTTTCACAGCAGCACCCCTCGGAGGTAGAACGCCCTCAGCAACCTTCATGTTGGTCAGCTTGTGAGCTGCCCGAACAGTGGCCAACATAGTAGTGTGATCAGCAGCGGCAACAAGTCCAGCAATCTCCGGCACTAACCCAGCAACGTAGTGCTCAATCCTCCGGTACTCCGGTGTAGCCAAACCGGGGCACATCACAGCCAACTCGTTGTGCCTAGCAGTAAACTCCTCGATCTCCGACCCAACCATCTTCAGATTCCAGAACTCATGCTCCAACTTCATAATCTCGTCCCTCGGGCAATATTCCGCTCGCAACATCTGAACAAACTCGGACCACGGCATAGCATTGGCCTCACCCAAGCCAAGATTCGCAGTGGTGGAGTTCCACCAGGTCAAAGCGTGTCCCTCTAGAGTAGCAGAAGCATACTTGACACGATCATCGTCAGGACAGTTACACATAGCAAACACTGACTCGATCTTCTCTAACCACCGGAGCAGACCTACTGCCCCTTCAGTCCCATTGAAGAAATGGGGCTTACAGTCCATGAACTTCTTGTAGGTGCACCCAGACTGCACCTGATTAGTATTTCCCAGGGTCTGCTGAGCAGCCTGGAAAGCAGCCAACGCAACGTTCAACTGCTGCTGCAACATGTTCTCCAACTCTGCCTGAGTCATGGTGATGTTCCCACTACCTCGTCCACCGCCATTGCGACCCCCGCCGCCACCACGGCGTCCACCAGCACGTCCACCAGCGCGACCAGACATGTTCTGCCAAACATGAGACAAGACACTCAAAACCACCAACAGATCGAGCTACAAGTGACCAAACGAATTCAGAACGTGGTTCCAGCATGACCATTAGTCCGAACATGAAGTCCACCAAGATTTTCATGCATTTCGATTTATGATTTCGTGTGCAACCGAAATAACAAATCGCTCTACATGATCCTCTAGGCATGCTCCTAGCTAGAACTTCAAATCACTTGATACACACATTCCTAAAAGAAACTTTTATCGCACGAAGATCCCAAAGTGAACAGTCACTCAGGAGTGTACTATGACAAGTACTAGTGCATGATAGTGTGTGTGTAGGCAAGTATGTACATTAGAGCATAGAGGGGAGATATCCAAAACCCGGAAAGATCTCAAGAATGTGCCGAAGCCACCCCAATGCACACTACTGCCAAGTATAAGCGATAAGCCCCTTCATCTTCAAACCCGAAGAAGAAGATAGAACCAAGGTAGGAATAACAAAAGATAGATAATGTGATACTGTATGATGAGGACACCGACACCCCGACAAGGTTAGTGTGTTTACCACATGACACGACTCGTAAATTTGTGTGACCGTCTAACGTGTGTGATACTCAGCTATAGACTAGACTCTACATGCAGTCCTAGTTCACTATAACCATTGGCTCTGATACCAATCTGTCACACCCTCAAATTTCCACGTGCGGGGTTTTACCGCGAGGCGCGTGACACACCAGGATCCAAGTCAACGGTCACAATAAACGACATCTATATGATAAGAAAACAACATAAACTACCATTGAGTTTCAAAACCGTTCTAACACAGCGGAAGCAAAATGTATTATTACAACTTAAAAGTAAAACTCAAAGTCTGAAATGTTTAACAAAACATGCATATGATCCCTAGACGCCGTGAGACTCCGTGCGCCTATACTCAATGCTGCTACCTTAGCGACCTGAGAAAACATGCCAAAAAGACGTCAACATATAATGCTGGTGAGTTCACAGGTTTTAAGTTCGTAAACGTTTTCATGTGTAAAGCAATTCCTCATAAGTGCCAAGTGTGCAAAAGTTCCAAGTAAATAACAAACGTTCCCTTACTACTACGACTGTGTTGCTAAAACTATTACTGACAAACGTTGCTCAAGTTGCTGCCCATGTGCCAAGTGTCAAATAGAGACAATATGCACCCGCCCGGCTCCCAGCCGTCAGGTGGGGTTCGTCACGCCCGATAGATCTATCCAGATTTCCCCCGTTGTGCCCCGCACATTCATGGTTTCAATAGGGACTTAGGTTTCGTCGTATAGTAAATAAGTGCCAAGCGCCAAGTGCCAAATGCCAAGTGTCAATGTTTAAAAGTGTCAAGTGCCAATGTTTAAATATGCCAAATGCCAATGTTTAAAAGTGTCAAATGCCAATGTTAAATATGCCAAGTGCCAAACGTGTCACGTTTCTTAAAAGAGTCACATTCCCAAAAGGCGTCATATTTCTAAAAGTGTTATGTTTCCAAAAGTGGTAAGTTTCATAGGAGTTGCGTTTTCAAAACATAAACGTTGCATTGTTAAAACGTGTGGCATGCTTCTCCCCCGAGAGAAAAGAGTATAAAAGAGGGGCCGTGAAACTCACCTTAGAGTGCGTCTTCTGATAACTAGAATTCCAACACGTGTATGATAAACCCAACTAATGACAACCTATCAATGAGTTTACATAAGTGTGATGACTATTAACCCGAAGGCTAACTAGTCCCCGATTGTCCAGATCTTGACTACGTGTGTTAAAAAGTGTGTTTAAACGTTAACCGGACATCCCAGACCGACCCGACATCCCGTTGGTGACCTATTACATCAATTAGTCATGCACATAAGTTTAACACATAATTTTCAAGCATAAAACACTTAGTTTGCATCAAAAATCTCATTCCGGACATCAGATGGTCGAATGTGTTTATTCCCATTTCCACGTTCGCCCGTTTGAGCCACGTTCGCCCGTTTTTCCCACGTTTTGTTCCACGTTCGCCCGTTTGAGCCACGTTCGCCCGTTTTTCCCATGTTTTGTTCCACATTTGCCCGTTTGAGCCACGTTCGCCCGTTTTTCCCACGTTCGCCCGTTTTCCCATGTTTTATTCCACGTTCGCCCATTAGAACCTATTTTATTCCACGTTCGCCCGTTTTCATCAGCATTTTATAAAACGCACCAAAACGCATGTAAATGGTCCGAAAACATCACGAAACATCACCAATCACAGCAGTCAACTATCATTAACATATTCCTACAAAACCCTACCAATTTTATCCCGAAATCCGTCCGTTTTACAAGTTACCCGAAATAGCAAATTATGGAGATGTCACATCAAACGCATGCAATCTTTACCCAATTAGGAAACTTTATGAAATCAATCAATAATCAACTTAATATACTCAGATTATCATGAACAATAAACCCCCCAATCATATCCTTATCACTATCATCATGAACAAGCCCTAGATCTAACCCAAAATCCCCAAAATGAACATAACATCATCAATAATCAATTGTAACCTATCTCAATCATAAATCATCATCAATAACAGTCCTAGATCATTGTCATAACATCTATACAACAATCAATCATCAAACAATACATAACATCACATAAAACACCATTAACACATGTTAATTTGTATGAAAACTCATTGTTTATGAATAGGTTTTGTTTAGAAAGATATTAGAAAGGTTTTTATCCATGAAAACAGGTTTGAATCAGATCTGGACTCTTGGGGTTTAATGAAAACGAATTGAAATGCTTTAAAAATGATTTAGAATGAAGAACACACCTTAGATCTTTGTGTAGAAGATGTTTGTAGGTTAGATTATAGAAAACAAGGGCAAAAACTCATTCCCCAATGTTTAAAGTTGCTAGAGAGTGTTTTGAGGCGTTTAGGGTTTGTGAAATGGTGAAAAATGACAAAGTGTGGTATTTATACTATGTCCACATTCGCCCCTTTTACCTGGGCGAATGTACCCTCCTTCGACCCTTTCACAGGGTCGAACGTACCCTGACTTGGTCGAATGAAATTCTTTCAATTCCATATCCCAGGTTCGCCCCTTTTACAAGGTTCGAACCAGGAGTATTGTCCATGTTCGCCCATTCGATTGGTCGAACCAGGACTCACGTTTTTTTTCCAGTTTTCCAATTTGTCATGTTTAACGCATTTTAACGCACCCTAACATACGAGCATGCAACCTTAGTCTATGTTTAACATATTTAAGCATAGATGATTATCTACACATCATTTAAACACATCTAAGCATATAATCCACCATACGACAATTAGTCTACACATACACTTAATTAGTTTATGTAATTCACCAACAACGGGACTCGTATCGTGTGTGTGTGTGTGTGACTAACCCAATGATCTCCCGAATCATTGGACCCTGGACAATACGGATTGTGTTCGGACTCTACTGACCCCGTCAAGTATGTTTAATAAACGTTTTTCGCTAAGGTAGACTTATGTGTTTATAAAATGTTGAGCCAAACATGCCGGGTGTCACATCATCCCCCTGTTGAAAGAATTTTCGTCTCGAAAATTTCCCGAAGTCAAAGAGAATGAAGCGACAAAAAGAAATTTTTTCCCGGTCGTCACATCATCCCCCTGTTGAAAGGAATCTCGCCCCGAGATTCACTCTTCGACAGTAATGAGTGTCGACCCAACCCAAGTAACGTTTTCCCAGAACACAAACGAAATGATAACCACGAACGAGAGATGATATCAACAGATACTCTATGCCGGGGAACCGCCCTCCCCAAAGTGAATACAAAACAATGAATCCTCCTGATCGAAGGCCTACTAGAGACTACTATGATCGGTATAAATGACACACCGGTACCGTCCAAGTAGCATCTCTAATGGACCCACATCAGACCCATGAATGCAAAACGATGACCAAATACCAGACTGAATGCACACAATGAATACGAATCGCCAGACAATGTGAATGAGAATGAATGTAAGCATAACGAGAATCGAGAAAAGAATACTCACGAGTAACAGTGTCAGGATCCTCCTGGTTCTCCCTAGCGCCAATGACGTAAACATGACCACGAGTAGTTCGACCGCCGCCTTCGTTCCCAGCACCACCTGCAGTCCCTTGGTTCAGCTTAGGACAATCCCGCTTGAAGTGCACAGTCTCCCCACAGTTAAAACACCCATGGTTTCCCCGAGGAGCAGGAGCGGGGACAACCGCTTGAGTCTGTTTCGGCTGCAGATTGACCCTACAATCCTTAGCCAAATGACCGACTCGCTGACAACGATTACAGCGAAACGCATCGCAACCCCCAACATGGTGATACCCACACGTGTTACACTTAGGACTCTTACCAACCTAACCCCCAGTCTTCTGCTCAGGTAACACTCCCACAATGTCCTGCCTCTTAACCTGCTGTTGAGACGACCCAATGTTCTTCCCAACACTCCCCCACTTCCTCTTGTTGTCCGCATGGGCTTTCACAGCAGCACCCCTCGGAGGTAGAACGCCCTCAGCAACCTTCATGTTGGTCAGCTTGTGAGCTGCCCGAACAGTGGCCAACATAGTAGTGTGATCAGCAGCGGCAACAAGTCCAGCAATCTCCGGCACTAACCCAGCAACGTAGTGCTCAATCCTCCGGTACTCCGGTGTAGCCAAACCGGGGCACATCACAGCCAACTCGTTGTGCCTAGCAGTAAACTCCTCGATCTCCGACCCAACCATCTTCAGATTCCAGAACTCATGCTCCAACTTCATAATCTCGTCCCTCGGGCAATATTCCGCTCGCAACATCTGAACAAACTCGGACCACGGCATAGCATTGGCCTCACCCAAGCCAAGATTCGCAGTGGTGGAGTTCCACCAGGTCAAAGCGTGTCCCTCTAGAGTAGCAGAAGCATACTTGACACGATCATCGTCAGGACAGTTACACATAGCAAACACTGACTCGATCTTCTCTAACCACCGGAGCAGACCTACTGCCCCTTCAGTCCCATTGAAGAAATGGGGCTTACAGTCCATGAACTTCTTGTAGGTGCACCCAGACTGCACCTGATTAGTATTTCCCAGGGTCTGCTGAGCAGCCTGGAAAGCAGCCAACGCAACGTTCAACTGCTGCTGCAACATGTTCTCCAACTCTGCCTGAGTCATGGTGATGTTCCCACTACCTCGTCCACCGCCATTGCGACCCCCGCCGCCACCACGGCGTCCACCAGCACGTCCACCAGCGCGACCAGACATGTTCTGCCAAACATGAGACAAGACACTCAAAACCACCAACAGATCGAGCTACAAGTGACCAAACGAATTCAGAACGTGGTTCCAGCATGACCATTAGTCCGAACATGAAGTCCACCAAGATTTTCATGCATTTCGATTTATGATTTCGTGTGCAACCGAAATAACAAATCGCTCTACATGATCCTCTAGGCATGCTCCTAGCTAGAACTTCAAATCACTTGATACACACATTCCTAAAAGAAACTTTTATCGCACGAAGATCCCAAAGTGAACAGTCACTCAGGAGTGTACTATGACAAGTACTAGTGCATGATAGTGTGTGTGTAGGCAAGTATGTACATTAGAGCATAGAGGGGAGATATCCAAAACCCGGAAAGATCTCAAGAATGTGCCGAAGCCACCCCAATGCACACTACTGCCAAGTATAAGCGATAAGCCCCTTCATCTTCAAACCCGAAGAAGAAGATAGAACCAAGGTAGGAATAACAAAAGATAGATAATGTGATACTGTATGATGAGGACACCGACACCCCGACAAGGTTAGTGTGTTTACCACATGACACGACTCGTAAATTTGTGTGACCGTCTAACGTGTGTGATACTCAGCTATAGACTAGACTCTACATGCAGTCCTAGTTCACTATAACCATTGGCTCTGATACCAATCTGTCACACCCTCAAATTTCCACGTGCGGGGTTTTACCGCGAGGCGCGTGACACACCAGGATCCAAGTCAACGGTCACAATAAACGACATCTATATGATAAGAAAACAACATAAACTACCATTGAGTTTCAAAACCGTTCTAACACAGCGGAAGCAAAATGTATTATTACAACTTAAAAGTAAAACTCAAAGTCTGAAATGTTTAACAAAACATGCATATGATCCCTAGACGCCGTGAGACTCCGTGCGCCTATACTCAATGCTGCTACCTTAGCGACCTGAGAAAACATGCCAAAAAGACGTCAACATATAATGCTGGTGAGTTCACAGGTTTTAAGTTCGTAAACGTTTTCATGTGTAAAGCAATTCCTCATAAGTGCCAAGTGTGCAAAAGTTCCAAGTAAATAACAAACGTTCCCTTACTACTACGACTGTGTTGCTAAAACCATTACTGACAAACGTTGCTCAAGTTGCTGCCCATGTGCCAAGTGTCAAATAGAGACAATATGCACCCGCCCGGCTCCCAGCCGTCAGGTGGGGTTCGTCACGCCCGATAGATCTATCCAGATTTCCCCGGTTGTGCCCCGCACATTCATGGTTTCAATTGGGACTTAGGTTTCGTCGTATAGTAAATAAGTGCCAAGCGCCAAGTGCCAAATGCCAAGTGTCAATGTTTAAAAGTGTCAAGTGCCAATGTTTAAATATGCCAAATGCCAATGTTTAAAAGTGTCAAATGCCAATGTTAAATATGCCAAGTGCCAAACGTGTCACGTTTCTTAAAAGAGTCACATTCCCAAAAGGCGTCATATTTCTAAAAGTGTTATGTTTCCAAAAGTGGTAAGTTTCATAGGAGTTGCGTTTTCAAAACATAAACGTTGCATTGTTAAAACGTGTGGCATGCTTCTCCCCCGAGAGAAAAGAGTATAAAAGAGGGGCCGTGAAACTCACCTTAGAGTGCGTCTTCTGATAACTAGAATTCCAACACGTGTATGATAAACCCAACTAATGACAACCTATCAATGAGTTTACATAAGTGTGATGACTATTAACCCGAAGGCTAACTAGTCCCCGATTGTCCAGATCTTGACTACGTGTGTTAAAAAGTGTGTTTAAACGTTAACCGGACATCCCAGACCGACCCGACATCCCGTTGGTGACCTATTACATCAATTAGTCATGCACATAAGTTTAACACATAAGTTTCAAGCATAAAACACTTAGTTTGCATCAAAAATCTCATTCCGGACATCAGATGGTCGAATGTGTTTTTTCCCATTTCCACGTTCGCCCGTTTGAGCCACGTTCGCCCGTTTTTCCCACGTTTTGTTCCACGTTCGCCCGTTTGAGCCACGTTCGCCCGTTTTTCCCATGTTTTGTTCCACATTTGCCCGTTTGAGCCACGTTCGCCCGTTTTTCCCACGTTCGCCCGTTTTCCCATGTTTTATTCCACGTTCGCCCATTAGAACCAATTTTATTCCACGTTCGCCCGTTTTCATCAGCATTTTATAAAACGCACCAAAACGCATGTAAATGGTCCGAAAACATCACGAAACATCACCAATCACAGCAGTCAACTATCATTAACATATTCCTACAAAACCCTACCAATTTTATCCCGAAATCCGTCCGTTTTACAAGTTACCCGAAATAGCAAATTATGGAGATGTCACATCAAACGCATGCAATCTTTACCCAATTAGGAAACTTTATGAAATCAATCAATAATCAACTTAATATACTCAGATTATCATGAACAATAAACCCCCCAATCATATCCTTATCACTATCATCATGAACAAGCCCTAGATCTAACCCAAAATCCCCAAAATGAACATAACATCATCAATAATCAATTGTAACCTATCTCAATCATAAATCATCATCAATAACAGTCCTAGATCATTGTCATAACATCTATACAACAATCAATCATCAAACAATACATAACATCACATAAAACACCATTAACACATGTTAATTTGTATGAAAACTCATTGTTTATGAATAGGTTTTGTTTAGAAAGATATTAGAAAGGTTTTTATCCATGAAAACAGGTTTGAATCAGATCTGGACTCTTGGGGTTTAATGAAAACGAATTGAAATGCTTTAAAAATGATTTAGAATGAAGAACACACCTTAGATCTTTGTGTAGAAGATGTTTGTAGGTTAGATTATAGAAAACAAGGGCAAAAACTCATTCCCCAATGTTTAAAGTTGCTAGAGAGTGTTTTGAGGCGTTTAGGGTTTGTGAAATGGTGAAAAATGACAAAGTGTGGTATTTATACTATGTCCACATTCGCCCCTTTTACCTGGGCGAATGTACCCTCCTTCGACCCTTTCACAGGGTCGAACGTACCCTGACTTGGTCGAATGAAATTCTTTCAATTCCATATCCCAGGTTCGCCCCTTTTACAAGGTTCGAACCAGGAGTATTGTCCATGTTCGCCCATTCGATTGGTCGAACCAGGACTCACGTTTTTTTTCCAGTTTTCCAATTTGTCATGTTTAACGCATTTTAACGCACCCTAACATACGAGCATGCAACCTTAGTCTATGTTTAACATATTTAAGCATAGATGATTATCTACACATCATTTAAACACATCTAAGCATATAATCCACCATACGACAATTAGTCTACACATACACTTAATTAGTTTATGTAATTCACCAACAACGGGACTCGTATCGTGTGTGTGTGTGTGTGACTAACCCAATGATCTCCCGAATCATTGGACCCTGGACAATACGGATTGTGTTCGGACTCTACTGACCCCGTCAAGTATGTTTAATAAACGTTTTTCGCTAAGGTAGACTTATGTGTTTATAAAATGTTGAGCCAAACATGCCGGGTGTCACATCATCCCCCTGTTGAAAGAATTTTCGTCTCGAAAATTTCCCGAAGTCAAAGAGAATGAAGCGACAAAAAGAAATTTTTTCCCGGTCGTCACATCATCCCCCTGTTGAAAGGAATCTCGCCCCGAGATTCACTCTTCGACAGTAATGAGTGTCGACCCAACCCAAGTAACGTTTTCCCAGAACACAAACGAAATGATAACCACGAACGAGAGATGATATCAACAGATACTCTATGCCGGGGAACCGCCCTCCCCAAAGTGAATACAAAACAATGAATCCTCCTGATCGAAGGCCTACTAGAGACTACTATGATCGGTATAAATGACACACCGGTACCGTCCAAGTAGCATCTCTAATGGACCCACATCAGACCCATGAATGCAAAACGATGACCAAATACCAGACTGAATGCACACAATGAATACGAATCGCCAGACAATGTGAATGAGAATGAATGTAAGCATAACGAGAATCGAGAAAAGAATACTCACGAGTAACAGTGTCAGGATCCTCCTGGTTCTCCCTAGCGCCAATGACGTAAACATGACCACGAGTAGTTCGACCGCCGCCTTCGTTCCCAGCACCACCTGCAGTCCCTTGGTTCAGCTTAGGACAATCCCGCTTGAAGTGCACAGTCTCCCCACAGTTAAAACACCCATGGTTTCCCCGAGGAGCAGGAGCGGGGACAACCGCTTGAGTCTGTTTCAGCTGCAGATTGACCCTACAATCCTTAGCCAAATGACCGACTCGCTGACAACGATTACAGCGAAACGCATCGCAACCCCCAACATGGTGATACCCACACGTGTTACACTTAGGACTCTTACCAACCTAACCCCCAGTCTTCTGCTCAGGTAACACTCCCACAATGTCCTGCCTCTTAACCTGCTGTTGAGACGACCCAATGTTCTTCCCAACACTCCCCCACTTCCTCTTGTTGTCCGCATGGGCTTTCACAGCAGCACCCCTCGGAGGTAGAACGCCCTCAGCAACCTTCATGTTGGTCAGCTTGTGAGCTGCCCGAACAGTGGCCAACATAGTAGTGTGATCAGCAGCGGCAACAAGTCCAGCAATCTCCGGCACTAACCCAGCAACGTAGTGCTCAATCCTCCGGTACTCCGGTGTAGCCAAACCGGGGCACATCACAGCCAACTCGTTGTGCCTAGCAGTAAACTCCTCGATCTCCGACCCAACCATCTTCAGATTCCAGAACTCATGCTCCAACTTCATAATCTCGTCCCTCGGGCAATATTCCGCTCGCAACATCTGAACAAACTCGGACCACGGCATAGCATTGGCCTCACCCAAGCCAAGATTCGCAGTGGTGGAGTTCCACCAGGTCAAAGCGTGTCCCTCTAGAGTAGCAGAAGCATACTTGACACGATCATCGTCAGGACAGTTACACATAGCAAACACTGACTCGATCTTCTCTAACCACCGGAGCAGACCTACTGCCCCTTTAGTCCCATTGAAGAAATGGGGCTTACAGTCCATGAACTTCTTGTAGGTGCACCCAGACTGCACCTGATTAGTATTTCCCAGGGTCTGCTGAGCAGCCTGGAAAGCAGCCAACGCAACGTTCAACTGCTGCTGCAACATGTTCTCCAACTCTGCCTGAGTCATGGTGATGTTCCCACTACCTCGTCCACCGCCATTGCGACCCCCGCCGCCACCACGGCGTCCACCAGCACGTCCACCAGCGCGACCAGACATGTTCTGCCAAACATGAGACAAGACACTCAAAACCACCAACAGATCGAGCTACAAGTGACCAAACGAATTCAGAACGTGGTTCCAGCATGACCATTAGTCCGAACATGAAGTCCACCAAGATTTTCATGCATTTCGATTTATGATTTCGTGTGCAACCGAAATAACAAATCGCTCTACATGATCCTCTAGGCATGCTCCTAGCTAGAACTTCAAATCACTTGATACACACATTCCTAAAAGAAACTTTTATCGCACGAAGATCCCAAAGTGAACAGTCACTCAGGAGTGTACTATGACAAGTACTAGTGCATGATAGTGTGTGTGTAGGCAAGTATGTACATTAGAGCATAGAGGGGAGATATCCAAAACCCGGAAAGATCTCAAGAATGTGCCGAAGCCACCCCAATGCACACTACTGCCAAGTATAAGCGATAAGCCCCTTCATCTTCAAACCCGAAGAAGAAGATAGAACCAAGGTAGGAATAACAAAAGATAGATAATGTGATACTGTATGATGAGGACACCGACACCCCGACAAGGTTAGTGTGTTTACCACATGACACGACTCGTAAATTTGTGTGACCGTCTAACGTGTGTGATACTCAGCTATAGACTAGACTCTACATGCAGTCCTAGTTCACTATAACCATTGGCTCTGATACCAATCTGTCACACCCTCAAATTTCCACGTGCGGGGTTTTACCGCGAGGCGCGTGACACACCAGGATCCAAGTCAACGGTCACAATAAACGACATCTATATGATAAGAAAACAACATAAACTACCATTGAGTTTCAAAACCGTTCTAACACAGCGGAAGCAAAATGTATTATTACAACTTAAAAGTAAAACTCAAAGTCTGAAATGTTTAACAAAACATGCATATGATCCCTAGACGCCGTGAGACTCCGTGCGCCTATACTCAATGCTGCTACCTTAGCGACCTGAGAAAACATGCCAAAAAGATGTCAACATATAATGCTGGTGAGTTCACAGGTTTTAAGTTCGTAAACGTTTTCATGTGTAAAGCAATTCCTCATAAGTGCCAAGTGTGCAAAAGTTCCAAGTAAATAACAAACGTTCCCTTACTACTACGACTGTGTTGCTAAAACCATTACTGACAAACGTTGCTCAAGTTGCTGCCCATGTGCCAAGTGTCAAATAGAGACAATATGCACCCGCCCGGCTCCCAGCCGTCAGGTGGGGTTCGTCACGCCCGATAGATCTATCCAGATTTCCCCCGTTGTGCCCCGCACATTCATGGTTTCAATAGGGACTTAGGTTTCGTCGTATAGTAAATAAGTGCCAAGCGCCAAGTGCCAAATGCCAAGTGTCAATGTTTAAAAGTGTCAAGTGCCAATGTTTAAATATGCCAAATGCCAATGTTTAAAAGTGTCAAATGCCAATGTTAAATATGCCAAGTGCCAAACGTGTCACGTTTCTTAAAAGAGTCACATTCCCAAAAGGCGTCATATTTCTAAAAGTGTTATGTTTCCAAAAGTGGTAAGTTTCATAGGAGTTGCGTTTTCAAAACATAAACGTTGCATTGTTAAAACGTGTGGCATGCTTCTCCCCCGAGAGAAAAGAGTATAAAAGAGGGGCCGTGAAACTCACCTTAGAGTGCGTCTTCTGATAACTAGAATTCCAACACGTGTATGATAATCCCAACTAATGACAACCTATCAATGAGTTTACATAAGTGTGATGACTATTAACCCGAAGGCTAACTAGTCCCCGATTGTCCAGATCTTGACTACGTGTGTTAAAAAGTGTGTTTAAACGTTAACCGGACATCCCAGACCGACCCGACATCCCGTTGGTGACCTATTACATCAATTAGTCATGCACATAAGTTTAACACATAAGTTTCAAGCATAAAACACTTAGTTTGCATCAAAAATCTCATTCCGGACATCAGATGGTCGAATGTGTTTTTTCCCATTTCCACGTTCGCCCGTTTGAGCCACGTTCGCCCGTTTTTCCCACGTTCGCCCGTTTGAGCCACGTTCGCCCGTTTTTCCCATGTTTTGTTCCACGTTTGCCCGTTTGAGCCACGTTCGCCCGTTTTTCCCACGTTCGCCCGTTTTTCCCATGTTTTATTCCACGTTCGCCCATTCGAACCAATTTTATTCCACGTTCGCCCGTTTTCATCAGCATTTTATAAAACGCACCAAAACGCATCTAAACGGTCCGAAAACATCACGAAACATCACCAATCACAGCAGTCAACTATCATTAACATATTCCTACAAAACCCTACCAATTTTATCCCGAAATCCGTCCGTTTTACAAGTTACCCGAAATAGCAAATTATGGAGATGTCACATCAAACGCATGCAATCTTTACCCAATTAGGAAACTTTATGAAATCAATCAATAATCAACTTAATATACTCAGATTATCATGAACAATAAACCCCCCAATCATATCCTTATCACTATCATCATGAACAAGCCCTAGATCTAACCCAAAATCCCCAAAATGAACATAACATCATCAATAATCAATTGTAACCTATCTCAATCATAAATCATCATCAATAACAGTCCTAGATCATTGTCATAACATCTATACAACAATCAATCATCAAACAATACATAACATCACATAAAACACCATTAACACATGTTAATTTGTATGAAAACTCATTGTTTATGAATAGGTTTTGTTTAGAAAGATATTAGAAAGGTTTTTATCCATGAAAACAGGTTTGAATCAGATCTGGACTCTTGGGGTTTAATGAAAACGAATTGAAATGCTTTAAAAATGATTTAGAATGAAGAACACACCTTAGATCTTTGTGTAGAAGATGTTTGTAGGTTAGATTATAGAAAACAAGGGCAAAAACTCCTTCCCCAATGTTTAAAGTTGCTAGAGAGTGTTTTGAGGCGTTTAGGGTTTGTGAAATGGTGAAAAATGACAAAGTGTGGTATTTATACTATGTCCACATTCGCCCCTTTTACCTGGGCGAATGTACCCTCCTTCGACCCTTTCACAGGGTCGAACGTACCCTGACTTGGTCGAATGAAATTCTTTCAATTCCATATCCCAGGTTCGCCCCTTTTACAAGGGTCGAACCAGGAGTATTGTCCAGGTTCGCCCATTCGATTGGTCGAACCAGGACTCACGTTTTTTTTTTTCCAGTTTTCTAATTTGTCGTGTTTAACGCTTTGTAACGCACCCTAACATACGAGCATGCAACCTTAGTCTATGTTTAACATATTTAAGCACAGATGATTATCTACACATCATTTAAACACATCTAAGCATATAATCCACCATACAACAATTAGTCTACACATACACTTTATTAGTTTATGTAATTCACCAACAACGGGACTCGTATCGTGTGTGTGTGTGTGTGTGACTAACCCAATGATCTCCCGAATCATTGGACCCTGGATAATACGGATTGTGTTCCGACTCTACTGACCCCGTCAAGTATGTTTAATAAACGTTTTTCGCTAAGGTAGACTTATGTGTTTATAAAATGTTGACCCAAACATGCCGGGTGTCACACTTAAAACGTAGATACGGTGCATAATAAATACAAATGATGAACATTGAGTTCGCTCTTTTATTAAATTTGAAAACGACTAACTTACAGGGACTAAAGTAGAAATATTTGAATACATGAAGGATTAAAATTGACAACTTGCTAAAAGATTAGGGTGACGGGTGTCACAGTTGCACAACGTTTAAGAGTTTTAAACAAGTGAAAAGTCAAATCTAATGATCCACGGTCGCTTGGATCAACTGCCAAGCTGGTAGTTAGCTTACACTTGTTTGTTGTACTTTGCCTATATATACAAGTCAACCCCAACCTTTTACATTTGCCCATTTTGCTCTAAACCTTCTAAATAATATTATAAGATATATCTATTTAGTTCCTTTGATATTTCCACATCAAATCAAGTAGAAATTCAAGATTAAGAGAAAGAGCAAACAAGAATAATTGTTCCACAACTAAACAATTTTTCATTCTTGTATGTTGTGAGCTTATAAAGATATAATTGTGAGTTTGTAAGGGGCATCCCTAATCTTGTTTAGTGATTAGAGATAGTTGTGATCACTACCACTTGAGATTAGTAAGATGCAGAAAGTAATAATTTCCTTAGAAATAGTAAGGTAACGTTTATTTTGTGGAATGTAATGAATGAAATTCACACGGGAAGTGGAATTTGATTTGGAATGTAGGTGTGTTCGTTTCACATAATGGAATGTAATCTTGATGAAATTGGAATGTAGGTTCCCTTTCGTATGTTGTTGCTCAGTTCCAATCCTTTCTTTTGTTGAAATGAACAATATAAGAAATTAAATATGCATTCCAATTCCACCAGATTTCATTCCGTCCAGTGAAACAAACTCTACCTAAGACGTTCGGAGAAGGTGACCACTTCCTTAGAGAAAGTGAAACACTTGTACAAGGTGATTACTACCTCTGCTTAGATAGACCATATGTAGCGAGTATCCCTATCAGATTAAGAGATGACTAGTGAAGATCGGGGATAGGATGTAGAGAGATTAATTTATATCTCTTGAACCTTTCACTACTAGAAAAAAAACCTTTTCTTGACACGCATTGCGTGTCAAGAAAGGGGTCTGATGACAGGAAAAAGAATGTCAAGGATGGCGGTGTCATAAATTTAGCATGACATATTTTCGCGTGTCATCTATTTATGACAGCATTTATTGACACGCGTTATGACACTTTTTAACGACACACATTTTTATGACAGTTCTTATGACAATTTTTAGCGACACATTTTATGTTAGAATTTTATGACGTTCTTTGCGTGTCATAAATTTTTAATCAAAAAAAATCCTGTAAAATTACATATTTACCCTCCTGGATTTATTGCCATTTTATTATATGCAAAATAATTAGCAAACTAATAACAAAAACATCATTTCATTATATAATCCATATTTATCTAATTGCAAACTAATCCGAGACAACGTTTAACGTTTACAAAAATATATTGTATCGACATTACATTGTCTTCAAACAAGTTTCGATCATTTGAAAATAAATGTCGCGGCGTAGCCTAACCATTCTTCGCGTACGACATCCATGTCATCATCCCCGTAATGATCCGCTCCTCCCCCAACCTGAGACAACAATAAAATTAATACATTAGTCGAGGCCGGCCAATTATTTTACATACATAAATCATATATGTATGTATGTATGTATGTATGTATGTATGTGTATATTACGCGCAGATAGTACACGGTCATAAACACAAAGAAACAGAGGCACACGGTAATACACAAACACATAGATACACATATGAACCTCTCAACTGGTAGTTAAGTACTATAATGAGACCAAGTTTAATAAAGAAGTCTAAGCAATCAAAAATCCGTTTAATTAGCAAAGAATTTTTGTATAGGTAGAATAGGAAATTAGTACAGATCTGTAAATCGGGTTCGCCGTTTCTTCATTTACTTCTTTACATACCTGCATGTATTATTGTTTATATTTTACAAGTATATTGTTGGGTTTATAGTTTATTATTTGATTTAACACACCATGATGTTATTAACACATATCCTCCTATCCAAACAAGAAGTCTTAACATCAACTTAGCTACTTCGACTAATACGTTCCTCAGGATCAAACATAGTTCAAATAAGTTAACACAGACCCATTACAAATGTAACAAACATTTTAGAAAAAAGTTACAAGAACATCAACCGTGATTAGTGAAAGGTTCACTATAAAACAATTTGTTTTTCCACTAGAATTTTTATTTCATCATGTTCACCGAGTGAGCCCCAACGACGAAATGATCTTTTTTGTATCGGTATATATACGATCGTTTATGGACATACACCATGAAATTTAGACACTAACCCCCCACAAAAAAATTACACCAACCTCAAGAATAATATAGTCCTAAGAATATAAACCTCACATAAAGTAAGTAAGAAATATAAAACACTACATTCATCTAACAAAGCCCAATTTAGTTTTACCCATTTAATTTAATAAATTTCAAGCCCAAACTTAACC
The DNA here is from genome assembly GCA_028751855.1 of Ambrosia trifida. Lineage (NCBI taxonomy): Eukaryota > Viridiplantae > Streptophyta > Magnoliopsida > Asterales > Asteraceae > Ambrosia > Ambrosia trifida. The sequence goes on from CM054126.1 coordinate 39,414,300, forward strand.
AAAAACTATTATGCCCATTTTAATTGTTAGTCTATTTAAACCTAATAAAATGAAGCCCATTAAGCATAACCAATTTAACTTATTAAATCTAACAAAATAAACCCATTTATCGAACAAACTAAAAGCAGCATATCCGTTGACAATCACTAAAGGCTGAACCATAGAACCAGTTAACTGTAGATGTTGTTGGACCATCTTCGTCCTTCGACCAGTTTACTGTTGAAGGTTGAACCAATCGACACAAATCAATTAGGCTACTTGTTCTAACTTTATAAGACATTTTACCTTATTAGTTTATTATTTGCTAGATTAAAAATTAAACAGTGATTAGTGGAGTAGATTACATAATTAATGGTTGATTAATTGCTTTAATGCTTAACAATGCCCGGGGATCCTTCTTGGGTGCCCCGGGTTCGATTCCCACGAGGGACATAATGAGAAAAGATGGATGACTCCTGGTCTATGGTCACGAGTTTGAGTCTTAATCTCGCCCGGGTTTTACCAATCCTTCACCGTCGTGCCTACGGGCGGGTGAGGGGTTGGGTTTTCCCCGGTTTCGGGAACTACATGGGTGGGCCTGACTACGCCAGCCGCCCGAGGTACGTATGGGCCCTCCATTGGGTTGGTCGTGGGGCTCTGTCCATAGTATGGGGACTCCCCTGAATAGTCGGGCAGAAATGTTTGTTGACTGTTAAAAAAAAACTATTAGATGATGTAATGGCTAGTTAAGCAACTATAAGGATGTTTGAAAATTAATTTGGTTTCATTTTTTTATTGTGCAACCTGATATGAATAGGAAAATCTTTAATATTAAGCTGTAATCAACCTGATATGAATAGGAAAAAAAATTCTAGGTCTGCTGCTACTAGTAAGCCCCAAACGGCCTACATGAATTAAAGAGTTGGACTAATTCAAAGAAAAAATGAGTCTAAAGAACTTATTTATTTGTTAAAGACGGGCATTAGACCACTCCTAGTAAAACCATGCAAGACTACTCTCATTGCTTGTTGTTCAAGATAAAACTAGTTCGTTCATTCGGGAAGTTGTAATATGTTCAAAGTATGCTTTCTAGATAGAGAATTCCTAACATTGTATTTTTGTGTTTGTAAACCGGAATAAGAGGGAAAGAAAAATAAACAAAGGAAAAGTAATGGTCTTTCACATGTCTCGAGTTGTAAGAAAAAAAAAATCCCTAAATGTTAGATAAATAAAATCTTATGACTGACAATTCATGTATAAGATATGTGTTGCTACAACAAGGAAAATGACCGGTATTAGGTTAGGAGATGTTTAGGATTATAGGTTAATGGTATGTTAGGTTGAGATTAAGGTTTTAAGTTTAGGTTTAGATTTGGTTGTAGGATCAGGGGTCTTCAAGTTCCTGGAGGAGACCTGCACAAAGGTAGCAGACACCGTTAGCCTTAACGCAGGAGGGAGCCTCCTGCGTTTGGACTCCGGCGTGAGAATAAGTATCTATTCATTTGGAGTTGGGAAATAATGAAGTAGAGAGTATGAGAGTAGAGAGAATGAGTGAGAAGTGTGTGTGTGGAATGTCTACCCAAGGGCCTCCTTATATAGGCAGCGAAATTCTGCCCAGGAGCTCCCTCAGGGTAGCTTCCTTACCATACCTGGATGTGTTTGACCCTCTTTTAGTTCCTTGCAGTGAGACTTTACCCTTTTAGGATGTTTTCAGCTTTTATCATTTTCAATGCAAGGCTTGGAGCTGTGTGGTGTTTTGTCCCTTGCCATGATAATAAGCCAAAATCCCCCTTTTTGCATTTCCAAGACTTTTTACTGTTTGCTTTATGCCCTGAGGCTTCCATATGGCAGGTAAGCTGCCTTATATCAGCTCCACTAAGTCAGGCAACCTCTTAATCAAATTTATTTTGCTTATCTTTTCGACGAGGGGTCTAAACGTTGTCGTTTTAGGACACACGTCATCAGCCCCCCAGTCATAAGCATTTGTAAAGAAGTTAGAAGTGCTTGTGACTTGTACATTGTCATATTCCCCGGTGGCAACGCTGCTCAAGCTTGTGTTGGTACCGGGTAATTTATTAGACCCCGAGCTCCCTCATGGGAGCGTTGGTTTCTTATTTCTTCCTTCATCAAATTTCGTGCAAGTTTTTGGCCTTGCATTTGCCATGATGGTCTTATTTTTTAAATAATATGGCTATCCATCATTACTTCCTAGGGAGCAGACACTTGTCCCATCAGCCGCCCCAGACGACTGTTGACATGACAAGGGGCTAGGCTGCCGTCATCCTATAGGACAGCTGAGTGGTGGTTTCCCTTGGTAACCGTTCAATGCCATTAATTTCAAATTTTAAATCCCTTATAAAGAGAAAACCCTTCTTTCCTCTTCACTTTATTCCCTAATTAGAAAACCGTCGTCTCTCTCCCACGATTGCTCTCCAACCGGCGATCCTCTCCTTTTTCCTATAAATTCTGGTAAGTAACCTCCTCCCTTTTCATACTTCGTCTTTCATTATGTCGAAAACCGATCTCGCATCTCAGTTCACTCGTTTATCCAAGTCTGTTGTTGAGCGATTCTGTACTGAGATCAGAATTCCTTTGTCCTTTAACCCTTCTGTTCCAAAGGGGAAAACCCCTGTGACCTCCGTTCCCTCTGGCAAGGTGGCGGTGTATACCCGTCAGTTTGACCAGGGTAACCTTAGGTATCCCTTTTCAACCTTTTTTCTGAATGTTCTAGAGTACCACCAACTTTCCCTTGATCAGTTGTGTCCGTCTAGAGTTGCTAGGATTTTGCGCTTCGAGATAGTATGTCGTTGCCATGGTCATGAGCCTTCCTTGGCTATGTACCGGCGGTTTTTTAGGTTGGCTAAAAATGGGAATTGGTTTACCATTGAGAAGACTCAATGTGAACCAGCCCTCATTTCTAGTGTTATTGGACTTGTTTCTTCTTGGAAAGACAAGTTCTTTTTCTTAAAATCTGATTTTCTACCCTTTAAAACTCCTCGGAGGTCTTCGGATGCTCCTCTAAACGAGAAGGAACCTGATCCTGACACTCTTGACCAAGTATTGTTGGAGAAGCTGCGTAGCTTTCCTACTCGTCTTCGTACCTTCCCTGAGGATTTTCTGGTGATGGTGGGCCTGAGTGCTAACTGGGATGATCCTGGGACTGACCCAGTGATATATCATGGTGGGAAGGGTAGGTGTCTCCCTGTCTCCTCCTTGGCATCCTTATCATTTTTGTGTTATCTAACTATCTTTCTTTTTGCAGAAATGAGTACTCTGGACTTCCTGGCTCTAGATGACATTGCTGATGTGAAGTTTAAGGTTCGAAATGTTGCTGAGGGTAAGAATGTGGTGGTGAAGACTGAGCATGTCCGTTTCAAGGGGGAGTATACAAGTGTGATCACGTCATCTGTTGCTGCTGTGGAGCCCTCGGGGGAGAAGTCTGTTACCGTCCGTCGCTCCAGCAAGCGACTCCAAACTGCTTCCTTGGGTCAGGGGGGCTCTTCTGCTGTGCCCTTGGTCTTTGGAGATGAAGATGAGGACACTTCTTTGATTTCTTCTGCGTTGGGGTATACTCCTGCCTCCGGGAAGGGCAAGCTCACATTGTCCTCCCCGAAGAAAGACGATGTTGTTTTCAAGAAACCAATGGATGTTGTTGTTAAAGGTGCTAGTCCGAAATTGTTGCGAACCGAAGGAGGTGAAAGTTCTAAAGCTGCTATTGATGAGGTTTCCGATGTTCCTGTCCAGGGAGAGTCCGGTGAAGGAGTGTTTGTGCCGGACTGGGATATTAAAGCTATTGATCTGCTGAAGAAGGCTTCGGTTTGTCGTGATCTGATTGACCATTGTGTCCCTGATGCTGAAAGAGAGCTTCACAAGGAATGGATGGATAAGGATGTTATGAAGAAGATGTATTATCACTTTGGGCAGTTTCTGTCTTTGTTCCCCGACGGTATGGCAAGGTGGGGAGAGTTGATGGCAAGAAGAGAACAAGTGGAGGAGTTTTTTTGAAGAGCATGAGGCCGAGTTGGTTAAGGCGAGGGAGGAATTGACCAAGCTTGCTGCTCGGGAGAAGGATTTGTTTCATGAATTGGCTGTGTCTAAGACCCAGCTTGGTTTGGAGAAGGAAAAATTTGAGAAGATGTTCAAAGGTCTGCATGATGAGAAAGCGAAAGTTGCTGAGGAGAGGGAAGGGTTAGCTCGGGCACGGCAGGCAGTTAAGTAGGAGCTGGCTTCGGTGGAGAAGGTGGGAACAGAGCTCCGGGTCCAGGTGGACCGTTTGACTGAAGAAAGGGAGTGGCTAATCTCCAAGGGGGTAGCTCGTTTTGTTACCAACCTCCTGCACTCACAAGAGTTTAATGCTCCTCTGGCGGATATTTATGCAAAAGCCATATCTTTTGGTCGCCATGGAGGGATTCAAGCCGGTTTCAAAGCGGCTCAAGAGGGTCAGGGTCTTGAGGAGCTGCCGTCCTTTAAGCCTTCTTCTGGTGATGAGTTTGTGAATGCTGTGAAGGCAATGGAGCTTGCCACCTATCCCTACATCTCTGCTATTGCCAAGACTTCTGAGCAACCTCTCTCCTTCTTGCAAGATTTGGAGCCATAGGGCCTGAAAAAGGATGTGGCCAATCAAGTGTTCAGCTCCTATGTGTCGAAAAGGCCTCTTATGATCATGTTGGAGGGAGCTGACGGTGGGGAGGGTAGTTCTAAACGTGCAAAACCTGCTGGTTCTTCAAAGGTTCCCAATCTGGAGCTGGTATTCGAGAGTCCTTCCCCCCCTTCAAGCTCTGGAGGTTGAGTCTACCCCTCCTTCCAGCGAAGATGATCCATTTGCAGGTCTTGACACTGAGGGCCTTTACGATGATGTTGGTAACCGAGCCTTGGCTTCCCCCGGTGAGGATGATGCCACCAATGAAGCCGAAGACCCTGCTACTCCATGATCCAGCTTTGTTTTAGTTTTTTCAAGTTTTTAGAATGTCTTTTGTAATCAAACTCTGCTGTACTCAGCCCTTGGGGCGTTTAATGTTTGTCTTTTAATGGAATGCTCCCCCTTTAGGGGTGATGCCTTAGCTATGTTTAACGTTTTGTTGTTTTGACTCTGTTACTTGTCATTTATAGTGTTTGCAATGTCTTTAACATTTCTCCTTGAGTTGGATGCTGCAGTCACCCAGCTTAGGATACTTAGCTAAGGAACCGATGCAATGCTTACCCTATCAGCTTGTTTGTTTATGTTTAAACCTTTTCTTAAATGGTTTTTCAGTGGTATGTTCGTTTTTGTATATTGTGAACATGTGGGAGCTGTCTTAGTGTGAGGAGCTCACCCACTTTCATGGGTTTAGGTATTCCTTCCAAGGACTTGTCCCATGGAGTCGTGGATTGTATTAGGGACTCACCCTGTATACAGGAAGGTTACTTAGCCTTGTTACCTGTTGAGCAGTTGTGGCCTGGGAGCTCATCCCCGTTTCATGGGTAGGTATAGCGCCGGATCCCATGGAGCCTAGTTAGGAGGGGCTCACCCTTTGATAAGATAAGCGACAAGTTAATAATTTGAAACATAGTTCATTCATTAATCATGGTTTTTGGAATACAAAGAGACGTTACAACTATTAAACATAAAAACGTTTCAAGTGTTTGTCACTCCAATGCCTTGGGATCATTCTGCCATTAGGGTCGGCTAGCTTGTAGGATCCCCCTTTGTGTGCTTCTTTGACGACATAAGGCCCCTCCCATCGGGGACCTAGCTTGCCTACGTCTTGCTGCCTGCTGGCTTCATTGCATCTTAACACAAGGTCCCCTGGCCTGAAAGCTTCTTTCCGCACCTTTGTGTTGTAGTAGGCTTCAAGCTTCTTTTTGTACCTGGCCTCCCTGATAGAGGCTTGGTCTCTTGACTCTTCGAGGAGGTCCAGGTTGAGTAGGACCTCCTTTTGGTTGTGTTGAGCGTCTTGTCGAGCAATTCTTCCCGAGCTTACCCCTATCTCGGCTGGTATGACAGCTTCGCTTCCGAAGACAAGGCTATACGGCGTTCTTTGGTGGCTTGTCTTCTCCATGGTTCTTATGGCCCAAAGGACGCTCGGGAGTTCATCAACCCATTTCTTGCCACATCTTCCTAGCCTTGCTTTAATACCTTCGACAATGCTTCTGTTCATACGCTCAACTTGTCCGTTGGACTGGGGGTAGGCTACTGAGCTGAAGACTTGCTTGATTCCTAGCTCAGAGCACCAGCTGCTGAAGGGTTTGTTGGCAAACTGCTTCCCATTGTCTGTCACCATCTCCCCTGGCAGCCCATACCGGCAGACTATTTGTTCCCACACGAAAGTTATCACCTGTTTCCCCGAGATGGTAGCCAATGGCCTGACTTCCGGCCACTTGGTGAAATAGTCAACAGCTACAAGGAGGAACTTCAACCTTCCGGGAGCTTGTGGGAAGGGACCCACAATGTCCATTCCCCATTTGTAGAAGGGCCATGCCGAGATGATGGGAACAAGGTCGTGCTTGGGGTTGGTCTTCACCGGTGTTTGTAGTTGACAAGCTTCACATCTTCGGATAGTCTCAAAGGCATCCTTGTGCATGGTAGGCCAGTAATAGCCCAAGTTCATGAGCTTTGACACCACAGAGCGAGGTCCGGCATGCATGCCACATATACCCTCATGTACCTCCCTGATGAGGTAGTTGCTCTGATTGGGACCTACATGTAACACCCCAACCGATGGCGGAAACATCGGGGTGCCACGTATTGATGATTGTTTTCAGTAGCACATGGTATAATATAAATTTTAAATAATTTATTCAAACATAATATCCAAAATGTGAAATGATGTCTAAGAATTCAAATACATAATATCAAATAACAACTTCAATAACTTCAAATAAACTTCATGTAAAATCCTCATGCTAACTCAAGCCTCAGCTTCATTGTTACCTGAAACATGTTAATTTTGAAAGTATTTTGGGTCAGCATAAGTTGGTGAGAATTACATAGGTTTTTGATAATAAAATGAATAAAATGTTGTGCAATTCATGTGTCATGTCAATCTAGCCCATATGTGAGAACATACTAGAAATAAATCGAGTGCATAATCAACCCTGATGACTGTTATAAAATGATACATACCATACACTCATGGTCCAATTGAATATGTTATGCGATAACAAACACCCACGTAACCTTTGTAGGAGGCACGTATCCGGGTGGGATTGTCAGTCCAATAGATCTATCAATGTATACCGTCGGCTTGTACGGAGTTAATGATTATGCTAGAATGGTGCTTACTCTAATCATGCTCAAGACATAATGCAACATAGAAAACACATAGACACATTGATGATTGAATTGCAATGATAATGTTATAACATGTTTCACCCCAAAAATGGTGATAAATAAAAGGGGCTATGTAAAACTCACCTTAGCAAATGTTAAACTTGTTGAAAAGATGAAATAATAGTGTTGCCCAAAATGATTCCAAATATCACCCTATAATCAGGTAATATATACATAATAAGTCTAAGTCTAATTAACTTATAAGTGTATCCTAGGGTTTCGATTTGGGGATATCCAATTATTGAATTTAAATTAAAATGTTAATTAATAAAGGAAAATTTGATAATTAATAAAAGAAAGTCTTTTTATAAAATTTGAATTTTGGATGGACACAATAAAGTGTTTGAAGTATAAAAATAATTTTTATAAAATTATTTCATTTAAAATAGATTTTTAAATCTATTTATTACAAATAGCCAATATTTAACTTTAATATTCAAAAATACTAAAATTAAAGAATTTCTATTTTAAAAATCATATTTCTGTTCTAAATAATTAAAAATAATTTGTATAAAATTTTGGTGCAAAAATGATGAAAATTGGATTTATTATGATTTAATTATGATTAAATCTAAAAAAAATTGATTAAAAATATAAAATAAATGATTTTACTGAATTAAAAATTATTTCAGTAAAGTTTAACTTTATAAAAAATCAGGATAAATTTTGGAGAATTTAATAAAATTGTTTTGATAAATAAATGGATTTTTATAAATATAATAGTATAAAAATGATTTAATTATTATAAATATTAAATAAATGAATTTCTGAAAAATAAAAATTGTAAATAAAACTTTTATCTCAGATTAAACAAATATAATTTTTTTAGAATTTATAAAATAGTTTTGATATTTTAAAATGAATTTAAAAGATTAAAAGGTTTAATATATATATATATATATATATATATATATATATATATATATATATAAAATAGTTTTGTTTTAAAAAAAAAAACAATAAAAAGAAGCAAAAAGGGGCAGTAGCCGGGACTCGAACCCGGGTACCCTCTGTATTGAGCCAAGGTCACAACCACTTGGCCTAGGCCAGTGGTTGTGATATTCCCTGATCAAAATTAATTATATACATTACGCGGATCAGAGTTTATCCCCAAATCAATGTAACGAGCCCTAGAATTTGCAATTAGACAAATCACACATCAATAGCCTGATTAACCATAGGGCTATTGATGTGTGATGGCCGATGAATATAACCCACACAAATAATCAAACTCACAGTGTAGTTTCGAGTATAATTGTCGGGTCAAAGCCAAAGTCAAACAACGAGCAAGATGATTAAAATCAGAGTGTTTCAGTGATAATTGGAGGTTGAGAGAGAGTTGTGAGCGAGTTGTTAAGCTTCGAAGTACATCTATTTATACTGAGGATCAATGGTGGGTTCAATTGGAAGGTTTGACCCAATTTAAATGTCATACGCGTATAATTTAAAAATTGGTCAACGATTTGTTATAATTGACGTGTAATCGTGTTACACAAGGCAGGCAATCAACTGAATTTACCAATTATAGATCAATCATGAGTTATTGCACGAGCTTGGATCATACGCGAACCCACAGTTGACTTTCCTTGTCAACTGTGAAGGTTTAAAGCGTGTATAAATATAATAGGTGTCCGGGTTTATAACAAAAGAATGGCTAGCCCAGTTGGTTGTGCTTGTGTGTGTGTTTAACCCGGTCTTGGCGCGGGTTCGATTCCCGGCCAAGACTTTTAATTTTTTTGTTATAATTTCAATACCACACACATATATAATATTATATATATAGTATTAGGGTTCCACAAATGCGACAAACTAATAAATGCGACGTATAAGACAAAACTTGACGTTTTTATTAATGACGAACGTGTACGTACAAGTTTTAAATGCGAAATGTTACAGTCTCCCCTACTTTTAGGAACTTCGTCCCGAAGTTGGAGTTGGAGAGTCTGGTTGGAAAAGATGCGGATATTTCGACTTCATCTGGTCTTTACGTTCCCAAGTGAACTCTGGGCCTCGTTTAGATTCCCAACGAACCTTAACGATTGGAATACGACTGCGCTTGAGTTTCTTGACTCCAGTGTCAACAATCTCGACGGGTTTCTCGATAATGTGCATGCTTTCATCGATTTGCACATCCTCAAGAGGAACATGAAGGTTCTCATCTGCTAAGCATTTCTTGAGATTCGAAACATGGAAGGTCGGATGAACATTGCTTAGCTCAGGTGGAAGCTCAAGTTTGTAAGCCACTTTTCCAACTCTGTCAAGAATTTTGAAGGGGCCAACGTATCGAGGAGCTAGTTTTCCCTTTCTACCGAAACGAATAACTCCTTTCCAAGGGGATACCTTAAGTAGTACAAGGTCCCCAACTTGAAATTCCAAGGGTTTACGACGTTTATCAGCATAACTCTTTTGGCGACTTCTAGCCTTGAGAAGATTATCCTGAATAAGCTGAATTTTGTCTGTGGTTTCCTGGATTAGTTTGGGTCCAGTAATACGAGCTTCACCAACCTCAGTCCAACAGACAGGAGAACGACATTTCCGACCATAGAGTGCCTCAAAAGGAGCCATGTTAATGCTGGCGTGATAACTGTTGTTGTATGAAAACTCAACCAAAGGAAGATGAGAATCCCATGCGCCACCAAAATCGATGACACATGCCCTGAGCATGTCCTCAAGTGTCTGGATGGTTCGTTCAGTCTGACCATCCGTTTGAGGGTGGTAAGCAGTGCTCAGGTTCAACTTGGTACCCAAAGCATCTTGTAGAGATCCCCAAAAGTGAGAGGTGAAACGACCATCGCGATCAGAAATAATGTCCAAAGGTATACCGTGACGACATACGATTTCACTTACGTACATCTTTGCCAACCTTTCCACAGAATACTTCTCACGAATAGGTAGAAAGTGAGCTGATTTGGTCAAACGATCGACGATTACCCAAATACTATCAAAACCTTTGGGTGTACGAGGAAGTTTGGTGATGAAATCCATAGCTATGCTCTCCCATTTCCAGACAGGAATCTCTGGTTGTTCAAGCATACCAGATGGTCGTTGATGTTCAGCCTTAACCTTGGAACAAGTGAGGCATTTTGCAACGAATAAAGCAATGTCTTTCTTCATACCAGGCCACCAATAAGAATAACGAAGATCTTGGTACATCTTGTCAGCACCAGGATGAATAGAATAACGAGACTTATGAGCCTCGTTCATGAGAAAAGTACGAAGATCATCACGGTCGGGAATCCACAGTCGGTTAAGGAAATAAAGGAGACCATCGGGTTTGGTTTCAAGTTGAGTTTCAGCACCACAAGACATTTCATCGTACATGTTACCTTGGGTGACTGATGTGTGTTGAGCCTGGAGAATGCGATCTTGAAGATCAGTACGAACTCTCGCACATTGTAGTTTGACACGCTCTTTACGACTAAGTGCGTCGGCCACAACATTCGCCTTGCCAGGATGGTAGCGAATTTCGCAATCATAGTCGTTAAGTAATTCAACCCAACGTCGTTGCCTCATGTTAAGATTCTTTTGATCGAAGACATGTTGGAGACTTTTGTGATCCGTGAACACCACACATTTGGTCCCATAAAGATAATGTCTCCAAATCTTGAGTGCAAAGACAACAGCGCCCAATTCAAGATCATGGGTGGTATAATTCTTTTCGTGAGTCTTGAGTTGTCGAGATGCATAAGCAATAACCTTTCCTCGTTGCATGAGAACACAACCAAGACCTTGGTTCGATGCATCACAGTAGACCACGAAGTCATCATTACCATCAGGTAGAGACAAGATAGGAGCTTCACAAAGTTTCAGCTTAAGAGTTTCAAATGCTTCCTCTTGCTTAGGTCCCCACTCATAGGGTTTACCCTTGTGAGTTAAGGTAGTGAGAGGAACAGCGATCTTGGAGAAATTGGCGATGAATCGACGATAATAACCAGCCAACCCAAGAAAAGAACGGACTTCCGTTGGAGTGGTAGGAACACTCCAATTCTTCACAGCTTCGATCTTTGCAGGATCAACATGAATTCCGTTCATATCAATGACATGTCCCAAAAATTGAACTTCCTTAAGCCAAAATTCACATTTTGAGAACTTGGCGTACAGTTGTTCTTTCTTTAGGAGACTCAAGATAGAGTGAAGATGTTGCTCGTGATCGGATTTTGATTTAGAGTAAATCAAATATCATCGATGAAAACGATCACGAATTTTTCGAGATAGGGTCTACAAACCCGATTCATCAAATCCATAAATACTGCGGGAGCATTGGTCAACCCAAAAGGCATAACCATGAATTCATAGTGACCGTAGCGAGTGCGAAAAGCCGTCTTGGGAATATCTTCATCGTGGACTCTAAGCTGATGATAACCAGAACGGAGATCAATCTTCGAGAAGTGGGTTGCTCCTTGAAGTTGATCGAAGAGATCGTCAATCCTAGGAAGCGGATAACGATTCTTGATGGTGAGTTTGTTGAGTTCACGGTAGTCAATACACATCCGAAGAGAACCATCCTTCTTTTTAACGAATAAGACAGGGGCTCCCCATGGAGAAGAACTAGGGTGAATGAACCCTTTATCAGAAAGTTCCTGTAATTGACTGGCAAGTTCTTGCATCTCAGAGGGTGCAAGACGATAAGGAGCTTTAGCGACAGGATTAGCACCAGGAACAAGATCAATACGAAACTCCACTTGTCGAGCAGGAGGCAAACCAGGTAAATCCTCTGGAAAGACTTCAGGATAGTCCCGAATAATAGGAATGTCTTGGATACTTTTGCCTTTGTCCTTCTTCTCTATCACGTTAGCTAAGAAGGCTGTATACCCCTTTCGCAAGTACTTTTGGGCAGTAGTACAAGACATAAGCTTAAGCTCACCACAGGGTTTCTCACCATAAATCTTCAAAATCTCACCAGATTCGAGAGGAATGCGTATGACTTTCTCGAAACACAGAATTTCGGCACGATGGATTGACAACCAGTCCATGCCTACTATAACATCAAAACTACCAAGATGCATAGGGATAAGATCGATAGGGAAGGTATGATCGTCGAGGTTCAACAAGCAGTTACGAATAATAGAGTCGATCGAAATAGACTTCCCGTTAGCTACCTCTACCACGAAAGGTTCTTCTAGATTAGTGTGGGGTAAGTTAAGTAAAGGTTCAAACTTCAGTGACACGAATGACTTATCAGCTCCTGAATCAAATAATATGGATGCATAGTGGTTATTAATGAGAAACGTACCATTCACCACTTCGTTGTTGTCACGAGCCTGGTTAGCGTTGAGATTGTAGGCGCGACCTCGAGCACCTTGGTTCTGGTTGCGGTTCTGGTTTTGGTTTTGGTTCTGATTTTGGTTTTGGTTACGGTTACGATTAGGGCAGTTGTTGATGTAGTGATTAGGGTTGCCACACTCGTAGCATTGACCACGAGTAGGCCTGTTGTTTTGTTGGTTGGGAGCTGGGTTGTTGTTGTCTTGGGTAGCAGAAGATCGACAGACGTTCACCAGGTGACCATATCTTTGACACTTAGTACAAAAACGACATGGCACCTGCGTTGGATGATGGTACTTGCAAGTGTTGCACAAAGGGTGAGGTCCGGTGTATGGTTTCTTGGCTGGGTTTTGGGCAGCAGGTGGAGTAGCAGCAACCATATAGTTTCTAGCCTTGCGCTTTTTGTTGCTTGAGGTCTCAGGCTTGACTTCAATTGCAGGCTGTGGAGTGTCTTTGGCAGTAGTCTTCTTAGTGCCCTTGCGAACGAGAGTACCGTTCTTCACGTGATTATCAGTAAGAGTGGCCGCTAGACGTTTGGCCTCTTCCAGAGTTGCATGATTTCTACCCCAAACGGTGTCCTGGATTTGCATGGGCAGACCACCGATGTACTTCTCGATGGCTACCGGCAGAGGAGTAACTTTGTAGGGCAACAATAAGCTAAGCTCATGAAAGCGGGTGTTGTAGGCAAGGTTTTCCCCACTATCTTGAGCTAAGGTGTGGAACTCATCCTCAAGCTTTTTAACTTCATTGCGAGGACAAAACTCTTCCTTCATGACCTCCTTGACTTGGTCCCATGTCATAGCAAGAGCAACCTCGACCCCACGAGTACGCTTTTCTTCATTCCACCATGTGAGTGCTCGTTTATGGAGAACACTCATGGCGTAACGAACCTTGAAGTTGTTGGGGCACTCACTGTTGATGAAGGTATTCTCAATACCCTCAAACCATTGGAGGAGTCCAGTAGCTCCTTCTTCCCCACTAAACTTTGGAGGGTTACAAGAGTTGAAATGCTTAAGGGTGCAAGCTTGGGGTCCATTACCATTGCCATTGCCATTCCCGTTCCCGTTGTTGTGACCATTCCCGTTGCCGTTCAATTGGATGACCTGAGCGAGTAAATTGGGAACCAGAGTTGCGATTTGCTGCGCCATTTGTTGAGAAATGATCGCAGCCAGTTGAGCATCGACCCCATTGTTGTTGTGGTTAGGAACTTGGTCATGGTTGTGGTTATGGTTATCACCACCTTCTTCGTGGTTCTCACCATTGTTGTTGCGAGTGCTGCGACGAGGAGGCATGATCTGTAATAGACACAATGAAATGAATGAGAGTTTATATAAGGAATGTAATCATTTATTCATTAATTAAAACGAATAAACGAAAACGTTGACTTATCAAAGATTCTAAATTCTAATAACATATGAAGACATGCTTTAGCCTATAAGTGAACACTCATCCCGAGAATTCCCAGGTAGGCATCCGGGTCCCTCGTCTGATTGGGATATATGCGCAATGCCAGCCTAGACAGAAGACTCAGAATACAGGCGTTCACCCTTCCAGATTGCATGTGTTCGTTATTAAAATCTAGAACTTCGACGAGATCTCAAGGGGGTTCAGGTTAAACCTGAGGATTTTGTCCTATAAATCTAATGGTGGATCAGGATTGCAGCAGACAAATAAGAGTAGTCACATGTAGGTTTAGGGTTATAAGGCATAGGATAAGGATAGGATTAGGGAAGCAATTAGGGTTACAAGTAGGAGAAGCAAGTACTGTTTAAGTCCCTAAGGTTATAGTCTAGATTATTTCTAATAACCTAATTCCCTATAACCAAGGCTCTGATACCAATCTGTAACACCCCAACCGATGGCGGAAACATCGGGGTGCCACGTATTGATGATTGTTTTCAGTAGCACATGGTATAATATAAATTTTAAATAATTTATTCAAACATAATATCCAAAATGTGAAATGATGTCTAAGAATTCAAATACATAATATCAAATAACAACTTCAATAACTTCAAATAAACTTCAAGTAAAATCCTCATGCTAACTCAAGCCTCAGCTTCATTGTTACCTGAAACATGTTAATTTTGAAAGTATTTTGGGTCAACATAAGTTGGTGAGAATTACATAGGTTTTTGATAATAAAATGAATAAAATGTTGTGCAATTCATGTGTCATGTCAATCTAGCCCATATGTGAGAACATACTAGAAATAAATCGAGTGCATAATCAACCCTGATGACTGTTATAAAATGATACATACCATACACTCATGGTCCAATTGAATATGTTATGCGATAACAAACACCCACGTAACCTTCGTAGGAGGCACGTATCCGGGTGGGATTGTCAGTCCAATAGATCTATCAATGTATACCGTCGGCTTGTACGGAGTTAATGATTATGCTAGAATGGTGCTTACTCTAATCATGCTCAAGACATAATGCAACATAGAAAACACATAGACACATTGATGATTGAATTGCAATGATAATGTTATAACATGTTTCACCCCAAAAATGGTGATAAATAAAAGGGGCTATGTAAAACTCACCTTAGCAAATGTTAAACTTGTTGAAAAGATGAAATAATAGTGTTGCCCAAAATGATTCCAAATATCACCCTATAATCAGGTAATATATATATAATAAGTCTAAGTCTAATTAACTTATAAGTGTATCCTAGGGTTTCGATTTGGGGATATCCAATTGTTGAATTTAAATTAAAATGTTAATTAATAAAGGAAAATTTGATAATTAATAAAAGAAAGTCTTTTTATAAAATTTGAATTTTGGATGGACACAATAAAGTGTTTGAAGTATAAAAATAATTTTTATAAAATTATTTCATTTAAAATAGATTTTTAAATCTATTTATTACAAATAGCCAATATTTAACTTTAATATTCAAAAATACTAAAATTAAAGAATTTCTATTTTAAAAATCATATTTCTGTTCTAAATAATTAAAAATAATTTGTATAAAATTTTGGTGCAAAAATGATGAAAATTGGATTTATTATGATTTAATTATGATTAAATCTAACAAAAATTGATTAAAAATATAAAATAAATGATTTTACTGAATTAAAAATTATTTCAGTAAAGTTTAACTTTATAAAAAGTCAGGATAAATTTTGGAGAATTTAATAAAATTGTTTTGATATATAAATGGATTTTTATAAATATAATAGTATAAAAATGATTTAATTATTATAAATATTAAATAAATGAATTTCTGAAAAATAAAAATTGTAAATAAAACTTTTATCTCAGATTAAACAAATATAATTTTTTTTAGAATTTATAAAATAGTTTTGATATTTTAAAATGAATTTAAAAGATTAAAAGGTTTAATATATATATATATATAAAATAGTTTTGTTTTTAAAAAAAAAACAATAAAAAGAAGCAAAAAGGGGCAGTAGCCGGGACTCGAACCCGGGTACCCTCTGTATTGAGCCAAGGTCACAACCACTTGGCCTAGGCCAGTGGTTGTGATATTCCCTGATCAAAATTAATTATATACATTACGCGGATCAGAGTTTATCCCCAAATCAATGTAACGAGCCCTAGAATTTGCAATTAGACAAATCACACATCAATAGCCTGATTAACCATAGGGCTATTGATGTGTGATGGCCGATGAATATAACCCACACAAATAATCAAACTCACAGTGTAGTTTCGAGTATAATTGTCGGGTCAAAGCCAAAGTCAAACAACGAGCAAAATGATTAAAATCAGAGTGTTTCAGTGATAATTGGAGGTTGAGAGAGAGTTGTGAGCGAGTTGTTAAGCTTCGAAGTACATCTATTTATACTGAGGATCAATGGTGGGTTCAATTGGAAGGTTTGACCCAATTTAAATGTCATACGCGTATAATTTAAAAATTGGTCAACGATTTGTTATAATTGACGTGTAATCGTGTTACACAAGGCCGGCAATCAACTGAATTTACCAATATAGATCAATCATGAGTTATTGCACGAGCTTGGATCATACGCGAACCCACAGTTGACTTTCCTTGTCAACTGTGAAGGTTTAAAGCGTGTATAAATATAATAGGTGTCCGGGTTTATAACAAAAGAATGGCTAGCCCAGTTGGTTGTGCTTGTGTGTGTGTTTAACCCGGTCTTGGCGCGGGTTCGATTCCCGGCCAAGACTTTTAATTTTTTTGTTATAATTTCAATACCACACACATATATAATATTATATATATAGTATTAGGGTTCCACAAATGCGACAAAAATAATAAATGCGACGTATAAGACAAAACTTGACGTTTTTATTAATGACGAACGTGTACGTACAAGTTTTAAATGCGAAATGTTACACTACACACCTTAGTAGGGGTGCCAGGTATCCCTTCTTGTAGAGCTTGTCGTCTTCGATTACATATTGCCTCGCCTTCATAACCAACCGCTTAGCTTCTTGCTCGTTTTCTGGTAGCTTCCCTTCCTTCAAGTAGGACATAATGGGTGTCATCCATGTGGAGTCTGTTTCGGTGACGACGTCTTGTACTTCCTTGTCATCGATGGATGGTTCTTTCAGCACCTCGACTAGGACCTTCTTGGTTAGGTTAGCAAACGTCAAGGAGGCCAGCTTGCTGAGGGCATCTGCCTGCTTGTTCATTGTTCTTGACACCTGTTTTAGTGTGAAGACTTTGAATTCCTTTATGAACTCTTTGACCTTGTCTTTGTACCTAATCATTGAGGGCTCTTAGGCTGTGTATCCTCCATTTACTTGTTTGACCACCAGATTTGAATCAACGAAGACTTTTAGTTCTTGTACCTTCATTCTTTTTGCCAATCTCAACCCGGCCAGGAGGGCCTCGTATTCAGCAACGTTGTTGGTGCAGGGGAAGTCTAGACGGAGGGCATAAGTGTATTCGGTTCCGTGGGGGTCCTTGATGACAAGATGTGACATCCGTCACTTTTACCACTATTATTATATATATATATACACACACACACATTTTTCTTCGCACCTCCCATCTCGTACGCCACAATTTATCCTCATAATAATAATAATAATACTAATAATAATAATAATAATAATAATAATAATAATAATAATGAGGTTAGTCATTATAATTTACCACTCCTAATCCATTAACCCAAACCAAACCCAAATCCCTTGAAACCCAACATAATACCCAATCCTTATTTGGGAGCCCAACCCTGAGCCCATCAACAGAAGCCCAACACCTCCCTCTCCCTTATCAGTTTAAAAAAAAAGAAAAGAAAAGAAAAGCTCCTGCCGGGACTCGAACCCGGGCAGGTAGCGGCACGATCCAAACACTCACATACACAACCAGCTGGGCTAGACCTCAATCTTGTTATAAACCCAACTCGAGTTATATAAAATACCTTCGTGGCCTTCTTCTTCCCTGTTACCCGACTCCCACAACAGACCCGGCCATCCATCCAAACCCGACCCGCGTTTCAGTCAATACCCGGTCCACTTTCCATAGATTTTGACCTCAATTTTGGTAAAAACTTTATCCCTGTTGACCGATACACAATCCCCTACCGTCTTGACCCGTGATTTAAGCCTAAAATCACTCTAATTTGTACACATACGCGTATACCTTTGAATAGCATTGAATCCCTCTATTTCAGCCAACACCCTATAAATTGAAACCTCTCAGTGAGCCTAAAAAACACCGAACAACAAACCCTCACCCTCAATTTATCCAAAAATCTCCTTATAATCTGCATCCCCTTCACGTTTGACTTTCTCGGTTGACCGCTCAATAAACACGATTCAATCATTGTGAGTTTCAATTCTGATGTAGGGTGTGTTCATTAGCCATCAACAAACAATAACCCTATGATTAATCGGGTTATTGTTTGCTAGATTTGATTATTGTTATGGCTAGGGTTCGAAATATATATAATTGGGGAAGAAGATTCAAAACAGTTAGTGTAAATATTTTTTTGTTTCAATTATAAAACATTCTCAGGGTGTGGCTCAGTGATGAGCCACACTTGTGATAAACTATGAACCGGCCAAGGGCCAAGGTTCGAGTCCCATTATAAGCATTTTTTTTTTGTGTGTTATTCCTTTATACTTATATTTTCTTAAATCTTTTAAAATAGTTTTTAAATACTAAAAGTGGTTTATAAATTCCACAAAAAATTATTATATGATCTCCAAATGATAAAGTTCATCATCCAATTTTTAGTTTTTCAAAAATAAATTATTTAATATATATTATTAATAATACAAGTTTATTCATTTTTATTTATAAAATTCAATAAAAATATCTAAACGATTTTATTAAATCTCAAAAAATTATCCTAAACTTGTATATTCTTAAACATTTCAGAAATTATTTTTATTTCAGAAAAACCGTTTATTTTATATTTTTAATTAATTTTTGTTAGTTTTAGTCATAAATAAATCATAATAAATTATTTTTCAATATTTTTGTACCAAAATTTTACATAAATTATTTCCATTCATTTGGAACAGAAATACAATTTTTAATTTAAAAATTCTTTAATTTTAATATTTTTAGATATTAAAGTTACATTTTGACAATTTGAAATAATTAGATTAAATATTCTATTTTCAAGAAAATAATTTTATAAAATAATTTTTATACTCAACACCTTATGTTGTGACTATATCCAACTTAAAATTTTACAAAGAGACTTTTATTTATTTATTTATTAAATTTCTTATATTCAATAAACAATTTGATTATTAATCAAATAAATACTTATCCCCAATTCGAAGCCCTAGAAAATACTTATAGACTAGATAGACTTAGACTTATTTGTTACATTATACATAGGGTGATACTTGGCAACGTTGGAATATACTTATTCAATTACACAAGACTTGTCACCTTGCTAAGGTGAGTATTACTTATCCCCTTTTTCGCTTTTACAATTTTTGGGGTGATTCATGCACAACTATACAAAGCTTTCGTATTCATTTACACATACATTTTTATTCATTTACAATTCATATACGTGTCTTGATTATCTTTGTGCTTATGCTTGAACATGAACGTAGCTTACATACAAAATCATACATACAGACATAACTTATGTTATGGTGCACTTTACATACAGACATAACTTATGTTATGGTGCTCTTTACATACAGACATAACTTATGTTATGGTGCTCATTTAGACGTAACTTATGTTACGGTGCTCATTTAGACATAACTTTGTGTTATGGTGCTCTTTTAGACTCACACGTGTTGAGGTGCTCATTATCAATTTCATTGTACAAACTTTACATGTGATCTTTGTCTTGTTTGGTTACTTGCGTGTTTACATAATGCCTTGGTGATGCTAGACACATGAATTGTACTACTTTTCAAACTTTTACTATATGTACAAATCTAAGTAGTACTCACCAACATTCATATGTTGACAAAATTATTTTCGTGCATGTTTCAGGATAAGATGCTTGACGCTTCACATAGGACTTTGGACTTAGAATAAATCAATCAATTATCTTTATCTTTGTTGTCTTGTATTTAATTTCACATGTTGTAAAACAATATTCAATAATCATATATTTACATTTTAGTACCATGAGCTTTTGAACAATCGTCACTACGTGGCACCTCGATGATTCCGCCATCGGTTGGGGTGTTACAGATTGGTATCAGAGACATGGTTATAGGGAACTAGGTTATTAGATAAAATGGCCTAGACTATAACCGAACTTTCATGCATAATATTTCCTGAATTACCCTACCCCTCACTTCCCTCTACTTTCCTTCTTCTATCTTTCCCTTCTTCTCTCTCCCCATTTTTCTCATCTTTCATCATGGTGCATAGAGATGGTGTCTTACAAGAGTGGAAGGTTTACATCAATCATGGAACGGGAGCAGTACCTTTCATGAAGACACTCTTAGGCATAATGCCTACTCTTATCTTTGCTCCTTCAAAGTCGATGAACTTTAATGAGTGTGATAAGGACACGTGCAATCTGAAAGGGTGGACGCCTATACACTGGGTTTTCTGGCATAGGCAAGCATAGCGCATAAATCCATTTACGGACCTGTTATGCTTACCTGGGGATTCCTGGAGTGAGTGTCCACTTATAGGCTAAAGCATGTCTTCTTTGATCACCATTGGGTTCAACTCCTTTGAAAAGTCAACGTTCTTGTTGGGCTTTACAGCTAGACAGAGGGCACTCCAAGCATCTTATGCAAGTTTTTCAATAATACCATCTCGTTTCATATACAATATTCTGTATTTCATGATTTTCATATATTGCTTACAAGTTCATACTTTCATAATCATCTGTACGGTTATACACTTACATTTTCTAATCTCATGATTATTCATTGACTACCTCATAGGTGTCTGCTCGCCGCATGCTCCGTGATGCCAGCCAACGTCCTGTTCGTGCTTCTGGACAACGTTCTGACCGTCGCCTTGCATCTTTAGTCGCTAAGGAAATTGCTGCAGTGATCCCGAACCTTGTCAGTGAGTTAACCCAGAATAGTAACAGTGCCAATACAGGGAGTACAACTCAATTTCGGTGCACTTTCAAACACTTTAACTCCTGCAACCCCACAAAATTCACTGGTGAGGAGGGTGCTACTGGCCTCCTCCAATGGTTTGAAAGCATGGAGAGCACATTCGTGAACAGTGAATGTCCAGATGAACTCCGCGTTCGCTATGCTACCAGTGTCTTTCAAAAGGGAGCATTAACTTGATGGAACGGCGAAAAGCGCAATCGGGGTGCTGATGTTGCTTTATCATTATCCTGGGCGGATGTTAAGGAACTCATGATCGCCAAATTCTGCCCTAGGAACGAAATCAGGAAACTGGAAGAAGAATTCCATGGGTTGAAACAAGACAGTGGTGAGAATCTTGCGTATAATACTCGATATCATGAACTTAGCATACTAGTTCCACACATGGTCACCCCGGTCTCTCGAGCAATCGAGAAATATATCGAGGGATTACCTGACCTGATTCAAGACGTAGTCACTGGAAGCAAATCTACTACGGTGGAAGAAGCCATTCAGCTTGCAGCCACCCTAACAGACAAACACGTAAGGAAAAGAAACTTGGTTAGGAAGGGCACCAAGACGTCTGCTGAGAAAATCACTGAGGTTTTTGAACAATCTAAGACTGTTTTAGCAAAGGCCGCCACTACTGCTTCGAACTCTAGGAAACGAATGGGCGATAATTAGAACCAGACTGTTGTTGATCCTGTGACTCAACCCCCTATCAAGAAAGCCTACACGGGAATCCATCCTCAATGCAACATTTGCAAGTATCATCACCCTGCAAGTCTTCCATGTCGTCAATGTACTAAATGTGGAAGGTTTGGACACTTTGTCACCACTTGTCGAGTAATGGTTGGGACACAAGGTAATCATCAAACAGCTGCCTAGGAACCACTACAGATTACTAACGGTCGGGCATGTTATCATTGTAGAGACCCTAACCACATGCGACCTCAATGCCTTAAATTGAATAATGTAAACCTGGTGGCACATGGACGAGCTTTCAATATCAATATCAACGAAGCAGATGGTCAGGATGACGTTAATCCCACTGGCTAAGCCATGGATGGAATCTTCTTAGGACTCGGGAATCCAACACTTGCGTTTTCATTTTCTTGATACTATTATTTTGTACCCAATTTTGTCGCACTCATAATCATATAACATCTAGAAATTTCTTGCATACTATGGTGTACAAACACAGATTGGAAATTTATCATATTTGGTTACATTTATTCTAATCATAGAAGTTTAAAGACTCTACCTTACATTTTATTGAAACATTTGGACTTGATGTCCATAAAAATCAAACTACTAACAACTTGATACCTGATCCCACAGAGCTTTTCTAAAAACATCATTGTTTGTTATATGAAACTTGATTTTCCCTAAATTTGACTATCCATTGAACATTTAATTATTCACGATACTCGTAAGCTATTTCTATAGGCCACTAAGATAACACTTACACTTAATGGTTGTAGTACTTACAAACTTGCTTGCATGTGTGTATTATCCAC
Source organism: Ambrosia trifida (assembly GCA_028751855.1). Taxonomy (NCBI): domain Eukaryota; kingdom Viridiplantae; phylum Streptophyta; class Magnoliopsida; order Asterales; family Asteraceae; genus Ambrosia; species Ambrosia trifida. Next base: position 39,436,865 of record CM054126.1, read on the forward strand.
GCAACTCAGATAAACATTTCATTTAAAGGGCTCCTCGGACGATTGGTAGCCCATACTTAAATACTGTTATGTTTACAAGTCATTACAAACCAATGCAATTGACCTCATTATTACATGGCCTCATTTCATTGATAACATCTCATTGTAACTCAACGTGTTTGTTGTGTCATATTCTTGTGAAACTTATTTGCTTTCATGTGTGTTAGATTAGGATCATAGAAGGACATAAAACCCTAATGTAAGGTAAATTGATGATTCCGGTTCGGAACGTAATCATGAATTTACAGGTGCGTTAGGGTAGTGTGAAATTCTATTAGAGTTTTGGGTAGACGTCCAGTATGTTTTCAAGGTATCAAAGTTGTGGTGGGTTAGCTGCGGTACACCCTGTATACAAACACTAATGATGCATTGAAAGTGAGACTGGAAGTCAGACCAGGAACAAACTCTAGTTACTTGGTAGTTCATTTAGTCTTTCTATAGTAAATCAACTCATGCAATTAATTTAGGAGTCCTAAAACTTGAAATTTAAGTGATTTACTAGATTCTTATTCTCCTTATTATTCGAGACGAACCTAATCCAATCCTTCACTCACACCTATCAAACCTCTTATCCAAATCATTCAAATTTTCCAAACCACGGTTACCTTAATTTTTACCCAAACATCCATAACCCTATGTTTCTAATAACTTCGGGACGAAGTTTCTAAAAGTAGGGGATGCTGTGACATCCGTGACTTTTACCACTATTATTATTATTATATATATATATATACACACACATTTTTCTTCGCACCTCCCATCTCGTACGCTACAATTTATCCTCATAATAATAATAATAATAATAATAATAATAATAATAATAATAATAATAATAATAATAATAATAATAATAATAATAATAATAATGAGGTTAGTCATTATAATTTACCACTCCTAATCCATTAACCCAAACCAAACCCAAATCCCTTGAAACCCAACATAATACCCAATCCTTATTTGGGAGCCCAACCCTGAGTCCATCAACAGAAGCCCAACACCTCCCTCTCCCTTATCAGTTTTAAAAAAAAAAGAAAAGAAAAGCTCCTGCCGGGACTCGAACCCGGGCAGGTAGCGGCCCGATCCAAACACTCACATACACAACCAGCTGGGCTAGACCTCAATCTTGTTATAAACCCAACTCGAGTTATATAAAATACCTTCGTGGCCTTCTTCTTCCCTGTTACCCGACTCCCACAACAGACCCGGCCATCCATCCAAACCCGACCCGCGTTTCAGTCAATACCCGGTCCACTTTCCATAGATTTTGACCTCAATTTTGGTAAAAACTTTATCCCTGTTGACCGATACACAATCCCCTACCGTCTTGACTCGTGATTTAAGCCTAAAATCACTCTAATTTGTACACATACGCGTATACCTTTGACTAGCATTGAATCCCTCTATTTCAGCCAACACCCTATAAATTGAAACCTCTCAGTGAGCCTAAAAACACCGAACAACAAACCCTCACCCTCAATTTATCCAAAAATCACCTTATAATCTGCATCCCCTTCACGTTTGACTTTCTCGGTTGACCGCTCAATAAACACGATTCAATCATTGTGAGTTTCAATTCTGATGTAGGGTGTGTTCATTAGCCATCTACAAACAATAACCCTATGATTAATCGGGTTATTGTTTGCTAGATTTGATTATTGTTATGGCTAGGGTTCAAAATATATGTAATTGGGGAAGAAGATTCAAAACAGTTAGTGTAAATATTTTTTTGTTTCAATTATAAAACATTCTCAGGGTGTGGCTCAGTGATGAGCCACACTTGTGATAAACTATGAACCGGCCAAGGGCCAAGGTTCGAGTCCCATTATAAGCAATATTTTTTGTGTGTTATTCCTTTATACTTATATTTTCTTAAATCTTTTAAAATAGTTTTTAAATACTAAAAGTGGTTTATAAATTCCACAAAAAATTATTATATGATCTCCAAATGATAAAGTTCATCATCCAATTTTTAGTTTTTCAAAAATAAATTATTTAATATATATTATTAATAATACAAGTTTATTCATTTTTATTTATAAAATTCAATAAAAATATCTAAACGATTTTATTAAATCTCACAAAAATTATCCTAAACTTGTATATTCTTAAACATTTCAGAAATTATTTTTATTTCAGAAAAACCGTTTATTTTATATTTTTAATTAATTTTTGTTAGTTTTAGTCATAAATAAATCATAATAAATTCATTTTTCAATATTTTTGTACCAAAATTTTACATAAATTATTTCCATTCATTTGGAACAGAAATACAATTTTTAATTTAAAAATTCTTTAATTTTAATATTTTTAGATATTAAAGTTACATTTTGACAATTTGAAATAATTAGATTAAATATTCTATTTTCAAGAAAATAATTTTATAAAATTATTTTCATACTCAACACCTTATGTTGTGACTATATCCAACTTAAAATTTTACAAAGAGACTTTTATTTATTTATTTATTAAATTTCTTATATTCAATAAACAATTTGATTATTAATCAAATAAATACTTATCCCCAATTCGAAGCCCTAGAAAATACTTATAGACTAGATAGACTTAGACTTATTTGTTACATTATACATAGGGTGATACTTGGCAGCGTTGGAATATACTTATTCAATTACACAAGACTTGTCACCTTGCTAAGGTGAGTATTACTTATCCCCTTTTTCTCTTTTACAATTTTTGGGGTGATTCATGCACAACTATACAAAGCTTTCGTATTCATTTACACATACATTTTTATTCATTTACAATTCATATACGTGTCTTGATTATCTTTGTGCTTATGCTTGAACATGAACGTAGCTTACATACAAAATCATACATGCAGACATAACTTATGTTATGGTGCTCTTTACATACAGACATAACTTATGTTATGGTGCTCATTTAGACGTAACTTATGTTACGGTTGTCACACCACGCCAATGGCGGAAACACGTGGCGCGACGCTCGAAAGCATATCAAAGTCAAGATTAACACAAACTATATTTAATTAGAAAAGATCATTATATTAAGATGTCGGGAAGGAGTACCTGGTTTCAAACATTACTTAAAACTACAAACATTAAGTTTTAAAGTGGGGTGTTTCCGTTTATGTCCCAACCCGAAGGTAACAATAGATGAAACCCCCAACCATTGTCCGACATCCCAAATTCCACCGTTCTAGCCGCATACCTGTTCAGCACTTAGTTACCTGAAAGATATGTTTAAAAAGACGTCAATATATAAAATATTGGTGAGTTCACAGGTTTTAGTTTCGTAAATACGACATTTTTACATCCTGTGCAAATCCAGCACATTTTTACATCCTGTGCAAATCCAGCACATTTTTACATCCTGTGCAATCCAGCACATTTTTACATCCTGTGCAATCCAGCACATTTTGTGGCCTTTGTATGGAGTAGCTAGCTCCTACAAACTATGATGATAAGCAATCCCCTGAGTCCCATAACCAAACCAAGACTAATAAATATGCCCCGCTCCAAGTCGTTTCTCGGAACCCAACGACTTAAGTTCAGAATACGTGCACCTCTTGTCTTTACCGGGTTGACGCTATCAACCAGAGGTGGGCCTCGTCAGGCACCAATAGTACTATCCAAATATTCCTTTGGTTTCATTTACCTGAATTAATGGTTACAGTAGCGAGGACCCAACCCCGAGTGGCGACCAAAAACTCAAGTACTCATCATGCCACTTACCACATTTTAACCTTTGAAAACATTTCAATATGTGATAACTTTTGACAAACATATCTTTCCCCCAGTTAAAACAGTAAAATGGGGCCGTGAAACTCACCTTAATTTCCATGCTTAGCTAGCAAATAAAATCCAAAGCTTTGACCGACTTCCTCGTGCCCTAAGTACCAATAAGGACACCTTAAAGTCTATCATATATAAACCTAGCTTATTTTTCCGGTTAAAAGATAGTTTATCCAACTATCTTGACTCGTGTGTACTAACCCGAGGCTTTAAGTGCTTTAACTCGACGAACCGATCGTGACTTACCATAATTCATGTGTTCACATACGGCATAGTACCCAAGTCGCGCACCTGTTACTCTGCGTGTGTAAACCATGTTGGACTAACACCACGAAGCGTATAACTCATCCCGAGTAATAGCTTGTCTCGTAAATCGGATAAATGTAATCGTCTTGTATAGTTATTTTCGGGAAATATACCTTGCTGAAATATAATATAGTTATTAAAATCCCTTTCAATAACATTTGTTATTTCTTTTCCCGAATCCGAGTATCTTACAAATCTCAAGACTCTGCTTTTTATAAAGAGGTTTTCCAATTAAAACCGAACGTTTATACATCTTTTAATCCGACAACAAACATATTTTAGTTACCAAGTAACCTTTAAAAAAAACTCGTCATACTTGACGCTTGGTAACAAAAGACTATATATTTGTTTGAAATATTTCTCGGAATAGACTATTATTGTTACAAATAATATTTGTCATAACGTCGTGATTTTGTATATGACTACACTTGTCAAACGTTTGGAAAGTTATTTATAGGAACGAACAATAATGTCACACTTGTCGCGCTTCGGATTTATAAAAATTTCGGCAGAGTTTCCTCTGTTTTTGGTATAAACCAGACAACACAAGTTGTCTACAAATTCCCAAAATCAACACCTAAACAAAAGACGACATTATATTTATCCGCATTTCTAATCCACGAGACTTTATACGTTGTGACTATTATATAAATCATACTATTTATATAAATATATATACGCATAGTCCATCAATTTAGTCCAACAGCTATGCAAGTCACGACTAATACACAAATATTAGCTCATAATGCTTTTCGTTAATATTTTTATCGGTTCGTTAGCGAGTTAGTCGTTCGTATTTATATATTTTATAAATATATGTGTAAATAATAATATAACGAAATAATTGCTAGTTAATTATACCGTAACGCTTGACCGAAGTTTACTGAGTTGACCGGGTTGACCAACCCGAATCTGACCGGATCTACCCGAGAGCCCCATACTTGACCCACGACTAGAACTTGAAGACGGCACGCAAACCGAGCCAGATCTGAATCTGACCCGGAAGCATAATCTTGACCCGAGCCCCGAGTCCCGAACCCAAAACTGACCGGACCCGAACCGCCGGACGCCACCACCGTGGCCGGACCACCGGTGCCGTGGCCGGACCGCCACTGCCGTGGCCGGACCACCACCATCGTGGTCGGACCACCACCGCCATCCCACGCCACCAAAAGAAAACCCCGTGTTGACCACCCGCGTGCCACCGGAACCCAACCAAACCCACTCCAGCCCCTCCGGGACTCGCAACCAACCGGAAATAGCTCGCCGGAATATGGCCGGAGAACGAAATTTCGTGAAAACTTGTGAGGAGTCCCCCAAAGACCCGATCTAAACGTTTGTACAAAGAAAACTCGAAAACGAGCTTACCGGAAAAGTCGCCGGAATGGTACCAACGTTCAAACCGCTTCGTTTTAGGGAAAACGGCCTTCACCATCGCGTTCGGGGCGTCGAAATTAGTGGGGGTGGGGGTGTCACGCGCCGGAAAAGTCACCGGAAGGTCGCCGGAAACTCGCCGGACGCCGCCGGACGGCCGCCGGAACGCCGCCGGAACGCCGCCGGAAGGCTGCCGGCCGGCCGCCGGAATTTCTGGAGAGAGAGAGAGTTGAGAGAGTTTGGTTTTTAGAGAGAGGAAGTGATGTAAGAAATGAGAAGAATTGGAAGTGTTTTAAGCTTATATAGGTGGGCTTTTGGATTGGGCTTCAAGCCCAACGTCGTGTATCAACTGCTCCGTTTTAGCCCGTTATCGCTTCTGGTCTCGGTTTTTGTTCGTAGTCACAAATAATACCAGACCGAGCAATTCAATAATTATTTTCGTCACCCGACGCGTGAAAACGGCACACGCGTTAAAATCGCGTTAATCGGTTCGGATGTGTTATCCTTCATTTAAATGATCCGATAACTTTCGAAATTCAATCGATAACATTATTTATAATAAATAATTATTCCGGAAGTTCGGTAACGGTTAAAGCCACGCGTTTCGACGTTCGAATCCACGTCAGTTCCTCTCCGCGTTCTCCGAAACGCTGCGTTTTTGGCCGTTTACCACGCCGATTTCACATTCGTTCGCATCGACAGTAAATACGTGTCGTATTTTCATAGGATAAGCTTATGTTATTCCAGTTTGACAAATTTTTGCTGATGTTAGTTCGTTACGTTAAACACGCGAAGTCTTTCTTTAAAGGCATCAAGACTTCAACGAACTTTCAAAAGGACATCGTAGGACTCATATTAGCTCAACTAACCATAATTAACCTTAAACCATGTTAATTATTTCTAAAACATGATTAGAATCACGTTAATCGTTGTACGAAATTTGCCGGTTGTCACATTCTCCCCCCGTTAAGAGAATTCCGTCCCTGAATTCAGTTCAAGTCATCCGATACATTAGTATCCTTGAACAGGGCGGGATGTTTGCAACTCACACGATTACCCCTTTTCTTCGTGAACTCCAGTTCACGCTTAGCGTCCTAACGAACACAATGTCATGAGTCGGCTACGGCCGAGCTCTTGGGTATCGCAATCCGACACAAATATCGGTTTTCCCGAAATAGTAGAGCTTTGCGTCAACCTGAATCCTGTTTGGTTGAGGAATTGACAATGCTTCCTCAAGCCAGACCTGCGGGATTCGTCAAGTGTCTCACTAAGCTCTTGCGATAGTTCGAGCTTGTTCGTTGCAAGGCCAATTTTAACTGACATATCCGAGTCACTGGAGTACTAAGCGAAGTCACTCCATTACCGTTTTCGTGCTTAACAACACCCTTTCAGCGTATAACACTCAGCAAAGTCCTATACCGATTTGAAGTTCCTAAGGCTAACTCCTTGTTAGCACAACTTCCCGATCGGTTTGGCCACTTATTCAAGAAGATTTGAATCTACCTGATTCGTTGGTCACCTCTTGAACTCACGCCAGATCATGTGTATATCTCTATCTGTCATTCAATGTACTATAGACGTACAAGTATGCACTCCAGAGGACTTCGAGCAGTACACCCCGAACACTAGGGTGATGATTCCTATCACATAGGAAGTTCTGGCGATGAAGTACACGAATTTGATTTGCCACCGACACTAATCGTATCACACAGGACACTTCCGTCTAGGACAATAATTCACTCGTTCGAGAATGGTAATCCATACTCATCTCAAATTGAGTATTCCAGACTTGCGTTCAAGGTTCGGCGAACCCTGAGGTAGGATAACTGCTAAAGTCCGATATTGTGAAAGTTGACACCTAGTGTCTAGCCACGACTCTCCAAGATTATAGGTGGCTATCCGTATGCCTCATATTATAACTGCAACGAGTAGGGGATGAGAAGGTTCCAAACAGCAATCGATCATTACCCGTGTCCCATCACAGCCACCGAACACCTCAGATCACAAAGCAGTCGACATCCTCGAGGACGCTCCAGGTTGTTTATAGTAGCGGATGGTAATCCTGTGTCCTCACATGGACTGAAATCCACTATGCACCGACTTACAACCTTTTCGTATGAGCGATTATGGTTAGTGGAACTAGGACGCCTAATATGGACCGATGGAGGTCGAAAGTTTTTGCGTCACTTTCACCCCTCAGTTCCCCAGACAGTAGACATTGTATATTCGACATGCGGCCGCACGATTCCACAATACGCGAGAATTTAAGCCGACTTAAACACAAATGTCTAGAGGTTCACATCACCTCATCACATTGGTCCACATGGGAATGATGTATATGAATCATCATAATATGGTTGCCGTAACAAACATAGGATAGGGTCTCGACAACATCTTAACACGTTGGCTTCCCTCGAGACGGTAAGCAGAGCATTGGTAACTACCCAAAACAAGGGTACCCAGTGCTTGTCTTGCTATATGTGCCTCACGAGCACTGGTGTCCTATCGGCATTAGCAACCTAGTAAGTCAATTATGAATAGTACAGGCCACACTCCCTCAAATGACTATCAGATCCTATGCAGAGATCTGAGTGAAAGGAGTCCTGAATCGGAATCCTCACTCGCCGAATATTCCATCTTTCGGGATCTTTCGAGGTAAGAGGTGAAATTGAGTCATAGATGAATGCATTTGGCACACATTCCATGTGTGGGGCCTGGCGACTTCATACGCCAAAGTCGTCACTTAAAACAAACAACGACCGAAATCGCCCTACAAGGAGTAGTCTTGAGCCTTCCCATAAGGCCTCCCATTCAACGACTCAGGTAGTCACACAAATGGGTGCAATGTGTAAGCTTTCGTGCTCATCTTGATTAGTCATGGACTAACGCACTAACTAGGCAGCTCCCATTACTATGGTGTCTCCAACAGCGTTTGCCAAGGACAGGGGATTTTGCTCTAGCGCGAGCAATGCTACTGAAAAATACCTGGGGACACCTGCATTGACCCAAGGTCGAAAGGGTTCCACAATCCCAAGAATCTATGCAACGACACCAAGACAAGATAAATCTACCCTAAGCAGGATAACACCATTCGCAGGGCTGAGTTGATCGAAGATTTCATCACGGTAGGGTAGCACCCTCACAGAGTAGACAATGCTACATGCCCTTCTAGATTAAGGGTTTCATAAGACCTCCGAATCATGTACCGGGGACTCCACCAATGCACACGCTGTGGGTGGGTCCACACTGTTATTCCTGTAGTCATCGGCATGACACGTTGGCAGGTGTGATGTTAAACAATCCACTGGGATGAGCAATAATAAATTGAGTCTTTTAACTCTTACTAGCCCAAAGGTATGGGTCATAATATCGCTCACATTTACTCGATTCCTTCACGTTCGAGATGTATTCGAAATCCCTTATCACGAAGACGAGCCTCACCCCGTCGTGTGTGGATCATGGGATTTCCTTCCGACATGATTCGAGAGTGGTTAGTCGACCAAAATGCGCGTAAGGGTCAAGGCTGGACATGGCGAGAGTGGTTAGAGTGTCTTATTATGACTTCCCGAAAGTCCGTTGGACACCCGAAATCCTACATAATCAATGGCGACACTACACAACCATTCAACAATATAACAACGGTTACGTGGGTTTGGGGTAATGTCTTTATTCCAAGGGAACCAAGAGCGAATCAAGCGACAAGTTATCACATCATCAAGTCAATCCAACAATTGTAGCAATACGTTCACGGTGCAATACGGTAGTAGAAATAACATGACATGACAACAACACATCCACGAACACATCAACAAGGGAACACCGCACAGGAACAACACGACGACAAAGAAGCATGACAACAAGGCAACACCACTGCAGGAGCAGCACAACAACAGGAACGCACCGTCGACAGCGAAACGCAACCGCATGGATATGCAGTCGGCAAAACTGTGCAACTACAAGAATGCACAATCGTTAGGGGTAACACCACAACATGAATTCACGACAGCAGGACGACACGCAACCTAGCGAGTCCACTATACATAACTACAAGGAGCTCCATTACGGTGAGCACGCACCCCGGTGCGTTTCAGCTCACTTATGGTGATAGAATCCTTATTCGTATCCTCAGCCACAAACCTATACTCCATAGGCTCATTAGTAGGAACGATTGGATCACCAAAGGCATCCGCCACCACAACGGAAATGGGAACAATGGGTTCCACCTAATTTAGTAGACTTATTAGGCCGATATCGTTCCTAGGGAGAATGACTGTATACTCGATATAAGTCACTCGAATAATAGCAACTGTAGCATTGACAGGCTCAACCATACCTGAGAGCCATCGCCAACATTAGTCTTGGCAGGAGCCAGGGAATGATAACAGGCGGTTCAACGAAAACCTCAAAGAAAATGGAGTTAATGGCAACGAACTCCATCGTGACACAACCATGATCATAGCGGCTTGGCAAGGGTCTTAGAGATATCTATGTCAATGGCAATGATCTTGGCAGGAGCCTTCGAAACAACAGCAACATCAAACTTGACAACAGCCATAGAAACATCCTCAACACGCTCAGTATGAGCTACACTCTCAGCAACGACGACATAATTCGCTTGGGCCATAGAACAACGATGGCAGCAACAACAGCAGGCTCAGCAGAAACCTTAGACCCGTCGTAGCTATTAGATGTGTGGTAAATAGTATCCATAGGACCTAGAAACCAACCAACATCTTTTCCAGTATCAAAACATTGGTCACAACAAGAATAGTAGAGGTAGAAGGATCATGATTTATCGGGACACCACGATAAAATAAAACGATCCAGACTCTGGCAATTCAACCGAGCCATCCTTTTCATTAGGGTCCTCTTGCATGTTATTTTGGCCCTAGCACCGATAGTCATCAACTGAAATGCCTTTCCGACACCTAAGCGAGGCCAGCGAACTTTCTTCCTGATAGGCCACGCAGTGAGAGTTTCGAAGTATGACAAGAGATTAGACAAGTCACATTGTCCATGACGAATGGATCTCGCAACCTTAGTTTATAAAACACCGTGACAAAGGGGACGCAACGTCTCAATATCTATGGGGATTGATGGAAAACACTTCGCATCAATTGCCACCCCAAATAAACAACCAGTCTCGTCGTCCTGACGAGGGTAGCGGACATTCAACATTGCAACATGAGCAATGGAATTGCCGTCCCATGGGTGAGTTTTAGTTGACAGAATAACGTGACCACTTCCAGTAGTCCGTTATTTGCCTTTTCGAGGGGGATTTCAATGTCAGCCAGAGCGTTCCGTGACACTTGACAATTACGAGTCACACGCTTTACGATCTCGGCTCCCGAAATGTGGTTTCACTCCCCGAGTATTATGACGGATTCAGACGCAAAACGTACGTCGTGATCCTATATTCAATATATATGTATGTCTCCATATATATTAACTGACTTGGATAAAATTATCTCCGACTCGACTCACTTTACCATATAACTACTTTCCCATTAAGTAGTCATACTAGGATCTTGTCAGTCGAGATTTCATTTTTCCCGTAATCGACTCGACTCGACTCACCTTTCCATATATTTATTTTCCCATTAAATAAATATACTATGACCTTGTCGATTCGATATTACATTTCTCAACCATCAACTCGACTCACCTTACCGTATAATTATTTTCCCATTAAATAATTATACTAGGATCTTGTCGATTCGACATTTCGTTTTACCACCATCGACTCGACTCACTTTACCGTATAATTATTTTCCCATTAAATAATTATACTTGGATCTTGTCGACTCGACACTACATTTTACAACCATCGAGTCGACTCACTTTACCGTATAATTATTTTCCCATTAAATAATTATACTAGGTTCTTGTCGATTCGACATTACATTTTACAATCATCGACTCGACTCACTTTACCGTATAATTATTTTCCCATTAAATAATTATACTAGGATCTTGTCGATTCGACACTACATTTTACAACCATCGACTCGACTCACTTTACCGTATAATTATTTTCCCATTAAATAATCATACTAGGGTCTTGTCGATTCGACATTGTATTTTACGACCATCGACTCGACTCACTTTACCGTATAATTATTTTCCCATTAAATAATTATACTAGGGTCTTGTCGATTCGACATTTCGTTTTCAACACCCGACTCGGCTCACTTTACCATATATTTATTTTCCCATTAAATAAATATACTAGGATCTTGCCGATCGATAATTCGTTTTCAACACCCGACTCGGCTCACTTTACCATATATTTATTTTCCCATTAAATAAATATATTAGGATCTTGCCGATCGATATTTCGTTTTCAACACCTGACTCGGCTCACTTTACCATATATTTATTTTCCCATTAAATAAATATATTAGGATCTTGCCGATTCGAAATTGTTGATTTAGACGGGGGCTATCATGCCTTCTAGATGAAGATGATCAAAGCTATTAACTTAGCAAGGACGATTCTGCCCTCCAATAGGGGAAGGAACGCCTGGCCCTCGAAGACAACTTGGGCATGTGCTAGATCAAGAATGACTTACTCACAGTAATAACATAGCAGCACACGGGCAACTAATCTCAATACTGATCCACATAGGGTCCCGTGCTCAAAACGCACTGGTTTTGCAGGGACGCACCCTCAGTCTTCGCTGGTTTCCAAGTTTAGCGTTCCACGCATCGTACCAAGCATTCATCTCTTCGGTAGGCAGTGCATCCTCGTATGTCCGCTCCTCTGAGGAACTTTGAGTGGAGGCATTCAACTCCTATACAAGGAAGCTTTCATCTCCTGTCCCTATCCGATGCGAGGGTTTACGTCAGATTACTCATATGTAGTAGACGTTCGAGCTCTTCCGTGTTCGTACCTTAGAGGTAATGCTGAAGAAAGCTCATTCAGTTTGCGAGGATCAAAATCAAGGGATATCAACAAGACCTCCCTTCTAGCCCGTTGGCCAATCAAACTCTAAGACTGACCCTACAGTACAAGAATAGACAAGGCAAGAAGTGATCACCAACCCCAGCCCTAGCGCCCACCTAGGTTACCGTGCACCACAAGTTATTATTACGTGTGCACCCGCAATGATAATCGGTGTTGCCAGGTAATTTTGGTGCCCGCTAGTTCCGAGCTTCCTGATCCAAACAAAGATTTCACACAATAAAGGACCTAGACTAGCTTCGCCTTCACAACATTAGCAACACGACAACGTCCACTAGCACGATAAAGGTTAGCCCTTCCGATCATCCCGTCCGCAGGTAAGCGGGTGAGTTCGTCGTAGACCACCGCTTGTCCTTCCCGCTTGTCGATGTCGGTAACCGATGCAAAAGTGCGGACTAAAGTGAAGTGTGAGAAGATATCCTTACAGGCAAGCTATCTGTACTACTTATATGCATTAACTAGCACTAGTTAGAAAATCGGATCTCTACACAATTTAAACACTCATATCCTTATTTTCTAACATTTTATATATTGACACACATGGCTAGTCGGTCGGAATTTCCCCTTGTACAATCCATGTACAATTTTCTTTCTTTTCTAAAAATATTCCGTTGTGTTTTATTTTTGAAAACTCCGTTTTCGAGCCAAAACCGGTTATAGTCTAGATTTTTCAAAAACACTAGTTCGCTATAACCTTGGCTCTGATACCACTTCTGTCACACCACGCCAATGGCGGAAACACGTGGCGCGACGCTCGAAAGCATATCAAAGTCAAGATTAACACAAACTATATTTAATTAGAAAAGATCATTATATTAAGATGTCGGGAAGGAGTACCTGGTTTCAAACATTACTTAAAACTACAAACATTAAGTTTTAAAGTGGGGTGTTTCCGTTTATGTCCCAACCCGAAGGTAACAATAGATGAAACCCCCAACCATTGTCCGACATCCCAAATTCCACCGTTCTAGCCGCATACCTGTTCAGCACTTAGTTACCTGAAAGATATGTTTAAAAAGACGTCAATATATAAAATATTGGTGAGTTCACAGGTTTTAGTTTCGTAAATACGACATTTTTACATCCTGTGCAAATCCAGCACATTTTTACATCCTGTGCAAATCCAGCACATTTTTACATCCTGTGCAATCCAGCACATTTTTACATCCTGTGCAATCCAGCACATTTTGTGGCCTTTGTATGGAGTAGCTAGCTCCTACAAACTATGATGATAAGCAATCCCCTGAGTCCCATAACCAAACCAAGACTAATAAATATGCCCCGCTCCAAGTCGTTTCTCGGAACCCAACGACTTAAGTTCAGAATACGTGCACCTCTTGTCTTTACCGGGTTGACGCTATCAACCAGAGGTGGGCCTCGTCAGGCACCAATAGTACTATCCAAATATTCCTTTGGTTTCATTTACCTGAATTAATGGTTACAGTAGCGAGGACCCAACCCCGAGTGGCGACCAAAAACTCAAGTACTCATCATGCCACTTACCACATTTTAACCTTTGAAAACATTTCAATATGTGATAACTTTTGACAAACATATCTTTCCCCCAGTTAAAACAGTAAAATGGGGCCGTGAAACTCACCTTAATTTCCATGCTTAGCTAGCAAATAAAATCCAAAGCTTTGATCGACTTCCTCGTGCCCTAAGTACCAATAAGGACACCTTAAAGTCTATCATATATAAACCTAGCTTATTTTTCCGGTTAAAAGATAGTTTATCCAACTATCTTGACTCGTGTGTACTAACCCGAGGCTTTAAGTGCTTTAACTCGACGAACCGATCGTGACTTACCATAATTCATGTGTTCACATACGGCATAGTACCCAAGTCGCGCACCTGTTACTCTGCGTGTGTAAACCATGTTGGACTAACACCACGAAGCGTATAACTCATCCCGAGTAATAGCTTGTCTCGTAAATCGGATAAATGTAATCGTCTTGTATAGTTATTTTCGGGAAATATACCTTGCTGAAATATAATATAGTTATTAAAATCCCTTTCAATAACATTTGTTATTTCTTTTCCCGAATCCGAGTATCTTACAAATCTCAAGACTCTGCTTTTTATAAAGAGGTTTTCCAATTAAAACCGAACGTTTATACATCTTTTAATCCGACAACAAACATATTTTAGTTACCAAGTAACCTTTAAAAAAAACTCGTCATACTTGACGCTTGGTAACAAAAGACTATATATTTGTTTGAAATATTTCTCGGAATAGACTATTATTGTTACAAATAATATTTGTCATAACGTCGTGATTTTGTATATGACTACACTTGTCAAACGTTTGGAAAGTTATTTATAGGAACGAACAATAATGTCACACTTGTCGCGCTTCGGATTTATAAAAATTTCGGCAGAGTTTCCTCTGTTTTTGGTATAAACCAGACAACACAAGTTGTCTACAAATTCCCAAAATCAACACCTAAACAAAAGACGACATTATATTTATCCGCATTTCTAATCCACGAGACTTTATACGTTGTGACTATTATATAAATCATACTATTTATATAAATATATATACGCATAGTCCATCAATTTAGTCCAACAGCTATGCAAGTCACGACTAATACACAAATATTAGCTCATAATGCTTTTCGTTAATATTTTTATCGGTTCGTTAGCGAGTTAGTCGTTCGTATTTATATATTTTATAAATATATGTGTAAATAATAATATAACGAAATAATTGCTAGTTAATTATACCGTAACGCTTGACCGAAGTTTACTGAGTTGACCGGGTTGACCAACCCGAATCTGACCGGATCTACCCGAGAGCCCCATACTTGACCCACGACTAGAACTTGAAGACGGCACGCAAACCGAGCCAGATCTGAATCTGACCCGGAAGCATAATCTTGACCCGAGCCCCGAGTCCCGAACCCAAAACTGACCGGACCCGAACCGCCGGACGCCACCACCGTGGCCGGACCACCGGTGCCGTGGCCGGACCGCCACTGCCGTGGCCGGACCACCACCATCGTGGTCGGACCACCACCGCCATCCCACGCCACCAAAAGAAAACCCCGTGTTGACCACCCGCGTGCCACCGGAACCCAACCAAACCCACTCCAGCCCCTCCGGGACTCGCAACCAACCGGAAATAGCTCGCCGGAATATGGCCGGAGAACGAAATTTCGTGAAAACTTGTGAGGAGTCCCCCAAAGACCCGATCTAAACGTTTGTACAAAGAAAACTCGAAAACGAGCTTACCGGAAAAGTCGCCGGAATGGTACCAACGTTCAAACCGCTTCGTTTTAGGGAAAACGGCCTTCACCATCGCGTTCGGGGCGTCGAAATTAGTGGGGGTGGGGGTGTCACGCGCCGGAAAAGTCACCGGAAGGTCGCCGGAAACTCGCCGGACGCCGCCGGACGGCCGCCGGAACGCCGCCGGAACGCCGCCGGAAGGCTGCCGGCCGGCCGCCGGAATTTCTGGAGAGAGAGAGAGTTGAGAGAGTTTGGTTTTTAGAGAGAGGAAGTGATGTAAGAAATGAGAAGAATTGGAAGTGTTTTAAGCTTATATAGGTGGGCTTTTGGATTGGGCTTCAAGCCCAACGTCGTGTATCAACTGCTCCGTTTTAGCCCGTTATCGCTTCTGGTCTCGGTTTTTGTTCGTAGTCACAAATAATACCAGACCGAGCAATTCAATAATTATTTTCGTCACCCGACGCGTGAAAACGGCACACGCGTTAAAATCGCGTTAATCGGTTCGGATGTGTTATCCTTCATTTAAATGATCCGATAACTTTCGAAATTCAATCGATAACATTATTTATAATAAATAATTATTCCGGAAGTTCGGTAACGGTTAAAGCCACGCGTTTCGACGTTCGAATCCACGTCAGTTCCTCTCCGCGTTCTCCGAAACGCTGCGTTTTTGGCCGTTTACCACGCCGATTTCACATTCGTTCGCATCGACAGTAAATACGTGTCGTATTTTCATAGGATAAGCTTATGTTATTCCAGTTTGACAAATTTTTGCTGATGTTAGTTCGTTACGTTAAACACGCGAAGTCTTTCTTTAAAGGCATCAAGACTTCAACGAACTTTCAAAAGGACATCGTAGGACTCATATTAGCTCAACTAACCATAATTAACCTTAAACCATGTTAATTATTTCTAAAACATGATTAGAATCACGTTAATCGTTGTACGAAATTTGCCGGTTGTCACATTCTCCCCCCGTTAAGAGAATTCCGTCCCTGAATTCAGTTCAAGTCATCCGATACATTAGTATCCTTGAACAGGGCGGGATGTTTGCAACTCACACGATTACCCCTTTTCTTCGTGAACTCCAGTTCACGCTTAGCGTCCTAACGAACACAATGTCATGAGTCGGCTACGGCCGAGCTCTTGGGTATCGCAATCCGACACAAATATCGGTTTTCCCGAAATAGTAGAGCTTTGCGTCAACCTGAATCCTGTTTGGTTGAGGAATTGACAATGCTTCCTCAAGCCAGACCTGCGGGATTCGTCAAGTGTCTCACTAAGCTCTTGCGATAGTTCGAGCTTGTTCGTTGCAAGGCCAATTTTAACTGACATATCCGAGTCACTGGAGTACTAAGCGAAGTCACTCCATTACCGTTTTCGTGCTTAACAACACCCTTTCAGCGTATAACACTCAGCAAAGTCCTATACCGATTTGAAGTTCCTAAGGCTAACTCCTTGTTAGCACAACTTCCCGATCGGTTTGGCCACTTATTCAAGAAGATTTGAATCTACCTGATTCGTTGGTCACCTCTTGAACTCACGCCAGATCATGTGTATATCTCTATCTGTCATTCAATGTACTATAGACGTACAAGTATGCACTCCAGAGGACTTCGAGCAGTACACCCCGAACACTAGGGTGATGATTCCTATCACATAGGAAGTTCTGGCGATGAAGTACACGAATTTGATTTGCCACCGACACTAATCGTATCACACAGGACACTTCCGTCTAGGACAATAATTCACTCGTTCGAGAATGGTAATCCATACTCATCTCAAATTGAGTATTCCAGACTTGCGTTCAAGGTTCGGCGAACCCTGAGGTAGGATAACTGCTAAAGTCCGATATTGTGAAAGTTGACACCTAGTGTCTAGCCACGACTCTCCAAGATTATAGGTGGCTATCCGTATGCCTCATATTATAACTGCAACGAGTAGGGGATGAGAAGGTTCCAAACAGCAATCGATCATTACCCGTGTCCCATCACAGCCACCGAACACCTCAGATCACAAAGCAGTCGACATCCTCGAGGACGCTCCAGGTTGTTTATAGTAGCGGATGGTAATCCTGTGTCCTCACATGGACTGAAATCCACTATGCACCGACTTACAACCTTTTCGTATGAGCGATTATGGTTAGTGGAACTAGGACGCCTAATATGGACCGATGGAGGTCGAAAGTTTTTGCGTCACTTTCACCCCTCAGTTCCCCAGACAGTAGACATTGTATATTCGACATGCGGCCGCACGATTCCACAATACGCGAGAATTTAAGCCGACTTAAACACAAATGTCTAGAGGTTCACATCACCTCATCACATTGGTCCACATGGGAATGATGTATATGAATCATCATAATATGGTTGCCGTAACAAACATAGGATAGGGTCTCGACAACATCTTAACACGTTGGCTTCCCTCGAGACGGTAAGCAGAGCATTGGTAACTACCCAAAACAAGGGTACCCAGTGCTTGTCTTGCTATATGTGCCTCACGAGCACTGGTGTCCTATCGGCATTAGCAACCTAGTAAGTCAATTATGAATAGTACAGGCCACACTCCCTCAAATGACTATCAGATCCTATGCAGAGATCTGAGTGAAAGGAGTCCTGAATCGGAATCCTCACTCGCCGAATATTCCATCTTTCGGGATCTTTCGAGGTAAGAGGTGAAATTGAGTCATAGATGAATGCATTTGGCACACATTCCATGTGTGGGGCCTGGCGACTTCATACGCCAAAGTCGTCACTTAAAACAAACAACGACCGAAATCGCCCTACAAGGAGTAGTCTTGAGCCTTCCCATAAGGCCTCCCATTCAACGACTCAGGTAGTCACACAAATGGGTGCAATGTGTAAGCTTTCGTGCTCATCTTGATTAGTCATGGACTAACGCACTAACTAGGCAGCTCCCATTACTATGGTGTCTCCAACAGCGTTTGCCAAGGACAGGGGATTTTGCTCTAGCGCGAGCAATGCTACTGAAAAATACCTGGGGACACCTGCATTGACCCAAGGTCGAAAGGGTTCCACAATCCCAAGAATCTATGCAACGACACCAAGACAAGATAAATCTACCCTAAGCAGGATAACACCATTCGCAGGGCTGAGTTGATCGAAGATTTCATCACGGTAGGGTAGCACCCTCACAGAGTAGACAATGCTACATGCCCTTCTAGATTAAGGGTTTCATAAGACCTCCGAATCATGTACCGGGGACTCCACCAATGCACACGCTGTGGGTGGGTCCACACTGTTATTCCTGTAGTCATCGGCATGACACGTTGGCAGGTGTGATGTTAAACAATCCACTGGGATGAGCAATAATAAATTGAGTCTTTCAACTCTTACTAGCCCAAAGGTATGGGTCATAATATCGCTCACATTTACTCGATTCCTTCACGTTCGAGATGTATTCGAAATCCCTTATCACGAAGACGAGCCTCACCCCGTCGTGTGTGGATCATGGGATTTCCTTCCGACATGATTCGAGAGTGGTTAGTCGACCAAAATGCGCGTAAGGGTCAAGGCTGGACATGGCGAGAGTGGTTAGAGTGTCTTATTATGACTTCCCGAAAGTCCGTTGGACACCCGAAATCCTACATAATCAATGGCGACACTACACAACCATTCAACAATATAACAACGGTTACGTGGGTTTGGGGTAATGTCTTTATTCCAAGGGAACCAAGAGCGAATCAAGCGACAAGTTATCACATCATCAAGTCAATCCAACAATTGTAGCAATACGTTCACGGTGCAATACGGTAGTAGAAATAACATGACATGACAACAACACATCCACGAACACATCAACAAGGGAACACCGCACAGGAACAACACGACGACAAAGAAGCATGACAACAAGGCAACACCACTGCAGGAGCAGCACAACAACAGGAACGCACCGTCGACAGCGAAACGCAACCGCATGGATATGCAGTCGGCAAAACTGTGCAACTACAAGAATGCACAATCGTTAGGGGTAACACCACAACATGAATTCACGACAGCAGGACGACACGCAACCTAGCGAGTCCACTATACATAACTACAAGGAGCTCCATTACGGTGAGCACGCACCCCGGTGCGTTTCAGCTCACTTATGGTGATAGAATCCTTATTCGTATCCTCAGCCACAAACCTATACTCCATAGGCTCATTAGTAGGAACGATTGGATCACCAAAGGCATCCGCCACCACAACGGAAATGGGAACAATGGGTTCCACCTAATTTAGTAGACTTATTAGGCCGATATCGTTCCTAGGGAGAATGACTGTATACTCGATATAAGTCACTCGAATAATAGCAACTGTAGCATTGACAGGCTCAACCATACCTGAGAGCCATCGCCAACATTAGTCTTGGCAGGAGCCAGGGAATGATAACAGGCGGTTCAACGAAAACCTCAAAGAAAATGGAGTTAATGGCAACGAACTCCATCGTGACACAACCATGATCATAGCGGCTTGGCAAGGGTCTTAGAGATATCTATGTCAATGGCAATGATCTTGGCAGGAGCCTTCGAAACAACAGCAACATCAAACTTGACAACAGCCATAGAAACATCCTCAACACGCTCAGTATGAGCTACACTCTCAGCAACGACGACATAATTCGCTTGGGCCATAGAACAACGATGGCAGCAACAACAGCAGGCTCAGCAGAAACCTTAGACCCGTCGTAGCTATTAGATGTGTGGTAAATAGTATCCATAGGACCTAGAAACCAACCAACATCTTTTCCAGTATCAAAACATTGGTCACAACAAGAATAGTAGAGGTAGAAGGATCATGATTTATCGGGACACCACGATAAAATAAAACGATCCAGACTCTGGCAATTCAACCGAGCCATCCTTTTCATTAGGGTCCTCTTGCATGTTATTTTGGCCCTAGCACCGATAGTCATCAACTGAAATGCCTTTCCGACACCTAAGCGAGGCCAGCGAACTTTCTTCCTGATAGGCCACGCAGTGAGAGTTTCGAAGTATGACAAGAGATTAGACAAGTCACATTGTCCATGACGAATGGATCTCGCAACCTTAGTTTATAAAACACCGTGACAAAGGGGACGCAACGTCTCAATATCTATGGGGATTGATGGAAAACACTTCGCATCAATTGCCACCCCAAATAAACAACCAGTCTCGTCGTCCTGACGAGGGTAGCGGACATTCAACATTGCAACATGAGCAATGGAATTGCCGTCCCATGGGTGAGTTTTAGTTGACAGAATAACGTGACCACTTCCAGTAGTCCGTTATTTGCCTTTTCGAGGGGGATTTCAATGTCAGCCAGAGCGTTCCGTGACACTTGACAATTACGAGTCACACGCTTTACGATCTCGGCTCCCGAAATGTGGTTTCACTCCCCGAGTATTATGACGGATTCAGACGCAAAACGTACGTCGTGATCCTATATTCAATATATATGTATGTCTCCATATATATTAACTGACTTGGATAAAATTATCTCCGACTCGACTCACTTTACCATATAACTACTTTCCCATTAAGTAGTCATACTAGGATCTTGTCAGTTGAGATTTCATTTTTCCCGTAATCGACTCGACTCGACTCACCTTTCCATATATTTATTTTCCCATTAAATAAATATACTATGACCTTGTCGATTCGATATTACATTTCTCAACCATCAACTCGACTCACCTTACCGTATAATTATTTTCCCATTAAATAATTATACTAGGATCTTGTCGATTCGACATTTCGTTTTACCACCATCGACTCGACTCACTTTACCGTATAATTATTTTCCCATTAAATAATTATACTAGGATCTTGTCGACTCGACACTACATTTTACAACCATCGAGTCGACTCACTTTACCGTATAATTATTTTCCCATTAAATAATTATACTAGGTTCTTGTCGATTCGACATTACATTTTACAATCATCGACTCGACTCACTTTACCGTATAATTATTTTCCCATTAAATAATTATACTAGGATCTTGTCGATTCGACACTACATTTTACAACCATCGACTCGACTCACTTTACCGTATAATTATTTTCCCATTAAATAATCATACTAGGGTCTTGTCGATTCGACATTGTATTTTACGACCATCGACTCGACTCACTTTACCGTATAATTATTTTCCCATTAAATAATTATACTAGGGTCTTGTCGATTCGACATTTCGTTTTCAACACCCGACTCGGCTCACTTTACCATATATTTATTTTCCCATTAAATAAATATACTAGGATCTTGCCGATCGATAATTCGTTTTCAACACCCGACTCGGCTCACTTTACCATATATTTATTTTCCCATTAAATAAATATATTAGGATCTTGCCGATCGATATTTCGTTTTCAACACCTGACTCGGCTCACTTTACCATATATTTATTTTCCCATTAAATAAATATATTAGGATCTTGCCGATTCGAAATTGTTGATTTAGACGGGGGCTATCATGCCTTCTAGATGAAGATGATCAAAGCTATTAACTTAGCAAGGACGATTCTGCCCTCCAATAGGGGAAGGAACGCCTGGCCCTCGAAGACAACTTGGGCATGTGCTAGATCAAGAATGACTTACTCACAGTAATAACATAGCAGCACACGGGCAACTAATCTCAATACTGATCCACATAGGGTCCCGTGCTCAAAACGCACTGGTTTTGCAGGGACGCACCCTCAGTCTTCGCTGGTTTCCAAGTTTAGCGTTCCACGCATCGTACCAAGCATTCATCTCTTCGGTAGGCAGTGCATCCTCGTATGTCCGCTCCTCTGAGGAACTTTGAGTGGAGGCATTCAACTCCTATACAAGGAAGCTTTCATCTCCTGTCCCTATCCGATGCGAGGGTTTACGTCAGATTACTCATATGTAGTAGACGTTCGAGCTCTTCCGTGTTCGTACCTTAGAGGTAATGCTGAAGAAAGCTCATTCAGTTTGCGAGGATCAAAATCAAGGGATATCAACAAGACCTCCCTTCTAGCCCGTTGGCCAATCAAACTCTAAGACTGACCCTACAGTACAAGAATAGACAAGGCAAGAAGTGATCACCAACCCCAGCCCTAGCGCCCACCTAGGTTACCGTGCACCACAAGTTATTATTACGTGTGCACCCGCAATGATAATCGGTGTTGCCAGGTAATTTTGGTGCCCGCTAGTTCCGAGCTTCCTGATCCAAACAAAGATTTCACACAATAAAGGACCTAGACTAGCTTCGCCTTCACAACATTAGCAACACGACAACGTCCACTAGCACGATAAAGGTTAGCCCTTCCGATCATCCCGTCCGCAGGTAAGCGGGTGAGTTCGTCGTAGACCACCGCTTGTCCTTCCCGCTTGTCGATGTCGGTAACCGATGCAAAAGTGCGGACTAAAGTGAAGTGTGAGAAGATATCCTTACAGGCAAGCTATCTGTACTACTTATATGCATTAACTAGCACTAGTTAGAAAATCGGATCTCTACACAATTTAAACACTCATATCCTTATTTTCTAACATTTTATATATTGACACACATGGCTAGTCGGTCGGAATTTCCCCTTGTACAATCCATGTACAATTTTCTTTCTTTTCTAAAAATATTCCGTTGTGTTTTATTTTTGAAAACTCCGTTTTCGAGCCAAAACCGGTTATAGTCTAGATTTTTCAAAAACACTAGTTCGCTATAACCTTGGCTCTGATACCACTTCTGTCACACCACGCCAATGGCGGAAACACGTGGCGCGACGCTCGAAAGCATATCAAAGTCAAGATTAACACAAACTATATTTAATTAGAAAAGATCATTATATTAAGATGTCGGGAAGGAGTACCTGGTTTCAAACATTACTTAAAACTACAAACATTAAGTTTTAAAGTGGGGTGTTTCCGTTTATGTCCCAACCCGAAGGTAACAATAGATGAAACCCCCAACCATTGTCCGACATCCCAAATTCCACCGTTCTAGCCGCATACCTGTTCAGCACTTAGTTACCTGAAAGATATGTTTAAAAAGACGTCAATATATAAAATATTGGTGAGTTCACAGGTTTTAGTTTCGTAAATACGACATTTTTACATCCTGTGCAAATCCAGCACATTTTTACATCCTGTGCAAATCCAGCACATTTTTACATCCTGTGCAATCCAGCACATTTTTACATCCTGTGCAATCCAGCACATTTTGTGGCCTTTGTATGGAGTAGCTAGCTCCTACAAACTATGATGATAAGCAATCCCCTGAGTCCCATAACCAAACCAAGACTAATAAATATGCCCCGCTCCAAGTCGTTTCTCGGAACCCAACGACTTAAGTTCAGAATACGTGCACCTCTTGTCTTTACCGGGTTGACGCTATCAACCAGAGGTGGGCCTCGTCAGGCACCAATAGTACTATCCAAATATTCCTTTGGTTTCATTTACCTGAATTAATGGTTACAGTAGCGAGGACCCAACCCCGAGTGGCGACCAAAAACTCAAGTACTCATCATGCCACTTACCACATTTTAACCTTTGAAAACATTTCAATATGTGATAACTTTTGACAAACATATCTTTCCCCCAGTTAAAACAGTAAAATGGGGCCGTGAAACTCACCTTAATTTCCATGCTTAGCTAGCAAATAAAATCCAAAGCTTTGACCGACTTCCTCGTGCCCTAAGTACCAATAAGGACACCTTAAAGTCTATCATATATAAACCTAGCTTATTTTTCCGGTTAAAAGATAGTTTATCCAACTATCTTGACTCGTGTGTACTAACCCGAGGCTTTAAGTGCTTTAACTCGACGAACCGATCGTGACTTACCATAATTCATGTGTTCACATACGGCATAGTACCCAAGTCGCGCACCTGTTACTCTGCGTGTGTAAACCATGTTGGACTAACACCACGAAGCGTATAACTCATCCCGAGTAATAGCTTGTCTCGTAAATCGGATAAATGTAATCGTCTTGTATAGTTATTTTCGGGAAATATACCTTGCTGAAATATAATATAGTTATTAAAATCCCTTTCAATAACATTTGTTATTTCTTTTCCCGAATCCGAGTATCTTACAAATCTCAAGACTCTGCTTTTTATAAAGAGGTTTTCCAATTAAAACCGAACGTTTATACATCTTTTAATCCGACAACAAACATATTTTAGTTACCAAGTAACCTTTAAAAAAAACTCGTCATACTTGACGCTTGGTAACAAAAGACTATATATTTGTTTGAAATATTTCTCGGAATAGACTATTATTGTTACAAATAATATTTGTCATAACGTCGTGATTTTGTATATGACTACACTTGTCAAACGTTTGGAAAGTTATTTATAGGAACGAACAATAATGTCACACTTGTCGCGCTT
The DNA here is from genome assembly GCA_028751855.1 of Ambrosia trifida. NCBI lineage: Eukaryota > Viridiplantae > Streptophyta > Magnoliopsida > Asterales > Asteraceae > Ambrosia > Ambrosia trifida. The sequence continues at coordinate 39,461,881 of CM054126.1, forward strand.
CGGATTTATAAAAATTTCGGCAGAGTTTCCTCTGTTTTTGGTATAAACCAGACAACACAAGTTGTCTACAAATTCCCAAAATCAACACCTAAACAAAAGACGACATTATATTTATCCGCATTTCTAATCCACGAGACTTTATACGTTGTGACTATTATATAAATCATACCATTTATATAAATATATATACGCATAGTCCATCAATTTAGTCCAACAGCTATGCAAGTCACGACTAATACACAAATATTAGCTCATAATGCTTTTCGTTAATATTTTTATCGGTTCGTTAGCGAGTTAGTCGTTCGTATTTATATATTTTATAAATATATGTGTAAATAATAATATAACGAAATAATTGCTAGTTAATTATACCGTAACGCTTGACCGAAGTTTACTGAGTTGACCGGGTTGACCAACCCGAATCTGACCGGATCTACCCGAGAGCCCCATACTTGACCCACGACTAGAACTTGAAGACGGCACGCAAACCGAGCCAGATCTGAATCTGACCCGGAAGCATAATCTTGACCCGAGCCCCGAGTCCCGAACCCAAAACTGACCGGACCCGAACCGCCGTGGCCGGACCACCGGTGCCGTGGCCGGACCGCCACTGCCGTGGCCGGACCACCACCATCGTGGCCGGACCACCACCGCCATCCCACGCCACCAAAAGAAAACCCCGTGCTGACCACCCGCGCGTCACCGGAACCAAACCAAACCCACTCCAGCCCCTCCGGGACTCGCAACCAACCGGAAATAGCTCGCCGGAATATGGCCGGAGAACGAAATTTCGTGAAAACTTGTGAGGAGTCCCCCAAAGACCCGATCTAAACGTTTGTACAAAGAAAACTCGAAAACGAGCTTACCGGAAAAGTCGCCGGAATGGTACCAACGTTCAAACCGCTTCGTTTTAGGGAAAACGGCCTTCACCATCGCGTTCGGGGCGTCGAAATTAGTGGGGGTGGGGGTGTCACGCGCCGGAAAAGTCGCCGGAAGGTCGCCGGAAACTCGCCGGACGGCCGCCGGAACGCCGCCGGAAGGCTGCCGGCCGGCCGCCGGAATTTCTAGAGAGAGAGAGAGTTGAGAGAGTTTGGTTTTTAGAGAGAGGAAGTGATGTGAGAAATGAGAAGAATTGGAAGTGTTTTAAGCTTATATAGGTGGGCTTTTGGATTGGGCTTCAAGCCCAACGTCGTGTATCAACTGCTCCGTTTTAGCCTGTTATCGCTTCTGGTCTCGGCTTTTGTTCGTAGTCACAAATAATACCAGACCGAGCAATTCAATAATTATTTTTGTCACCCGACGCGTGAAAACGGCACACGCGTTAAAATCGCGTTAATCGGTTCGGTTGTGTTATCCTTCATTTAAATGATCCGATAACTTTCGAAATTCAATCGATAACATTATTTATAATAAATAATTATTCCGGAAGTTCGGTAACGGTTAAAGCCACGCGTTTCGACGTTCGAATCCACGTCAGTTCCTCTCCGCGTTCTCCAAAACGCTGCGTTTTTGGCCGTTTACCACGCCGATTTCACATTCGTTCGCATCGACAGTAAATACGTGTCGTATTTTCATAGGATAAGCTTATGTTATTCCAGTTTGACAAATTTTTGCTGATGTCAGTTCGTTACGTTAAACACGCGAAGTCTTTCTTTAAAGGCATCAAGACTTCAACGAACTTTCAAAAGGACATCGTAGGACTCATATTAGCTCAACTAACCATAATTAACCTTAAACCATGTTAATTATTTCTAAAACATGATTAGAATCACGTTAATCGTTGTACGAAATTTGCCGGTTGTCACAACGGTGCTCATTTAGACATAACTTTGTGTTATGGTGCTCTTTTAGACTCACACGTGTTGAGGTGCTCATTATCAATTTCATTGTACAAACTTTACATGTGATCTTTGTCTTGTTTGGTTACTTGCGTGTTTACATAATGCCTTGGTGATGCTAGACACATGAATTGTACTACTTTTCAAACTTTTACTATATGTACAAATCTAAGTAGTACTCACCAACATTCATATGTTGACAAAATTATTTTCGTGCATGTTTCGGGATAAGCTGCTTGACGCTTCACATAGGACTTTGGACTTAGAATAAATCAATCAATTATCTTTATCTTTGTTGTCTTGTATTTAATTTCACATGTTGTAAAACAATATTCAATAATCATATATTTACATTTTAGTACCATGAGCTTTTGAACAATCGTCACTACGTGGTACCTCGATGATTCCGCCATCGGTTGGGGTGTTACACAAGACCTGCCCCGGAACCTTCTACACTTGAGGCTCCATCGGTAAAAAGACACCATTTCCCCTTGAGGTCAGGCTGTTCTTCAACCTCGTTCATTTCTTCTTCTACCTGCATGGTGGGTAACTCAGCAAGAAAGTCAGCAAACACTTGCCCTTTGTAAGCTCTCCTTGGCAGGTACTCTATCTTGTGCTCCCCTAGACCAATGGCCCACTTTGCCAATCTTCCCAAATCTTCTGGTTTTTCTAAGATGGATCGTATGGGTTGATCTGTGATGACCTTTACTAGGTGAGCTTGGAAGTACCGCCTTACTCTCTTAGCAGTGTGTACGAGTGCCAACACAAGCTTCTCTATGGGAGTGTAGTTAACTTCAGCGTCTTTGAGGGCCCTGCTGACAAAGTAGACTAGAACTTGCTCTCTACCTCGGTCTACCAAGAGCACTGAGCTTACTGCTTCCATTCCTGCAGACAAATAAACTGTTATTACTTCCCCTTCCTCAGGGGCTGCCACTTCGGGCAGGGAAGCTATGTGTTTCTTGAGTTCCAGGAAGGCAGCCTCTGCCTCGGTTGTCCAGCGAAAATCCTTTTTATCAACACAATTTTTTAGTGTTTTGAAGAAAGGCAAGGATTTTTCCGCGGACTTAGGCAAGAAACGTTTTAAGGCAGCGATTTTACCGTTGAGGCTTTGCACTTCCTTCTTTGTGGTAGGAGACTTCATGTCAAGGATAGCTTGGACCTTGCTCGGGTTAGCCTTGATGCTTTGCTTTCCAACAATATGGCCCAGAAACTTCCCCTCCTCGAACCCAAAGGAGCACTTAACAGGATTGAGCTTCATGTTTATTCTTCGAAGGTTGTCAAATGTTTCTCGGATGTCCTGGATCATTGCTTCCCCCGACTTGCTTTTGATGACCAGGTCATCTACATAAGCTTCCATGTTCCTTCCAATTTGCTTTGAGAAAGCCTGATCCACTAACCGCTGGTAGGTAGCACCTGCGTTTTTCAAACCAAAGGGCATCTTTTTGTAACAAAAGATTCCCTTATCTGTGTGGAAGGCCGTCTTCTCCTCATCTTCTTGCTTCATTTGAATTTGGTGATACCCCTTGTAGGCATCTAAGAAGCACTTGTACTGGAAGCCGGTGAGAGAGTCCACCTTCCAATCGATCTCGGGTAAGGGGTAGCAATCTTTAGGGCAGGCTTTATTGAGATCCTTGAAATCAACACACATTCTCCAACATCCGTCTTGTTTGGCAACCATGACCGGGTTCGCTACCCAAGAGTGATACTGAACCTCTCGGAGGATATCTGCCTCAACCAGCTTCTCCACCTCCTGACAAGCAGCCTGGCTCCTGGCTGGGGCCAAACTTCTCTTCTTTTGGACGACTGGCTTGTACAAGGGAGCTATGTTAAGAGAGTGTTCAGCCATGCTTCTAGGAACACCAGTCATGTCCCCAGGGCACCAAGCAAATATGTCTTGATTATCCTGCAAAAGGTTGATTAGTTCACACGTAATCTCATCAGGAAGCAGATTGTTTACTTTGATGGTCTGCTCCTGGAAGGCAGGGTTTATGCTGATTTCCCGGATGGGACCGTTGCTTGGCGTTTCTGGCTCCCTGGGGCCTTTGGTTTCCTCTATGGAGGCTATCAAAAGAGCTTCTGCTGTTGGCTTCAGGGTTGCAATTCCATTAGGGGTGGGTAGCTTCATTAGACCATGTGTTGTTGATACTACCGCGCCGAAGGTGGAAATTCCCATTCTCCCAATGAGGACGTTGTAACTCGAAGGGTACCTGATAACATAGAAAGTCAACTCTTCTGTCCTAGACAGAGAAAAGGTGACGATATAATTGGTACCTGATAACAGAGAAAGTCAACTCTTCTGTCCTTGACAAGTCTCCATCCCTGAAACAGACGCTAAGTGTGAGCTTCCCTAAGGGATGTACCCGTTCCCCCGAGAAGCCTACCAAGGACGCGTCCGATGGCTTGAGCTTGGATTTGATCTTCGGACTCAAGGATTCAAAGCACCGTTCATACATTACCTCCGATGAGGCTCCGCAGTCCATGTACACCCTATCTATAGGGAAGCCATCCAGTTCAGCCTCCACTATTACCGGGGTGACGATCAGTTCATCGGGAGCAGGAGGAAGGCAGATGTACTGTTTGTTCCAAGGCTCAGTGCGAGCCTTCTTTGCCTGCTGGCCCCCTTCAAGCCTGACCATGTTGACCTCCTTATCTTTCTTTCCTTCATCCCTTCTTCCTTTGATGTCTTTGATCAGGTGAGCCAGCCCCCCGGACTTAACAGCCTCTTCTATCCTCTTTTTCAGCTGGTAGCAGTCGTTCGTGTGATGCCCTGTATCATTATGAAAGGCACAATGCTTGCTGGCATCCCTTTTGTTAGCTGGCTTGGACAGAGGTCTGGGAGGTCGAAAGGTGTACTTGACTTCCTCCGTGGAGAGTATCTCCTGAGGAGTCTTGGTGAGAACGGTGAAAACCTGTTTTTCTTTGTCATGGTACCTTCCTGACCATGGGGATCGTCGCCTTTCTTCACTCCTTTGATTGTCAAAGGATCTCCCCGATCGTCTTTCATTGTAAGGTTGAAAGTGAGGTCTCCGGGAGCTTGTTGAGCTGTCTCTCCAGCTTCCTCGATCCCTCTTCCTGGTGTCTTGCCGAGCTAATGCTTCTTCTCCCCTGAGGAAGGCTTCTGCTCTCTCGAAAGCCTCCTCCATGGTTTGGGGGACATCCTCATGAAATCTTCTTAGCAACTTTTTGGGACAGATGGCTCCCATGAACCCTGACACCCGGATCTTCTCGGTGGCACCACTATACAGCAGACCTCCCCTCTTGTACCTTTCAATGAAACTACGGAGGTTTTCATGCTCCCCTTGCTGGATCTGATGCAATATGGCGGCATCTTTGGTGCACTTCCTGAGGGGGTTAAAGTTTGAGGTGAAACCTCTCCTTAAATCATCAAACGAGGAAATGCTCCGAGATGGTAGGCCACTGAACCATAGACGAGCTGGTCCTACAAGGGTCTGCATGAACATGTGGCAGCACTCGGCATCGTTCCATTTTTCTACAATGGCTGCCCCAGAGAAGACGTTCAAGTGGTCGTCCGGGTCTTCTGTGCCGTCGTACGTTTTCACATTAGCTGGCATTTTGATCTTATTGGGGAAATCAAAATGAGCGATGTGTTCGGCAAAGCATTCTAAAGACTTAGGTCGATACGGCTTCGGAGGTGTAGCCTCGCCCCTAGCTTCGGCCGTGGAGGCTTGAACCATGGGTTGAGAGGTCATGGGACCTAGCCCCCCTACAGGGGGTGTTACTGGTACTTGGTTCAAAGGTGACGGATACTGCCAGGGATACCCTCCCGACCATATGGGGAAGTACTGAGGCTGTGAGTAGTTAGGATACATAGCTCCTGGAGGGACAACAAATCCTCCAGCAAGGCTTCCTGCTCCCGCAAGGGATGTAGCTGCGGCACTGCTGGCCAATGGTAACGATCTTAAAGCTTCTTCATAGAAGAGTGGTATTGAGGTCCCCGGAGAGAGCACAGAGCTGCTAGGACCTCCTCCTCCTGAGTAAATATCCCCTCGACTGCTCAAGAAGGGGTGAGGGTTTATGTAGTCACGCTGGGTTGCTGGTGAGGTGGTGGTTCCCAGCAACGGAGGGCCAGGTGAGAGGGTGACAACATGCTCCTCGTCATAGGACAACCTGACCCTGACTCCTCTGGACCTCTCCTCTCGCACATAACCATTCAGGAGGTCTCGGAGTTGCAAGAAATTTCTTCGTACTCCCTCCGGGGTGATGTCCATTCGTTCAACTGGAAATAACAAGTCGTCTCTAGGAGACGAGTTAACAGCCCTTGAGGATGGCGGTGTTTGGAAGTTGAGCATGTCTCCTAGAGACGGTTCGACTTGTTGTCCGTCCGTTCCAGGCGTTTCATGGCCAGAAGCATCACCTGAGGTGTGACTAGTGGCCGGAGTTTCTGAAAGACCCCCTCCTAGGCGGTTATCTCCACCAGTCATCACAAAAGGAGGTTACTTAGGAACAAATGGGACTGCAGAAACTCTCAACAGTTTTGTTCAAAGTAGCGACAGCCCCACGGTGGGCGCCACTTGTTGCTACAACAAGGAAAATGACCGGTATTAGGTTAGGAGATGTTTAGGATTATAGGTTAATGGTATGTTAGGTTGAGATTAAGGTTTTAAGTTTAGGTTTAGATATGGTTGTAGGATCAGGGGTCTTCAAGTTCCTGGAGGAGACCTGCACAAAGGTAGCAGACACCGTTAGCCTTAACGCAGGAGGGAGCCTCCTGCGTTTGGACTCCGGCGTGAGAATAAGTATCTATTCATTTGGAGTTGGGAAATAATGAAGTAGAGAGTATGAGAGTAGAGAGAATGAGTGAGAAGTGTGTGTGTGGAATGTCTACCCAAGGGCCTCCTTATATAGGCAGCGGAATTCTGCCCAGGAGCTCCCTCAGGGTAGCTTCCTTACCATACCTGGATGTGTTTGACCCTCTTTTAGTTCCCTGCAGTGAGACTTTACCCTTTTAGGATGTTTTCAGCTTTTATCATTTCCAATACAAGGCTTGGAGCTGTGTGGTGTTTTGTCCCTTGCCATGATAATAAGCCAAAATCCCTTTTTTGCATTTCCAAGACTTTTTACTGTTTGCTTTCTACCCTGAGGCTTCTATATGGCAGGTAAGCTGCCTTATATCAGCTCCACTAAGTCAGGCAACCTCTTAATCAAATTTATTTTGCTTATCTTTTCGACGAGGGGTCTAAACGTTGTCGTTTTAGGACACACGTCATCAATATGTTATTAATTGTTAGGAATATATCATTAAAACTATTAAGGTTTTTTATTTTAATTTAGTTTATCACGTGTCTCGTTTACCAGTCATTCACTTGTAATTTGTTATGGATTTTATTAATAAAAAATTTATTTACAGATATTTAGTTTTAAGATAACTTTTTTAGAGCCGGTTCAAGAAGCAATTTCATGACACTGATTATGATTATTTCTGGACAAAAGGAAAGGAATCAAGAAACCTCTAAAGCAGTGATTGGCGAATTACTCCAAAACATTTACATATATTGAGGATTATGAGCAGGGCTCGACATACCATCCCAGATTCGACTTGTTAATACACGAATACGATAAGACACGAATACAAAACATGTAAACGTGAATATGATAACTTATCGTGTAATTTTTTCCAAATATGAATACGAACCTATTTATAGCAGATTAACACGATAATGTTTAGAAACACTATAAATATCAAACACGAACTTGTTTAGAAACACGGTCTTCCATGGTGGATGGGGGTGGCTAATGGATTTACTAGTAGGGGTGCAAACGAGCTGAGCTACTCGAGCTCGGCTCGAAAAAAAGCCCAAAACGAGCCGAGCCTAAACGAGCTCGAGCCTAAAAACCAAGCTCATTTAGTTAACGAGCCCGAGCTCGAGCTTTGTTTATCGAGCTCGAGTCGACTCGCGAGCCTTAACGAGCCCACTATTTATATAAATTTTAATTAATATATTAAATATGTATTTAAATATAATAATTAATATTTATAAAACTATGAATAAATAACCAAATTATATATAAAATAAGTATTATAATTAATATAAATTAATTAATAACTAATAAATGAGCCGAGCCCGAGCTCGAGCTCGAGCTTGGAAACCTACCTTCGAGCCGAGCTCAAGCTTTAGAAACAAAACTCGAATCGAGCCGAGCTCGAGCTCGAGCTTTCATAACTTAAACGGGCCCGAGCTCGAGCCTGGTCGAGCTCGGGCTCGGCTCGTTTGTACCCCTAGGATTTAGGGATGATCTTCACTTTGACAGTGGATGGAGGTGGAGAGTCTTCTGAGTTATGACTTATGAGTGAGAGGTGGCCGAGAGATTTAGGGTTATTTTTTTTTTTGAAATAGAGGGAGGCGTATCTACTTGTCAATCTCACTTCATATTTTTTTATTTAATAAAAAATCTTATCATGTATCGTTGGAGTGCTTAACAGGTACACAGGTATTTAACATATTCAGACACGAAAATTAACAGTTCTATTCGTGTCTACCTGTTTAGGACACGAAACATGTTTAGAAGACGAAACCTGTTAAGATCATGTAGGTTTGTTTCGTGTAATCGTGTCCGTGTTTAAAATTGCCAGCTCTAATCACGAGAGTAATGATTTTCCTCAAAACCCAGAGAACTAATCCAAACCATTGATTTATTAGATAATACTTGTGTAACACCTCAACCGATGGCGGAAACATCGAAGTGTCACGTAGTGACGATTGTTCAATAGCTCATGGACTAAAAGTGTAAATATTGATACATTGATTGAATACTTTATTACATGAGAAAACAAAGATACAATGATTCAAACTAACTATTTAAACTGAAATACAATAAATCAAAATCTAAATATGAATCCAAAACCTTAAAAGTGATCTCATAATAACCTGAAACATGTACTAAAATAATTTTTTTTGTCAATACAAAATGTAATGGTGAGCATACCTTGTTTGAATATATATAGTAGGAAAAGAGTTTCGCAATTCACGTGTTGTATACTATTTGCAATTATGTAATAAGTAATATCCGTTCAAAATCAACCCCAAGAATAAAGTATCAAGAATCAAGAATCAAGAATCAAACCATTTTTGAGTATGATGAATCATTAGACAATGACCAAGGTCTCTCAACAGAGTCACAAGGGGTATATACCATAATACTATTCATTGAAATGTTAGGCCCTCAAAAGTTAATGATTTTGACAAGTCATAGACAGACAAATTAACATAACGCAAACACACATGAGAATTGCTATTTTAGTAAAAGGAAATAGAAACTTGATATAAGTACATGAGTAGCCCTAAAAGTAAAATGAAAAAGGGGAAAGATATACTCACAGTTTGGGAAAGCGATCAAAATCCAACTTAAGCGGTCGTGAGCTAAGTAATGGGAATTCCGAGGAATTCAACCTATAGTGTGTAAGAATGCTAATAAGGAAATGTCTAAAAAGTCTAAGGTGTCTAGGGTTTAAGGCATTAGAGTTTGCTAAGTCGATTTGGGGAATTCAAGTTTTTATAATAAATCGAATTAATATAGAAGTTATATATCAAAAATAATATACCAAAGTTTGTAATTATGATTTAGGTAATATAATTGTTACCAATTGGATATTTAGATAAAAATATGTTTTGAATAGTTAAGACAAATTAATTTAGTTAATTACTTTAACTAATTATTGTCAATAAATACAATAATCATAAATATTGAAATAAATAATTATGAGTTACACAATGATCCAACAAGTGATAATAAAGAGCTTCAAAATATAAGAATATTTCTATTTTATAAGAAAAGTGTTTATAAAATAGATTTTAAATTGTATAAATAAATAAATGTTTAATTATGTCTAATTAAACATAAATAAGGCTAAAAATACAAGACATGATCCAAAAGTATTATTTTTGTAGAAAATGAATGCTTTCTGATGTAAATAAATGAAAATAATTTTCTCATAATTTTCTCTATTTATTTTCATTTAAAACTGATTTAATGAATTTAAATCATGTTTAAATGATTAAAAATAGGAAAATCAATAAAAATAAATGTTTTCTGAACCAATAATTTTTATTTCAGTTCATGATGATTAGAAATAATTTTCCAAAAAGTTTGAGATTAAAATCATTAAAAAATGAATTTTTAATCAATTAATATTATTAAAACAAATTAATTTTAATAAAAAATACGAAATAAAATATTTTACAGAAAATAAAAATATGATAATTTTCTATGAGGTATCAAAGAACTATACCTAAATTTGTATAATTTTGGATCAAAAATGAATTTATTATAAATATTCTAAGTTTTGTTTGTATTTTATATAATTATAATGAATAATAAGAATCAAAATATGAAAAGGAAAAAAAAAGGAAAGAAAAGTGGGAGATGCTGGAATCATACCCATGTGGGTTTCCTTGACACAACACTCACAAACCACTAGACTACAACCAGATTTGTGATTTTATTTAGAGAAATAACTATAAAAATATTAGTTTCAAACTCATCTTCTTCCCCAAATTTCTAGCCAAGAACCCTAACCCTAACCAAAACCCAATTGACTCGAATAACACATGATTATATAGGGCTTTCTTATAGGGACAATTAAGAAACAAAACAGCAATATAAATTTGGACTTACAAGATCGAATAATGATCGAAAATGAAAGCAAAGAATCCGAACTAAAAGTCACGACTTGGAGGTCTTGAAGTCGCCATTTGACATGTTTTTTTAGTGGTTTTAGAATGTAAATTTGTGTAGAAAATGAATGGTGTGAAAGATTTATATATTGGACTAGTAAAAGAGGAGTTTTAAGACAATTAAGTTTCCGACCGTTTCACTAATAAAACCGAATTAAAGTCCCTAATGAATTCTAAATTGTTTCATTTAATTAGAATTGAATCATATGCTTCTTTTGAACTTTATATCTTAGAGGCAATAAATTCTATGACTAGTAAATTCAATTGACATTTGAGTTTTATAACTCATATTTCACATTAATTTAATAACTAATTAACTTCTTATTGAAAGATAATTATTTTATTATTATTAAAATAATCTCAGTTATTATTTAGTGATTAATTTATAAAATACAAATGTCAAACATACAAGGGTTGAAAGTGAAACTACAATATAGGTTAAGGACTAAAAGTGTGCATATGATGAAAGTGAACGGTGCAAATGTCACAACTTGATATACCGAGTAGTATTTAGATAAACTACAATTTGTAGTAAGCCTGTGCTTCGCGGCGGGCGACATGTTTTCCGCGTCACATGATGGGTATAAGTTCAGTTTGTGGTGGTACCAATACTCGGTGTAGCAACCAAAAGAGAAAACCCTAAAAAATTACGTGCTATAATAAAGTCATGATACTACCATAAGAATATCAAGCTTTGTTTTATATTGATTCAAAACCGTAAAAATAAATGCTGATGCTTATTCCAATAATATGATTTATAAAGTATGGATTACAATCCTATGTAATAAAATAAATTTTATCTAAAATAAAAATGAAAAATAGATAAGTTTATATGATATATTTTTTTAAATTTATGATTCCTTAATACATAAAAATTACAAGTTTTCTTAATGTTACTAATTCCGTAATTAATAAATTTATCTTGGTAATTACTTTTAGGTAGCGCAATGGGAACTTGACCAATATCGGCTTGTTACGGTACCAACACATGCTAAAGTAAGCGAAAAAGAAAACCCAAAATATAAACTGTATCGATATGATTCGTTGAAATAAATATAAGTAAAATAACCTTCTACACACACACACATATATATATATACACACACACATATATATATATATATGGATCTTGGGAGAACACCAGGGTAATACCATTCTGGACCACACATTTATCTAAGGCAAAATTTTTTTTACTTAATCGCAACTTTTCTTGCAAGAATATTTTTTTTATGTTTTTTTTTTTCATTTATATATGTGTATATTGCATTTATATATATGTGTTTATTACATTTTTCAGTTATATATATATGTGTATATTGTCAAACATATATGTATGATACTTATTTTTTAAATTCTAACATGTACAAACACGTATGTAACAATCCTAGTTTTTGTAGTTTTAGGCATGTATATACGTATATGTAGAAATACAAAAAAAAAAAAATCTTGCAGGAAAATGGGCGATTTGACATTTTTTTACCTCACACAAATGTGTGGTCCAGAATAGATATCTCAGATCTCAATTTGGCCAAAGGTTCTCAAATGGTTAAGTATAAAATGAAAACCCACTTTATTTGAGAAAACATTAAAAACTCATGTAAAAACCATCTAAATTTTTTTTTTTGAAAAAAATATAGGATGTAACATATACGTTTTTAAGCGTTTTGGGCAAAAAATAAAAATAAAAAAGCGTTGATGGGATTTTTTTTAAATAAACAAAATTGTGTTGTTACATATGTAACAGCTTTGTTACAAGAGCTAAATAGCTAAAAACATATGTAAACAGCACAACTTTGTTTATTTTTTTAAATATCCCATCGGCCTTTTTTTTTAGCCCAAAATACTTAAAAAAACATGTATTTTACATTATGCAGTTTTTTCAAAAAGAAAAAAATGTTTTTTAACATGGGTTTTCAAGGTTTTTTCAACTCAAGGGGGATTTCATTTTATCCCTCCCCTATACATACACACGTTTTCAAGGTTTTTTAAACTCAAGGGGGATTTCATTTTATCCCTCCCCTATACATACACACTTGTCTCAAGTACATGTTCGCAACACTACACTATTAGCTACTTTGCTTTAATATACAGATATACTAAGTGAATAATAATTAGAGAAATCAAATGTAGAAACATATTCATAAAAATCATCACCGGGAGCTCACGGATTTACTTTCGGTTGTCCCAGTGAAGACTTCCTATGAGGTCATCCATCCTAGTATTACTCTCACTTGAGAACACTTAAGTGTCGAGTTTTCAGATCATCCTTTTGCTCTTCTTGGTTCAACCGCTTCAGTCAGTCCTTAATGTTGACACAAAATGAGAAAACTCTAGCCGCCATATTCAATCTTGATTGGTTGCCTCAGTCGGCTTTTTTATTCTTCTTGATTCGAACAGACTAGTGGTATTGATTAAAAAGAAGAATTCAGATGATGTGGAAGACGATTTTCTTCTTGATTGATGCTCTTCTTGACTTGGTGTTTGATAAATGAAGAAGATGATCGATGATTTCACGAAGGGTTTTATTTATCAAGAGAAATGGGGTTGGTGGCCCAGACGCCCAGTTCTAGAGGTAAAGCCTCTAGGTGCATCATATATGGAGAGGTCTCAGGTTTTATACTAGGCAAGTGTAATATATAGGGTGTAGTTTCTAAATAAGAGTAGAATAGATTGTCGCTCAAAAAAAAAAAAAAAAAATCCGGATGGTAACTTTACTCGATCCGTCTTTACATCATCCCTCTTGTGTATATATTATTTGACTTTGCAACACCAATTGATATATTAGCCGCACGTCAATTTCATATGACATGCACAAACACAAACAATTTGTCCACCTTTTAGAAAAGATTCATTTAAGCTAGTGGACTATACTTGGTTTGGCCACATTATGTCTCCTTTACACCTACCCCACAACCAAATATCAGATTAGATGCTCGTTCTAGAAGTAATTCTTCTGAATTATTTATTGGTTAGAAGCTGGATGGACTGTCCCACATAATAAAATGAGTCAAGAGTTTAAAATAATCCCTTTTAGATAGAAAAAAATATAGATAAAAACTCAATAGTCGATATTTTTATGTCTAAACTATACATGACTTTATGCATACATATACGTGCTTTCTCAAGTATCAAAGTTAATGCTCTTGATTTTAAGCATATCCATGCATTGATGAGAATAAAGTGATGTACGAGCCACAGGTCTTACCGGAAGCAGTCTCTTTATTTTTAGAGGTAGAGGTAAGACTGTCTACATCTCACCCTTCTCAAACTCTACCTTAGCTTTGCTACATGTATGATTAACTGAGTATGATAATGTATGATGTATGTACATGATGAAAAGTAAGATACACAACCGTCTACGAGACATTATTCACTTACATGTTATAATACACCTAAGTAAGTGACTACTCTCATGATTTTCTAAAACAATACATCTTTTAAAGAAGACATACACATATATATTCTTAGCTATTATATAGCAATTTCTTTTTGTTCGAAAGCTTTTATATAAAATAGAACAAGCAATTACATGAGGATGACAAGTAAACTAACAACAAACTACGTACCGTCTCAGGGGCACATTCAAACGTAGCAAAAGTAAAGGGCATAAACACGTGTTGATCGCCAAACAAGCAGCTTCGTGCTTTGCAACATTCTTAGCCTCTGCCTTCAAAATCATTTGCCATGACACAAACCCTTTGTCTCGCAGTCCTACATATTAAAAATATAAGTTACAAATCAGTATATATATATATATATATATATATATATATATAGAATTCGGTTCTAATGAGAACTAGATTGAGTTGTGAGAATCGTGAGAACCCCGATGTAAAATGCGAATTTCAAAAAAAATATATATACACTGATGTAAAAATGACTAACTAAGAAATATACAAAAATTGAAAACAAAATTACGTCGTCCTTACACCAGTGTAAAAAAAGTGACGTAAATGTCTACATCGATGTAATATTTTATTATGGTTTAATCAAAACCACACATTCATTTTATAATTAATTAAATGTGTGACTATAAAATGAGTTTCTATGGTTCTCACAACTCAGTTTTCATTTTAACCCATCCCCCTCCCTATTTTTTCTCTCTCTCTCTATATAGATATATAGAAAACCCCTTAGAGTAAAAACTAAAGAAACCTATTATGTGAATAGGTCCAACAGATGATTTGGGTTCTTTTATTAGTTTCCATTTTTAAAATATCTATAAATAATTTGTAAATTAAATATGACTAATAAAGTTAATCATATTAAAAAAGTTTATAATATATTATAATCATTTAAATACATTTCTAACAAAACTCAATTTGTTTGATCCGTTGGAAACATGTGACCAATTTTCTTTATGAACATTTGTTGTATTATCCTTTTGACACACATTGTAATATAAGAAAAAAAAAACAACCTTTTGTAAGATGCCAGACTATTTTAAGAGAGATAACTAGACAGATAGTCTTTATAGTTTATAGAAAGTAATATCTTAGAATACTAATTTTTTTTAAACATGTTAAGAGTTTAAGGTTTTATTTTTATAACATAATAAGGTACTAAGGCCAACTTCGTTAATTTTTCTAGTTAAATTTGATAAAATCACTAAAATGTCCTTCAATAACTAGATATTCTTCTAATTAACTCATATTGATTACAAGGATAATTTTTGCAAATTATTATTACAAGGATAATTTTTGCAAATTATTGAAATTAGAATTATCTATTAATATTATTAAAAAATAAAAATTTAATAGTTATAAAAATATATTAAATTAAATAATTATACTCCATAAGTTTTAGTATGCATTTTTTTATAAAACAATACTTTTGTCCATATAAACCACCGCTGATAAGATTAATTCATATCTGTTACCAAGCAACATGTCAACTCTCATCTCCACCGCCCTTGCTGTCATGTGTTATCTATATTTAAAACTCATAGAGTTGATGTGTTCATTGATGTAGAATTATCTATTAATATTATTAAAATGCATAGAGTATAACTAAAATGCCCGTTTAGTTATTATTGGGCATTTTAGTCATTTTATCAAAACTTAACTAGAAAATTTAACAGAGTTGGCTTTAGTACCCAATTATGTTACAAAAATGAAACCATAAACCCGTAACATGTTAAAAAATAAACTTAATACTCTAAGATATTATTTTTTATAAACCATAAGAACTATATGTAGTTATCTCTATTTTGTTATTTCCATCTTGTGTATAAATATACACACTCATGAAAACGAAGCAAAGAAGAAATGCACATATTGGCCTAGTAGGAGCGTGTCTCTTTTCTAGCCGTAAGACACATGTTCGAATCCACAACCCCACACCATATCGGGTTTGTTCCCTTCCTTCTCTCTTTGTTTTTTTCTTTTCTTTTCTTTATATATGAGTTTTATTAGTTAACAAAATAATTTTTGAAATGCTAAATTTAATATTGTATTTGATTATAGTTGTCTTGAAAATTAAATTAAGTTTCTTTTATTTCTCGCTTTTTTAACACATTTTAACAAGAGTTTTCTCAATAGGTTGAATACTACTGTGCAAAACGATACACTAAGCGTTACAAATTTTAACACTCCTGTCACATAGGTTTTATTTTTTTTTCCTTTCTTTAGTTATAGGTTTTGTTTCTCACAATCCGACCTCGATTTTTGGACGTGTATAATTATAACTTGAAATGAGACGAGCTCAAACTCCCTAAATTTAAATAAATAGAACACAAGCTTAATCTAGCTTGGGCTTAACTCGACTCGTATAGACTAAGTATATATGACCTAAATCGATTTTGGTTGTATATTTTCTTTCAACATAGATGTATAGTCATCGGCAGGCAAAAGTAAACTTGCACTAATTTTAACGTTATTTCAACAATTTCATGAAAATAACGTTAAAAATGAAGGACGGTTAATCATGCATCATGTGGTGGCGTTGATAACCAAAAGACAAGGGGGTACATACACCAATTGAGTTTGTCCCGATTGCTAAGTGTTATGTGCCTTATGTCCAAGGCTTTATACAAAACCACTATTGAGTCGGGGTCTCACAGGAAGCAGCCTCTCTATTCCTATGGGGTAGAGGTAAGACTGTCTATATCTTACCATCCTCAGACCCTACCTTAACTTTTGCTATTGATGGGATTAACTGAGTATGACAATGATTTTCTTTCTATGAAATTTATAATAAATGAAAATAAAAGGTATTAACTATTTAAAAGGAAGACGATATCTTTTAAAACCTATCTAAATGTGTACATCTTAATTTTATTATATCTTTTTGACGTTTTACTCATCATTGGTGAATGGCCAAATGCAGAGTATAAATCCTTGGCGAGAGATAAGCTGGATCATTGCCCGTTAATCTTGAAAATTGCTTCAAGGAATTTTGGTCCTAAACCGTTATGCTTTTATAATTCTTGGCTTGATAGAGTAGGTTTCGATGATTTAGTGGTTAAGGCGGTGGACAGTTTTACTTGTGATGAGGTTCCGGATGTGTATTTATTGAAGAAACTTAAATTCTTGCGACAGGTTATTAGAGATTGTTGGAAATTTAGTGAAAATGCTATTTTCACAAAATATAGGAAAATGAGTTTTATCTAACTTTGCACAGAGATATATATTTGAAACAGAGGTTTAATCATATATTTCTTTGTGGGTTTATGTTCTATGTTGTGAGAGCTTCGCAATGAACCAAACCAAGTCCAAAACAGAGCTAAGATGAATGAGATATCGATGCTCAAAGTTTGATGATTGAAACACTTAATGCTGAAATGAAACAAGGTGGAACTTGTCCCACATAGGAGGAGTGATGATACCATGAGTGGTATATAAGGAGGAACACTCCTTCCTTATTGTTTCATAGGAGCTCACACTGTGGAACTCGCGAAGGGTGCGGAGTACCCTAACTCGCACGCGCGTGGCGTGGGCGATGGGCGCAATGTGGCGCTTTGATGGCGCATTTTGCACTTCGTCAGTAACATCTCAGTAGTGTAACTGTCTGGTCAAGCAGTTTCGTCCGAAACTTTAAAAACTTTCGTCCGAAACTTTAAAAACTTAATACATGCCATTGAAGACGTTCAATGACATTTAATTTTCGTTTTTAATAATTTCTGAAACTGATTTGACTGGGACCTGTATATAAACCAAGGCTCTCCTTGGTTGAAGACACACCTCAGACACAAATTGTTCTGAAATCACCATTCTTCTCTTCTCCAGCAATCTAGTTTTCCTGTTCTTCTTTGTTTCAGGAACACTTCAGGTCAGAGCCAACTCCGGCAGCACTCTTGCTGTTCCGCCTGTTATACCATGGGAAACAAAACGAGTTCTTGTTAATAGACTCGGAATTTGTTTTAAGGGCCCCGTGTTCAACACGATCCTCAGCTTTTACATTTTTTTCTGCTTCTACTCCATTCTTGTATTTTGTTTCTTTTAGTTGTAATCGTATAGTATTTGCTTTCATATTTCTTTGTAACTGTAATTTAAATTTGTTTTATTTATTTTTACACGAGCGGTTCCTACAATCTCAAAACAAATTTTTAAACACCGTTTGTGTATAACAAAACCATTCTATTTGTGATTCAAAAGAGTTTTGTTTCACATAGTTTGTGTTTTAAAAACAGATTTTTTTTTGGTTTTTCGAATCATTATAACTTACTGTTTGGTCTTCAAAGTTGGACTTAGAAGCCTGTGGTTCGTTATTTTGTTAGAAAACATTAACGGTTACATTTAAACCTTTGTCTAAAAATTGAAATAATACTTTTTGTTGGCCAAACTTAGAAGTCACATATTGTAATTATTTTGATTTTTTTTATATAGTTGACAATTTTTTTTTTATAAATAGAGTTTTATAAAACAGAAAAATTAACGTGGTTGGTTAAATTGTTTAAAAATGTCGACTAGTGATAACAACAACAACGTGAACCAAGCTGTTCTTGGTACCCCTTTGACTGCCAACACAGTGGGAGCGTCCATTGTGGCTAATCATGCTGAAAAACCTGAGAAGTTCTCGGGTTTGAACTTCAAGAGGTGGCAACAGAAGATGTTATTCTACTTGACCACTTTGAACCTTGCGAGGTTCTTGACAGAAACCGCTCCCCAACCTAAGTAAGGGGAGAACGACACTCAATTTCAGAGCGCGTTAGATGCTTGGAAGCATTCGGATTTCTTGTGTCGTAACTATGTATTAAACGGCCTCGTGGATGGATTGTATAATATATATTATATAATAAAGACTGCCAAAGAATTATGGGAGTCTTTAGATAAGAAGTACAAAATGGAGGATGTTGGAACGAAGAAATTCGTTGTAGCCCGTTTCTTGGATTATAAGATGCTTGACTCTAAAACGGTCATGAATCAAGTCCAAGAATTACAAATTATACTTCATGAAATCTACGCGGAGGGCATGATACTTGGTGAGACATTTCAGGTGGCAGCAATGATTGAAAAGTTATCTCCTTCATGGACTGACTTTAAGAATTATCTTAAGCATAAACAAAAGGAGATGACTGTGGAGGAACTTGTTGTTTGTCTTCGGATTGAAGAAGACAACAGAATTGCCCAAAAAGATAGTCTTGTCCAAGATTCGCCTAAGGCTAACGTTGTGGAAATTGGGCAATCCTCCAAAAGCAACAAGAATAAGGGGAAAAATGACAAGGGGAAAACGAATGTGGACCTTGGACCGAAAAAAGGGGTTGTGAAAAAGAAGCCTTTCCAAGGTGTGTGTTACAACTGTCAAGAGACAGGCCACCGTGCCAACCAATGCAAGAAGCCTAAGCGTGAGCGCGCACATATGGTGGACGAGGATGGCATGCCTCTCGTAGCAATGATAACGGAGCAAGGTGCTATGGTTGAAGATGAAGTCAACGTGGTGGGCGACAACCTACCTGGATGGTTCGTTGACACTGGTGCAATCCGCCATGCTTGTGGAGACAAGGCTCTTTTCTCTACATTCAAGGAACTCACGGGTGGAGACAAACTTTATATGGGGAATAAAGCTACTGCCGACATCAAGGGTGAAGGCGAGGTGAATTTGAGGATGACTTCGAGGAAGGACCTCACGCTGAGTAAGGTGCTGTATGTGCTAGAGATACGGAAGAATCTTGTATCAGGTTGCATGCTCAACAAGTTTGGATTTCGTCTAGTGTTTGAATCAGACAAGTTTGTTCTGTCTAGACGTGGAATGTTTGTAGGAAAGGGCTATGCCCTTAATGGTATGTTCAAAATGAATGTAATGGTTGTGAACAATTTAATGAATAAAACTCCTACTACTTCAACTTACATGATTGAGTCATCTAATGTTTGGCATGGTAGACTAGGACATGTAAATTTTAATTCAATGCGTCGTTTGATTAAATTGAATAGCATACCAACATTCCACATTGAATCCGATTCTAAATGCGAAGCATGTGTTGAATCCAAACTAACACGATCACCTTTCAAATCGGTTGAACGAGTAACCAAACCCCTTGATTTAATTCACACCGATGTTTGTGATTTAAAGGCAATTCCTACAATTGGTGGGAATAAATATTTCATCACGTTTATTGATGATTGCACCAAATATTGCTACGTATACTTACTCAAGAGTAAGGATGAGGCAATAGATAAGTTTACCTTATACAAGAATGAAGTTGAGAATCAACTTAAAAAGAAAATTAAGGCCATGAGAAGCGACCGAGGTGGTGAATATGTTGCACCTTTTGCCGATTTATGCGCAAAAAGTGGCATAATACATGAGTGTACACCACCTTATTCTCCACAATCAAATGGCACCGCGGAACGAAAAACCGCACATTGAAAGAAATGACGAATGCCATGTTGATAAGTTCGGGAGTGAACCGTGAAATGTGGGGGGACGCCATTCTCTCGGCTAATTATCTTTTGAATTGGATACCTCTAAAAGTTACGGACGAGACTCCCTACGAGTTGTGGAAAGGTAGAAAACCTTCATACAAATTCTTGAAAGTGTGGGGGTGCCTAGCCAAGGTGACTGTACCACCTCCTAAGGCTCTTAGGATAGGCCCCAAAACTGTTGTTTGCATATTCATTGGGTATGCATATCAAAGTACTGCGCATCGTTTTCTTATATATGAATCTAAGAATCCTGATGTACTAAAAAACACTTTCATGGAGGTAAATCCTAACTTTATCGAGTACTTTGAACATGTGTTTCCTATGCTAGGGCAAACACTTCTTAGATCATCAATGCCATTTAATGATGACCAAGCAGGTCCATCTACATTGGTTGATGATGGAATTCAAGAGGAAAGACATAAACGACCCGAGGTTGAGGAGGGTGAGCTTAGACGAAGCAAAAGGGCAAGGGTTGAAAAATCCTTTGGTCCAGACTTCTTGAGCTACATGGTAGAGGGTGAGCCCAACACCTACCACGAAGCGGTCTCCTCATCAGAAGGACCTCAATGGAAAGAAGCAATTAAGAATGAAATTGATTCTATATTGCAAAATCATACTTGGGAGTTAGTAGATCTTCCACCGGGTTGTAAACCCCTTGGATATCGTTGGATATTCAAGAAGAATATGAAAACTGATGGAAGTATTGATAAATACAAGGCTAGGTTAGTGATCAAAGGATTTATACAAAAGGAAGGTCTAGACTACTTTGATACTTACTCGCCTGTAACACGAATAACCTCTATAAGATTGGTTCTTGCGATTGCGGCCTTAAGAAATTTGGATGTTCACCAAATGGATGTAAAGACCGCATTTCTAAATGGCGATTTAGAAGAAGAAATTTACATGGAGCAACCCGAGGGTTTCTCTGCCCCAGATCAAGGGGGTAAAGTATGTAAATTAGTCAAGTCTTTGTATGGATTGAAGCAAACTCCAAAACAATGGCACCATAAATTTGACCAAGTCATGCTTGACAATGGTTTCAAAATAAATGAGTGCGAAAATGTGTCTATTCAAAAGACACGCCAGGAGGTTATGTGATCTTATGTCTCTATGTGGATGATATGCTTATCGTTGGGAGTAATGATAAGATGGTTAAATCTACTAAAGACATGTTGAAAGGGAGATTTGACATGAAAGACATGGGTCTAGCGGATGTTATTCTTGGAGTAAAAATCCTTAGAACCCAACATGGTCTTGTTCTAACTTAATCTCATTATGTGGAAAAGATCCTTGAAAAATTCAATTCAGGAGACAAGGCTATAGCTCGTTCTCCAATTGATACCACCCACCATCTAGTTAAAAATAGAGGAAAGGGTGTTGCTCAAGTAGAGTATTCAAGGATCATTGGCAGTCTAATGTATCTAATGACATGTACTAGACCCGACTTGGCATACGTGGTAAGTAAGCTAAGTAGATATACGAGTAATCCAAGTAATGAACATTGGAAAAGTATAACAAGGGTGCTTAGATACATAAGATATACACGGGACTATGGACTGCATTATACCCGCCATCCAGCAGTGGTTGAAGGATACACTGATGCGAACTAGATTTCGAATGTAAAAGATTCTAAATCAACAAGTGGTTATGTGTTTACACTTGCGGATGTTGCTATTCTAAATCAACAAGATATACACGGGGCAAGGGTTGAAAAATCCTTTGGTCCAGACTTCTTGAGCTACATGGTAGAGGGTGAGCCCAACACCTACCACGAAGCGGTCTCCTCATCAGAAGGACCTCAATGGAAAGAAGCAATTAAGAATGAAATTGATTCTATATTGCAAAATCATACTTGGGAGTTAGTAGATCTTCCACCGGGTTGTAAACCCCTTGGATATCGTTGGATATTCAAGAAGAATATGAAAACTGATGGAAGTATTGATAAATACAAGGCTAGGTTAGTGATCAAAGGATTTATACAAAAGGAAGGTCTAGACTACTTTGATACTTACTCGCCTGTAACACGAATAACCTCTATAAGATTGGTTCTTGTGATTGCGGCCTTAAGAAATTTGGATGTTCACCAAATGGATGTAAAGACCGCATTTCTAAATGGCGATTTAGAAGAAGAAATTTACATGGAGCAACCCGAGGGTTTCTCTGCCCAGATCAAGGGGGTAAAGTATGTAAATTAGTCAAGTCTTTGTATGGCTTGAAGCAAACTCCAAAACAATGGCACCATAAATTTGACCAAGTCATGCTTGACAATGGTTTCAAAATAAATGAGTGCGAAAATGTGTCTATTCAAAAGACACGCCAGGAGGTTATGTGATCTTATGTCTCTATGTGGATGATATGCTTATCGTTGGGAGTAATGATAAGATGGTTAAATCTACTAAAGACATGTTGAAAGGGAGATTTGACATGAAAGACATGGGTCTAGCGGATGTTATTCTTGGAGTAAAAATCCTTAGAACCCAACATGGTCTTGTTCTAACTTAATCTCATTATGTGGAAAAGATCCTTGAAAAATTCAATTCAGGAGACAAGGCTATAGCTCGTTCTCCAATTGATACCACCCACCATCTAGTTAAAAATAGAGGAAAGGGTGTTGCTCAAGTAGAGTATTCAAGGATCATTGGCAGTCTAATGTATCTAATGACATGTACTAGACCCGACTTGGCATACGTGGTAAGTAAGCTAAGTAGATATACGAGTAATCCAAGTAATGAACATTGGAAAAGTATAACAAGGGTGCTTAGATACATAAGATATACACGGGACTATGGACTGCATTATACCCGCCATCCAGCAGTGGTTGAAGGATACACTGATGCGAACTAGATTTCGAATGTAAAAGATTCTAAATCAACAAGTGGTTATGTGTTTACACTTGCGGATGTTGCTATATCTTGGAAGTCTTCGAAGCAAACTGTTATAGCAAGATCCATGATGGAATCTGAATTTATCGCCTTAGATAAATGTGGAGAAGAGGCGGAGTGGATGTAACACCCCAACCGATGGCGGAATCATCGAGGTGTCACGTAGTGACGATTGTTCAAAAGCACATGGTACTAAAATGTAAATATATTATTGAATAATTTAAATTGTCTTACATGGATGAAATGGGAAAAATACATAAGTCTGAACAAAACATGAAATTTGAAATAAATTATTAAAAGTAAGCACTAAAATCCAATGCTATGGAACTAAGATCAAACTGCACCTGAAACATGTACAAAATAAGTTTTGTCAACATATGAAATGTTGGTGAGCATTCCTAGTTTTAATACATATAGTAAGTTGGAAAAATGTTATACAATTCAAGTGCAAGCTACAGTGCATTTATGTAAACTATGTATCATACAAATGAGTGAAATCAATCATGTGACTGTATAAATGTACTAAAATGAACGGCGGTGTACTTATCCAATAAATGGATGATAACTTAACAATGACCATGGATTCTCCGATGAAAAAGGGGGAGAATCACCTAGGTGGGTTGTCAATCCAATAACGCTATCCAATGTTAAGGTCGGCTTGTACAT
Organism: Ambrosia trifida; assembly: GCA_028751855.1. Taxonomy (NCBI): domain Eukaryota; kingdom Viridiplantae; phylum Streptophyta; class Magnoliopsida; order Asterales; family Asteraceae; genus Ambrosia; species Ambrosia trifida. Next base: position 39,485,823 of record CM054126.1, read on the forward strand.
GGTTAATGATTTCAATAAGTACAAATGTATTCTACATGTAATGTCTAAGCATAAAGCACATATGTAAGAAAATGCACAATGTACTAGAATTGTATTGAAAAAATGTGAACTTGCATGTGTATTTTGTATAAGTGTACATGTAACACCCCAAAAGTGAATAAAGACAAAAAGGGGTTAGGAAATACTCACTTTCGCCAAATAACTAGATGACTAAGCGAGCGTGAAAATGCGAGCAATCCAAAGACTCAACAACGAAACTAGTCCAATTTAGAAGAAAAGAAACCGAATAAGAAAAATATCTAGCTTCCGATCCGCCAATTACGAGAGCTTATAATCAAAGGTTCAAATGTAGAAGTAATATACTATAGAAGAAAGGTATGAGGGAGAGTTTAATCGAATTGAAACAATTGATTTAGAGTTGCAAAGTGTAATGGGTCGTAGGTGAGTTTTTTTTGGATTCAATTAGGCTTTAAAATTGGTCAACACAATAAAGTAAGGTTTTAAGATAAATTGACTATTTGACTAGGACTTTGACTAGGACTTTGACTAGGATTTTGACTAAGACTTTGACTAGGACTTTGACTAGGATTTTGACTGAGACTTTGACTATTTGACTATCTCAGCGGACCGCGAGGGCTAAAAAAATATTTTTTCTAATTTAATCAATTTTAAGTTCTAGACTTGTTTCCTTCTGTTTCTAAGTTGTTTTAGGACCGAAAATTAAGGGCTTTGAGTATCAAGGTCTGAAACATACGTGCTCGGGTGTAGATGTGAGTATAAAACAGGCATACTTTTACTTATAAATTATAAGTTTTATTAAATTGTGAATTTTGGTCCTATTAAAATACGAGGGTTAAAAATGAAAATTTTGATATAGTTGAGGAACCAATTATGCACATTTATGAAAAGTGAAGGGTGTAGATTGTCACAGTCTCCCTTACTTTAGAAAATTTCGTCCCGAAATTACTTTCAAGTGAAGGTTTCCGTGAAACAAAAGACATTTGTAAAAAGGCAAGTAGATTTTAAGAAATGCATCAGCCATGATTTGACAAAGCTTGAAGTAGTTGTTTAATACCCAAAATAAGAGTTTGAAAATCTTTAAAGTTTGACCTAAGGTTAGAGAATTAAGAGTTTATAATGAGCATGGTTTGGAAAAAGTATGTAACTGGTGAGGGCAGGGCAGTGTTATAGTAGCTTCCCTTACTTTAGAGAAGTTTCTGACCGAACTTTATTAAGGACATGCAACAGGATTCCGACTAACAAAGAGTGTAAGAGTATAGAAAGTTTGTGTTTTCTGCGTGGATGGTCTAGAGAAAGACTCTAGGAAGTCGAATTGAAGCTCGTGTAAGAACATTCTTATCGGAAATGCTAGCTATTAGTCAACGATCTAATAAAGAGATAGTAATGGGTAGGTTCTTGGTCAGACTCCTAGTCCGCTCCCGCAGTATCGCTCGTGCTTATATATAGGGTGAACCGCAGCTAACCCACCACACTACTGATACTTTGGACTCTTACTGATTGTCTACCAATAGCCTAAGTAGAATCACACACCACCCCCATGTACCTGTAAATCCATAATTGTGTTCCGGTCCGTAATCATCAATTTACCTTACACTAGGGTGCTATGCTTTTCCATAACACTAACATAAGTAATACAAGAAACAATGCGTGCAACCAGAATGTGTTAAGTAGTAGATACTGCTCAAGTATAAGATGCGGTTAGAGGTTCTTCCCCTTTTAGGTTCACCCTTTAACCGTAATGAGATTAATGTGTAAGTATAAGACATGATTAGGGGTTCTTCGCCTTTTGGGTTCACCCTTAACCGGTAAATTTCTGTTCACATCATTTGGCTCTAAACAACCATATTGATAAACTCTGAGGATTACACCGTTCCCCTCGGGTTAGAGGAATAGTCTGAATCGAGTCGTACATGGGAACTGGCTTAGATCTCATACGAGCTATCAATTAGTATGTTCATTGGCCATGATGTTGAACAAAATAATGTAAAGTATAACAGGGTTTTTCTCTCAACAAAAAAAATATGCATACCAAATATGCGTTCATGTAAGTATATAAGTATAGCATAAAATTTCGATTGAAAGAATAGCATAACGTAAATCAAGTAAATCGCACAATTTGCACAAAATGAAAGTAAACGAGTTAAATTAATGCTCAAAACTAGTGTTGTAAGAATAACTACTAACAACTAGTGCGAGAATAGTTGCAAATAATGCGTGAAAATAACTACCAACAAAAGAATAATACAAAAATAATAAGATAATGTACGAACGTAACTATAAATAGAATGGTGTAAAAAATAATGAAATTTACTGTAAATGAAAGTGCGCAGAACAGACGTATAGTCTACTGGTATGAGGATAACTTTTTGGAAACCGAAGAATGTTTTAAATTCAAAACAGGTTCACTTGAAAAGATTTCGTAGGTACACATTTTCATGTGTTTACGAGAAGTCGAGTTGAAAAGTGTTATAAGGTATATTATTATTTGCAAATTCCTCCCGAAAACATATATTGGATACGTTATATGAAAACATGCAGATTTACATTTGATTTGTAAAATATGCAATGCAAGTTTATAAAATGCAAGATGAAACCATTTCATGAAATGTGTGTAAATCTAATGTGTTTCGAAAGACCAAGATTTAAAATGATGTGAAGGTTGTGAATGATCCCAGATGCCTTGACGAATTTTGGAAAATAAAATTTTCTGTATTTAAACATTTATTTAAGTTGTGGGTTGAATAGTCAGAAATTTTTAATTGTTATGAAATGTTGAGAAAATAGAAGTGTTACCCGTTAAGACTGGGTAAACTTGAAACCTTTTAAATTTTCAAACTTTTATGAAAATTATACATTGAAAGATCATTTATTTGCAGGATCGTTAAGGCATCTCTTCAGGCTCATAGCGGGCTATTTGTTTTCAAGACACAAGGTGTATAAAAAGTGTGTTCTAACTTGGTGAATAGGCTTTGTGAAAAGACTTATAGAATGAGTTGTCAAATTAATCGTTTTAAAGAGTAGTGTACTAGTGTGTATCGTGTAGGTAGGCATTTATGTATGAGTTTAGTCTGACTAAGAAGTCCTTACTAATGGTAGTTGACTATGGCTTAGGAGACTGGGTGCAGCAATATTAGTATTAGGTATATGAGGATATACTGTGACTTCGATCAAGTAAGTTTGTAAACATGAAGGTATAAAACAGGTTGAAATAATAAGTTTGGAAAAACCATGTTCATTTTTAATTGTATGATGACGCAACATTCCTAAAATCAGGATGTGATCAAAGTTAAACACAGAGTTTAAAACTTAAGTCGTGGGTAAAAATGTTTGAATGCAAAACGAGTAATTCCTTATAGTGTAAAAATCATGAGCATAAGTGAAATAAGCTTTAATGTGATAATATATCGAACAAAAGTTTTAGTAATGATGATAAGGGATTCAAAAGCAAATGATCAATGAATAATGGCATATGAAACATCAAGTGATTAAATGGAATCTACAAATGATAAATAAACATAAATATCAATGATATAAAACATTGGAATTGTTTCCATAGGAAACTTTGACCAACTCAAGTATTTGAAATTTCCTAGTGACTTGTGGGGGCGTACTTTAGCCTATAAGTGAATGCTCATCCCAAGAGTTCCCAGGTAGGTATATGGGTCCCTCGTCTGATTGGGATTTATACGAAATACCAGGCCTAGACAGAAAACTCAGGTTACAGGCGCTCACCCTTCCAAATTGCACGTGCCCCATCACTAGTGAATTCCAAAACTTTAGCGAGATTGAAAACGAGATGCAAAAATAGATCCTTGAGATTTGGATTTCACTCCTAACTTAAAGATGTATTTCAAAATTGAAAACGATTGTGGAATGAAACCAATCACTAAGTTAAGGATATCACTCCCAGCTTAGTGGTTAAGGTGGTGTTTGTTTTTCTCCCAGAAGCACTTCTGACCTCTTTTGTCTGCGTCGCGCAGACGCGGGCAGACGTTTGGGGCGGGCAGACTGTTTGTTTTTCGGAAGACATTTCACTCCAAAAGCTATTCCTGACCACTTCTTGGTGCAGACTTGGAACAAAGTCTTCTAAGGTCTTCAAAGGTCTTCTCCTTTTCTCTTCTCTTCTCCTCACCCACCACCACCACCACCCACTACCACCACCACCACCCACCACCACTACCACCACCACCACCACGGTCCACCACCACCACCACCGTCCACCCACCACCACCATCACCCACCACCGTCCACCACCACTACCACCACCCACCACCCACCACGGTCCACCACCTACCACCGTCCACCCACCACCACTACCACCACCACTACCACCACCACCACCCACCACCACCACCACCCACCACGGTCCACCACCACCACCACGGTCCACCACCACCACCCACCACGGTCCACCACCACCACCCACCACCACCACCACGGTCCACCACCACCACGGTCCACCACGGTCCATCACCACCACCCACCACCGTCCACCACCCACCACCACCACCACCGTCCACCACCACCCACCACCACTACCACCACCCACCACCGTCCACCACCACGACCACCACCACCCACCACCACCACCTACCACCGTCCACCCACCACCACCATGGTCCACACCACCACGGTCCACCCACCACCACCACCATCTACCACCAGACTGCTGTAAAAACTCAGTTTGTTTAAATTTAAGGTTATTTCAGCAGCCTGCAGACGTTAACAAACAAACAGTCTTCTTCTTGCAGACTACAGACCTTTGGTCCACCTCTTCTCCTGCAGATGTCTGCACATGTGGTCCGCAGACTGCAGACCTTTTCCTGCAGAAAAAACAAACAGCACCTAAGTTCCTTTTTGAAAGAAATACTCTTTAAGGTGTGGATGTCACTCCTATCTCAAAGATATATTCCTAAGATAAATATCATATAGAGGAGTGAAACTAATCAATAAGGTATGGATGCCACTCCTAACTTGGTGATATCATTTCGTTTGTGAAATATGAGTATCTTCTTCTCTAAACAAAACATCAAAAGAATAACGAGAAAGAATCATAGCGAAAATATCTTGAAAGAAAATAATAGGATAAAGAGAAATAAACACGAGAGGACTCGTGAATGTAAGCTTAGTTATAGACTAGGCTAAAAGACATTCTAATAACCTAATTCCCTATAACCATGGCTCTGATACCAATCTGTAACACCCCAACCGATGGCGGAATCATCGAGGTGTCACGTAGTGACGATTGTTCAAAAGCACATGGTACTAAAATGTAAATATATTATTGAATAATTTAAATTGTCTTACATGGATGAAATGGGAAAAATACAAAGTCTGAACAAAACATGAATTTTGAAATAAATTATTAAAAGCAAGCACTAAAATCCAATGCTATGGAACTAAGATCAAACTGCACCTGAAACATGTACAAAATAAGTTTTGTCAACATATGAAATGTTGGTGAGCATTCCTAGTTTTAATACATATAGTAAGTTGGAAAAATGTTATACAATTCAAGTGCAAGCTACAGTGCATTTATGTAAACTATGTATCATACAAATGAGTGAAATCAATCATGTGACTGTATAAATGTACTAAAATGAACGGCGGTGTACTTATCCAATAAATGGATGATAACTTAACAATGACCATGGATTCTCCGATGAAAAAGGGGGAGAATCACCTAGGTGGGTTGTCAATCCAATAGCACTATCCAATGTTAAGGTCGGCTTGTACATGGTTAATGATTTCAATAAGTACAAATGTATTCTACATGTAATGTCTAAGCATAAAGCACATATGTAAGCAAATGCACAATGTACTAGAATTGTATTGAAAAAAATGTGAACTTGCATGTGTATTTTGTATAAGTGTAAATGTAACACCCCAAAAGTGAATAAAGACAAAAAGGGGTTAGGAAATACTCACTTTCGCCAAATAACTTGATGACTAAGCGAGCGTGAAAATGCGAGCAATCCAAAGACTCAACAACGAAACTAGTCCAATTTAGAAGAAAAGGAACCAAATAAGAAAAATATCCAGCTTCCAATTCGCCAATTAGGAGAGCTTATAATCAAAGGTTCAAATGTAGAAGTAATATACTATAGAAGAAAGGTATGAGGGAGAGTTTAATTGAATTGAAACAATTGATTTAGAGTTGCAAAGTGTAATGGGTCGTAGGTGAGTTTTATACTAGTTTTGGATTCAATTAGGCTTTAAAATTGGTCAACACAATAAAGTAAGGTTTTAAGATAAATTGACTATTTGACTAGGACTTTGACTAGGATTTTGACTGATACTTTGACTAGGACTTTGACTAGGATTTTGATTGAGACTTTGACTATTTGACTGTCTCAGCGGACTGCGAGGGCTAAAAAAATATTTTTTCTAATTTAATCAATTTTAAGTTCTAGACTTGTTTCCTTCTGTTTCTAAGTTGTTTTAGGACCGAAAATTAAGGGCTTTGAGTATCAAGGTCTGAAACATACGTGCTCGGGTGTAGATGTGAGTATAAAACGTGCATACTTTTACTTATAAATTATAAGTTTTATTAAATTGTGAATTTTGGTCCTATTAAAATACGAGGGCTAAAAATGAAAATTTTGATATAGTTGAGGAACCAATTATGCACATTTATGAAAAGTGAAGGGTGCAGATTGTCACAGTGGATACGTCAATTTGTGGAGGATATTCCAAGATGGAGTAAAACATTACCAGCTATTTGCATACATTGTGACAGCCAGTCGGCGATTGGTAAAGCCCAAAGCACAATGTATAATGGCAAATTGAGGCACATAAGACGTAGACACAAAACGATACGACAACTACTCTCAACGGGTGTTAACGAAAGGCTTAAGCAAAGAGATAGTATATATGTCGTCAAGGGGAATGGGACTAAAGCCCACGCAAAAAGGGAGTATAAGGGAAACCTAATCTAGTTGATTGGAGATCCCATGATGTAGATTCAATAGGACAACTTAATCATATGACCAAAGGGAGTCACTGTGGGGGGCACCCCAAAATACTAAAGGGAGTCTATACTTCCTAGTCCATTCCAATCATTGACAGTGTGTCGAGGTTAAGCATATTTAAGTTAAATCAATATAACTTTTGCTTTTAATGATTCAGGGGAATCACCTATGTTAGAGAGAAGTAGGGTCGCTTCGAATGGATTTGTGGGGAGGCGCAAATCCTATAGCTCTCGCAGAACCAGGAGTGTCCATGACCATAAGGGACACAACAATAAGGGGTTGGCTAAACCAAGTGGGGCGTTGTGTGAGGTGTATTGTCGTTTACACAAACGGGGGTCAGTTCAAAGACATCAAGTTCTACTGACCGCTAGTAAGCTAAGTATGCTTCACAAAGGAAGGTTCAAAGGAAAAACCTACCTATCCTGCAATGCTCAACTGTCGAATTGTATCGTTGTAAACTTGTAAGAACGGATCGACTTCCATTCATGTGGGGGATTGTTGGAAATTTAGTGAAAATGCTATTTTCACAAAATATAGGAAAATGAGTTTTTCCTAACTTTGGACAGAAATATATATTTAAAACAGAGGTTTAATCATATATTTCTTTGTGGGTTTATGTTCTATGTTGTGAGAGCTTCGCAACGAACCAAACCACATCCAAAACGGAGCTATGATGAATGAGACATCGATGCTCAAAGTTTGGTGATTGAAACACTTAATGCTGAAATGAAACAAGTTGGAACTTGTCCCACATAGGAGGAGTGATGATACCATGAGTGGTATATAAGGAGGAACACTCCTTCCTTATTGTTTCATAGGAGCTCACACTGTGGAACTCGCAAAGGGTGCGGAGCATCCTAACTCACACTCGCACACGCACTCGCACGCGCGTGGCGTGGGTGATGGGCGCAATTTGGCACTTTGATGGCGCACTTTGCACTTCGCACACACGCATCACCGCGAGCCGCCTTAGTATTTTTGAAAGCAGGTTCGAGGTACAGAGGTTGGTGATGGCACACGAGTATGAGCAGACAACCAGGTAGCGTCTTGGTCTGCGCGAAGGCTTCTGCGCAGTGGCTCGGAGTGTCGAGTGGTTCCGCTGACGTAGAACGTAAAAAGACGCTCTGCGTAGACGTAGATCTGTTCCGCTGACGTAGAACGGGAGTTACGTCGTGCGCATACGCGCAGGTGGACGCGCGCGAGGACTCGTCAGCTTCTCAGCAGATCAGTAACAGCTAAGTAGTGTAATTGTCTGGTCAAGCAGTTTCATCTGAAACTTTAAAAACTTAATAAATGCCATTGAAGACGTTCAATGACATTTAATTTTCGTTTTTAATAATTTCCAAAACTGATTTGACTGGGACCTGTATATAAACCAAGGCTCTCCTTGCTTGAAGACACACCTCAGACACAAACTGTTCTGAAATCACCATTCTTCTCTTCTCCAGCAATCTAGTTTTCCTGTTCTTCTTTGCTTCAGGTACTCTTCGGGTCAGAGCCAACTCCGGCAACACTCTTGCTGTTCCGGCTGTTGTACCATGGGAAACAAAACGAGTTCTTGTTAATAGACTCGAAATTTGTTTTAAGGGCCCCGTGTTTAACACGATCCTCAGCTTTTACATTTTTTCTGCTTCTACTCCATTCTTGTATTTTGTTTCTTTCAGTTGTAATCGTATAGTATTTGCTTTCATATTTCTTTGTAATTGTAATTTAAATTTGTTTTATTTATTTTTACACGAGCGGTTCCTACAGAGATTGGAAAAATGATACTAAATCCAAGAAAAAGGAAGAAGAGCTTCACAGGTTGGACGAGGTCATTGAGGTTAGGAAGCTTACTGAGTTGGAAATGTGTGTTGTTGAGGAGTCTAGGAGGAGCTTGAAAGAACTTGAAGACTATAAATATAAAGATCTAAGACAGAAACTAAGAAGCAAATGGGCTATGTATGGGGATGATAATACACGGTTCTTCCAGGATTAATAAATAAGAGAAGGGTTAATATTTACATCCCTGGCTTGGCGATTAATGGGGAGTGGGAGACGAGACCGGTGGAGATCAAAAAAGAAGTTCTTGGTTTTTTAGGAAGAAGTTTGTTAAGAAATAAAGAACAGACTGAAGTTAAAATGTTTTGGTTTAAAATATCTTGAAGAAGGGGAGGCGAAGGAGATAGATTATCGATTCTCGGAGGCGGAAATAAAGAAAGTCGTGTTTGAATGTGGGGATGACAAGGCTCTGGGATCAAATGGCTTCAATTTTCGATTCATAAAGCACTTTTGGAGAGTATTTGCAGCTGACTTTGTTAGTATTTTTCAGTGTTTTTATGAGTCGGGCAACTTTTCGAAGGGTGTGGGATCGTCTTTTATTACCTTAGTCCATAAGATTGGTGACTCAACTAAATTGGGAGATTATTGACCTATAAATCTTATTGGGGTGGTCAGCAAAGTGGTGTCTAAAGTGTTAATGAATAGGATTAAGCCGATCATGGGGAAAATAACTTCGGAGACACAATCGGCTTTTCTTAGTAGTCGATATATTTTAGATGGGCCTCTGGTGGTGAATGAAGTACTTTCGTAGGCGCAAAAAAAAATGATAGGAAGGTATTTTTCTTTAAAATTGACTTTGAAAATGCGTATGATAACGTCCATTGGGGCTTTCTTTAATCGGCTTTGCAACAAATGGGCTTTCCGGATATATGGTGCAAATGGATTTAAGGGATTCTATCGTCTGCCAAATCGTCTATATTGGTTAATGGTTTGCCTACTTATAAGTTTGACTGCAAAACAGGGATAAGAGAAGGCGACCCGCTTTCTCTTTTTCTCTTTATCTTAGTTATGGAGGCGTTTGCAGGTTTAATGAAAAAGGCATGTGTGATTGGTGCTTATGATGGTGTTCGGTTAACAAATGATGACCCGGTTTTATCCCATTTACTATACGCTGATGATGCTATTAATGGGGGATTGGTTAGATTTCAATTTCTGAAATATGAGAAGGATTCTTAGGATAATTTATTTGTGCTTTGGTATGAAAATAAATATCCATAAATCGGTTCTCTATGGGATTGGGAAGAATTTGGATGAGTTGAGGTGAAGGCAACGATGTTGGGGTGTAAGTCGGGAGTGGTCCCTTTTGTGTATTTGGGTATTACAGTTTGAGCTAACATGAACCGGATCGGTAATTGGGACCCGGTTATCGAGGTGTTTATGTTGGGTCTGCTGACCTGGAGAAGAACAAATGATCTGAAAAGCCAAAACATACTATATATATGATCCATAGTAAATCAGTGTTTACAAGTTGTTCCCCCCAAAAGACTGTTGACTTCTAACAACTGCTGTTTATCCTAACAACTGCTGGTGTACAAGTGCTGATCACAAAGAACTGTTGAAGAAACAACTGTTGAGCTAAAGACTGTTGAAGACAAGTACTGTTGGAGCCAACAACACTTAGGTTCCAACAAAGGATACAAGCCATCAGAGTTTTGCCCATCGGTTGTTTAGTCATCAGAGTTTATATATATAACAATGTCTGTATTTATCAGTTGTTTTATGTTGTTATATATCTGTTAGATGTCGCTGTCTTAGGTGATGTCAGCCATAGGTCATCAGAGGTTTAGTTTGTCTATAAATAGAACAGTGCATGTACTGTTCTATTCATCACTCCAAACATTCTCTCAGACAAACACTGTGAGTGATCAGGCTGAGGGGGAGTAATTGGGTAATCATTCAATCTGAGCTGATTAATGAGAAGTTTGATTCTAAAACAATTATTCCATTTGTTTTGATTAATAGTTTACTATTTTCGCTGCACTTTCCATATTTGTTTATCTTCATTCATATTTCATTTATAAACTATCAAAACAAAATCAAACTCGGATCCTAACAGTTTAGAAATATGCTCTCTAATTGGAAACCTAATGCTTTATCTATAAGATGTCAAGTCACTATTAATAAATCGGTGCTGGAAAGTCTCCTTATATATCTCGTCTCTTTGTATAAGGCCTGAGTTAAAGTAATCACAACCTTGGAGTCTCTTTCAGGAAGTTTTATGGGGAGGTAGTGATTCGAGGAAAAAGCCACATTGGGTGGCGTAGGATGCCGTTGCGTGTTCTAATAAGGAAGGCGGTTTGGGCCTTAGTAAATTGGATTCATGTAATAAAATCTTGCTTCTGAAGTGGGTTTGGAGATTTAGAATGGAGCAGGATGCGATGTGGAGAAAGAACATTATTCCTATTCACGGTTCTAATAGAATTTGGAGCCTTCTGTCGGTTAGCTCGAGACACTCAAGCGTGGAAAAATATAGTTACATGTGGAGATAGGGTAAAGGTTGATGGTGCAGGTGTTGGAAGTATGATTAGAGGGGAGATTGGTAATTGTTTGGATGTTATATTCTGGCTGGATCCTTGGATCTCGCAAGAAGCTCTAAAAGACAAGTTTTTTAACTTGTTTAAACTTGAAAATTTTAAATGGTGCAAAGTTGTAGACCGTTGCAGGTTAGATGTTGTTGATGGGCTGGTTACCTGGGATCTTGATCTTTATCCGAGGAATGTTGTGGAACAAAGTGAGCTGGATGAATTAAGGCTTTGCTGGAAGAGGTATGGTTTACAAGTTCAAAGGACACGTGGATATGGAATGCTGCTAATGACCAAGTTTTCTCAGTGGTGCTAGCAAAGAAGTGGCTTGCGGGTAAAATGGTTACTAATAATTGTTACATTTATAGGTGGTGTAGTTGGATACCTAGAAAATGTAATATTTTTATGTGGCGAGCGGTGATTGAGAGGATTCCGACTGAAGTGGCCTTGAAAAAGAGAAATATATATCATGGGGACATATTATGTGATGTTTGCGAAAATGGTGACAAGACAGCGGGGCATATTCTTACCGCTTGCAGCTGGAATTTGGTTAGGTATTGCTCGGTGGTGTGGGACCGCGTCTATTTTTACATTTTTTGTTAAAGACTTGCTAGAGCTCCATCATTTCAGTGTTGATTCGAGTATCAAGAAGATGGTTTTTAGTGGCATTGTGATCATTGTTTGTTGGCGTTTATGGAAAGCTCGGAATATGATAGGGTTTTATCAAACAAATGTGTAGCGGTCATCGATATAGTCTCGGATGTAAAAGCGTTGGGTTTTCTTTGGCATAGGAATAGATTTAAGATTGCCAGGGGTGGACCTACCCTTTGCCGAAGGGGGGCGGCCGCCCCCCTTAAAAATAATAATATTAGTGTTATACGTGCGTGTAAATCTCAAGCGCCCCCCATAAAATTTTGCAATCGCTCCCCTTGAACTCGTTGGATCTGTTTACACTCGCCGGAAGGTTGTTGAATTCTCTTAAAACCGTTGAACTCGTATGAATGTATGAAGAAAATACAGAGGAACTCATCGGAGTGTATGAAAAAATTAAAGAGGAACTTGGAAGATGATAGAATGGGTTTAAAGAGATAATAGGCGAGCCACTACTTTTTTTTAAACTGTACTATTACTTTTTCTATTTTATTGTTTCTTTTTTACTGGACTATCACAGTCCCGATGTACATTTATCATAAGTTATTTTAATTGAAGCATATCTAACGTCTACTTTTCAACTTTCGACAACGGTTAGCTGTAACAACTAAAGAAGTTATAGGTGCTTCTTGTTTTAGTTTTTCATTGTAAAGGTATGTCATCGGTGAGTGGCTCAGGTAGTGTCTTGCTAAATGTGCCGGGGCGAACGGTGGGTGATCACTGTTTTCTGCAGCCTTGTTTTTGTATCGTTGTTTAGGTGTTTTGAATAAAAGTTCCGTTTGATTGTTCAAAAAAAAAAATCTAACGTCTACTTGCTTTAACGATATATGAATTTAGTCTCTTAACACTAAACTAATTAAATAACTTATACAACTTTTAATATAAAAACCATTATTTATACAACTTTTGTCTCAAGTTTTCCTATAATGTTAATACAAATGAAATATCTTTTAACATGCTTTAATTGAAAGAGAATAAGCACTAATTTTTGATTAAATATGTTAACTATTGATATACGTAATTACACATAAAATCTATAAATATAGAAATTATTAGAAGAAAGTGTTGGTGACACCTTCCAAAAAAAAAAAGAAAGTGTTGGTGACCGAAGCTTACACATTAAATAAATTATAAATGTGCATCAATAACGAAAATATACATATTATGACTCCCAACTAAAAGCTTCTAGTTCCGTCATTGTTTGTTGATTATATAAAACTAGTAAATTACGCGTCGCGCTTAGCTCGGCGTAGAAACATAACGGCACCGATTCGTGAAAAGCTACAAATTTTTCCGACGAACAGCGGAGTTACACCCACGGTATTGCGAGGGTCTGCTAATCGGATAAGACAACGTAGAGAGTCGTATTGTTCCGCCGGTACGCCGTTGCGCGTTGCACCGAGCAAAGCGCCTAAACTGCTTGAAAAAGAGGATGTATTTTCTTTCGTAGGGGCCAAACACCCTATATCTCTGTTGTTACACCTGTATCCAAACACTCCTTTTTAAACTCATGGGTATACAAATCCTTAACTTTCTTGTCTGCACACAAACAAATATACAAGTGTGTGTATTGAGAGAAAACAGAGACAGATCGGAGTTTCCGACCGACGACCGCCGTACACGACGGCGCCAGTGTCCCACCTTTTAGGGTTCCGGCGACTTCATTAAGCGTCGACGATGGCTCGACGGTGTATGCATGTTCTACTCAGGATCGAAGGAGGCGATTAGAGCAAACTTGCAGCTGCCATGGTTAAGCTTTTAGGGTTCTGCAACAGCAGCGGCGACCTGTCATCATATTCTTCGATTCTAAATGTTGTCTCCTACTCGGTTGGTGATTGTCGGAAGTTAGGAGGCGGACGGCTAAAACATGAGACCAACTCTATCCGTCACGTCTTTTCCCTGCAGGATGATGAAGTCGTCGTCAAGTTACCATAGCGATGTTCCCACTGAGAGGAGACAGTGTCACAGAAGAAACCCATGGAGAAAGAGAGAGAGAGAAAAGAAAAGAGTGAGGGTTTAGAAGATGAGTAGAGATGAGGAAGAAGAAAAGACACAAATGCCCCTACAAAACCAGTATATTATGAAAATGGCAAAGTACCGTAGCGAAGGTTCAGAATTGTTATATATAATAATATAGTTTAACTATCGTTGATTATATAAAATTTAGTTTAATTATCATTTTTTATATGACTTGACCGATTCGACCGGAACTAAACCGAAGAAAATTATTACATAGCGATAGACGAACGAAAACTTTAAAAAATTTTCGCACCCCTTGAAAAAAATTCCTGGCTCCGTCACTTGTACGGTTGATTTGGAGAAATTGTGTAAATTTGATATGATGTAATCGGTTTGGTTTTTTTGGCTTTCTCTATTTCCGCCTTAGAGATAGGGTGCCTTCCTCTTTATTGATAATTGATTTCCAAAAAAATATAGTCACATGTTTTTATATTTAGAATGATTTAGAGTATGAATGATGGTACAAGTACTATTTAAATTTGGAAATAGATATGACTTTAGTGTCATAGTACAAGTGAAGTGGTAACTTCTATACATTTTTTATCTCTCCCACTAGTCATATTTAAAATTTCTAATAAATAAGAATAATGTTTTTTTTTTATTAGCAGAATATAATTTACTAAGTCAAGTCAAGTCAAGTCAAGTCAAATGTGTTTAGTGTACATAATAATCTCCTTATTTAGTTGCCTAATATCTTGCTTGTATTGTTGTATAAATACCCCATTGGATTAATGAAGAATTCGCCAATTCATACCTAAGTTTAGCAGTTTCACGGGCTTGACCAATACATCAGTTGGATGTTAAAAATGCTTTTTACATGGGGATCTAAACGAAATTGTTTATATGTTTCAACCACCTGGGTTTGTTGATAGCCAACATCCAAAACATGTGTGCAGATTAAAGAAGTCCTTATATGGACTCAAACAGGCACCGCGAGCGTGGTACCAACGATTTACCTCTTTCATCATTCGATGTGGCTTTCGTACCTCCACATCCAATAGTTCTTTGTTTATTTATAAACAAGGAAATGACACGACATACCTTCTTTTGTACGTAGATGATATTATACTTACTGCATCAAATAACCGTCTACTACAACATTTTATTAATGCCATGTCTAGGGAATTTTCTATGATTGATCTTGGCAAGTTACATCATTTTTTGGGCATTGAAGTTCAACATGAAAATGGAGGACTTTTCTATCTCAACGCTCATACATTCAAGATATTTTAAGTCGCGCCAAGATGGAAAACTGCAAACCTTTTCACACGCCAACTGACACTCATTCTAAACTCAGTGCCTCACATGGAGAGCTGCTTTCAGACGGGACCCTGTACCGAAGTCTTGTGGGTGCCTTACAGTACCTTACTTTTACCCGTCTAGATAATTCCTATGTCGTACAACAAATTTATCTCTTCATGCATGCTCCGCGGGAACCTCACTTTACGTTTCTCAAACGTATACTTCGGTTTCTCAAAGAAACCGCTGATCACGGACTACACATCTCCCCCTCCAAGACTACTCAACTAACTACATATTCTGAAGCTGACTGGGGGGTTGCCCGGACACTCGTCGTTCAACTTCTGGGTATTGTGTGTTTCTTGGGGATAACTTAATATCATGGTCCTCCAAACGGCAAGCAACTATTTCACGTTCCAGTATACAGAGCCGTTGCTAACACCGCTGCTGAACTTTCTTGGATCCGAAATCTGCTTCTTGAGTTGCACTTACCGGTTAGACAAGCATCAATCATTTATTGTGATAATATTTCGGCGATGTATTTGTCTCAAAACCCTGTTCAACACCAACGCACCAAGCATGTAGAAATTGATATTCATTTTGTGCGTGAAAAAGTTCGACTTGGTGTAGTTTGTGTACTTCATGTCCCCACTGAGTATCAATATGCAGACATCTTCACCAAAGGCCTACCGCGTGTATTATTTGATCGTTTCAAGTCCAGTCTTTGCATTCTGCCGGCTACTGCTTCGACTGCGGGGGTCTATTAGAAGAATATAATTTATCAAGTCAAGTCAAACAAGTCAAGTCAAGTCAAACAAGTCAAGTCAAATGTATTTACTGTACATAATCATCTCCTCGTTTAGGTGCCTATATCTTGATTGTATTGTTGTATATATACCCTATTGGATTAATGAAGAATTCGCCAATTCACTTACAATTACATTTTTAACGGCACCTTTTATAAAGAAAGCCAAGCTAACAAGCAACTAGCAAGGCATCACAAACCACAAACCAACAACTATAAACAAAACAAAATAACAACAACAAACAACAGATTATATGTCAAAATTTCTCCACTTGATCAAATACAAAGGTGTCATTTTTGACCGGTTCTTAATAAAAAAAAAAAAAAACTTAACGCCTTGATATCCCCAATAATCTTATTAATCTTGATTTGCATGTCTAAAAAATACATTTGTATCGAGCACACCATATCACCCAGCAAGCAACCAGGATGATGGAATGAATTATTTTCCTCATATACTTATCCATCGTCATGTGCGGTTATGAGGGGCTGCGAGGAGGACTCCTAGCCTGGGCTCAATTTATAGGGGCACTTTGACCGACGATGAGTATAGAAAAGCTAATCGGAGGTTGTATCTTCTGAAATCAGTGATGGTCAGATCTAGTGTTGGTATTGATTGTTGTTTGATCAGAGGTGTTTTGTAACTTAGATAGTGAGATGTTAGTGAAGAAGATGAAAAAAGGTTCGGTATTTGGGAGTGATAGTTTCTGAAAAATTATAACATTGGTTCATAGAATGAAATACAACTCATAACTTTGAAATGCTTCTAAGTCAAATTCATTTTATTAAAAAAACTTTTAAAGTCCATACATATATGTTTTATTATGGTCCTTAAAATTATTATGGAATTCTACAGAATGATGATTTTTACTATCGTCCTTATACTTTATACACTTGAGCCAATCATATATAATTTTATAATACTTTCGAAACTTTCCGGTTCTATATCTGGTCCGACCAGTGAACCAGTAAGGACACCGCTTCAACATCTGGTCTGTTTCTGAAAACTCTGCTTAAAAGACCTAAGGCTAAGGGGCACATATTTCGCAGCTCAACCCAGGCACATGAATTCTCAGGGACAGCCCTATCCAACGTCAAATGTGTATGAATCGCCAATAAGTCTTGAACCGAGAGAGTGAAAGTTGGGTTTATTTTGCACCAAGAACTTATGTGTTGCTAAACAACCAAGAGGGTGTTTGGGATTGCATTTTGAATCTGATTTTTAGATTATTGCGTTTTGAAAACGTAAATAATCAGTTTTTAGTGTTTGGGATTACGTTTTGAAAACGCAGATAATCAGTTTTTTAGGCTACCAAAACGCAATAATCTATAAGCAGCTCCATCCTTGCTTTTCCAAAACGCATAATCTGCTTTGAATAATCAATCCCAAACACCCCCAAAGCAACATAGCACAATGTGAACATGCGATCTACATTTTCCTCTTCATGCCCACATTGAAAACGATGCCACCCAAAAAGGCCCTCCACCAAAAAAACATCAATCTTAATTGGTATGCCATTGTTCCACTCGATTTTTTTTTTTTTGAACGGCATCTCGCTCAGGGCTATACATGTTATTTTTCAATTTGAGTGTGGCGCAATGCTAGACAACACCTTCCTCATCGGGGCCACCGAAAAGAATCTCGATTTGTCACAATCCCAAACCCATTAATAACATTTTTAATATATATATTAGGGAATTGGATTTTAATAACCTAAACTATTTGAAATTGGCCGTAGGCTCCCCAAACTAAAAAATTTGCCATACATAACCTGTACTGTTAACCTATTGGATTCTAGCACCCAATTTCGATTAAGTCACTAACCCAATTAGTGTTTAGGCTGGCATGGTACCCCCAATCTGACGTGGCACCCATAATCTGACATGACATGCTGATGTGGCACCCCAACACTAACTGGGTTAGTGACTTAACCCAAATTGGGTGCCAGAATCCAATAGGTTAATAGTACAGTTTATATATGCCCAATTTTTTAGCTTGGGGAGCCATCGGCTAATTTCAAATAGTTTCGGTTATTAAAATTCAATTCCCCTGTATATTAAACACCTTGTCTATACATAAATCATCTTCTCTTCTCACTTACACATTAATAATAGATGCATAGGGTTTGTACATTGGCATGCTTTAGACTACAAGAAGTCATAACGATAAGTGGAGAGCCCTCACTCTTGTCATGTGGGTGCCACATAAACCATCTGAGCTCTGCCCTCCACACCCCAAAAGGAATGGAGTGGTCAAGAGCAAGGACAAACGCTCATATTTTTATAGTTAAATCATTTATATATTTCATATTATTTTTATAAATAAAACAATTAAAGAGACATTTCTACTAAAAATAAAAAAATGAAATAAACTACATAATTAAATTTAAACATAAACCTAAACTAAATAAATAAACTTAAACCTCTGGAAGCACAGAGAGAAACAAACTAAAGTTGGTTTCTTAGTAATTGCCATGATGAGATCTGAGTAAATCTTCTATTGTAGAGCGACTTGTATTCGCGAAGGGCCTCAACAATCGTTTCCGCCGTCACCGCGAGCCATTATGATGTTGAAGAGTCGGTTAAATTTGAAAGCCTTTGTTCTCAAATCCTTAAACCTTAAACCAACTTGGTCCATAGAGAGATTGGTTTCACCTATACGTTTTGAAAAATTCTTGAAAAAAAGACTCTTCCAAATGATAGGGCTCCTACTTGCATGTTCTCGTACACCTTAATCCAAGAAGTGACAAAAAGGTATGTTTTCATCTTCACTCCAAGCTTTTTGCCATTTTTTTTTTTTTGTAAAAGTTCAACAATTTGTGTTAAAGATTGGGAGAAAAGTATAGAATATGCACAAAAGATTGAGAGAAAAGCAGAGTAATATGAATTTGAGTGTAATAAAGTGTTAATTTTATAGTGTAAAATGAAATAAATAATTTCAATTCACAAAAGTTTTTTTCTTTTAAATAGTTGTCGAATAGCGTGTATGTATATATAATAAAAACTGGGATGGGGCAACGCCGAGGGCAGGGGCGAAGCATCAATAGGGCCTGGGGGTGCCCAGACCCTCTCCGTATTTTGGCGCAGTGGTGGAAGTTTGCGTTTTCCATAGGTAAATTAAGTATGGGTTGAGTCCGGCCCCTACCGATCGGAAAAAATTGAGTCCAACCCCTGCTGATGTGAACTTCAAGCTTCGCCACTGGCCGGGGGGGGGGGGGGGGGTACTCTTGGGGCAAGAAAGCATGGGGCCCTGGTTAGGCCATGGGGAGCGCCTACCTCCCTTCTCCACTCCCCACTCCATGTATTCTTAGGGTAGTCTTTCTAAATTGTGTATGATCGATTAAGGTATTCTTTGTTATAAAACTTGTAGTTGAAGTAAACCAAAGTTTTTCTCTAAATAATTGGGTACCATCAAAACATTTAGTTGAAATAACACAATGTTTCGGGAATTAGTATGCCAGTTAGGTGTGTACCGTTAGCTGTTCAAACAAAATTCCTACTGATCATATGTTCTAAAGAAAGAAAGAATATATAAAAAATGGTAAGATATAAGGAAAAGTGAAAAACTAAAAAAAGAAAAGAAAGAAAGAATAAACAAAAAATGAAGTTCCTGGATTCCTCATCCTGAGGTTCAACTGGCCGTCCGTGTGAGTTAATAATTAATTCATGAGGATACACATGGAATAGTTAAAATCTTTATTTTATGATTACACGATAAGAATCTTGATTTATAATATTAGTACACATAATTTAAAATTTAAAACAAATAAAACCGTGGTTATGGTAGGAAATGGTAAATGTGATAATATTCACTATGGTTATTAGAATAGTTATTGACTCGTTGGTTTGCTCGTATAAATTGGTTCATCTTCTTTTATATTGATAATTTGATTATGTAGAAAAGGAAACATCCAAATAATCAAAATTTAGAACGAGTTGACTTGTCAAGCTTAGAGGGAGCGCGCCCTCTCTCGCTCATGTCATGTATGTTGATTACAAAAGGATATTTATGGGCTCAAGATTGCCTTAAGAGCTTGGTTTTCTAAGCTCTCCAGTACCTTAATCTATTTCGACTTTATACAATTTGTATTAGACGCGCTTTATTGATATATACTTCATATGTGACTTCGATTTAGCTAATCATCTGTGTACAATGTGGTACTACTATGCAATTGGCTGATCTACTACTCAAGTGTTATTCTCTACTTGCTTAATCATTCTGAGGTCCAAGCTACACGTAGATACTCTTGTGTAGCTTGAAGAGGTATATTAGAAGCTCTTCACATTACTTTAAACTTATGGTATTGTATATCTTTATTATTTCTTTGTAACCTTCGTTTTTCAAACCCCTTCAGTCTCTTTGTATAATTGTATGTATTTGAAGCTAGCCTCTACTAATAGAAAGGTTGACCACAAGTTTATAAATATACAAAACAACTTTTAAACTCTTGGCAAACAACTCCATGTTTAACCCAAAACAAACAATGATATAAATATCACTACTACAAGAAGAGGCATTTGTAAGGAAATTTTGCTATGAAGCAAATCGGTCGCTAATTTTGCTACGAATCAGCTACGAGTTAGCTATGAACTCATTTTGCTACAATTTAGCTATGGAAGTTACGCAGCAAATGAACTTTGTAGCAAATGAAATTTTTGTAGCAAAATCCATAGCAAATCCGTAGCAAAATTAATGAAATAATATTAAAAAAATAACTTATCGAAAAACCAGTAGCAAAATCCGTTGCAAAACCATGAAAATAAATTATTTAGAAATCAACTAGAAAAGTTAAATAGAATTCGTAGCAAAATATATAGAAAAGTTAAGAATATAAGTATTTAAAAAACACTTATAGAAAAATTCCTAAAAAAAAAATTAGCAACATTTGTAGCAAAATCCGTTGCAAATATGTTTTCTGTAGCTAAAATTCATAGCAAATAAATTAGCGACGAGACTTGTAGCTACGATCAAATTCATTGTAAATTCATAGCAAAATGTTTACTACGGATTTTATCGAAGCAAATGCCTATTTTTACAGTAGTATATTACGACCTTACTTTTATTGATAATTATCATGCAACAATAGCCTTAAAACAAGTTAATAATTTTTTTACCATATATAATATAAAATTAATTTAATTATAAATATGATGGTATGTTTTATTGCATATATATGTGTGGATGTTAAAAACTTAGGTCCACCATGAAGTCATGAACACACCTTTAAGGCAATACCCTTATTATTTTTTTTTTTTTTATGAAAATACACAAATCAAGTATCTAATGGTTCTTAGACGGCGACATAAAGTCATAAAATCGAACAATATCTTAAGGCGATTCTTAACAATATCGAACCATATAAAACGGCCACAATTGGTTATTTGGGTATAACACCCAATCAACATACATACATATCGTTGTACGGTTTATAAAGACATTTATGCATGTGGCCCATATATATGAACCATCAACTAGTGCTAACATGTGGTTTAGGCTAAGTCCTCCCACTCCTTTCACTAACTCGAAGCCGTAGCCCATCGCTAAAGGTCGCCGTGAGCCCAGGCGAAAACCGCGGGGTCAGGCTGGGATGCGCTAGTTCGATGTCGAATTGTTGCAAAAGAGAAAGAATCACACTTTTTAACTCCACAAGTGCCATTTCTTTACCCAAACACATTCTGTATCCGGCTTGAAAAACCGGATACATAAAAGGGGTTGCTTGATAGAACATGCCGTCTTTTAACCATCTTTCGGGTTTAAAATCTAAACAATCGGCCCCCCAAATAGCCTCCATTCGGCCCATTGCGTATGAATGGTATGTGACACGTGTACCTTTCTTGACGAACGTGCCATCCGGTAAAGTATCATCGCTTAGGCAAAACTTAGAGTTGAATTGGATTGGTGGGAACAATCTCATCCCCTCATAAACCACTGCATGTAGGTAGTGGAGTTGATGTAATTGTCCTAATCTTGTTAGAGATTCGTGTTGTGTGACCCTCAGAGCTTCAGCTCTGATAGCAGCCACTACTTCTGGTTGTTGAGCCAACAACCAGAATAGCCCAGTTAGACTAGACGCAACAGTATCGCGTCCAGCTAACAAAAAACTTATGACAATGTCTCGTAGATATTTAGGATCTTTTGTTTTATCCATAAATCTTGAAAGAAGATCTACATGGTTAGAACAAGATCCTAACTTGTTTCTTTGTCTAATAACTTCTTGTGCAAACTTATTCACCATCTTTATAGATTCTTTAAGCCTCTTTTCACTTCCAACATTCAACAACCTCTTGATCTTCCACACCAATGGCGAAGGTGTCATCGCTCGTTGAGCCGACAACTGCGAGGCTAAATCAAAGGCGATAGCCAACTCCGACATAGGTAACGACTCATGCAAACACTTTGGATCATACCCGAATGAAAACTTACAAATCACATCAAACGAATACCGCCGAAAAACATCTTGAAAGTCCAAAACATCATGTTCTTTTCGCGAAAACGACGAAATAAGAGGTATAAGTCTATGATTAATCTCATCATTCACAACCTCAAAAGCATGTGACTTCATGGACACCTTTCCAAGCTCAAGACTCGCCATTTTTCTTTGAAACCGCCATGATTCGCCATCTACGTTGAAGATCCCTCTCCCTAAAAAATCTCCCAAAATCGCCGAAAAGGCCTTCCCTTTTGGGTAGTTTTCGAATCGAGTTTTGAGCATGTACTCAACGTTTTGATGGTTTGAAGTTATGGTGTTGTGAAGAACATGTATGTGTATGGTCTTTGTAGGTGAGTTTTGGAGAAGATGAGTATACCAATCACAGAGATTATGGAACTCAAATGACCAACTTGAAGTAATGTAAGCATGGCATATGTTACATCTGCAATGAACTAATTTAGTTTTATAGAAGATGAAGGTACATAAAATAGAGATGAAGAGGATAAACACCATTAAAATGGATGTATCTTCGATGGCCATTGATGAATATTAATAATTATTAATTAGGATGAAAGGGAAAGGTTTCAGTGTGGCGAGCATGAGGTTTGAGGTTTGAGGTTTGAGTTGGGGTCGTGTATTTGTAGTCAAAGCGCACGTCAGATACCGACGTATATGAGTAGATATTTAATTTACTAAAATTCAAAAATATATTAATTTGGTGCTCGTTTAGAAGATAATAAAACGCAAGGCCGGCTCTAAGGGGGTGCGGAGAGGACTTCCGGCCCGGGCCCAATTTCTAACGGGCACTTTGAGCGACGACGAGTGTTTTCTTTCTGCAAGTATTTTCTTTTTGTTTTTGACCAAAAAAAAAAAGATTTCATCTTAAACATCACTGGTTATAAACACAAGAAGGTGAAGAGTAGATAAGAAAGAAGATGAGTCATACATATTAAACTATATTGGTAGGATACGACATAATTAAAAAAAAAAGTTGAAGTATGTTACTTGAGATTTATTTTGTGGTACAGTAATTGTATAGCCTTTGAAGTAAATTTTAATATATAGTAGTTTTGAAGTCTAGACATAAAATAATGGCCTTCAAATTATTATGGAATTTTAAAAAATGGTGTTTTTTATGAGCCAATTAGCCAAACATATTAATTTGTATAATTATTACGACACTCACTACTAGAAAAAATGCCTTTCTTGACACACATTTTATGACACGCGCTTATTTATGACACTCAAAAGCGTGTTTCATAAAAAAAGTGTCATGTTTTAAAAAATTTGGTTAACTAATGACATGCTTTTTTGTGTGTCAAGAATATAGCGTCAAGAAATAGAAAATATGACAGGTATAAAATTTTGTGTGTCATCTTTTGTGTCAAGTTAATTTCACAAATGTTGAATTTCCCTCCCACAAACCCTATGTATAAAACATCTCATTTGTTCATTTGTGCAGCCATCAACAACGAAAATCCCTAATTCCCCTCTCTCAAATCTACCTCACACCACCATCTTCACCTTTCCTTTGCATCTTCAACAACGAAAATCCCTAATTCACCTTTCCTGTGCACGCTTGAAACTTCACTAATGGATGGCCTCATTGAAGCAATACATGCTCATGGAATTAATGTTTGTTAGGGTTCCGCTGAAGTTTAGGGTTTAGGCCGTTCACATCACTTGGCGTCAGAGGATGTGGTAGGGAAGACAAATGCTATGATCGCTAATTTAGCTGAAGAAGCAAAGATCGCTAGTGAAGGTGTTAAGGCTTCCAGCCATCACGATTTGCTCTCCATCTGCAAGTCTCTCGCCGCCGGCGGTGTCTCCATCTCCTAGCGATCGTACGCTATATGAAAGAAAACCTCATCTCAGGTTTTTTTCACTATTTTGTGCTTGATTTTTGTTTGAATTTCTGATAAGCATTAGGATAGAAGTTAATTGAATCATTTAGGATTTCAGAATAGATGTGAATTTTTTTTTAATATAGAGCACAAGTTTGTTGCTAATAGATGATACACTAATGCTGGCTTATTTTGAACTTCAGAATAGATGTGGATTTTTTCAATTTAGAGTACAAATTCCTTACTGGCAGAGGATGCATTCAAATGTTGGCTTTATATATGCAATACACTTAATTTTAGTTCTGTATTGAATTCAAATTATGTACCATTGTTTAATTGTAACCTAATGTAATTTAAGAATTATAAAGTAGTTATACAAAAAGGTCAACATGATGGGCAAAAACAAAATTAAAATGCAGCTAAAAACTGAATGGAACCAAAAGGTGAATAGTGTAAATGTTTTGAAATTTCAATGTTACATATATATTGCTTATTTTAGATGATAAACGAAAAAGTGTTGCAAGATAGATGATTTGAAATACTAACATCGTTTTCTTGATATATAAGGTAGTCATTGACGATGGTGTCGCATACAACACTCACTCGGGCATTGTTCATTTTGATTACTTCAGGTTTTAATTTTAAAATCTTGATATATCAAATTGTGTATTGTTGTATTTATTTTAATATTTCGTGCTCCAATCAAGTTCATTTTTGTGCTACCATTACATGTTTGTTTGATTTGACGTTACAAGTGAGTTGAGATAGGATCTTGCAGGCTTGCAGGCTTATGTTGCTCACGAGTTGCCACCATTGCCGCAACACTAAGAAGACACTGCACATTTTGTTGCCTCTTTTAGAAGAAATATCATCTCAGATTACATCGAGATTTGCGCTTGGAGGAATTCAGCATCAAATAAAATTCAGAAATAATTACAAAGGAGTCTTGCGGTAGCTAACTTTCGGGTATGTTTTCATTGGTAGTAGCTAATTTCTTAAAAGCTTACAGCCATTATGGTAGGAACAGAGGAGTATGGGAATTGGTTGATGGTATCGAGTAGGTAAGTAGGTTTGCGGCTAATTTTTTGAAAAATTATCTTTTATTGTCTTTTAGGCTGTTTGTTTGCCTATGTGGCTCTTGACAACCTCTTTAAAGTTATGTGGCGTTTATGACATTCAGTGCATTCTTTTTTGCCGGAGAAGTTATTTTTAGCCTTTATATGGGTCATGCGACAGAGTTTTTGTGTTACATTTATGAATTAACTGAGCGCATACGATTTTGACCTTAGGAATCATATGTGTTTATTGTTAGCGTGGTTTCTATCACATTGGGAATGCTAATTTACATTTTGGCTTATAGGTTGCATATCCGTAAATAACATCACCTATTTTTTCATCATTTTTTGGTTGTTTCAATGCTCAATTTCGCCTTCAAGTTATTTACTGTAAATAAGATCACCTACAAGAACTATTGTGAAATAAAATCTTACATCTTTATTATATTGATGGATCGTATAAATTAATGCATTCGTTTATACATACAGGTCTAAATTTATATGTTTAATGGTTTCATATTCACATTTTAACTTATAGGTTGCATATCCGTGTTTGTTTTCGTCATATTTTGGTTTTCTAAATGCTCTATGCCAATGGTTTTTGCGTTAATATCCGTTTAGGTTTGTTTTTGAAATTTGTTTTGTGATCACCTTTTTATTTAATTTAATTTTTTAGTTGCTTTTTTGTTAGTTTATTACGGAATTTTTCGGTTAACTACAACTTTGCAACACATTTTGGCACCAATAGCAAAATTGTCAATGCAACTTGACAAAATTATATACATAAGACTATGACAATGACAATGCTGCACTTTTAAATACTGCTTACTTCACAAGTGTCATGTTCTCGCGTCGCAACACAATTTGTTCTTTAGGTTTCAGCTACCTTTTCTAGATGATATTACTTGGTTGATGTCATTGACAACGATTGAACCATTCACACTTTGGTTGATTGCTTTCATCTCTTTGTACAGGTGTTGAAACCCCAAGTTTGTAGATTATGCCTTAGAAAGCATACACAACATGAAATAAGCAATTTCAGAGCCGTGGGAATATGTTTCTGTTGCTGGTAGTAAGATCGTAGTTGAGACGCTTTTATTTTCAAGTAAAATTGTAATTTTAAGTCTCCACGAATGTATCGACACAATATTTTTTGAAATATATTTCATTTTATTAATATATGTATTTTATTTTGAAATATATTTATTGATATATATATATATATATATAAAAAAATCCAGGATAAATTTGTAATTTTTATATTTTTTTTAATTTTTTTTGTCAAAAAAGATGACATGCGTAGCGTGTCATAAACGTGTGTCATTAAGGCGTGTCATAAACGTGTGTCAAGAAAGAGTGTCATTAATGCGTGTCATTAAAAGATGACACGCGCGTGCATGTCGTACTAATTTTATGACGATGCCTATAATGACTTTCTTTTGTGTGTCATAAACACCCTTTCATGACGCGCAATGCGCGTCAAGAAACGTGTTTTTTCTAGTAGTGACTTTCAGTTCTATATTCGGTTCGACCAGTCCGACTAGGGAACCGGTAAGGACACCGGTTCAACGTTTGCTACAGTTATGAAAACATTGCTTAAAAGACCTAAGACTAAGGGGCACATATTTCATGGCTCGGCCCGGACACCTGAATTTTCAGGGCCGGCCCTGATAAAACGCTCGTTAATTTGATGTAATATTTTTAAAAGAAAATGTCGTACATAAATGTTAATAACGTTTAAAAATTATGGGAGAAAAACAAAGAAATGATAAAGATAAAAATATTAATTAACATTTTTATTTAAAATATAATTAAAAATTTTTTTTGGAGAGATATCAAGAGGCATGAAGGTCTCATAAAGCGCCACATATCACACCTTTTTATATTTAGATGTTATTCTTGTTTCAATAAAGAAATTCCAAATAATACCACGTGTCATCCTCTTTATTAATTTCTTAATAAATTATATTATATATCTAACTATTATTTTTAATATACTACGCTACAATCCCAAGTATAATTTATAAAAAAAATATATTTAAAAAACATATGCATTTTATAATAGAAAAATCGATGTATTATACTATCCATATAGAGCATAATGTAATTTATTAATGTTTACCTTTGTCATGATAGGTATTTACAAAAAAAAAAAAATAAACATTGACGTGACAATTATAATTTTTCTAAGTTAATTTTTAAATTTTTTTTTTTCAAATGGGAATTAACTTTGATTTTTTAATACCACCTATTTTATTATTGAACATATCGTAATTATACTATCATTATCATCCAACCACATCAAGTATTTAAAAATATTTAGATATCACTTATAAAAATAATTATTTTCATTACTTTTCATTTTTAGTATTTTAGCTAACATACATTTGAACGTTGTGAAGTTTTTAAGTACAACATATAAGTTTATATAAAGTATTAATAATTAATTCTATATTAAATTTATGGAAAAATGGAAATAAATAATCCCAACTATTCACTATTGGCCAATAACAGTCCCAACTACGAAAATCACCAATATTGGTCCTAACTTTCGACATATTGGAAACCAACGGACCCAAACTAACGGAGGCTAACTCCGTTAGTGTGATGCTGACGTGGCATGCCTAGGTGGCAAGATGATCCTACGTGGCATCCTACGTGGCATGCCACGTGGCAAAATAATCCTATGTGGCATCCTACGTGGCATGCCACGTGGCAAAATGATCCTACATGGCATCCTACGTGTCATGCCACGTCAGCATCACACTAACGGAGTTAGCCTCCGTTAGTTTGGGTCCGTTGGTTTCCAATATGTCGAAAGTTGGGACCAATATTGGTGATTTTCGTAGTTGGGACTGTTATTGGCCAATAGTGAATAGTTGGGATTATTTATTTCCATTATTCCTAAATTTATTTGGTTAATAATGTAATAGCTATCTTTAATTAAAAAAATTATTCATAATTATAAGTAAGATAAAAAGAAATAATATCTTTAATTAAAAGATAAGCATCTATAACTACGTAGGAGAAAAATTAGGGAAAAAACAAAAGAAGATGGTTCCAGTGTATGCCACGTGTCCAAACTTATATTGGTTTATTATTGTAACATCCCAATCAATGACGGAAACATCAGAGTGCCGCGTATAATTGATTGTTCATAAGAACTTGACAATATTAAAGTTTGGATATTATTAAAAACTAAAATTAAATATCATACAATACTGAAAATGGAAATAGAAATTGTTCAAATCAACAAAATAAAACATAAATGAATTTATTTGAATTAACTAAGTTCAAGCCCCATGTGACCAGCAACCATGCATTCCTAAAACATTAACAAATTAATCTTAGTTAACAAAAATGTTGGTAAGCATTACTTAGGTTTTCATACATATAATATAGTTGAACACTTACATTTCAGTGTTAAACATACCATTTGCATATATATAAACAGGTAATCACAAGTTTATGAATATTAATTTGGTGCTCGTTTAGAAGATAATAAAACGCTCGTTACTTTGGTGTAATATTTTTAAAAGAAAATGTCGTACATAAATGTTAATAACGTTTAAAAATTATAGGAGAAAAATAAAGAAATGATAAAGATAAAAATATAATTAAAATTTTTTTTGGAGAGATATCAAGGGGCATGAAGGTCTCATAAAGCGCCACATATCACACCTTTTTATATTTAGATGTTATTCTTGTTCCAATAAAGAATTCCAGATAATACCATGTGTCATCCTCTTTATTAACTTCTTAATAAATTATATTATATATCTAACTATTATTTTTAATATACTAGGCTACAATCCCGAGTATAATTTATAAAAAAAATTATATTTAAAAAACATATGCATTTTATAATAGAAAAATCGATGTATTATACTAACCATATAGAGTATAATGTAATTTATTAATGTTTACCTTTGTCATGATAGGTATTTACAAAAAAAAAAAAAAATAAACATTGACGTGACAATTATAATTTTTCCAAGTTAATTTCTAAAACATTTTTTTTTTCAAATGGGAATTAACTTTGTTTTTTTAATACCACCTATTTTATTATTAAACATATCGTAATTATACTATCATTATCATCCAACCACATCAAGTATTTAAAAATATTTAGATATCACTTATAAAAATAATTCTTTTCATTACTTTTCATTTTTAGTATTTTAGCTAACATACATTTGAACGTTGTGAAGTTTTTAAGTACAACATATAAGTTTATATAAAGTATTAATAATTAATTCTATATTAAATTTATTTGTTTAATAATGTAATAGCTATCTTTAATTAAAAAAATTATTCATAATTATAAGTAAGATAAAAAGAAATAATATCTTTAATTAAAAGATAAGCATCTATAACTACGTAGGAGAATAATTAGGGAAAAAACAAAAGAAGATGGTTCCAGTGTATGCCACGTGTCCAAACTTATATTGGTTTATTATTGTAACATCCCAACCAATGACGGTAACATCAGAGTGCCGCGTATAATTGATTGTTCATAAGAACTTGACAATATTAAAGTTTGGATATTATTAAAAACTAAAATTAAATATCATACAATACTAAAAATGGAAATAGAAATTGTTCAAACCAACAAAATAAAACATAAATGAATTTATTTGAATTAACTAAGTTCAAGCCCCATGTGACCAGCAACCATGCATTTCCTAAAACATTAACAAATTAATTTTAGTTAACAAAAATGTTGGTAAGCATTACTTAGGTTTTCATACATATAATAGAGTTGAACACTTACATTTCAGTTTTAAACATACCATTTGTATATATATAAACAGGTAATCACAAAAGGCAAAAATCATACCTAAATGTAAACGTGTATACCCAAATCTAAGTGGGTCAAATTGTACAAAACAAGGGTCACGATTCTTCCCTCAAAAGGGAAGATCAATCTAGCCAGGTCATAAATCCAATATCGCCATTCGTTGTTAAGTTGTAAACATAGAGTTTAATCATTGAAGTTTTAAATGTATAATTATGTCACACCCTCAAATTACCACTTGCGGGGTTTTACCGCGAGGCGCATGACAAACCAGGATCCAAGTCAACGATCACAATAAACGACACTATATGAAGTACGTAAACCCAAAAAAACATAAGTTTCATAGGCGAAAGCATTTAAAGAATTTAATCTCTACAAAACAGTGTTCCCAAGTATCCAAGACACTTATTACAAAACGTGCACTAAAACCTAGACGCCAATGCAGACCCGTGCGCCTAGTCCCGTTCATTGCTACCTTAGCGACCTGAGAAAAACATGCCAAAAAGATGTCAACATATAATGCTGGTGAGTTCACAGTTTTGTTCAAAAATGTTACCAAGTGTTACCATGTCCATACTATATCAATGTTACCAAGTACGCTAGCTAGGCGTATGTTTCATTACTACTACGATTGGAAACCATTACTAGACACGTTTAGCAATGTTCAGCATGTTTAAGCAGCCCGTATGTTCAGCATGATACCAATGTACCTGTTCGAGACAATATGCACCCGCCCGGCCCTCCAAGCCGACGAGTGGGGCAGGTCACGCCCAATAGATCTATCCACATTTCCCCCGTTGTGCAAACCCGCACATTCATGGTTTCCCCCGGGACTTTCCAAAAGATCGTATAGCAATAATAAGTTAAAACCATAGTATGACATATGTTACCAAAACAGTCTAGCGCATGTTTTCTCCCCCAAAAGTTAAAGCAGTAAAAGTGGGGTCGTGAACTCACCTTAGATAGCGTTCTTCAAATGTAAGTAAAGATGTTTAGCCCTTGATAATCCCTCTACCGGAGATCTATCAAAATGTTCACATAAGTGTTCCGACTAATAACCATAAGGTTATCTAGTCCCCGATTGTCCAGATCGTAACCAAGTATGTTTTAAAGCGCGTTTAAATGTTTAACCGACACACTAGACCGACCCGACATCCCGTTGGTGACCCATTACCCTAACTAATCAAGTACACATAGATTACACACAAGGTTCAAGCATAAAACACTTAATTTGTATCAAAAATCTCATTTCTGCATCAGAACGGTCGAACCAGTCAGTTTTGAGTCTCCTTCGCACCTTTTTGTCTCCTTCGCACCATTTATAGTACGTTCGACGGTTTGGTGCTTCCTTCGCCCGTTCATGCACATTCGTCCAATAAAAATCCCAGGTTCGACCCTGGATCCCTCCTTCGCACCATCGACTGGTCGAAGGAGGCCAGGTTCGCCCCTGTTGTATTATTTTCCTAAAAACGCTTTAAAACACATTCAAAACGACCCGAAACATCATCAAACACAGCAGTCAAGCATGAATAACTTATCCCTACAAAACCCCATCGATTTCCCCCGATAATACGTCCGTTTCAGCCCTTTCCCAAAATGGTAAAGATTATGGAAACATCACTTTCATGCATGAATTATTTACCCAATTTGGAAACTTTTGAAATCGATTCATGTTTAGCTTAAAATACTCAGTTCGTCGATTATCCGATCTTTCCTATTCATTCTATTGATCATAAATATTCATGCATCAAGTGTTTATCCAATAAAACCCCCAAATATCAATATATCCAATCCTAACCCTAGACAACCATAATCCAATCATTAACAACAATCCTATATCATGCTTCTATCATAGATATAACAGCAAATCAGTGAACAACACATAACACCACATAACACACAACTAACACATGTTACTCATTATGAAAACCTATGTTAAATGATCATGTTTTGATTTAGAAAGATGTTTAAAAGGTCTTTAATCATAAAAACACCTTTAGAACAGATCTGGACAATTTGGGGTAGATGAAAACGAATTAAAATGCTTTTAAAAGATTTAGGATTATGAACACACCTTGAATTCTTGTTTAGATGTTGTAGATGGGTTAGATTATGAAAAAGAAGAGCAAAAACTCATTCCTTAGTGTTTAAGATCGTTTGAGAGCGTTTTGGGACGGTTAGGGTTTGTGAAATGATGAAAAATGACAAAGGTTGGTATTTATACTAGTCTTCCTTCGCACCAACACATTGGTCGAATGTAGGCTCCTTCGCCCCTTTCACAGGGTCGAATGAGCCCTGTTTGGTCGAAGGAAATTTCTCAATTTCCACTTCCCTGGTTCGCCCACTTGCATGGGTTGAACCAGACATTTTTCCTCTCCTTCGACCACTCGAAGTGGTCGAACCAGAGCCCCTTTTTAACTAGTTTTCCAGTTTGTCGTGTTTAACGCATTCTAACATATCTTAACACATAAGCATGCATCCTTAGTCTATATTTAACACATTAAAGCACAGATAATCATTTACACATCATTTAAACACACCTATGTATATAATCCACCACACGACCCATAATCTACACATATACTTAATTAGTTTATGTAATGTCACCAACAACGGAACCCGGTACTAGTGTATTACCAAAACGACTCCCAATGATCCTCCAGATCATTGTACCCTGGACAATCCTAACTTGACCCGACTCAACTAACCCAGTTAAGTTTGTTTATAAACGTTTCTCGCTAAGGTAGACTTAGATGTTACTAATATGTTTAAGCCGAACATGCCGGGTGTCACAAATTAATTGATCTAGATTGAAACAACAATAGCAGTAGCAACAACAACAACAGTAACATCAACAACAATAATAAAAGAATAGTATAAGTTGTAAACTTTAAATATACATATTTTTATAAAAAATATATTTTTTATTCTGACTTAATTGAATAAAATCAAATTTAGAATAAATTATTGAATCTTTGGTATTGTAAAATATTGTAAATTTGATAATTTTTATAAGAAAAAATGACACCGTTACTTCTTGTGGTTTCAATGAAATTTCAATATCAGGTATTAAGATTTTTTAGTAACATCTTCAAGTATTATCATTTTAGTTTGTAACAATTTCGAGTTATAAGACTAACACTCGTTAAGTTTTCCAGTTAAATTAAGGTAAAATGAATAATTTGCCCTTCAATAACCATAAGGACCCTTTCTGTCAAAAACTATATTTTTAGTATAGGGGCCAAATGCCCCCTTTACCTGCTCTTGCACATGTTGCCAAGCAACCTTCATTTAGTCCCACATATATAAATCTCACTCTTCCCCTTCTTTTTTCTGAAGACACAAACAAACACACACACTTACTTTGTCGAGAGCAACCCTCAGAGGTCTTCTCCCCCGGTGATCGTGACCGGAGTCCGGTGCTAGTGCATTCCTCTCCGGCGTCTACCTCCTCTCCTCTTCTTAAAAGTAACCATCGAGCCCTCCTCATCCTTCTCTTCTGATCTGGTAACCGTTGTTGGTGTACCTTTTTCCTCCGACATACAATAAACACCCCTCCATCTCCCTCACGTTTATAATCTATTACCCACCTCCTTCCTTGTCACTTGTAACATTCGGCCCCTTTTACCACCAATATTGTCTGCTTTGCCCTGATGGGTTGCCTATCCAGAGCTCACGGATTTGTTTTTTGTTGCCCCGATGAAGACTTCCCAGGTGGTCACCCATCCTAATAATGATCCCACCTAAGCACGCTTAACTGTGGAGTTCTCTTCTCATTCACTAACATTAAGCCCCAAAACGCGTTGGTGGTTTAAGAGACATTGCAGTAACATGCCTCGATTCAAACGCGCGCTTTGGAAAGAGATGAGGATACTTAGATTTCATCTGATCCTCTCGTTCCCATGTGAACTCAGGTCCACGGTTCGAGTTCCAACGGACTTTAACAATGCGGATTTTACTCCGACGAAGGCTACGAATCTTGTAGTCGAGGATCTCGACAGGTTCCTCCACAATGCGAAGACGATCATCAACCTTGATCTCTTCCAGCGGTACAATGAGAGATTCATCAGCCAAACACTTCTTCAAGTTAGACACATGGAAGACGTAGTGTACACTACCGAGCTCCGCCGGTAAGTCAAGTCTATATGCCACCGGTCCAATCCGATCCAAGATTGCGAACGGTCCGACATAACGAGGGTTAAGCTTGCCACGCTTTCCAAAGCGTATGACGCCCTTCCATGGTGAAACTTTCAGAAGTACCTTGTCCCCAACCTGGAACTCCAAAGGTTTTCGACGGCGATCGGCATAACTCTTCTGACGATCCCGTGCAGCAGTCAAACGTTGACGGATCTGTACGATTTTCTCCAAAGTTTCGTACACAAGTTCCGGACCAGTGAGCTGGCTCTTGCCCACCTCGGCCCAACAAAGTGGTGATCGACATTTCCGTTCGTAAAGAGCCTCGAACGGAGCTGCTTTGATGCTAGAGTGATAGCTGTTGTTGTAGGAGAACTCCACTAATGGCAGGTGGATCTCCCAACTTTTGCCAAAATCGATAACACATGCCCGAAGCATGTCTTCCAAGGTTTGAATCGTCCGCTCACTCTGTCCATCAGTTTGCGGATGATAAGCTGTACTCATATCCAACTGAGTACCCAAAGCCTTGTGCAGAGCCTTCCAGAAACGTGAAGCGAAACGAGAATCATGATCAGAGATAATAGAAACAGGCACCCCGTGCCGAGCAACCACCACCTTAAGGTAAAGTCGAGCTAACCGCTCGAGTCCATCGGTTTCCTTAATAGGTATAAAACGTGCCGATTTTGTCAGCCGGTCAACAATCACCCAAATCATGTCATAACCACTAGGTGACCTTGGCAGCTTGGTGACAAAATCCATTGTGATTCGTTCCCACTTCCATTCCGGAACCTCTGGTTGTTGCAGGAGACCAGACGGCCTCTGATACTCCACCTTGACTTTAGCACAAGTCAAACATTTGCTGACGTAAGAAGCTATGTCAGCTTTCATGTTCGGCCACCAATAAAGTATCTTCAAATCCTGATACATCTTATCGGAGCCAGGGTGAACAGAATACCGGGACTTGTGAGCTTCATCTAGAACAAGCTCGCGCAATCCCCCAAACAGTGGAACCCAAACACGTCCCGCAAAATAGTGCAAGCCATCAGTCCTGAGCTCAAGATGCTTGTCAGCACTGTGCATCGTTTCAGCCTTAAGGTTTTCCCCCTTCAAGGCTTCCAACTGTGCAGAACGGATTCGGTCAGGCAACGACGAATGAATGGTGAGCTGTAAGGCTCGAACACGGCGAGGGTTAACAGACTCCTTCCTGCTCAAGGCGTCCGCCACAACGTTCGCCTTGCGAGGATGATACTTGATGGCACAGACATAATCATTCAGGAGTTCAACCCAGCGACGCTGCCGCATGTTCAACACCTTCTGGTCGAAAATATGCTGAAGACTCTTGTGATCGGTATATACTTCACACTTGGTACCGTACAAGTAATGTCTCCAGATTTTCAACGCAAAGACCACTGCACCCAGTTCCAAGTCATGAGTAGTGTAGTTCTTCTCATGAACTTTGAGTTGACGAGAAGCATAAGTAATAACCTTCCCGCGCTGCATCAACACGCAACCAAGACCCCGAATAGAAGCATCACAGTACACCACGAAATCATCAGTGCCTTCCGGCAAGGATAAGATAGGTGCAGAACAAAGTTTATGCTTCAGCATCTGAAATGCTGATTCCTGTGGTTCATCCCAGTCGAACTTTCGGTCCTTCTGGGTAAGAGCAGTGAGGGGTTGAGCGATCTTCGAAAATCCCTCAATGAAACGACGATAGTAACCCGCAAGACCTAGGAATTGCCGCACCTCAGATGGCGTCTTTGGTGCTTCCCAGTCTTTAATAGCTTCGATCTTAGCCGGATCGACATGAATTCCCAGTTCATTCACCACATGTCCTAGGAATTGAACTTCACGCAACCAAAAATCACACTTTGAGAACTTAGCATACAACTGCTCTTGTCTCAAAAGTTCCAAGACCAACCGCAGATGTTCCTCGTGATCCGCCTTGTTCTTGGAATAGATCAGAATGTCGTCAATAAACACGATGACGAACTTATCAAGGTAAGGCTTGCAAACGCGGTTCATCAATTCCATGAACACCGCAGGTGCGTTAGTGAGACCAAAAGGCATGACCAAGAACTCAAAATGGCCATAACGAGTGCGAAAAGCAGTCTTCTGAATGTCGGCTTCCCTGACGCGCAACTGGTGATAACCGGACCGCAAATCAATCTTCGAATAATAGCTGGAGCCCTGAAGCTGGTCAAAGAGATCATCAATGCGAGGAAGAGGATAACGATTCTTGATGGTCACTTTGTTCAGCTCACGATAATCAATACACATACGAAGGCTTCCGTCCTTCTTCTTCACAAACAAAATAGGAGCTCCCCACGGGGAAGAACTCGGTCGAATGAAACCCTTTTCCAAGAGTTCCTGTAACTGGCTGGACAGCTCTTGCATCTCAGGAGGTGCAAGACGATACGGGGCTCGGGCAATAGGAGCTGCGCCCGGAGTGAGATCAATACCAAACTCAACCTGACGATGGGAAGGAAGACCAGGTAACTCGTCAGGAAACACATCAGAAAAGTCACGAACCACCGGGATATCCTCGATCTTCTTCTCATCGTCAGAAGAAACGTTAACAAGTGCCAGAATGGCCGAACAACCCTTCCGAAGATACTTACGGGCTTTCATGCTAGAAATGATAATCAGCGGAGCACCGCTTTTCTCACCACGAACCGAAAGAATCTCTCCATCAGGGAGAGGGATCCGAATAACCTTGTCAAAACAAACGATCTCCGCGTGATACAACGATAACCAATCCATGCCAACCACAACATCAAAACTACCCAGAGGTACCGGCATAAGGTCAATGGGGAAAGACAGACCCGACAGTTCCAAACGACATTCCCTAAGGGTGTGTGTCGCTTCGATTTTCTTACCATCAGCCAATTCTATTAAGTACTTAGCCTCTAAAGGTGTGGGTACTATATCTAGCAATCGACTAATATCCAAAGATACGAAACTCTTATCGGCACCAGAATCAAACAAAACAGAAACATAGCGATCATTAAGAAGGAACGTACCGGTAACTGTGTCTGGATCCTGCCTAGCCTTTGCGGATCCAATGACGAAAGCACGTGCAGTCCTGCCTCCGCCGCCATTGTTCCCGTTACCGTTCCCGCCCCTCCCATTATCACCCTGCTTCAGTTTGGGACAATCACGCTTGAAATGTCCCGTGTCACCACAGTTATAACACCCCTGCCTCCCCTGAGTCCCCTGAGCAGCAGGAGCAGGAGTAGTCGCAGGAGTCTGAGTTGGGGTGAGCGCCACCTTGCAATCCTTAGCATGGTGCCCCAACTGATGGCACCGATGACAACGAGCCCTATCACAACTCCCAGAGTGATGAAAACCACACTTGTTACACTTGGGATGCTTCCCAACATACCCACCCGTCTTCGACCCAGATGTATCAAACTTCTTCGCCGGCTGAGCTGGCACCACACTCTTCCCCACACTCTCCCACTTCCTCTTGTTCCCCTCAGCAGCCTTCACAGTAGTACCCTTGGGTGGCAAAACGCCTTCCGCCACCTTCAGGTTAGTCATCCGATGAGCTGATCGGACAACTTCAGCAATAGTGGGAAGATTCCCAGCAGCCACCAATCCAGCAATCTCGGGCACTAGTCCAGACACATAGTGCTCGATCCTCCTGTACTCGGGTGTGTGTAAGTCAGGACACAACACCGCCAGCTCGTTCCTCCTCACAGTATACTCCTCAATCTCCGACCCAACCATCTTGTAACTCCAGACTTCATGCTCCAACTTTTGTATCTCCTCCCGCGGACAGTACTCACCTCTCAAAAGCTGCACAAACTCCGCCCAAGGCATAGCAATAGCCTCTCCCAACCCCACGTTCTGAGTGGTAGCATTCCACCACGACAATGCAGGCCCCTCAAATGTCGCAGTAGCATACTTCACTCGGTCCCCAGCAGGACAGTTGCACATGACGAACACAGATTCCACCTTCTCCAGCCATCGGAGCAGTCCCACCGCTCCCTCAGTTCCAGCGAAGTTATGGGGCTGACAGTCCCTAAACTTCTTATAAGAGCACTGAGGTGGGGGTGGATTGGCACCAACACCTGAAACACGGTACACGAGTAAAACACAAACGAAAGGACACGAAACCCAAAAATGAGACAAGGTCGACAGGAATCAACTCACCACCCATGGCATTAATCCCGGCCTAGAAATTAGCCATAGCCATGTTCACTTGCTGCTAGAGCAAGTTGTTCAGTTCGGCTTAGGTCATGTTGATGTTCCCACGACCACCGCCTCCGGTACGACCACCGCCGCCAGCACGACCACTGCCTCCACCACGACGTCCACCACCGCGAGCACCGGACATAATCTAATAAACCAAGAAATCGAGAGATTCAGATTCACTTCTAGTGTCAACCACTAGAAATTTACAAGGGTTAACCTAGGGACAAATTCAGGACTATACATCCAAACTCGAAGTCCATCGGGATTTTCATGCATTCCAGTTTATTATTTCGTGTGCACCCGAAATGATAAACTGCTCTACATGGTCCTCCAGATGTACCCCTAATTTAGACCCTAGTCACCAAACATTGTCGCCTATGTGGCAATAGGTGCAAGTGTAAGAAGGCATGTGTGTGCTAGAACCAACAAAGTAGCCCTTCCTTCTTCAATCCAGAAGAAGAAAACAAGAGTAGGTAAGAACCCAAATAAAAGCGGATGATGTAACGGAGAAACAAGATGATGATGTAAGGACACCCCGACAACGTTAGTACGTATCCCACTAATAAACCCAAAGTATGTGACCGTCTAGTGTGTGCGACTCGGCTATAGACCAGACTCTACATGCAGTCCTAGTTCACTATAACCATTGGCTCTGATACCAATCTGTCACACCCTCAAATTACCACTTGCGGGGTTTTACCGCGAGGCGCATGACAAACCAGGATCCAAGTCAACGATCACAATAAACGACACTATATGAAGTACGTAAACCCAAAAAAACATAAGTTTCATAAGCGAAAGCATTTAAAGAATTTAATCTCTACAAAACAGTGTTCCCAAGTATCCAAGACACTTATTACAAAACGTGCACTAAAACCTAGACGCCAATGCAGACCCGTGCGCCTAGTCCCGTTCATTGCTACCTTAGCGACCTGAGAAAAACATGCCAAAAAGATGTCAACATATAATGCTGGTGAGTTCACAGGTTTGTTCAAAAATGTTACCAAGTGTTACCATGTCCATACTATATCAATGTTACCAAGTACGCTAGCTAGGCGTATGTTTCATTACTACTACGATTGGAAACCATTACTAAACACGTTTAGCAATGTTCAGCATGTTTAAGCAGCCCGTATGTTCAGCATGATACCAATGTACCTGTTCGAGACAATATGCACCCGCCCGGCCCTCCAAGCCGACGAGTGGGGCAGGTCACGCCCAATAGATCTATCCACATTTCCCCCGTTGTGCAAACCCGCACATTCATGGTTTCCCCCGGGACTTTCCAAAAGATCGTATAGCAATAATAAGTTATAACCATAGTATGACATATGTTACCAAAACAGTCTAGCGCATGTTTTCTCCCCCAAAAGTTAAAGCAGTAAAAGTGGGGCCGTGAACTCACCTTAGATAGCGTTCTTCAAATGTAAGTAAAGATGTTTAGCCCTTGATAATCCCTCTACCGGAGATCTATCAAAATGTTCACATAAGTGTTCCGACTAATAACCATAAGGTTATCTAGTCCCCGATTGTCCAGATCGTAACCAAGTATGTTTTAAAGCGTGTTTAAATGTTTAACCGACACACTAGACCGACCCGACATCCCGTTGGTGACCCATTACCCTAACTAATCAAGTACACATAGATTACACACAAGGTTCAAGCATAAAACACTTAATTTGTATCAAAAATCTCATTTCTGCATCAGAACGGTCGAACCAGTCAGTTTTGAGTCTCCTTCGCACCTTTTTGTCGCCTTCGCACCATTTATGGTACGTTCGACGGTTTGGTGCTTCCTTCGCCCGTTCATGCACATTCGTCCAATAAAAATCCCAGGTTCGACCCTAGATCCCTCCTTCGCACCATCGACTGGTCGAAGGAGGCCAGGTTCGCCCCTGTTGTATTATTTTCCTAAAAACGCTTTAAAACACATTCAAAACGACCCGAAACATCATCAAACACAGCAGTCAAGCATGAATAACTTATCCCTACAAAACCCCATCGATTTCCCCCGATAATACGTCTGTTTCAGCCCTTTCCCAAAATGGTAAAGATTATGGAAACATCACTTTCATGCATGAATTATTTACCCAATTTGGAAACTTTTGAAATCGATTCATGTTTAGCTTAAAATACTCAGTTCGTCGATTATCCGATCTTTCCTATTCATTCTATTGATCATAAATATTCATGCATCAAGTGTTTATCCAATAAAACCCCCAAATATCAATATATCCAATCCTAACCCTAGACAACCATAATCCAATCATTAACAACAATCCTATATCATGCTTCTATCATAGATATAGCAGCAAATCAGTGAACAACACATAACACCACATAACACACAACTAACACATGTTACTCATTATGAAAACCTATGTTAAATGATCATGTTTTGATTTAGAAAGATGTTTAAAAGGTCTTTAATCATAAAAACACCTTTAGAACAGATCTGGACAATTTGGGGTAGATGAAAACGAATTAAAATGCTTTTAAAAGATTTAGGATTATGAACACACCTTGAATTCTTGTTTAGATGTTGTAGATGGGTTAGATTATGAAAAAGAAGAGCAAAAACTCCTTCCTTAGTGTTTAAGATCGTTTGAGAGCGTTTTGGGACGGTTAGGGTTTGTGAAATGATGAAAAATGACAAAGGTTGGTATTTATACTAGTCTTCCTTCGCACCAACACATTGGTCGAATGTAGGCTCCTTCGCCCCTTTCACAGGGTCGAATGAGCCCTGTTTGGTCGAAGGAAATTTCTCAATTTCCACTTCCCTGGTTCGCCCACTTGCATGGGTCGAACCAGACATTTTTCCTCTCCTTCGACCACTCGAAGTGGTCGAACCAGAGCCCCTTTTTAACTAGTTTTCCAGTTTGTCATGTTTAACGCATTCTAACATATCTTAACACATAAGCATGCATCCTTAGTCTATATTTAACACATTAAAGCACAGATAATCATTTACACATCATTTAAACACACCTATGTATATAATCCACCACACGACCCATAATCTACACATATACTTAATTAGTTTATGTAATGTCACCAACAACGGAACCTGGTACTAGTGTATTACCAAAACGACTCCCAATGATCCTCCAGATCATTGTACCCTGGACAATCCTAACTTGACCCGACTCAACTAACCCAGTTAAGTTTGTTTATAAACGTTTCTCGCTAAGGTAGACTTAGATGTTACTAATATGTTTAAGCCGAACATGCCGGGTGTCACAAATTAATTGATCTAGATTGAAACAACAATAGCAGTAGCAACAACATCAACAGTAACATCAACAACAATAATAAAAGAATAGTATAAGTTGTAAACTTTAAATATACATATTTTTATAAAAAATATATTTTTTATTCTGACTTAATTGAATAAAATCAAATTTAGAATAAATTATTGAATCTTTGGTATTGTAAAATATTGTAAATTTGATAATTTTTATAAGAAAAAATGACACCGTTACTTCTTGTGGTTTCAATGAAATTTCAATATCAGGTATTAAGATTTTTTAGTAACATCTTCAAGTATTATCATTTTAGTTTGTAACAATTTCGAGTTATAAGACTAACACTCGTTAAGTTTTCCAGTTAAATTAAGGTAAAATGAATAATTTGCCCTTCAATAACCATAAGGACCCTTTATGTCAAAAACTATATTTTTAGTATAGGGGCCAAATGCCCCCTTTACCTGCTCTTGCACATGTTGCCAAGCAACCTTCATTTAGTCCCACATATATAAATCTCACTCTTCCCCTTCTTTTTTCTGAAGACACAAACAAACACACACACTTACTTTGTCGAGAGCAACCCTCAGAGGTCTTCTCCCCCGGTGATCGTGACCGGAGTCCGGTGCTAGTGCTTTCCTCTCCGGCGTCTACCTCCTCTCCTCTTCTTAAATGTAACCATCGAGCCCTCCTCATCCTTCTCTTCTGATCTGGTAACCGTTGTTGGTGTACCTTTTTCCTCCGACATACAATAAACACCCCTCCATCTCCCTCACGTTTATAATCTATTACCCACCTCCTTCCTTGTCACTTGTAACATTCGGCCCCTTTTACCACCAATATTGTCTGCTTTGCCCTGATGGGTTGCCTATCCAGAGCTCACGGATTTGTTTTT
Source organism: Ambrosia trifida (assembly GCA_028751855.1). Classification (NCBI taxonomy): domain Eukaryota; kingdom Viridiplantae; phylum Streptophyta; class Magnoliopsida; order Asterales; family Asteraceae; genus Ambrosia; species Ambrosia trifida. The sequence goes on from CM054126.1 coordinate 39,528,471, forward strand.
TGTTGCCCCGATGAAGACTTCCCAGGTGGTCACCCATCCTAATAATGATCCCACCTAAGCACGCTTAACTGTGGAGTTCTCTTCTCATTCACTAACATTAAGCCCCAAAACGCGTTGGTGGTTTAAGAGACATTGGATTACATATGAACCAAGGATCTCTCCTGGCCACAGCCAATATGGGATTTTTTTCTAGGGTGTCACATTCACCCCCTGTTAGAGTCTCATCGTCCCTGATGAGGCATGCATCCACCATCCCGAACGGCACAGGAGTGGCCCTGATACCAATGGTAACATCTGGCCCATCTTACCACCAATATTGTCCTCTTTGCCCTGATGGGTTACCCATTCAAAGCTTACAGATTTGTTTTTTGTTGCCCTGGTTGAGACGTCCTAGGGGGTCACCCATCCTGATACTACTTCCACCTGAGCACACTTAACTATGGAGTTCTCCTCTCATCCACTGACATTAAGCCCCAAAACGCGTTGGTAATTTAAGAGACATTGGATTCCATATGTGTAACACCCCGCCCCTCTCATCACCAATATTGTCCGCTTTGCCCATCCAAAGCTCACGGATTTGTTTTTGGTTGCCCAAGTGGAGACTTCCCAGGAGGTCACCCATCCTGAAATTTCTCCCACCTGAGCACGCTTAAATGTGGAGTTCTCCTCTCATCCACTAACATTAAGCCCCAAAACGCGTTGGTGATTTAATAGGCAAGACATTACTTATGAACCAAGGATCTCTCCTGGCCACGGCCGATGTGGGATTTTCCTGGGGTGTCACATTCACCCCCTGTTAGAGTCTCATCGTCCCTGATGAGGTGTGTTCCTGGGGTGTCATATTCACCCCCTATTAGAGTCTCATCGTCCCTGATGAGGTGTGCACCCACCATCCCGAACGGCACAGGAGTGGCTCTGATACCATCTGTAACACCCCGCCCCTCTCATCACCAATATTGTCCGCTTTGCCCATCCAAAGCTCACGGATTTGTTTTTGGTTGCCCAAGTGGAGACTTCCCAGGAGGTCACCCATCTTGAAATTTCTCCCACCTGAGCACGCCTAACTGTGGAGTTCTCCTCTCATCCACTAACATTAAGCCCCAAAACGCGTTGGTGATTTAAGAGGCAAGACATTACTTATGAACCAAGGATCTCTCCTTGCCACGGCCGATGTGGGATTTTCCTGGGGTGTCACATTCACCCCCTGTTAGAGTCTCATCCTCCCTGATGAGGTGTGTTCCTGGGGTGTCATAATATGAACCAAAGATCTTTCCTGGCCACGCCCGATGTGGGATTTTTCTTAGGGTGTCACATCACTGCTCCTTGATAATCCATTGAGATAGTAACCCAGTCCTCTTCCCTGTTCTTGACCTAAGATTGTTAACCAACACCGAACCTATAACCAAGAGTTGAGAGAGAGATTTTGAAACGATGATGAGGACCAGAGGTCCAATCTGATCCCTAGTAAGACATCCGGTCAATCTCCGGTGAGAGTCTGGTTAGATATTGATAAGGCGATGATTATGGTGTGGTCTAATCGGAGAGCAATTGTGGTGTTCACTGTAGACAGTGCTAATGGTCAACGGAATGGTGATGCTGACCGGTTTGGTCGTAGGAAATTTGGTAGAGATTAATCCGAGGGGTGGCGCGTGGCGTTTCTAGGCGGTGTACTTAAAGGACAGAGTGGTCGCTAACGATGTTGGTTTGGTTGTAGGATGGTACTGGGATGGTGACATTGGTGTGAGATGTGATCGAAAGTTCACCGGAGACAATGCAAGTGGTCAACGAAATGGTGATGCTGACCGGCACCTGAGTTTATTAATATTTACATAAATGACCCCTATACTTAAAATATAGTTTATGACAGAAATGTTTCGTATGGTTATTAAAGGGTGAATTACTCATTTTATATTAATTTAACTGGAAACTTAACGAGTGTTAGTCTTAGAACCTGACATTGTTACAAATTAAAAGATTAATACCTGAAGATGTTATAAAAAAGTCTTAGTACCTGACATTGAAATTTCATTGAAACTACAAGGACTAACGATGTAATTTTTTTCTTTTTATAAAGTTACAAATTTATTAAATAGTAATTTTGAAAAAATTGGAATGGTATAACTGAAATAAATATGCATTAAATATGATAAAGATATAAATATATAATTTCTTTTATTGAAAATAATAATTACTTATTTGTCAAGTTGTAAAATAATTTTATAGATTTTCTGTTTTATTTTTATTTAAAACAAGTTAATAAACGGTAAATAGTTAATTAAATGCATAAATAATAAACAAATAGTAAAACATAAATTTTTCTTAAAATAAAATTACAATAATAGTCTAAAATATTATAAAGAAGAAATGAAATAATGGTAAAACATTAAGTAGTTAACTCTTGTTACATTAGTTGTTTTCTTTCTAGTTAATTAGTCATTAACATTTTACCCTATACATTATCAAAATTTTCCCTACACATATCAAATTCACCCTACATATATCGAAATTATCATAGTTTATCTTACATATATCAAAATCATCATATGTTAATCCTACACATATATAAATTCATCTTACATGTATCCTACACATATCTAACTTATCTTTCACTGTAAATTAGGTTTGATTTGTAATAATATATATTTTGAAAATGAATTATGAGTTGCATTTATTTAACTAGTTTAGGAATGGTCACAAATAAATTAATCTTTTATTTAACATTAAATAAAATTATTAAATGAAGGTTTTCTATTTGATTAAAACTTGTTTTTTTTAACTATAGCAATATGGTATGAACATAAAGAGAATAAAATGTTTGTTTTTGTGATGCATTTTAAATAATAATAATAATAATAATTATGAAAAAATTATGGACGTTTAAAAAATAAAAATGAAATTTGAAAAAAAAGTCAACAATTGTATAATAGACCTATTTTACCCTCCCCTACTTCTTTCAAATTTCCATGTGTAAATTTTACCATCATTTTATTTTTTAACCTCATATATTTATTCTTTAGATCAAAATCTTTCCTACCACTTTTATGTTAAAAATACTTTGTATCTAATACTTTCTCAAAAGTAAACGTATGAATCTACTATGTTTTAGTTAAGGTTTGGAAATAAACACATACCTATGTACTTTTAGCATTAGACTTGCATATGGTATAAACAAATTTGGATTCAAACCAATAAAAGTTATACTTAGAAAATAAGTTAAAATGGATGGACTATAATATTCGATTAAATTGTACGAGAAGAAACAAAGCATTTGGGAATATTTAGCGAGGGGTCATTATGGCACATATTTTTAAATCACCAAATATTACATGCAAATACACAACCACGTGCGATTATTCTTTTATAAGAAATGCGTACCATACCAGAAAAAAATGTTTAAAAAGAGTATATATTCTTTGTTTTATCCGTCAATTTGAAAACTTAAGAAGATATAACAGTTTTTTTTTACACCACATGTAGTAGTTATGAATCACAACTTTCCATTCTTTACTTTGGGTTTGGGGACTTTTGATTGGCTGCAACAATAAAAAAAAATATCCACGCCAAAATGCAGCGTGAAAAAAAAAAACCCTCATGCCCATTTTTGATCAATAACGTCTTCGGGGGCGGTGTGCGGGACGTTATGGTGGTGGAGGGGGAAAACACATAATTTCACAATCCACTACAGATGGTCTTAGAAAGAAATACGAGAATCAGTGATAGTTTCAAAATTTTCCATTGGCATGAATCGAAAACGGATTAAATTAAGGGTATAGAGGTATAGGGGGCACTCTTTTCATCTACGCTAGCCCCCTCCAATCAGACGCTATCATTTTATATGTTCCATAAACTACTCTAACGCTACATAATCATCGGCATCGCTCCTTTAAACTACCTTAAAACTTTTTGATTTTAAATAAAAAATAAATTAATCACAATTAAAAAATAAAACACCTAAACAAAATTAAATAAAAAACATTATTCAAATTTTAAAAAAAAATACAATAAAACTATTTCTCATCCTACTCGAGAAGGTGTGGTTGATCTTGAGTTGCAAGATATGCCACAATATCAAATCGAAGTCGGATTGTGTATCTACATCCACCAACTCACCAACGGTGTCATCATAAAAAATGGACTGCACTAGATTATCCCTTATGTTAACCGGTGAAAAGCTTTTCCTTCATCCTTTAAAATTATGTTGCGCAATATAATGCATGCATACGTCACGTTCCTAATCTTGTCTACAATCATAGCCAACATGTTTTGCCTATGTATGCCCCATTTATCCTTTAAACACTGAAAGTGCGCTCCACGTCTTTTCTTGCCAACTCTTGCAATCTCTTAAACTTCTTTTCATTCGGATTGGTTGGATATGGAAATGTTTTCACAAACGTTGACAAACTAGAGTAGATTTTGTTGGTTAAATAGTATCCACATTTGTATGAGTGTCCTAGGTGTTGTTCAATTTCATTGAGTGAGAAATATTGGAGATTGCACGAGAACACCAATGTTGTTTGACACAGTCGGACCGTAGTACACATGCAAAAACTGTAAATCCTCTAACAGAATCACTTCGAGCATGACCGTCGGTATTTTTTATCACCTCTCATATATTGGCCTCACAACGCAGAGGGACGCATTTTCCTAATCAAATGTGTACTGCTGATGCTACCCATCATCCCAGGAATGTGGTGTTTTCTTCAAGTGATTGGTACAAAACCTCAACATCGTGTTGTGTTGGTCTAGCAAAAATTTATCATCGTATAAGTGAACTACAACATGGCAGAAAAATTGTAGGCATTCCCATGAGGTCCTTGCAGACATACATAAATACTCATCGTTTTCGTCAGGAGTATTAACAGTCGTCAGCTGTTTAACGGAAGATGTGCCTTTTTGTAGCGACGTAAAACTCTTTTTCATCCTACCGTCTACGCCATCTTGAAACCATTCATACTGTACTTCTACGTCACCAACCATTTTTAGAAACAACCGTCTTGACATGCATAACCGCTGACAGAAAAAACCGTCGTATTTTTGGCTCCTCCACAAAATAATCTTCCATAAGAATTTGGGACCTTTTTCGTGATCAGGTGACACGAGATGTTGATGTTGTTGTGTCTTCAACTGCGTCTTCGTTGAAACATCACTATCACAATCGTTTGTGAAATAATCTTCTATGCTATTGTTTGTGAAAATATCACCATCGTAATCGTTTGATGGAATGAGTAAACCGAGGTTACCATAGAGAACTTATCCATGCTAATGGGGTAATTTCTAAAATTATATAGAAAGGTTTGTGAATGGCTAGAAGTTGAATGAATTAAAATTGTGAAAGGGTGAGTATTCGTATTGATTAAAAATGATTTAAATAACTTTTTAAGTCCCGAACGGTCATGTTGACATTCCCAAACGATCACAAAGACCAACCCTCATGCGGCTTTCTCTACCCAACAACCCTACCCGCAAACGATACCTAAATTGCTGGAGACCGTATAGTCGCACGAGTTTAATACCGCACACCCTACCCATGGGGCGCCCTTTCTACCCTAATCTGATATTGTAAATTTAAATTGAACTTGTGATTAAATATAGCTAGCCATATATATATATATATACACACACACACACACACACACATATAAACGAATCCACACAGCCGTAACTTTGACCCAAACAACTCATTTAACTGACCCAAAACCCCGAATCCTAGTCCACCTCAAAACCGTTATGTACAAATTTGGGGTAATTCACCCAAACATAATGGCGTACACACACCTTTTAACCGACATGTTTTATCTAGCGTCTCAATATCTACTAACAAACTTCCCTTTTCCAATATCATTGATGCGTCTAGTTTTAGTAATTAGAAAAGATATCATTTTTTCCGGTGCCAAAAACTTGATGTGTTAATTTCAAAACTTTTGTTTTGGGAAAAAGATTAATTTTTACTAAACCGTTTATTAAGTTTTAAATTTATAAGTAAAAGATAAATACTTAGAAACTAAAACCAACATATAAGCACAGAACCTGACGTGTATAGTATAGATTTATAGGGTAAATACCGAGTATCGTACTCTAGAGAACACACTTTCCCCTACTCAACCCTCTATCACTTTAATTATTCGGGTTTGAAAAGAAAATAAAACGGAAGGGGTTCTAAAACAAAAATGGTTTTGAAAAAGGGTTTGGTTTTCAAATAAAAAGATAAAAATAATAGGGATATCAAACATGCACATCTCGGGAATGCTCCGTATAAGTAGACAGTTTATTATAAAAGCAGTAGTAAATTTAATTATTGGTAAGGAGAACGAGGGCGAACGGTCCCTTCAGAGTAGGAGATAAGAAAAGAAATAAACCAGGGATGACATTCTGGCAACTCTATGGCTCACGCACAGGGGAAGTGTACGATTCGTCATAAAGGTGTCTTCGGACTACTGGCCCGTAAGCCGGTCTTCTCCTAGTTGACAGTGTGATGTTACCTAACTCACACTAGTCGTGTAGCTTTTTGGAAAGCTTGAGTCCTGCTTTTTAGGCACTTCCCAAACCACCGCCAAGCCACTCGTTTAAGCACTGGGTTCTCTAATTTACCTTCCCTTTCACCTCTCTCAACTCTCACTTTCCGTACCGAATGATCTCACATGCCATCATTATGTGTGATGGGGGATACTCTAAGAAGTTAACGGCATTGTACTAATGAGAGCTGGGTAAAATATCCTTGTTTAATTTATCTTTTAAAAGTAACAACTTAATAATTTATTGATCAGATAAATTTAAGTTTGGTTTAGTGATTATGTGACTTAACAAACCTAACCCTTAACCCCTGGGACTTATGAATAAAATCCTTAACAAAGATGGAACATAATCCTAAAGGTGTGTAATCCGAAGATTGCTGGTGCACCCGTAGGGAATCCTCCCTTTGCCAAGAAAGTCACTCACACATCTGGTAAGAACCAGAAACTTGTCACCCGGATCTGGTCCACTTCAAAAGCTATTGCTTAAAGCCCGGTTTGGATATCAGAAACCCGAAGGATCTATCTCAATACCGGTTTCCTTGCCTTGGATCTAGCTCGGGACTACCAGGATCCGTACGAACCTCATTATAGTTTTTTTTTTTTTGATCGGCAAACCTCATTATAGTTAATTTTATTATTTAAGTAAGGGTTGATTTTAAAGATTTATCAAGTTAATCACTAATTGAATCTGTCACAAAGATAAACAAACAAGAATTAGTTAAGAAGATAAACACGCTGAATAACTAAAAATAAACTACTACTAATAATAAAAGTCTACAAATCGAAATAGGTACGGAAGATACTAAATGGATATAACCATAAATGATAATCAACATAAGAACATGGGTGTTTCTAACTCATAGACAAGCCTTCCACCTCCTTGATCATATGCTTCAAATATGATCCTGATGACCCTCGATGTTTTATTGCATGTAACTACTCCTACAGTTCCATTCTCGTCCAAGATAATCAGGTAAGATGAATCCTAACCTTGGTGAGATGTTATGATGGCCCTAAGGCCTCCCACAAGGCCCCCAAGAACTCTGCAAGAAGCTTGGAAGTCGACCCAAAAAGGCACAAGAAGTAACACTAAATGATTGAGTTGAGCTTGCTATTTATAAAGCTGCCAGGCCAAGCATGGGCATGCACATGGGTGTGCATGATCGTGCAACTGCCCCACGTACGTTCTGTTGCTGCAGAATATGTCTTGTCTGTACTTTTGGTCATGCACGGGCGTGCCACTTGACGTGTACGAGCGTGCCAGTTGACAAAACTGGTTTTCTTGTCTCCCAAGTTGGCTGCTTTTTCTTCTAGTGTGCGGGGCCCTCGTGCAAGGGAGCATGGGCGTGCTTGGTCAACCCCCGGGTTAATTTTATCATCGTTTATGCCCCGGAAAAGTCTTTACACATACTTGGAACATGCTTCGGGTCTCGTATTCCCAGGAATCTCCGGTTTTAGCTATTTTTACCCGAAAAAGCATCTATTTTCGGGTTGGAGCTCCAATTTCAATATAAATACAAATAGGAACAATTAAGTAACTATAATTATCAATTTAAGCTCAATTTTGCCCTATTATGAGACTAATTATGCATTTTTTATATTTGTGAATGATGGAACATCAATCATTGTCTCAATTTTCACTACCAAACATCCCTCAGCAATAATCCCCATGGACCCTATGCCCGACTTCATGCCGGAAGCCCAACCATAAGATGTTGGTGAAAGTCGGGAAAAGGGTGAGAAAGAGAAGCCACGTGAAGAAAACTGAGGTGGAGACGAAAGGCATTCACCTAACTGCGGTTAAATAGACATTCGAGGAAGAAGTAGTTTTAATTAGTTTATCAAAGAAAACTATATATATATTGTTTTTTTAGTGTTATATATTTTTTTTTTCTAATAAGTCTTTTTTTTTAAATAGGTACTAATCAATACAAAAAAGAAATTTGGAATCAAATTAATGATCTTTATCACGAAACGTTGAAACGAGACTTTACTGAAAGAATGATAGTCTCTCATAAAAGTGGCGTGACATAAATATCGATGTGACAACCTTTAATGATTACTACCACAATATCAAGAATAACCCAAAAGTTGGTGAAACCAAAGCTGATTACGTGACGAGAGTGTTTACCACTTTTCAAGAAAAACGTAAACACAGTTTCAAATTTATGCATTGTTGGGAAGTGGCGGGGTGCGTGACCAAATGGGTGAACATATCGCTTGCGAGAGAATCGTCTAGACGGTTGAAAACAAGCTTCTCTACCCGTTCGAATGCTCGTAACGAGTTTAATCTAAGTGATGATGATGTCGAGGTTGAAGCGAACCGCCCACCCAGTAGAGATAAATATAAAGAGGTCATCAGATCATCTACTACAGGTGTGGACTATATAGAATATTTATCCAAGCTAAATGAACGTATTTGTACGTTCAATAATATTCAACAATAAAAGCTCGAGCAAAAAAGAAGTATTCAGACGATTTTTGAAGAAAAATGAATTTAAAAATAGGGAAAAAATCAGCAAAATAAAAAATGAGACAATATGAAATTCCTTGCTATGAATATTGATCACCTTGCCGGTCTCGAAAAACAAATATACGAGGATATGAAAAAACAAATCATGAAAAAATATAATCTTAGTTAGAATTAATATTTTTTAATTAAGTTGTTATCGTTATGTAATGCTATTGTTTTATTTAATATATTTGTTTATAATTTTGTTGACTTTTTTTAAGGGAAAGATTAAAAAAAACAAAAACGCCCCCCCCCCCCCCACCCTATAGTTTTTTTTTGTGGCTTGAAGGGTTAAAACTTATTTGCTGACGTAACTGCCACATCTTGCTCCTCCCTCCCCTCCTCCCCCCCCCCCCCCCCCCCCTCCTCGGATCACATCGAATAGTCTTACCGTGGATGTATAATTAAAAAAATATATATAGTCTTAGGGTGAATGTATAATTAAAAAAAAGGTAAATGGGAAAAGGTGATTGACAAACCAAAAAATGGTGATCTGGGCTTCGGGGCTTTAAAAGATATGAATGCTAGTCTTTTAGCTAAATGGGCATGGAGATATAAATACGAACATGGCAGGCTGTGGAGAAGGGTTATCAGCTGCATTCATTTCAACAAGAAGCATGGTCTCTTTCTTCCATCAAAGAAAGGGTTATCCGTGGTATGGGCAAATATTGCAAAAAAAAAGATCGAGCTACGAGCCAATAATGTTTCCTGTTGTAGCCTGATTAAGGGCGAATTTGGGAATGGCAAGGCCATCTAGTTCTGGACAGACTTATGGCTTTCGGATGTTACACTGCAGCATCGCTTTCCAGCCCTGTTTGCAATTGAAAAGTTTAAAGGCTGCTTGGTTCTTGACAGGATTGGCTCATCGGAAGCAGGGGTGTCTTTGTCATGGGATTGGCATCGTCTTCCAGCTTCGGTTCAAGAGTTGTCAGAGCTTCAAAACTTGCAGGCACTGCTGTCCAGCTCTCATTCTAATGATAATGAAGATAAATGGAAATGGGTGGTAGACAATACGGGTAGCTTCTTAGTGAAATCTGTCCATAAGCTTCTATCGGATCAGGTCAATCCTACAATCTCCCCTCACTTTGAATGGAACAAATGGGTCCCCAAAAAGATCAATATCTTTGGGTGGAGAGCAAATTCGGACCGCATACCTACTCGGGTGGCACTGTCTAAGAGAAACATCAATATTCCCAACACTTTATGCCCTTTCTGTAATGATAAAGAGGAAACCATGAAGCATATTTTCACTTCATGTCACGTGTGCTCAATCATATGGCAGATGATGTCAAGCTGGCTAAACATTCCACCAATTTTTGCCTTCTCATTCGAAGACCTGCTCCAACTGCACAAGTACTTGGCTGATTCGGGAACCAAAAAGAAGATGGTACATGCGGTTATCCTTATAGCCTGCTGGTGGCTATGGAAGCTAAGAAACGAGATAGTTTTCTCTAATTGAAGACTAGATATTGCAAAACTTCTGGCGGATATAAAGAGCTCAGGTTATCACTGGATCAAGCATCGGGCGAAAACGTATGATGTACAATGGTCAAGTTGGTGTGCTTTTAACTTTGTATAATCTTTATCTAGCACCTTGCTAGTTTTCTAATAAAATCCGTCGTTCAAAAAAAAAGGTAAAAACATTTACAATAGCCAATAGGTTTCTCATCCCCATCCACATAATTACAATAAAAATCACTATATTTTTTTCTCTTTTTTCAAATAAATAATATTTTTATACATTTATCATTACCTTTTCTATCTCCTCAACTCACAACCACTTTCAAAAATATTTAAAAAAATTAATGCAAGGGAACGGTGACTTTCGAAATATCCAGATAAATAGTATCATTTCTTCTCTCCTTTACATACAACCATTTTTTAAAACACAGAACTCACAAACAAGTACATTATAACCTATCATGAATGCTCTAAGAGAGGTCTTGTATATTTAACGGGAAGCTTTTGTTAACAAGATAATTGGTCACACTAATAGACAAGATTTGAGTAAGTGTCTATGTGTGTGTGACGTCAACTAACAAAGATTAAATATGACATGTCAACTATTATATTTATTAAAATGAGTAGTTTAAAATAATAAAAAGGCACATCGAATAGAATTTCGGTTCGTTAATTTATCTGTTGTTTGTAGTCGTGTGTTAACAAATAAGTTAAAATACATATCTAATACAGATTTAAATAGAATTAGTGACTGATTAAAATAATTAAAGTCCATTTTTCCAAAAAAAAAAAAAAAAAAAAAAAAAAAAGATGTGGTTGCCAACAAATTATTTTGAGACCTTTTTTAGACGGGACTTGGACCTCATGGTGAGTAAACCAAAACCATTAAGGTCGACATTAACTGTATACTCTAGTTGGTAAATAGTCAAACCAAGTGCACCATGATAAGATATTCACTTTACGCATATGACAGAGACAACGAATTGAGGTCCCGTACTAGTTACATGTACACGTCACTAGCACGTCATAACGATCAAACTTGTTGATAGATGGTATAAGCTAAACCAGACACAACAATCTTTGAGTATTCGAGAAAACAAGTACTTAAATAGGGTTTACGAATCATAATCAACTTAGTTTTATTTATTTTTCTTTAAAAAATATTAAAAAGCAAAAATAGAAAATTAGAAAAAGAAAAAAAATAGAAAAAATCAAAAATGTCTTTTTTTTCAAATAAATGAAAATTGATAGTACAATTGGGAATTTTTGCCTTTTATAATTATTATATGTAAAAGATAAATACAGTATAAACATACCAAGCTTGTGACGTACTGATAGAACCGACCGACCAAAAGACATTGATCAAAATGTGTATACAATTATGAAAAAGAAGTAAAACTATAGTATAGTAGATTGAAAGTCCGGTCGTCTCCACCGAAAATTGATGGAAAGTTGTATTTTTTTTTTAAATAAACTAACTAACTAATTGCTTTATTTGATTGGATTGAGTTCTAAACAAACGAACTTGATTATGATTTGTATACAATTATGAAAAGGAAGTAACCCCCTTAGGATTTCCAATTCAATGATTCACCCGACTCCCGAGGTTGCTAGCTAGATACCACATAGACATGGCCTTGTTAAAGATTTAATTCAAGTGATAAGCACAAACAAGTTTTTAATAATAATGTATGCAATTTATTCACCAAACCATATGTATCAAAAATCCTCCGAATAATCACACTGCTCGAGATGCAAGAAACTGAATGCGAATGATAAAAGACGACTAATTGCAACACACACAACTTATTTAACTTAAAACAAACCTCAAGTATTCTTCAAAACAATGAAAAACAATCCAATCAGTAAAATCAACAAGTTTTAGGTTTCACAAGGACAAAATTGTACACCCGAAGGTGGTTACAAAAGGGTCTAGCCGCTCATTATCATGGTAAGATCTTCAATTGATGTTTTGTTGGAAGTTGGACGCATGAAGGAATGGATGGAAAATGATTGGGGAATGATTAATTGATAAAAAACACCTCGAGGATCACAAAAACGGCTAGGGTTCAATATCTTTTCGTTTGGGGATGTTTATCCTTAAATATGGTGCAAAATTGTTAATTTTCGCAAGTTTCTCGGCACCCGACATATAGTGGCGCCACCTGCAGCGTAACCATGCGCTGGGGATCAACGATCTGCTTAAATGCGTTGAAAATCAGCGCATGCTTGCCCCCCTTTTGTTGTTTCCAGCGCAGTTATACCCCCCACCCCACTAGCGCGTGGTCACTTTCCATCTTGTTTTCTCCTTAAAATCTTCGTTATAACTCGTTTTCTTTCGTTTATGCGGCCACATTTTCGTATTTCAAAACTCTATTACACCATCATTTAATAACTTCAATTCAAATCAGTTTGTTTTCTCAAAAAAAACACTTCTAATCTTCAATGGTTTCCCCCGTGTGCTTGTTTCTTCATGATATATGCTCGTTTTCGATCCTTTACACACGAACGCCTGCTAAACACATGCACGCTAATTAATAACTAAAACTAAATAAAAACACATAAAGAAAGACGCAAAACTATCACTTTAGAGGGCGATTTCATCAGCACATAAGGAGTTTAGTCATATTTTCAAACTTTTACAGAAATAGAATAAAGAGAAATGAGATATCAATGTTAAACTAGTAGTTTTGATATGAAAGTGTTGTCAAAAACATGGTCAAGCTTGTCTCGCGTAAGCGGATAACAAACCATCAACTCTTGAAGTGATTTACAAATAACAAGTCAATAGGTTTTGTAAGAGCATTCACATTAGGTTACTTATATTTTTGGGAGTGAATCCCCCATATTTTAAGATAGGGTTGTGAGTGGAGGAGACGGAGTCATGGAGAACCTACTGTTTAGCGGTATATTTGGGGATATCAAGAGAGGGCATAGTTTTCTGCATTTATTATTTTTTTTTTTAATATTTTTGAAGTGGTTGTGAGTGGGGAGAAAAAATAATGATAAAAGTATAAAAATATTATTTAATTAAACAAGAGAGAAAAATTATAGTGTTTTTAGTGTAATATGTGAGTAAGGATAAGAATGATGAAATTATTGTGAATGCTCTAAGCTCCTTAGAGCCTATCCAATAAAATATATTTGTGCAATTTTTTGGGTACATGTGGACAATAAAACATTTTTGGTATTGTGGAACTAGTTTTTTTACTAATTTGTAGAGTGTTGATCTTCAGCAAAATGGGTGAAAACGGAAAATGTGGCAAGAAATAGCAGGGGTGGGGCAGAAGGGTTGGTTTAATATTTAAAAGACAAGGAACTTTATATAAAGGTGTGGGTTTTAAGTTACTAGTAATGATATGACATTATTTTGTAGTATTTGGAGATTTTCTTATTGGGTGATTTTTTGGTATTGTTGGAGATTGAGTGTTTTTCTCAAGTGTTAGCTCACTAGGCATGTTTTATGTGTTTTTGAGGTTACTTGCTGTGGGTCGGTCTTATTTATGTTTTACCTTAACACCTACAACGCACAAGGGGTGCATATTTCGGTCTTGATGGTCTTGACTCTTGAGTTGTAACAGCAACATGTGGACATGAATTTCTAACCAAAAATCTCATGCTCGCTAATAAATCTCTACTACATTATAAAGAGTGAGGGATGGGCAAACTTGTCCAAGTTGGTAAACTTAAGATGGCATATGAAAAGCCATGTGCTTTAACCCTCAGATATCATATAAATCTTTCCTAATTTACCCTTCAATGCATTAAGATACTTGTACCATGTAACTAAAAGAAATCATTTCATCCCTCTTTATTATAATTTCTTCCCTCTTTACATTATGAAGGGGGGGGGGGGGGGGGGGGGGGCATGGGTAAAAAGGTCCAAAATATCAAAGTTAAGATGACAACTTGAAAGTCACAAGTGTAATTCTCTAAACTTTACCACTTTTTCTCCTTTTATGCCCCTTGTATACAACCTTTTATGGCAATAGTACAAAATACTAATCCAATGCATCCCAACTTGTGTTTTTGAAACCGTCTCCAACCTTTAAGTTACTATTGAATGCTATAACCGTCATACATGAGAAAGGTTTCATTACATTGTTATTTATTTTATTCTTTTTTTATATTTACATGACGAAAAAAAATTAGTCGTCAAGAGTTGCATATTATTATTTTAGATTAGGTACTTTCACAAATTAGAAGTTCTCATATTATAATACTAAATATAATATTGAGATACAAAGAATTTTACAGATTTTAAAATTTATAAATGAATAATCAAATATTCACAACAAATAATTTGATAAAGTAAAAGTTTAACTAATCGTATAGAAACCATCGTTTTGCATTCAAAAACAAATTCATATACATCGTTTTGCATTTAAAGACAATGGAAGGAAGACAATATATTTTTACACTTTTCCCACACCTTGGTGGGCTAACATGGCTACGTTTGTGCATTGTTCAAAAAAATATATTTATCTTAATCGTCCTGCAGCAACGCGCGGGTTTCCCACTAGTTTAAATAAAAAATCTTAGTTTCTTTTCTTTTAATAAGTTTAAATGATTTGGCATATTTCATTTAACTTTTTGACTCCACTTGAGGGGGCGGTCCACTCTAAGGCCAGTGAATGTTTTTGTGTTCGGGTGGGCGCAGAGCAAACACACATGCTTTGATCTCATAGAGGTGTCTTCTTTGGTGGGACTTTGAGATTCGGGATTTGTGGCATGGCAGACAGTCTTAAAAGTTGAATCCAAGAAAGTTGACAAACATGAAGCTGTTTGTCTAGAAAACCAATACGTATTTGTGCCCTTCGCTTTTGACACATTGGGGGTCTTGCTCCCGAAGCAATCCGGTTTATAGATCGGGTGCAAAGGGTGGTGCAGAGTAACTCTCCTGCGGCCAAGGACACAAGCTTTATTTTTAATAGAGTAGGTTTTACTATTCAAAAAGGGGTAGCGGCGCAGCTTGTTGCCCGATTACCCGCCACGCACTTGTAATTCTTGTTGGTTTTTAATTAAAAGTTCTGTTTAAAAAAATTTTTTGTCGATAAACTAAGTTGTGTACCTAATTATAGGGCTTATAGGGCTGATCTAGCATACTATTGATAGTCAATGCTATCCGTCAATTTTGTTGGCAAAGTATAAAATTAGTGTAATTTGTTTTTCATGTATCGTATACCTCTGACCAAATATTAAGATACCCTAGGTACAAAAAAAAACATTTTTAGAATACCCCTGAATTTTTCTTCTAGATCCGCCACTGCTAATTAGTTATTAAAAAGCCATCGAACATGCATACAAAAATCACACTAGAGTGCTCTAAAATGATAATATACAAATTTTAGGCGCACGGTTTATGATCTAGTTGATGTATCTTAGGCCACAAGGGGTCAGATTTATCACACTATCACACCCAATCAGATTCTGTAACCTCATTTTATCACATTCTATCACATTCCATCACTAAACCCATGCGGCGGTGTTCACATTTTATCACATTTCATCACTAAACATTTTTTAATATATAAAAACATTATATTAAACTAAAAAAACATTATATTAAACTAAAAAAACATTAAATTAAATAAAAAACATAAAAATAAACCTAAAAAACAAAAAAAAAAAAAGAAAAATACACATTAAAAACCTAAAAAATCAAAAAAAATCAAAAAAAAAAAAAAAAAAAACCTAAAGGTTACATGGCCAACCCCACTTGTGGCAAATTTCACGTTTTCGATCGATGAGAATCAATTTGTATGGTTCTTCGGCGTCTTCATGCGACTCCTTCAACACCTTCAAATCTTTATTTTTTTCAATTTCGCACAAATGTTTCATGTAGGTGTTTTCTCTTTGTATTTTCAAGTCCGCCAAATGCTTACGTCTTTCCCAACTCTCATCAATTTCCACAATCTTTGCCGACTTGTATTCGGTCATCGCCTCCATCCAATGCTCTTTGCCTTTGCCACTTGACGACTCGACACTCTTCCTTCGAGCCGTGGTTCTTGTGGGGGTAGTGTCGTCTTCCCGGTCAGGAAATTCATCATTCAAATTAAGCTCGGGCATGTTGGTAGACAGCCCGTCCGTTGAAGGTGTACAATTTCCTGAGTCGGAGGTTTTAGATCGTTTTTGAGAACGACCACCCCTTCCCCTTCCCCTTCCCCGTCCCCTTCCTCCACGAGGGTCGGTCGGCCCAAGTCCGGTTAACTCCAGAATATCAAGGGGAACCCACTTCGAATGAACTCTTGCAACTTCCCAAGAGTCCAACGAAGTAAAACCATTCCTAACGTACGTCCGCTGATAATCGTTGAGGGCCGCACGTATGATGTCCATATTCGCCGACCCACTTGGCCAAAGGCGTTTCTATAATTTATAAAAAAAAATATATAGTTAACATTTTTTATAAAAAAAATATAAAGTAAACGATTTATAAAAAAAAAATAGCATCATATACCTGTGTGACGTAGAGAGCGTTGAATTTACTCATTTTTTTATGTAAATCGCTCCATTTACCGGTTATTTGATCCATCCGCCTTTTCGTCATACCGGTAAGTTTTTCAAAGTGGGCCTTCACTTGCAGCCAAAAGGTGTCGGATGGTTGTTGAATTCCGACGCGTTTGTCCTCGGAAATATGTAAAAACTACTTGGTCAACGCCACTTCTTCTTCTTGCGACCAGAGAATTCTTTCTTTTGGCCCGGTATCTCCTCCTCTTCTTCATATTCATCATCGTCTTCTTCTTCCTCGGAATCTTGAACCGTATAGTTCTCTGGATCGCGAACCCCATAACAGTCGAACATAGGTAGATCAATTGGATCAGGAGGTGCTTGAAACACTCCGGATGCGATTTGGGTTGGCATGTTGGGTTGAGGGTAGTTCAGTGGATATTGGTTTGGAAGCGAGAATTGTTGGGTTTGAAACATAAGGTTTTGATAGGATTGGTGTGTAGGTTGCGGGGTTAGTGGTGCGTCTTCACGAAATCGAGTCGTTTCGCCTAAGTTAGGCTGAACCTTTGGTCTAAACTTTCGTTTCGTAGCTATTTATTTCTTACTTGATCCTTCCATTTTTTTTTATTGTAGTGTTTGATTGTGTGTATTTTGATTTGAAATGGAAATGTATATATAGTGATTTGGGAAAAAAAAAGTTTTTTTTTATTAAAGTAAACAGTCACAAGACCGTTGGCCAACGGCAATTTCATCGTGATTGCCATCGCAGAATTTTTCATCGCGGGCGTGAAACTTTGTGCCGGGCCGGTGTTTCGCGGTCACCACGTCATTACGGGGTAGCCATCACGGACCACCCCAGTTAGACATACACATAAGACACAAATTTGTTTTAAGTGACAGTACCAAAAACTAATCCTCCTCATTCGCCCTTCTTTGTCTGGTCTATTTTCTTTTATTTTTTTATTTGTAATGCGCATCTAAAGTAGTTCTGTTTTTTTTTTTTTTTTCATTCCATGAATTGGCGGAGTTATATTGAGATAAATGGTGTCACCCGACACCAATGTATTTTGCATATAGAACATTTAACAGAAAAACTTCAAGCGACACCAATATTTTTTTTTTTTTACAATTGACACCCTTGATTATATATAAAATAAAAATTTACCCTAGTGGCAAAAAAACTACATATATATATATATATATATATAAAAGACATGAACTTGGCATTATTATGCAAATGGTGGTGGAGGTATAAGACATCGACGGAGCTATTTGTGGGTTAAAGTGAATTCTGCGATACATGGTAGAAGTAGAGGGGCAGGGGTAGTTTCGTGTGTTAGTTCTGCCTCAGGAGTTTGGAAGAAGACTATGTCGATTGATAACGATTTCTTAAGTAGATGATTGGATCTAAAGATCCGGATTTTATGTGTTATAGGGGATGGTAGTTCTACGAACTTCTGGACAGATTTCTAGTGTGGCGATCAGCGATTAAGTGATGAATTTCAGACTTTATTTCTAGCGTGTTCACGTAAAAAGGTTAAGGCTGTTGATTGTTATAAGCGGACATGGGAAACATCAACTGGCCCGTGCCTGGGATGGCTGGGTTGGGTTCTGTTGCAGCGCAACAAGAGCTGCAGACGCTGAATGTTAGGTTGTAGCTGCAGTCAATCGGAACATGCAGGGACAGCTGGGTGTGGCGTGAGGCGGGTTCTAGAAAAGAATTGTCTTTGAGGCAGGTCAGGAAGTTTTTGTTTGCGCAGGATCAGCCGTAGGCTTCAGTGTACATGTGGAGCAAAATTGCGATTCCAAAGGTGAACTTCTTTGTATGGAGAGCGATTGACAATAAAGTACCGTCGGCGGAGGCTTTGGCGTTTAGAGGGGTATCGATGGGGGATGGAATGTGTTCAATGTGCGGGACAACACTTGAAACTACTAATCATTTATTTGTAGGTTGTTTATGGGTGAGAACAGTATGGTGGAACGTGTGCTCGTGGTTGAAGATCCCAGACCCACCTTGGTACGATTCCATCACACAGTTGCTGGATTATTGTGTCTCATTGCAGAGGAGGGATAATAAGAAGTATGTTATGTATGCCATATTTCTACTGACGGCTTGGAAAATATGGTTGAGGTGAAACGACAAAGTTTTCAATGGTAAGAGTATGAGCACGACAAAGGTTATAGAAGAAATAAAGGAGGAGTCTTTTTGGTGGGTGACAAAAAGATCCATGATCCGTGGTGTCGACCCATCAATATGGAAAGAATTTTCTGATATTGATTTCGGCTAGGTTATAGGCGTCTTTTTGTTATGTTTTTCATATTTTTGGTTGTTGTATAGGTAGGTTGTGTCGGGGCTATTTCGGGTGATACGTCCAGGTAACCGCTGGCTAATTGGGCAGTGTATGTACGCTTTGTTTGGTGTTGAATAAATTGCGTTTGGTTGATAAAAAAATATTTTTTAAATTCTCTATATATATTTAATTCTTAACATTGTCTATTGTGATTTTTTTTTTTTTTTTTTTTTTTTTGGCAATTAACATTTGTGTTTTCTTTGTAGTATTTTTTTTTTTATAATAATTTTGCCATGTAGTTTTTATAATTTTGCCACAAAATTTAGGGGCTGTTTGGTAGCCTCTTAATGAGGCTCTTAACCATTCAGCGCTGAATGATTCAGCATTCAGTGCGTTTGTTTCAGCTTCTGAATGGCATGGTTAAGTCTGAATCATTAAGATTTGGGATGTTGCTGAACCATTAAGCACTGAACTATTAAGCACTGAACTAGGCTGAACCTTAATGAGGCTCCTCTACCAACGTGGGACAAGAAAACTAACCATTAAGAGGTCCAACTTAATGATTCAGCGCTTAACCATTCAGACCTCTTAATGATTCAGCACTTAATCAACCAAACAGCCCCTTAGTGACTTTAATTTTTTATTAGTTTTTAACGTTTTTTTTTTTTCCAAATTCGTTTATCGTTCGGTTGCTATTTAGCACGATATTTGGTGGTCACATCGGATTCTTTGGATCCTTTTTACCCCGCTTGACTTAAATGGCCTTGCCCTACAACGTGGAGATTACTAGTTTTAAAAATTTATTAACGTTTACCTAATAAAACTTATGTACTTTAGTTATTAAGCCCAAGTTTGTTAATTAAACAACTCAATGCCCTGGTTTTATTAATTAACTAATTTTTTTTTTGAACAACCAACGAATCAATTTCCGAGCACTCTATGGCACCCTTTTGGCGAATCAGGTACTCGAGAGTACCCGGACCACCAATTGCCACCAATTCCCGGGAAAACCCGATCACTCACCCGCCCGAAGGCACGACAGTGAAATAATCGGTAAAACCGGTCGGGATCAGGACTCGAACCCAAGCCAATGGCTGGGTCATACCTCATTTCCCATCCACCAATGTCCTCAAAATGTAACTAGTGGGAATTGAATCCAAGTCTCCCATATGAAACTTTAGGCCCTCAATCAACTGGGCTACATGTGTTGAACTATTAATTAACTAATTAAAGGCCTATGTTTTATTTACCCATAATCCAATTTTCTGACCTATATAAATTAAAAAATATCACTCTAAAAATCAAAACTGAATAGACGAAGAGTCCAAGAGTCTATTCTTTCGTGACTCATGAGGCCAATTGAGTGAAGCCCTGACAAAAAAGAGAAGACTTGATCCGACCTGAAATTTTGATAGCAAGTTGTTATAAAATCAGACTGTCGAACAAAAGTGACACTTAGAAACAAATTTATGGCTCCCTCACTGATTCGATGTTGTATCTAACAAGTCATGAGCGGGGTTTCTCAACACAATTTAATATACAATGCTTTGTACAATAAATATAATTGTTTCTCTTTTTGTATTACCTTTCTGATAGTACAATACAAATCAATGAATGTAATGTACATAAAAATTAGGGCTGTAAACGAACCAAACGAACACGAATAAGGCCTTGTTCGTGTTCGTTTGTTAAGGAATTAACGTGTTCGCGAACTGTTCATGAACACATACCGAACGAGATTTTTTGTTCGTGTTCGTTTGTTAAGAAAATAACGTGTTCACGAACTGTTCATGAACACTTACCGAACGAGATTTTTGTTCATGTTCGCTTGTATTTATTTGCTAAATTTAGGTGTCAGACAAAAACGAACACAAACAAACACAAATAGGCATTACTGAACAAAATCGAGCACAAACTAACATATTAAATTCTGAAAATTCGCATTTTTCATCGTTAACATTGTCCGCCTAGAATAGACTATTCCAATTACTCAAATATACTGACATAATCTTGATCACATAATGTCTTATAAAAACACAGAGGTATCATATTAAACTTGAAATCCTCGTTTAATCTACAAAAAATAACAGTTAATCAAAATAGTTAAAGTAATATTAAAATGTGATACACTAATATATGTTAAATAATCTACCACTGGGAAATTTGAAATTAAATATAAAAAATTAAAAACCCTAATGAACTGCCGAAGAAAAACAAACATACACGAACATGTTACCGAACGTTCACGAACATAAACGAACAAACGCGCCCTCTGTTCATGTTCATTAGTTTAGCTAAACGAACGAAATTTTTTTGTTTGTCTTCATTCATTTATTAAACGAACGAACACAAACGAACTTCCCGCCGAACAGTTCACAAACTGTTCGCCGAACGTTTGGTTTGTTTACAGCCCTAATAAAAATGCTTTATCCTACGAAACAAGTTATTTAGATGGTTGGTAAGCGAGTAACAAGCTGCGTCGCTAAATAGATCTCGAATTTTTACTTAAAAAAACAACCGGGACTTCTTTCACAAGTAAATAGATCCCGAATTTTTACTATCAACCACACTTTATTAGTTTATTTTAGACAAAAAAAAAAAAAACTTATATAACTTCTATTAGGTAGGAAAAAATCTCCAAAAAAATAATTTGTTTTTGGCTCTATTCTGGGTGATAGCCTGATTGATTGAAAAGGTTAATACATGTTGTTTGATTAAAAAAAACACTTGGAATAATGTGTTATTGCATGATGATTGTTGAGTACTTGTTTGTCTATCCTCGAAACAGGGTCAAGGTGTGGTGGTAATGAAGTTCAATTTCAAACAAAGAGTATGAAAAATTGAATAGGTTTAATTGCTCAATAACTGACGATGCCTACCCATTTGCATTATGCAGCAGCTTGTCATGTGCCATATAAGTTTTGGTCAATGGCAAGGTTAATTATTTTTGGGTTTCATAAAACATAAATTATAACTGTGTGCATTAAATAAGTTCAAGGCTTTCTTTTTTAAACCGCTGGTTAAATACAACCTGAACTACCAGTATGTTAACATCGACAAATGGTTGCCCATTGGGCAACCCAAGTCCACCAAGCCACCAATTCGGGGAAAAATCCGCCGCCCGAAGGCCCAATGTAGTAAAACCCCTCTAGATCATATTCAAACTTGAAACCAAATGACCTCAAGCTCTTATCTTCATTTCATTATACCACTCCACCAAATGGTGGGGACTCAAGGTATTCGCTTTCTTAATTTTCACTAACGTTGGCTGATTAGTCTTTTTTCGTTTGTATTAAACTAATAAAATTAAAAAAAAATCGTCATGATAAAGTTCTCAACTATTGCAAATCCATCTCATAATTAAGTATGTTAATAATCGTTTTGGTTAAATATTGGAGCAAATTTAGAATAAGCCCGTTGTTTATAAGTATTTTATTAGAATCAAATTAGTAACATAAACGAATATATATTCACTTTAAAAAACACATGCATTTTCATAAATATTTTGTTAAATTAGATTGTATTTTAGCTTTCATCAGCTTTGCCTGTTTTATGTATGTATTTTAAATGGAGTACATTTCACAACTTAACTCTTAAGGTAAGTGTAGCGATTGTTTGATCAAAGAAAATCAGTGAGATTTAATTATGATAAATAAGACGGTTTTGTAATCACTTATCACACTTTTTGTATACTAGAAGAAACCAACGAACACAAACACTCAAAATAATGGAGAGTCTTGAATTGAATATTCAAAATAGTTAATTATCAAAACCGTCCCTGTAATTTAGGCCAATATGTCAGTCCAGCCTAAGTCACAAAGACGGTTTTAATACTTAACTCTATCCAAAATAAAGTCTAAATGCCATTTATAAAAAATGTAAAGAGAATGGACCTAAAATCTAAAGAATGAGCTACAAGCAATTTTATTTATTTATTTATTTATTTATTTTTTTTTGAACAACCAACAAATTGATTTCCTGATTATTCGAAGTACCCATCAATTGGTTACAAAAGCACCTCATACGCTCCTCAGTGAAGACACGTTTTAGGTGTTCGCCCACATGTAGCACTATGTAGCCAGAATCCACAAAGCCACCTGTTTCGGGGAAAACCTGACCCAACACCCGCCTGAAGACACGCCAGTAAAGAATCAGTAAAACCTGATAGGATCAAAGATCGAACCTAACACTTCAAAAAGGATAGGCTCTATCTATCATTTACCATGCAACTCCAATACAAGAGTAGAGGCTACAATCAAATTGATAAACTAACTGGCTTATTTTTATAAGGTCAAACTAATAATGTGAAGGGCCAATTTGACTATATTTAATGAACATATAAATGGACATGCATGTTACCATGTATGAATAAATATATATTCACGCACAAACGTAATGAATAGTACATGTCTACATGATTTCATATTTCTTCTTCGCTTAATTATACAAATATAAAATTATGTTTATGTTTATTTATTAATAAACGAACATAAAACGAATTTTAACTCAAACAGCTCACTAAACGTTTAGTTATTCCACTTATATATATAGGCTCTGGATCATTTTAAAAATTCCTCGATTTTTGAGAACTCTGACCTCTCATGCGATTTTTTAACATTTTTTTACTGTAACACGTATACTTGACTTGGGGTGTAAATGATGAGCAACGGCTTGAGAGCTACTCGGGATCGGATCGGTAAAAAGCTCGAACGAGCCGAGTCTTAACAAGCCTGAGCCCGAGCTTGAGCTTGAAAAATGTCTCGTTTAGATATTGAGCCCTGGCTCAAGTTTTTCAAACAAAGATCTTTTAGGCTCACGAGCCTAAACGAGCCCAAATAAATTTTATATTATTATTTGTTTATATAGTATACCTGCTATTTAATATTGGCGAGCTGAGATTTTAGCTCCTTTAAAATTGTTCTAAAATTATTTCGAGCCGAGCCGAGCTCAAGCTCTTGGGCTTTACTTTCAAGCCGAACTCGAGCTCAAAGTATTAGACTTGAACCGATCCGAGCTTAAGCTTCACAAAAGCATGACGAGCTTAGCTCAAGCCCAGCCAGGCTCGGCTTAACTCAACTCGTTTACACCCCTGTACTTGACTAACTAAGAAAAATGAAAGAAAAAGTTTTTTAGTAGTGACTTTACATATGGTTATAAAAAGTGATATGAATGAAATATTCGTCAATTTTCACAAAAATTACACATATGCATTTTTGTTTTGTACTAGTGTAATTTTTTGCATACGATTTTTTTTTAATTTCAATAAGATAACTATAAGATGTTTTAGCGAAAAAAAAATTTGAATAAAAAAGCGTTATATGGAGTTTTCATGAGTTTTCACAATTCAAACGGGTCTCAACGAGAAGAAAATGTCTTTTAAGAAGAAAAAGAAAAGTTTAAACTAATATGATAGCTCTAGTTAATAATTGTATTTAATTTTAACCAATTAATTAGATTATTGTAGCTCCCTAAATTAGTTAACCACATAAACTTTAATTCATTTTCAAAATATATTATTTCAAAGCAAATTTAATTTACAATGAATGATAAATTTCAATATGTGTAGGATAAATATATAATGAATTTCTATATGTGTAGGTTAAATGTATGATAATTTCAATATGTATATGATGAATTTAAATATGTTTAGAACAATTGTGATATGTATAGGATAAAATATTTATGACTAGCTAGTTGATAATTAATGTGAAAAGAGTTAAACTATTTAATGTTTCATGATTTATGACATTTTTTCTTTTCTTCTCACATTAAATTGTTTTCAAATGATCCTCATATGTGTGTGTATATATATATCGGGTAAAAATTATTACACAACACTAAATTATTGCGAAAATAAAGAGAACAACTCTAAATCATTTATATTTATACTTAAATGTTTATATTTTTTGAATTGTGTGTTTTCTAAATTCATATATATATATATATTATATACATAACACAACTATTAAACTTATTAGTAACACGCAGATAAACTTGGTTTTCGTGTCTTAGTAGCCCAAGAATGATTGCAAGTGAACGTCTACACATTGGGGTCAACCAGCCTTAAAATCTCCTACAATTGGGTTATGCAAATGATAGGAAGTTGATGATGTTAGCAAAAGGATGTGCGATTATATTTAAAATTGAAATTGAAATCATAAATTATCATGTCTGGACAAGAGTAGAAATGTCGGTCATGGTTCGGATCGGTCAAGGAAGTGAGAATCGTTGCTTGTTGTCCACAACCACAAATCACTATTGTTGAACTTTGATGTACAGAGAGAAGGACGTTAGGGTTGAGGAAAGGGAATTTCAGAAATTATAAATAATGTGCAATTCAAACTTAAAAGAGCAAAAATATCTCACGTTTTGAGCACATTAGGTGAGTTAACGTCTGAACATAACGTCAGTTAGCCGCAAGGACTATCCGAGTTAAGTGACACCAAAAGTTAGGGAGTATATATGAAATTTTGAAAAGATATGGGCTATAGGTGAAATTTGTGCAAACCACAGGGACTATTCAAGCAATTTTCTCTAATATAAATGATTAAAAGTACGTAACAATCTATTATATGTGTCTGACCCACAATAAATTAAAAGCAGACATTAGCATCTTGAAAATAAGCCATCAATAATGTTTTTTTAACGGCTAACAAATCAAACCCAGGCATTCTCGGGGCACCATTTCGACAATTTCAAGTACTCCGAGAGTATTCGAGTTGTCAAACACCAATTCCAGAAAAAACCTCGTAACCCACCCGCCCATAGACACGACAGTGAAATTACCAGTAAAACTCGTCTGGCTCAAGAATCGAACCCAGGATCTCCCGAGTCTTCTATCATTGCCCACCAATGTCTCTACCACTACGCACTACAGTGTAATGATATTGACATCAATAATGTTTTTAATTGTGGAAATCTAAAGGTACCTCGATCAGTTTCCTTATCTACCATCGTATTTCAATAATAATAAATTAAATTTATTAAATGAGTCTTTTCATTACCATTTTTTTTGGTAAAAATAGTTTTTAATTAACGTCAAACAAATCCTGATCATCCGAGTACACTTATAAGAAAAAGTCCACGCTCATGTCGAAGACAACGCTAACGACCCAACCCGACCCATTACCTATTCTAGGGAAAACTCACTACTTGAAGGTCTACTACGACAAAACCTCTAGATTTTGGCTCGCACATGACAGTTTGTCATGAACGAGACTTCAACCAACAACTTTTCCTATAGAAAGTCATCCGGATACCACTTCAAACTGTAGGAATAAAGACATGATGTGTAGTTTTGTAATTATTAATATATGCATAATGTCCTCTACCGTCAATTATATTGTTGTTTTTATATTAATTCTTTGGTTTATACTCAGTTGCTCTTTGTGAATTGATATATTACTTGTATTAGCAAAGAAATTTTATAAAAAATACGTGAAACCAGCAGCGCAAAGTATGGCAAAAAAAAATTAATACCTGCGACAACGCACGAGCATTCCCACTAGTGTTTTTAATAATGGAGATTTAAAGGTACCTCGATCGGCTTCTTAGTCTACCCCACGTATTTCATTAATAATTAATTATCCTATATATTGAAATCACAACTTTGATGAATAGTACTTTGGCCTTCTTATAATTATCCCAAACTTGTAGGGGTAGTGCTGCCAACCTGCATATGCTATACCTATTTGTCTAAAACATGTTCATCTATCCAAAACGTGGCGCCAGATATGCTTCTCCCCTCATTTGTATCACCCACATCTTCTTTCTCTCTCTCTCTCTCTCTCTCTCTCTCTCTCTCTCTCTCTCTCTCTCTCTCTCTCTCTCTCTACAGCGTCTTCACCGAGGTCACCCACACCTACCGTATGGCCACTTAGGGCTGGCAATTTAGACACGAACACAATAACCTGACACGAACCTACACGATTTTAACAGGTTTCGTGTTTGGCCTTAACAGGTTTCGTGTCTATAACAGGTCGACACGTTGAGACCTGTTTATTTTCGTGTCGTGTTCGTGTTTACATGTTTCGGGTTCGTGTCTTATCGTGTACGTGTCTTAACAGGTCATATCGTGTCTTATCGTGTTTCTTATCATGTCTTGTCATGCCTTATTGTGTCTTGTCGTGTCTTGTCGTATTAACTTATTTTACTAGGTGTTCCTTATCGTGTCTTGTCGTGTCTTGTCGTGTTAACCTGTTATACACAGGTTCGTGTTCGTGTTTGAAAAAATGACACGATTAGATTTCGTGTCGTGTTCGTGTTTACAAGTTTCGTGTAACCTGTTATGCCAGCCCTATGGCCACTGTCTCCACCACCTCCTCGCCCGACAAACACCTCCACCGTCACACCTTCTCTCTTTTTAAGTGGTTATCTCTCTCTCTCTCTCTCTCTCTCTCTCTCTCTCTCCCAAACCCTCATCGATACCCAACCATCTCACACCTCTACCCCCATAGAAAATGTCAAAGACACCTCCGCTGCACCAGCGATTCTCAGTCGTCGGTTCCCAACACCAGACAAAGGTGGGTTTCACAAGGCTGTGAGGATATGGCAGACAGTCAAGACGGTGGCGGCTCAAAGTTTTTCCGTTGGTTCCTTTCTGTTTCCAGGAAGGATGGTAAGAACCTAAACCTTTATTCTTTTTTCCCGATGAGCGCACTCTATTAACAACCGATTTATGTCTGCATGTCGATATTTGATTCCAGATGTGTTGTTATCTTACTTTGTTGTGGCATAAAGAAGACACTTTGGCTGGTGATGTTGTCAATGGTGGCTAGGGTTTAGGTGTGATTCTGGACGTTCCTTTTACACTACACATTCCATCCACAATATGACTTATGACATATGGTAAGTGTTAGCCATCCTAGCTTTTTCGATTAATATATTTTTGATCTGATTCTTTGATATTGATTGATTTCATATTTGTTTTGCATCAAGAGAATTGGTATAACATCTTTTCCTATTAGTATGTTACTTCGGCCTCTTACCCCACTCTATGGATGGCAGTCAACTTCACGGGTATTATGAAGGTCGCCTCTCGTATAATAATGAAAGTGTCTGACCACAAATTTAAGTAAAGAACAATTGTAGAACAACATTTAATACTTCACATCACAGATGTTTCCCATTACATATAAGGTTTGGTATGAAAACCCATTGCAGCAAGGTAACACACATTTTTTTGGTCGTTCAGACTCATCACTAATAGAATAATAAGATGTTTATTATGATGAATATAATTGTTTACAGTTGCGGACCACTATAAGAATTTTATCATTTGCTAACTTATAATATTACATGTTAGGTCATTTTTTCGTGAAGTGTGCAGGTATCTCAGAAGCTTAAGGATTGAGATCGTAAACAATAATACTAAACAATAAAAAAAATATACATATTATACATGTCATGTTTAACTAACATGATGAGCTCAGCTCGTTTTCAACTTATATTCCAATCTCGAGCTCCGACTGGTAAGAAATTTTCCAACTCAAATTCGATTTAGTTCATGTTTTTAGTAATTTGATGTTGCTTAAAAATGTTAAGACTCTTTTAGGCTATATGTTAGGGCAAGTGTAGTGGGGCTCCATGGACCGACGTTTTGGGCGTTTTGGCACCCCATAGCGCCGGGAAGACCGCCCCCTCCGGCGCTATGGGGGGGGGGGGGGCTTCACCATGGTAACGAGCGTTTTGTCTTGCGGATCACAATTTGACCGTTGGGGATTCTTTTATTATTATTATTATTAGGGTTGGAGCGGGGTGATGAAGGTGAAAGACAGTGTTTGGAAAGCAGGGGGTCTGGGTGGGGGCTCGAAGAAGAAGATGTTAGAGTTGGAGGAGGATGATAAAGGTGAAAGACAATGGGCTTTTTGTATTTTACTATGTGGGCTTCTTTACCCCCACTCAAGACTTCATTTTAATTATTATTATTATTATAAATTTGTTATTAGAAAAACAATAATTAACCAATGATTACTCAATCATTTATAAAGCCTCAAGGAGCCTCTTCTCATTACACCACTTTTATTCCATAAAGCCCTATAGAGCCCCTTCTATTACTTTATAATATTTTATTTTCCATAAAGCCCCCTAAAACCCCATGCACATATATGTCACACCCTCAAATTTCCACTTGCGGAGTTTTACCGCGAGGCGCGTGACAAACCAGAATCCAAGTCAACGGTCACAATAAATGACACTAGAAAAACAACGTAAACTGCCAGTGAGGTTCAAAAACCGTTCTAGCACAGCGGAAGAAAAATATATTATTACGACTCAAAAGTAAAACTCAAAGTCTGAAATGTTTAACAAAACATGCTTATGATTCCTAGATGCCGTGAGACTCCGTGCGCCTAAACTCAATGCTGCTACCTTAGCGACCTGAGAAAACATGCCAAAAAGATGTCAACATATAATGCTGGTGACTTCACAGGTTTTAAGTTCACAAAGCATTTCAAGCGTAAAGAGTTTCATCTCAAAAGTACCAAGTATGCAAAACCTTAAGTAAATAACAAGCGTTTCCTTACTACTACGACTATGTTGCCGAAACCATTACTGACAAGCGTTGCATGTGTTTCCGTCCTGTGTTTGGTTCGCCCCCAAAGGCAGATGGTTCGACCCATGGACCCTTGGTTCAACCCTCATAATGTTCATTCAACCTATTTACAAGTTCATTTGACCTAACACATGTTTATTTGACCCTAACATATGTTTATTCAACCTTAAGGTATGTTAATTCGACCCTAACACGTGTTAATTCGCCCCCGGACACCCAGATTCGACCCCAGGCACCCACATTCGACCCCTAGACACCCACATTCGACCCTTTGGTGCTACATTCGACCCATTTGAGCCACCTTCGACCCTTTTGAGCCACGTTCGACCCTTTTGAGCCACGTTCGTCCCTTTTGAGCCACGTTCGACCCTTTTGAGCCACGTTCGACCCTTTTGAGCCACGTTCAACCCCACGAAGGGTCGAATGAGTTTCACGTTCGACCGTTTGCTGCAGAACTTCATAAAATGCACCAAAACGCATCTAAACGGTCCGAAAACATGACGAAACATCACCAATCACAGCAGTCAACTATCATTAACATATTCCTACAATACCCTACCAATTTTACCCCAAAATCCGTCCGTTTTACATGTTACCCAAAATAGTAAATTATGGAGATGTCACATCAAACGCATGCAATCTTTACCCAATTAAGAAACTTTCTGAAATCAATCAATAATCAACTTAAAATACTCAGATTATCATGAACAAGCCCTAGATCTAACCCAAAATCCCCAAAATGAACAAAACATCATCAATAATCAATTGTAACCTATCTCAATCATAACTCATCATCAATAACAGTCCTAGATCATTGTTATAACATCTATACAACAATCAGTCATCAAACAATACATAACATCACATAAAACACCATTAACGCATGTTAATTTGTATGAAAACTCATTGTTTATGAATAGGTTTTGTTTAGAAAGAGATTAGGAAGGTTTTTATCCATGAAAACATGTTTGAATCTAATCTGGACTCTTGGGGTTTAATGAAAACGAATAGAAATGCTTTTAAAAATGATTTAGGATGAAGAACACACCTTAGATCTTTGTTTAGAAGATGTTTGTAGGTTAGATTATGGAAAACAAGAGCAAAAACTCATTCCTCAGTGATTAAAGTTGCTAGAGAGTGTTTAGAGGCGTTTAGGGTTTGTGAAATGATGAAAAATGACAAAGTGTGGTATTTATACTATGTCCAGGTTCGACCATTACATGTGGGCGAATGTAGAGTTAAGTGGTCAAATGTAGTTCTTTTAAAACAGATAGCCAGGTTCGACCCTTCGAACGGTCGAACCAGGAAGTGCCTTTTCCAGATTTTCCAGTTTGTCGTGTTTAACGCATCCTAACACATGAACATGCAATCTTAATCTATGTTTAACATATATATGCATGGATAATCATCTACACATCGTTTAAACACATATTTGCACATAATCCACCATATAAGAATCAATCTACGCATAACACCTAATTTAGTTTATGTAATTCACCAACAAAGGAACTCGTAATGTGTGTGTGTGTGACTGGCCCAATGATCCTCCAAATCATTGAACCCTGGACAATACGGACTGTGTTCCGACTCGACTGACCCCGTCAAGTATATTTAATAAACGTTTTTCGCTAAGGTAGACTTTTTGTGTTTATGAAATGTTGACCTAAACATGCCGGGTGTCACATCATCCCCCTGTTGAAAGGAATCTCGCCCCGAGATTCAATCTTCGACAGTAATGAGTGTCGACCTAACCCAAGTAACATTTTCCCAGAATGCAAACGAAATGATAACCACGAACGAAAGATGATATCAACAGATACTCTATGCCGGGGAACTGCCCTCCCCAAAGTGAATACAAAACAATGAATCCTCCTGATCGTAGGCCTACTTAGAGACTACTGTGATCGGTATAAATGACACACCGGTACCGTCCAAGTAGCATCTCCAAAGGACCCACATCAGACCCATGAATGCAAAACGATAACTAAGTACCAAACTGAATGCATATAATGAATACGAAACACAAAACAATGTGAATGAGAATGAATGCGAGCATAACGAGAATCAAGAAAAGAATACTCACCAGTAACAGTATCAGGATCCTTATGGTTCTCCCTAGCGCCAATGACATAAACATGAGCACGAGTGGCTCGACCGCCGCCCTCGTTGTTTCCACCGCCACCTGCAGTCCCTTGCTTCAGCTTAGGACAGTCCCGTTTGAAGTGCCCGGTCTCCCCACAGTTAAAACACCTGTGGTTTACCCGAGGAGCAGGAGCGGGACAACCACTTGAGTCTGTTTTGGCTGAAGATTGGCCCTACAATCCTTAGCTAAGTGAGTGACTCACTGACAACGTTTACATCGAAACTCATCACAACCCCCAACATGATGATACCCACACGTGTTACACTTCGGGTTCTTACCGACATAACCCCCAGTCTTCTGTTCAGATAACGCTCCGACAACGTCCTGCCTCTTAACCTACTGTTGAGACGACCCAATGTTCTTCCCAGCACTCTCCCACTTCCTCTTGTTGTCCGCGGGGGCTTTCACAGCAGCACCCCTCGGAGGTAGACTGTCCTCAGCAACCTTCATGTTGGTCAGCTTGTGAGCTGGCCGAACAGTGGCCAACATAGTAGTGTGATCAGCAGCGGCAACAAGCCTAGCAATCTCCGGCACTAACCCAGCAACGTAGGCTCAATCCTCCGGTACTCCGGTGTAGCCAAACCGAGACACATCACAGCCAACTCGTTGTGCCTAGCAGTAAACTCGATCTCCGACCCAACCATCTTCAGATTCCAGAACTCATGCTCCAACTTCATAATCTCGTCTCTTGGGCAATACTGCGCCCTCAACATCTGAACAAACTCGGACCACGGCATAGCATTGGCCTCACCCAGACCAAGGTTCGCAGTGGTGGAGTTCCACCAGGTCAACGCATGTCCCTCCAGTGTAGCAGAAGCATACTTGACACGATCAGTGTCGGGACAGTTACACATAGCAAATACCGATTCGATCTTCTCCAACCACCGAAGTAGTCCCACTGCCCCTTTAGTCCCATTGAAGTAATGGGGCTTACAGTTCATGAACTTCTTGTAGGTGCACCCAGACTGCACCTGATTAGTATTTCCCAGGTTCTGCTGAGCAGCCTGGAAAGCAGCCAACGCAACGTTCAACTGCTGCTGCAACATGTTCTCCAACTCCGCCTGAGTCATGGTGATGTTCCCACCACCTCGTCCACCGCCATTGCGACCTCCGCCACCACTACGGCGTCCACCAGCACGTTTACCAGCGCGACCAGACATGTTCTGCCAAACATGAGACAAGATACTCAATACGGCTAACAGATCGAGCTACAAGTGACCAAATGAATTCTGAACGTAGTTCCAGCATGACCTTTAGTCCGAACACGAAGTCCACCAAGATTTTAATGCATTTCGATTTATGATTTCGTGTGCACCCGAAATAACAAATCGCTCTACATAGTCCTCTAGGCGTGCTCCTAGTGAGAACTTCCAATCACCCGACACCCACATTCCTAAAAGAAACTGCTATCGCACGAGGATCCCAAAGTGAACAGTCACTCAGGGTTGTATTATGACAAGTACTAGTGCAGGATAGTGTGTGTGTGTTGTGTGTAGGCAAATATGTACATTAGAGCATAGAGGGGAGATATCCAAACCCCGGAAAAATCTCAAATGTGTGC
Source organism: Ambrosia trifida (assembly GCA_028751855.1). NCBI lineage: Eukaryota > Viridiplantae > Streptophyta > Magnoliopsida > Asterales > Asteraceae > Ambrosia > Ambrosia trifida. The sequence continues at coordinate 39,561,950 of CM054126.1, forward strand.
CGAAGCCACCCCAATGTATACTACTGCCAAGTATAAGCGATAAGCCTCTTCATCTTCAAACCCGAAGAAGAAGATAGAATAAGTGTAGAAATAGTCCAAAGATGGATAATACGATACTGTGTGATGAGGACACCGACACCTCGACAAGGTTAGTATGTTTACCAAATGACACGACTCGTAAATATGTGTGACCGTCTAATGTGTGTGCTACTCGGCTATAGACTAGACTCTACATGTAGTCCTAGTTCACTATAACCATTGGCTCTGATACCAATCTGTCACACCCTCAAATTTCCACTTGCGGAGTTTACCGCGAGGCGCGTGACAAACCAGGATCCAAGTCAACGGTCACAATAAACGACACTATATGATATGAAAACAACATAAACTGCCATTGAGTTTCAAAAACCGTTCTAGCACAACGAAAGCAAAATATATTATTACGACTCAAAAGTAAAACTCATAGTCTGAAATGTTTAACAAAACATGCTTATGATTCCTAGACGCCGTGAGACTCCGTGCGCCTAAACTCAATGCTGCTACCTTAGCGACCTGAGAAAACATGCCAAAAAGACGTCAACATATAATGATGGAGAGTTCACAGGTTTTAAGTTCACAAAGCGTTTCAAGCGTAAAGAGTTTCATCTCAAAAGTACCAAGTATGCAAAACCTTAAGTAAATAACAAGCGTTTCCTTACTACTACGACTGTGTTGCCGAAACCATTACTGACAAGCGTTGCATGTGTTGCCGCCCGTGTTTGAGTTGCTGAAAATAGAGACAATATGCACCCGCCCGGCTCCTAGCCGTCGGGTGGGGTTCGTCAAGCCCAATAGATCTATCCACATTTCCCCCATTGTGCCCCGCACATTCATGGTTTCCCCCGGGACTTAGCGTTGCGTTGCATCGTATAGTAATTTAAAACAAGCGTTGCGTTTCATAAGCGTTGCGTTTCAAAAGTGTTACGTTTCAAAAGTGTTACGTTTCATAAGCGTTGCGTTTCAAAAGTGTTGCGGTTCATAAGCGTTGCATTTCAAAAGTGTTGCATTTCATAAGCCTTGCATTTAAAAAGTGTTACGTTTCATAAACGTTGCATTTCAAAACATAAACGTTGCATTTGTTAAAACGTGTGGCATTATTCTCCCCCGAGAAAAAGTGTATAAAAGAGGGGCCGTGAAACTCACCTCAGAGTGCGTCTTCTGATAATTAGAAATCCAACACGTGTATGATAATCCCAACTTAGTTACAACCTATCAATGAGTTCGAATAAGTGTATTGACTACTAACCCGAAGGTTAACTAGTCCCCGATTGTCTAGATCTTGACTACGTGTGTTAAAATGTGCGTTTAAACGTTTACCGGACATACCAGACAGATCCGACATCCCGTTGGTGACCCATTACATAAATTAGTCATGCACATAAGGTTAACACATAAGTTTCAATCATAAAACACTTAGTTTGCATCAAAAATCGCATATACGAAGTCGTAAGGTCGAATCGAGAGTTTCCTGTGTTTGGTTCGCCCCCAAGGGCAGATGGTTCGACCCATGGACCCTTGGTTCAACCCTCATAATGTTCATTCAACCTATTCACAAGTTCATTTGACCTAACACATGTCTATTTGACCCTAACATATGTTTACTCGACCTTAACGTATCTTAATTCGACCCTAACACGTGTTAATTCGCCCCCGGACACCCAGATTCGACCCCAGGCACCCACATTCGACCCCCAGACACCCACATTCGACCCTTTGGTGCTACATTCGACCCATTTGAGCCACGTTCGACCCTTTTGAGCCACGTTCGACCCTTTTGAGCCACGTTCGACCCTTTTGAGCCACGTTCGACCCTTTTGACCCACATTCGACCCTTTTGAGCCACGTTCGACCCCACGAAGGGTCGAATGAGTTCCACGTTTGACCGTTTGCTGCAGAACTTCATAAAATGCACCAAAACGCATCTAAACGGTCCGAAAACATCACGAAACATCACCAATCACAGCAGTCAACTATTATTAACATATTCCTACAAAACCCTACCAATTTTACCCCGAAATCCGTCCGTTTTACAAGTTACCCAAAATAGTAAATTATGGAGATGTCACATCAAACACATACAATCTTTACCCAATTAGGAAACTTTCTGAAATCAATCAATAATCAACTTAATATACTCAGATTATCATGAACAAGAAACCCCCGATCATATCCTTATCACTATCATCATGAACAAGCCCTAGATCTAACCCAAAATCCCCAAAATGAACAAAACATCATCAATAATCAATTGTAACCTATCTCAATCATAAATCATCATCAATAACCGTCCTAGATCATTGTTATAACATCTATACAGCAATCAATCGTCAAACAACACATAACACCACATAAAACACCATTAACACATGTTAATTTGTATGAAAACTCATTGTTTATGAATAGGTTTTGTTTAGAAAGATATTAGGAAGGTTTTTATCCATGAAAACATCTTTGAATCAGATCTGGACTCTTGGGGTTTAATGAAAACCAATTGAAATGCTTTTAAAAATGATTTAGGATGAAGAACACACCTTAGATCTTTGTTTAGAAGATGTTTGTAGGTTAGATTATGGAAAACAAGAGCAAAAATTCCTTCCTCAGTGATTAAAGTTGCTAGAGAGTGTTTAGAGGCGTTTAGGGTTTGTGAAATGATGAAAAATGACAAAGTGTGGTATTTATACTATGTCCTGGTTCGACCATTACATGTGGGCGAATGTAGAGTTAAGTGGTCGAATGTAGTTTTTTTAAAATAGATAGCCAGGTTCGACCCTTCGAACGGTCGAACCAGGAAGTGCCTTTTCCAGATTTTCCAGTTTGTCGTGTTTAACGCATTTTAACGCATCCTAACACGTGAACATGCAATCTTAATCTATGTTTAACATATATAAGTATGGATAATCATCTACACATCGTTTAAACACATATTTGCACATAATCCACCATATAAGAATCAATCTACGCATAACACCTAATTTAGTTTATGTAATTCACCAACAAAGGGACTCATAATGTGTGTGTGTGACTGACCCAATGATCCTCCAAATCATTGAACCCTGGACAATACGGACTGTGTTCTGACTCGACTGACCCCGTCAAGTATGTTTAATAAACGTTTTTTGCTAAGGTAGACTTTTTGTGTTTATGAAATGTTGACCTAAACATGCCGGGTGTCACAATATATTTGTGAAATTAAGATTTGTGAAATTGAGCTTTTATTTCCCATAAAGCCCCCTAAAACCTCCAATAGAGGGCCTCATTGAGTATTTAATCGAATCCTTTGCATAAATGGTAGAGATTTTAATTTTCAAATTACATTTGGTGGGGATTGAGGAAAAAAACTAAAAATGGGGATGACACTAACCCAAATGGCGGTATCAAACAAAGATTCTGCAACAAAACAGTGATGCCGCCAATCGAGAATGGGTAGTCATTGATGCCGCTAATTCACTTCATGTCTTCACCTTTGATACCGCCAATCCAAAGCCACACTTTAATGATGCCGCTAATCGAGAATGGGTAGTCATTGATACTGCCAAATGGTAACTAAATTTAGAACATTCTTGTCAACAAATTGAAAACATAATATCTAATAAAAAGAAAAAGCAAAAAGTGAAATAATGAATGAAATATCAAACGGAAACATAAAGTTGAAATAAAAGACTTATATTAATATGGTTTATAAAGCTTAAGAGTACAAACTAAGATACAAAGTTGTTCAAACATGCCCTGTTTACCTCAAAGGTTAATATAAAGTGAAAATTGCTTAAGCATAGTAAAAGCGGCTGTCTGCGGACTCGCACTTGAGACCTGAAAAGCTCGAAGGCAACAGAATCACTTTAAAAACAACATAAAAACTCTCTCTGTAAAACATCATAATCTGAAACAAATTATGATCAGCGGCCGAAGAAACTCTAATCTGGAACATCAGAATCAACAGCGAACGCGTTCGAGTGGTCATTGAAGTTCTCAACAGATGATGATGAAACTGTGTCGTTTGCATCGACTATCGACGATATGGGTACTAAAGAAGACGACGGCGTGGCCGGAGGTAGAAAGGCGATGGAAGGAACGGTGTGATGAGCATGTAGTAAGTGAGAGAGAGATTGAGAGATTGAGAGAATGGGTGTAGATGATCAGATACCACCATAACAACTTACAAAAACGGGCCCATGGGTTTGTTAATACCACCAGTACAAAACTTAAAACATAGAGAACAACACATCAATGCACAAACAACATCTAAAGCACAATGTACAAATACCCTATGTAGCACTGGGATGGGTACGGGACTGGGGTACGGGGACAATACGGGTACGGGAAACGGCAAAACTCAAAAGATCTAGATACGGGTACGGCATAGGAACGACAATAAAAAATATAAAACAATAAAAATATATTAAACAAATTTAAAAATACTGTTGATGTAAAATGTAAACTCCAAAAAAATATTATCTTTCAAAGTAATTAATTATCAAGAACATCCCCATACACGTAACACAAACAAAAACAAACTGGGAGTCAAAATTACATAAAGAAAATTGATAACTGCTCCTTAAATTTAAAGTTATCAAAGCACTAAAAAAACCACTTTATTGCTTCTCGGTTTATTATATTTCTATTATATTAAATAAACACCAGTTGTCATCCACTTTCTGGAAGTTTGTGACAAAGCAATAAAAAAATAAAGCTTATTAACATAGCATCTGCATGCATCTTCTAAAGAACAGCTCAATAAAAAACCAAAACGTCGTATCCCTCTAAGAAACAAACACCGGCAAAGGATGAACGCCGGCAAAGGCTATCCGCTGAAGAACAAAGGTGAATAATAAACCCACTTAAAAGTTCGGAAACGTATCGGAAACTTCGTGTGAACCGTCCCCCATATTCGGAAGCTTCTCGGAAACGTTTCGCCGTCGTCCCACGACCGTTTCCGTCCCCACGGCGCTTCAGGAACGGGTACTCCACCCAATCTTGCGTCCCCGTGCATCATAGCAAATACCCAATGCATAAAAGCTTTGGTAATTAGCATATTATAAATGATGCCTCTAATCCATTCGGCGGCATCAAAGACTACACCATTTGGATTGGCGGCATCAAGGCTTGATACCTCTAATCAGTTTGGCGGCATCATTGAATCAAGGAAATGGTTTGGCGGCATCACTGTGGGGTTGCAGAATCCTTGCATGATACCGCCAATCCAATGTGAGTCATCCCCATTTTTAGTTTTTTTCCCTAATGCCCTCTAAATGTAATTTGTAAAATCATATCTCTACTAATTATGTAAATGATTCGTATTTAATCACAACATAAAGTTGTGGACCATTTCGGAAAAGGGCTCACCAATAGTGGATCGACACCGGAAGATGGGTTTTCACATCACAACTATCAACATGTATAATAACAATTTATTATTTCATTTTGACAAAGCAATATTATTTCTTTTTTAAAGACCACTAGATTTTAACACATACGCATTGCGGCGCGCTAAACTTAATTGTTTTTAGTCTGATAATATGTATGTGTATATATATGCTTTTATTACACCGAAACTCGGCATAGTAACCAAAAGATGATACATAAATACGACACCGTCAACAACCGAAAGAGAAAACAAAAAAATATAAAGTAGTACCAAAATGATAAGGAAATTTACATCAAATACAAAACGCACTGAAAGCATACATAAAAATAGAACGAAAATGCATTATATCTTACATGACTCATTTTCAAAAAATATTTACATCAAAATATAAACCAACCTGAATTTAAACGACACATACATGAAAAAATAAAACTTAAAACTTTATAACTAGATGGGACATTTTGAAAATGTACGTAAAAATAAGAATAAAAACGTATTATATCTAACCTGACTTGTAACCAACCTGAATTTATACCGAAACGTATATAAAAATAAAATTTGAAACTATAGAAACTTGGGAGGGGGGATCAAAATGCCATTTTATAAGGATTTTAAAAAGTTCAGAAGTTGTAACTGTCAATTCTAAAAGTTAGGTAGTTAGATTAAAAAAAAACCTTAGCCGTGTAGCAGTGTTGATACTGTAGCTTTGGTTTGTGAATTAATATATATAATAACTACGGTTGTAGTAAGCCCATATTTTCCAGCGTTCCATCGTACCCACGAATACCGTTATGCACGTCTATGCATAAATATATGGCTGAACTTTTGATGAAGGAAACCATACATCGAATTAAGAGTGTAGATGTGGTGGAAAATATGTAAAGCCATCGACCACTTGTACATTAATAATATTTTATTAATAACAAGGAAAATTACATCAAGATAACGGGCAGACGAGCAACAAGCTGCGCCGCCACCCCTTTCTGAATAGCAAATCCTAATCTACTAAAAACGTAACCATGCCCACCCGAAGCCGAGACACTACTGTGAATAACCCGCTGGACCCTGGTCAGGAAACGGGTAGCCTCCGGTGCCAATGAGCCAAAGGTATCAAAGGCCAAGGGCACAAAAACGTGTTGGTTCTCCTCGCAGGCTTTAGCATGTTTTTCTACCTTTTTTTCCTCTGCTTTTCGCACCGCTTGCCCTGCTACAAAGCCACTATCCCTCAACCCAACTAGGGGAGATACACCCGTCAGGTCAACACAAGCATGTTTCCCCCCGGCCCACCCAAAGACAAGGAGATCCGCTGGTCGCAGAGTGGATCTCCCTTCTGCTGGATCCGAGAGGAAGTTCACAGGGGCCTCCTTCTTGGCTGAGATCCCAGCCCGTCTTAAAATGTCCCACAGAATGTCTCGAACCCAATCATGCCGATATTTGAAACCGGGTAACTCTTTACAATGAACTGCATGTTCCCCATATTCATCCATGCTGACCTTACGGCAAATCGGGCATATTCCATCCTCCTGGTACATGGGGATCATCAGACGATATTTAAGAATGGCCCTGTATTCAATGGCAGACATGCTTTGGCCTAGACCTTCGATCGGGATAACAGTCAGGAAATCTTGGGCGTGGGGGCTTTGCAAGCATTCAATAACTGCCCTCTGACGAGGGGACAAACTAAAAACTTCACCCAGGCTCTGAGCGATTTTGCCAAAAAGAGCATTCGCCAAAGTTTTCTGAGGCTTTGGGGGGCGGTGTCCTTGTTAGAAAAACCGCCAATATCAAAACCTGGGAGATAGTCATTTAGCTTTTCGAGGGCCTGCACGTAGTCCAAGTCTGAGCCGAAAACCCCGCTATTCCGTAGGATGTGGTCTTGAAGGTTCCAGGACTGAGCTCGCGACGCCACAAACGCATACATGCCGACATCCTTCGCGGAGAGGAGCCCTAATCCTCCCATACGCATCGGCAAAGACGCCATCCGCCATTGCAGGTCACCAAAGAAAGGCCCCCCGCACACCACTATGTCTTCAATGGCTTCCCTTAAACCCTTGTCAAAACATGACACTGCTTCATCCATCATGGGGGGTTGGCAGGTCCGTAACCCAAAAAGCAACTTAGCAACCCCCATACAGGACCTGAGTAAGAGGAGTTCACTCTGGGGGTCTCTAAGGCAGGGCAAGAGTTTCATAAGTCCAACCGCGCGCGATGCCCTCCGCTTTGCCAATTCACGGATAAATTGAGAGTCCCGACTAACGGCCCCTCCGAGGAGCTTCACTCCTTTTTCTGGCCTACCAATCTCACTGGGAAAAAGCCCATCCTGAAGTTTCACCCCATTACAAGACGGCCAAAAAACCTCTGTTTTCTTAATATTAAGCTGAAGCCCCAAGGATGGCCCCTCGAGCCGGATAATGTCTAAGGCTTTAGCAACTTCAGTGGCCTCACCAATAATCGTCCCATCGTCCAGGTACCACGCATGAAATAGAAGTTTACAATTTTCTTGTACCCGGAGAACCATAGGGTGTAAAGCAAGGGCGAAAAGGAGGGGACCTAAAGGGTCCCCTTGCTGAACCCCCGTAGTAGCCCCTATACACTCATTACCAACATACAACCTAGCTGGCTGGGCATATAAGAACTGGACCCATGGATAGATAGACGGGCAATGTTGATGGACCTCTCGAAGAAGAGCAGTGCGGTCGATCATATTAAACGCGTTCGAAAAATCCACCGTGAGCATAGCCAAGGACCCGTCCGCATGGAAGGAGCTTAAGAACCTGTTCGCGCTGTGGAGCACCGCCTCTGCCCCATTGGGAGTTCCCACCCCAAATTGAAAGTCCCCAAGGTACTTAGCCATTTCTTTCCCGACCTTTCTCATAGCCACTTTAGAAACTAATCTGCGCCAAATGGCCCCTACTGCAATGGGCCGAATCCCGTTATCATGTTTCAATAAAGGGGTAAGAGGGGCCGAAGAAATGAATTCAGCTAGAACCCTTGGGCACAAACCCCCTAGCCAAAGGTTTACGACTTCAGTAATAACTGAGAGCAGCCCTGTGGAAGTCACTGACCCTTCTCCAGTAAGAGCATCTAGCAAATGTTGGGCCCTCAGACCGTCCCTCCCACAGGAAGTCCCTTTAGGGAAAGATCGGAGACATCCAATCACACAATCCATATCCACAATAAGGGCGGGCCTGACGTCAGAGTTGGCAGGCAAGGACGGAGGAGGCATCACCGGATGTTTGTCAATAAGGGCTTTCATGGTAGATTCCCCAAAAGGAGCAACCCCACTGGAACACAACACCTTAACAGCAGCTGTGAAGTGACCGTCCCTAACTTTCCTTAGGCATTGTTTGACATTGGGGCTCTCTTCAGAAGGCTCAATCCCCCTTACATCACGGGAAAGGAAAACACCTTCCCCTGCGCTATCAAAAAGGGAAGAAACCAAATCTGCAAACCCAGAACCGTCTTTCCACAAGGAAAGCGCTTGTAGGATGCTACTACACTGCAATGATTTCCTATTTCCAGACCTCCGCTCCTGCCTAGTGGACGGTTTGACCACCCGCAGGGTACACCTTGGCAATAAAAGCAATTTGACCCAACTTTCTACAGACCCTGGAGAGGCCACCACCTTTCGTAAGGCACCTGTTAAAGCTTGGGCGAACGCCAATCGACAGCTTGGGGGAATGCTCTTGACAGTTTGAATGGGCAGAGAAAAAATCTTTTCAAGGAGGGATAAGTCCCCGACAACCCCTCCTGAGGGACCCGGTTCCATATCAGGAGTCACATAACGAGGTTTCTGAATCCCAACAATGAAATCTTCCACATCCCTTGTATTGACAGAGAAGGATAAGACATCATCAACGCCATGATTACACCTTTTGCTAAGAGCATGCATCACCATACACCTCCCACAAAGCCATTTGGCCCCATCTTGAAGGGCGCCCCCAACATCCATAAAAAGGTCCAAGTCCTGAGATATGGCATTTCTCAATGACGTCTTCCGATTTTCTGTCTTGAAATGCAGACTCTGCATGTGCTCGAGAAGGCGGAAAAAACCCGAAGACCCCGGTTTACCATCTTTACACTCATGGAAATGCTTGAAGGGGCATGCTCTAAGCCCACTACTTGAGCCAGGGCCTGAGCCTCCTAGCTTACCAATCCGATCCCTTTTTTTAGGAGCCATAAACACTTCCAAACCAACACAAATAGAAAGCAAGAAAAAGCTGAAGGACCCCTACTCGAGGCGAGGTGGGGGCGATATAATTAGTGTCGAAAAGAGGATGAATATAAGCAAGTCACAAGATAGTTCAATAACTTTACTGAAATTGTTTAAAAAATTACTTCATTGAAGTTTAAATGATGTACGATAACATTACAAAAATCCAGAGTAGACATATAAATTGATTTAAAAAAACGTAATTTGAGTAAATTGTAAAACAAAACAAAAAGAAAAGCAATGCTATTAATAGGGTCTGAGGAGGGTGAGATGTATATAGGCAAACATTACCTCATCGTTAAAGATAGAGAGACTGCTTCCAGATAGACCCCCGACTCGATAACAAACCCACACACTATATATATATATATATATATATATATATATATATATATATATATATATACAGATAGAGAGAGAGAGAGAGAGAGAGAGAGAGAGGGAAGCACCAAGCACTAAAAAAAGTAGCGAATGAATAACATAGAAGAATAAGTACATGCACAACCTCATGAAATAACAAAATACATAGATGCACAGAGACCATCCTTAAAAAATAAAGCAAGACACCAAAAGTAGTCTTCTTCTAAAAATCTTTAACTTTAATTCTAAGTAGCTGACACAATTAAAATTTCATAATATATAAGTTAGAGTAAATTACCAAAACCGTCCATGTGGTTTGGGCCAATATGCCTGTCCAGTGCAATCTTTTAAAAATTGCATGAACACTCCTTGATCATTCAGAAAATAGGCCAAAACAGTCAAACGACTTAACACAGTTAACTTTTCTCAGTTTCGTCAAGTCAAGGCAAAAATTATCTTCTTCCTCATCTCATCTGCAACCACCCACCTGCAACCACCACACTTCACCTTCTGCAACCCACCTTCACCAAAACCCAATCACCACCGACAACCCCCACTGTCACCATTGTCCTCAACCACCACTGTTCACACCCGTAACCACAAATCACCACTGTCCTCAACCAAATCATACAAGATCACTATAACCAGTTAAACATACTCTTTATATAAGCTCTACAGGCTCCATTGCACTCGCCTGAAACAACAAATCTTAAAATCAACAAATCTTGAAATCAATGGGCCATGATTCAATTAGTTAACATACTTTTAATGGTGTTGATAAACATATTTTATCAATATATACCAGTGTCAAAAAAAAATTTGAATAACTTTTATATATGTTCCAAAACACATACACATTTGTGCATATAGCTTCCCTTTCCTAAAATCTAATTCTAAACACCCACCAAAAAGAATAAAGAGACTGTCACGGTCAATACAAAACACCAACAGCATGCTAATGTTGACGGTTTCGAAATCCCCACATACCCAACAATCCAATAATCCCCAAAGATCCCAAATTACACACCCAAAAATCCCATAACACAGATGTGTAAATGTTGTCGAAAAGTGTAAGCGAATTCGGTGTAGTGTGGTTGTTGCTCTGGTTCATCGGATTTGTCGAGGCGACTAAACAACAGGGCAGGTTCGATTTTATAGTGCAACAACAGAGCATAACAACTCAGCAACCAATTTATATATATATATATAAAAAAAGTCAAAGAAAAAGTCGACCTGGTAATCCCACTCAGCAGCAATAGCTTTAGCAAGGGAAAGAGTAGAGCACTTAAGAGGCCTTTTAAAAGGGGTTTTAAGTGTCCGGTAATCAAGCATAACAGACCAACCAGTACCATCATCAGCTAGTCTAGTTGTAACTTGTTTATAGAACCTCTTACCGACAACTAAACCGGTCATGAAGGACATGGGCATGGTGACTGATGTGGAAGGAGGAGGTTTACGACCCTTGATGCCATTTCAATCGAATGAACAAATTGCAAATGTAATCGTCATCAATCGTCATCATCATTGATCGACGATACTTACTTAGATTCGAGTATTGTTGAATTAATCTAATGAGCACTAACCCTCTGTAAAAAAAGCCCCCAAAATAAAGCACTTAAAAAGGGGCCAGAGTTGGTGTTTAAAGAGGTTATGGTGTGGACAAAACTAGGGCTTATAACAACAAGAAGAAGGAGAAGGAACAACAACGCTAATTTTCGGATATCGCTCCTACTTGCGTTGATTTGTTCATTAATGTTTGATGTGTTATTATCCAGTGGTGATGTTCGTTGGAGAAGCTTCTGGTGGGTGGATGGTGGTGGTGGTGGTAAAAGGTGAAGGGCATTGTGGGTGGTAGTGGTGTTGTAGGTGGTTGTTTGTGTCTAAATTGGGGATGAAATACAGGGGAAGATATGGGAAATAAGATAACTTTTTCCCTGACTTGACGAAAATGCCCCTGACTTAACTGATAAAAGTTAACTGGGTTAAGTCGTTGGACTGTTTTGGCCTATTTTCTGAAAGATCAAGGAGTGTTCATGCAATTTTTAAAAAATTGGACTGGACAGGCATATTGGCCTAAACCATAGAGACGGTTTTGGTAATTTACTCTATAAGTTAACTAGTATTAAGCACTCAGCTTTGTGGTTACGTAAAATCGCACCAAGTAGTACTAGAGGAACACCATCGCCAGCAACCAACAAAACCGAAAAAGCTTGTAGTAAAAAAAGAAATAAACAATTAAAAAATTTAACTGAACGGAAAGTTGACGTAAAAACGTTGAACTACACAAGCGAAATGTAACGCATAGAAAATAATAAATACGTCGATCTAGGACAAGCGCATTGCGGCAGGCCGTTAAACGAGAAAAAAATAAGTATAAAATGTTGAACCACACACGCACACTATGACGTGTTAGCTCGCAAAATTTAGATTGAAACCTAAACGAAAAATTTGTAAAGGATAATATATATATATATATATATATATATATATATATGAGGTAAAAAGTGTTGGAATCTATCTATATAATAATGCAATACACTCGGGTCGAATGAAGGCCTTAGAGAGGGCATGAGGGATCCAAATATGTAAATGGGGCTCCGAATCTATGACTATAAAAATCTCTTCTTTTTTTTTCATTCTCCATATCAAAACTCTCATACTACTCTTCTAATTCCTATTGATATTACTCCATATCAAAACTCCAAATCTAATTCCTAACAAATCTTAGAGGCTTTCTTCTTCATCTTGCATCATTTCTTGATTATCCACAACCGATTAAAGGTAAACATCCATAATACTCTTATAATGTTGATTATCCACACATATTCAATCGGATTGTGATAAACAGATTTGTAATATAGAAATATTCAATCGGAGTTTTTTGTAAAAGCATATTTTCATTCAGATTTGTGATAATCGGATTTGTGCTAAACACATTATCAATCGGATTGATTTAAACAGATTTGTAATATACCCATGTATTCAATTGGATTTTTTTTAAAACATATATTCATTCATTTGAAGCGTATTTTCATTCAATTTAAACCATATTTTTTTAAAAGCATATTTTCATTCAAATTTGTGATAACCGGAGTTGTGCTAAACACATATTCAATCGGATTGTGATAAACAGATTTGTAATATACCCATGTATTCAATCGGAAATTTTTTATTTAGCAAAAATTCGTTTGAATCTTTGGATTCTATATATGACACAAGAAACGACTCTTAGTTTTTTTGAAGATGATGTTTAACATTCAACAATCGGTCAACAATATTTTTTAAACATTAAACTATCAACAATTTTCTTATGTTAATTTTGATATTTGTTGAAGAGGTCGTTTCAATATTCGGACTTTATAATTGAAACATGAAACCGACTTCTTAGACATTCAATCGGATTTACTATGTGAAAACCAAAGCAGAATGTAAAACAACATAACTAACATATATATCGAATGGATTTTGTTATTGTTTGTTATTATTTAAATCAGATTTAGTCATTTTTTAAAGAAGTGTCGTGAAATTATGTAAGTACCAACCGAGCATATATCAAATCATACATACATTCTATGTTTTGTTATTTTACATATACATTAGTATTCAATCGTACATTCCATATTCAGAGCATAATATTAGACCAATTGTAATTTCATTAATTCTGAATTATTGTTATTTATTTACATTAATAAAGTTGACCAAATTTAATGTCATTTAATATGAAATTTGAATCTTAGTTATTGTTATCAATTTACATTAATAATATTTTGACCCAATTTAATATTATTTATTACTATCTTTTAATAATTGACCGAATTTATAGTAACATTAATACGAATTTAAGTTTACCATAATAAGCCTTATTTATTATATAGATGTTAGTTATATTATTTTTGTAAAGTTTGTATAAAAAAATATATGAATATTTTCGGTAATCATTTAAACATACTTACAAAAATATATTTTAGGATAAATGTAAGCATAAAGTTGACAAACCTAGCGACAATTACCTATGTATTTAAATTTGATTGAAATAAAGTTGGCAATTACCTAATATATACACCATATGTAAATTAATAGTAAATTAAATTTAAGTTTAGTCAACAATATATATCGTATTTAAATTAATAATAATAATAACATTGTTAATTTCAATTAAAGATATTTAATAACCTTACACACAATTTTGTTATACATTGTTTATATAATTACAAAAAAATAACAAATTAAAACCATAATTACTATTAATATGAAATTGATTAAATTAATATGAAATTTTTTAATCAAATTATACGAATGATAATATTGTTTAAATTATAATTGATTAAATTGATTTCATATAATTGATCAAATTTATAGTTTACCATAATAAAACGTATTAATTCTTTTGTATAAATGATTGATTATGAATCAATTTGACCCGAAATTTAGGATTACCATAATTGACTGAATTTAATGTTATTTATTACAATTATTTAATCTCATTAATTTATATTACTATTAATACGAAATTGATTAAATTGATTAAATTATACGAATTGATTAAATTAATACGAGTTTTTCTAATCTCTGATTTCGTATAATTGATTAAATTATACGGATGATAATATTGATTAAATTGATTTCGTATAATTGATCAAATTTATGGTTTACCATAATAAAACGTATTAATTTTTTTGTATGAATTATTGATTTATTATCAATCATTCCCGAATTTTAGGATTATCATAATTGACCGAATTTAATGTTATTTATTATGATTTTTTAAACTCATTAATTTATATTACTATTAATACGAAATTGATTAAATTATACGAATTGATTAAACTAATACGAGATTTTTTAATCTCTAATCAATTATACGAATGATAATATTGATTAAATTATAATTGATTAAATTGATTTCGTATAATTGATCAAATTTATGGTTACCATAATAGCACTCATTTATTTTTATTTTTTTCTTATTTAATTCTTATTACTATGCAGATAATTCCTAATACGATTGCTGAATTGGCAAACTTAAATTAATCAATGAAGATCAAGATTAAATTTACAGATTGGTACGCGTGGTCTGTGCCGGTGCGTGTTGAAATTTCTATTCCAGTCGCTAGGTTTGTTATTCAATTATTAAACATTATGATTACAGTATTCTTATTTTATAATTAGGTACACATTCTAAATTTACTATACATAATGCTTTTGTAAAGGTTTACTGTGATTGGATGGCCTGATTTGCTTCAATCAGAAGATATTTCCATTGACGAATATTGTGTCTTTAAATGGTATTCAATCCAACATAGGATATTTGTTACTAAGATTGCACCACAAAAAGTCATTGATTTTAAAATTTAAATTACGATCATTTATGTTTTTAATATAATTTATTTGAATTATTAATTACGATTTTGGGGTTATTTATTAAGATTCTTGCAATTAATAAGATTTATAATCTTACTATGTTTACGAATTATGATTAGTATTGATTGCAATTAATAAGATTTATTAAGTTTAAATATTATTTATTAAGATCTTTAATATTATTTATTGACATTAATAATAATTAACCGACTTTAATGTTATTTATTAAAAAAATTTAATCTCATTTATTTATATTACTTTTTTTGAATATATGTTTAGTACAGTTGACTGAATTTAATTTTTTATATTATCACTTTCCTTTAATCAATTCTCATTAAATGATAATAATCAAAATCATTTCTTTTATATTATGACTTTTCTTTAATTATTCTTAATATTTTTTTATTATGTTAGATTTACTGTTATTTATGGTCATTAATAATAATTGACCGAATTTAATTTTATTTATTACGATTTTTAACCTCATTTATTTATATTACTATTAATATGAAATTATGCTTTATCTATTTTTATGAAATTACGTTTAATATTATTTATTGACATTAATAATAATTGACCATTTAATCTCATTTATTTATATTACTTTTTTCGACTTTATGTTTAATATTATTGACTGAATTTAATTTTTTATATTATGACTTTATTTTAATCAATTCTTATTAAGTGATAATCATCAAAATCATTTCCTTTATACCATGACTTTCATTTAATTATTCTTAATATATTTTTATTATGTTATAATTAATTTTATTTATGGACATTAATAATGCTGGCCCAGAACTGTTTTTGCAGCGGAATATTACGACAAAACACACAGGAATCAAACGGAAAAACAAAATAACAAACGAAAGAAAACTGAATTATATTACTTGAATGTTTTCGGACAGAATTCTGAATAGAAGGTTACAATAATAAGAGAACTTTTGGAAATTCTTTGGTAATCTAAAATAATGTTCGAACACATCTATATATATGTTACGAATAGTTGTGAGTTTGTGGTAGTTTCTTGATGAATCGTTGTGTTGTTTTGTTGTTGCCAACGGTTGAATCTTTCCCGCCAAATAACTGTAAGGTTACTATGGTAATTTCACATTGAGTCCCGCTTGTTTTTGTAGTATGCTGCTGCCCTTCTTCGAAATGTTTTGACCCATCTTTACTTCCAATATATGCAGCCCTTCCAGATCAGTTCCATAGTATAATGGTTGCAGCCGTAGACTTTGTTTGATTCCTTTGATGCAGCCTTGATTGTGTCCGAGTGAATCTAACTATTATCCTATTCCATCTATACTACTATTTCTTATGATTTGATATGCTAATACATACAATTACTAATACAACATACATATGTTTAATAATACAAGTCTGAAATAATAACAAACATAGATAAGTTATATTTACAAATCAACACTCACCCCTAAATATAACTAGGGCTCATGGGACTTGTTGGTAGAGTTTCAATGGCTTCTTTAAGGGCTATTTTGGCTTGTGTGAAGTCGAAATTTCTTCTTTTCATGAACCTTTTTGCTGCCCTCCAATCACCACCCATGTACAATGCATAGTCTTCTTCATTTGGCTTCAATTCTTTGCTTGACGATTGAGCATTCATAGACATGTTTGGTGATGTATTTATCCTTCTAACTTGACTACTTTCATGCCTTTCTTTTATCATATTCTCGGCTGTTTTGCGAGCATTTTTATGGACAATGTATTGCCAATCTAAGACATCAAGATATTGTGCATACAAGATTCTCATCATGTCCTTGTCCTCATAGTCAAAACCCAATTCCTTTGCTATCACAACCCATATATTATACATAGATGCCCGTTTATGTCCACCTTCTCTTTGCACCATTATGTACAAATCATACAACTCAACATACTTCCCATTTTCAAACCTTGGAGGAATTGGTCTATTTGTTATCCCTAGGAATTCCTTTAGAAACCAAGAAACCATTTGTATAAATGGTTCTTTAAGGATGTTTCTATGTGCCCAAGGATATTCCATATCATTTATGATGTCCAATAACTCAATGCACTTGTCAAGTGAGTCTATATTTATATTTTTAACAATCTCATCCTCTCCTTTAATGATGGAATCGGCTTCGGCCGATATAGACTCAAAATAATTATTTAAGTAATTATCTTTCATCCGATTATGATCCTCATCATTATTTTCTAACAATTTCGATATTTCTTCTTTGGACTCACTATTGTTTTCTATGAAACGGAATTGCATACTCTTGTCTTTGAACATATTTTCCACAATACAAAAGTTTCCCACAATCTTTACCACAAATCCTTGTAGTATAAGTTGTGGAAGACTTAGTATATTGTCTTCCAAATCTGTCGAATAAAACACATTGGGTATGACCAATTGTTGGTTTTCAACAAAAATGCTTACAATTCCAACCCCCTCTTATGAATACAAATTCTTTCCTAATCGTGCTTTCAACCCCAAAAGATCTCTTTAACTTGAGAAAGAAATCTAAATTACCCGCAATATGATTTTGAAGATTAGGACTTACATACCACAAATTCTTCCACAAACTATTGTCGGATCCTTGAAGAATATAATCTTCACCATTTCCAAATGACTTCTCGGGATAATATGAAATCCTGGTGTTGATGGCATCTCTTATCAATTGTGCACCCTCATTTCTTTCTTTTATGCCACAAACACCAATTAAGTGACCCAGTTGTTTACAATAGAAGCACTTTCTCGTTTCAATTCCCCTTCTTCTTAATTCTGCTTGTCTTTCTCTCCTTCGTCTGAAACGTGCCATATATTGTGGTTAGAACCCGAATATGATATTCCAGTTGATTCAGACATTTTGATGTTTCAGTGTTTGATTATAACGTAGTGAAGTATGACCGAAAAAACAATTTTATAGTATACGGGATAAGAACAGAAACAAACACACTTATGACTCCAACAGAAACAAAGTATAATATGATAACACAGTTGTATATATGAATTGGACAGAAAGTGATGAACGATTACAATTCTTATGATAAATACAAAACGGATAGACTCGAAACAAAGATAATTAATGAACAATCAATTTTTTGAACAGAAACAGATGGATCAGATTCAAAGATGGCTCTGATACCAGATTTGTTGGCCCAGAACTGTTTTTGCAACGGAATATTACGACAAAACACACAAGAATCAAATGGAAAAACAAAATAACAAACGAAAGAAAACTGAATTATATTACTTGAATGTTTTCGGACATAATTCTGAATAGAAGGTTACAAGAATAAGAGAACTTTTGGAAATTCTTTGGTAATCTAAAATAATGTTCGAACACATCTATATATATGTTACGAATAGTTGTGAGTTTGTGGCAGTTTCTTGATGAATTGTTGTGTTGTTTTGTTGTTGCCAACGGTTGAATCTTTCCCGCCAAATAACTGTAAGGTTACTATGGTAATTTCACATTGAGTCCCGCTTGTTTTTGTAGTATGCTGCTGCCCTTCTTCGAAATGTTTTGACCCATCTTTACTTCCAATATATGCAGCCCTTCCAGATCAGTTCCATAGTATAATGGTTGCAGCCGTAGACTTTGTTTGATTCCTTTGATGCAGCCTTGATTGTGTCCGAGTGAATCTAACTATTATCCTATTCCATCTATACTACTATTTCTTATGATTTGATATGCTAATACATACAATTACTAATACAACATACATATGTTTAATAATACAAGTCTGAAATAATAACAAACATAGATAAGTTATATTTACAAATCAACAAATAATAATTGACCGAATTTAATGTTATTTATTATGATTTTTAACCTCATTTATTTATATTACTATTAATACGAAATTATGTTTAATCTATTTTTACGAAATTATGTTTAATACTATTTATTGACATTAATAATAATTGACCGAATTTAATGTTATTTATTAAAAATTTTAAGCTATTTTATTTATATTACTGTTTTTTCGAATTCATGTTTAATATTAATGACCGAATTTAATTTTTTTATTTTATGACTTTCCTTTAATCAATTCTCATTAAACGATAATAATCCAAATCATTTCAATAATAATTGACCCCTATTAATGTTATTTATTTTGATTTTTTAATCTCAATTATTTATATTACTATTTTACGAAATTATTTTTAATCTATTTATTTCTTATCTACCGAATTAAATTACGACTACATTACTAATACTAAAACTAATATTACGATTTTTAATTTTATTTTTAATCTCATTTATTTCTTATCTACCGAATTAAAATTTTCTTTTACGATTTTTACGAATATATGACTAAAATATATACTATTTTCAATTATATTAATAAATTAGTAAATAATTTTAATTGTTAAGTTAACTTTTGTCATTCATTTATTACTATTAATAGTAATAATTATTACAATTATTAACATAAAGAATAAACGTAACATCAATATAAAAAATCCTCATTTGTCATGAAACCCTCGACCATTAACAACGTTCAAATTATTTCAAAAATTATAAAAAAAACTCAATTAATGATAACAGAAAGATTCAAGCAATAATTTTGGTAAACAAATGTATTTAATAAATACAATTTAAATCTATTCTTTTAATAATAAATATAATTTAAATCTATTTAACAATTTCCTAAAATATATAATATATTTAAAATAATTTTAAATGATATTACTAATAACGACTTTCATTTTAATATTGTCGATCGATAAACATAAAAACTTTTTACGTTTTTGTTACTTTGATGGATGTCAATTATTTGACTTTATTTATTTTTCATGTCTTACAATACACTTATTAGTAATTAGTAAAAAAATTAGTAATGAAATATCATTTTATGTTATCAGTAACAACATTAACTAAAAGGCGATTCAAAACATTAAAAAACCTCATTTGTCATGAAATCCTTCATCATCAACTACATTAACTAAATATCGTTTCAGTGATACTAAGAATAAGAATATTACGTCTTTCATTTAAATATCTTTGACAGATTAACGTTATCATATTACGTTTACAAAGAATTTTCCTTTAATCAATTGTCATGAAACGATAACCATCATTATGATTGCAATAATTGTGCTAATTTTAAGCGTCGTTGACCAAATCACGTAAATTACCATTCCTTCCATTTTTATAATTCAACTATATAAATAAATCCGGCTGATTCGATCAGAATTGTTCGAGTTCCTCATGTGGGTTTAGTATTGATTTTTCACCGTGATTTTAGCTTAATTTTTAGGTCATTGGTTATGAGTCAAACCGTCAAAACTGTCACACCCTCAAATTTCCACTTGCGGAGTTTTACCGCGAGGCGCATGACAAACCAGGATCCAAATCAACGGTCACAATAAACAGCACTATATGAAATACGTAACTCAAAACTTGGTTATCAAACCATTAAAATATAGCGGAAGCATTTAAAGATTACAAACTGTGTTCCAAAATGTTCAAGACACTTATTTAAAATATGCCACTAAGCCTAGACGCCAATGCAGACCCGTGCGCCTAGTCCAACCGATGCTACCTTAGCGACCTGAGAAAAACATGCTAAAAAGACGTCAACATATATAATGCTGGTGAGTTCCCAGGTTTGTTCAATATGTTACCAAAATAGTTACCAAAGCGTTACCATGTCCATACTATACCAATGTTACCAAGTACGCTAGCTAGGCGTAAGTTTTATTACTACTACGATTGGAAAACCATTACTAGACACGTTTAGCAATGTTTAGCAATGTTCAGCCCGAATGTTCAGCATGATACCAATGTTACCAGTTCGAGACAATATGCACCCGCCCGGCCCTCCAAGCCGACGAGTGGGGCAGGTCACGCCCAATAGATCTATCCATACTTCCCCCGTTGTGCATCCCCGCACATTAATGGTTGTCCCCCGGGACTTTAAATGATCGTATAGTAATGCAAGTTAAAACTATAGTATGACATATGTTACCAAAATAGTTTAGCGCATGTTTTCTCCCCCAAAAGTTAAAGCTATAAAAGTGGGGTCGTGAACTCACCTTAAATTGCGTTCCTCGGTGAATAATAATGCTAAGCCCTTGATAATCCCTCTACCGGGGATCTATCAAAATGTTCACATAAGTGTTCCGACTAATAACCATAAGGTTATCTAGTCCCCGATTGTCCAGATCGTAAGCAAGTATGTTTTAAAACGTGTTTAAGTGTTTAGCCGACACACTAGACTGACCCGACATCCCGTTGGTGACTTAATACTCTAACTAATCAAGTACACATAGATTACACACAAGGTTCAAGCATAAAACACTTAGTTTGTATCAAAAATCTCATTTTTGAATCAGAAGGGTCGAACCAGGAAGACTGATCCTCCTTCGCCCGTTTTGACCCACCTTCGACCATTTGGAAAGCCTCCTTCGACCTTTCTTCACAGATTCGACCAAACTGTCCAGGTTCGACCTTGGGATTCCACATTCGACCACTCGACCAGTCGAATGTGCCCAGGTTCGACCCTGACAGATTATTTTTCCCAAAACGCTTCAAAAACATCCGAAAACATCCCGAAACATCATCAAACACTGTAGTCAAGCATGTATATCTTATCCCTACAAAACTCCACCAATTTTGCCCCAAAACCTATCCGTTTCAGCCCTTTCCCAAAATGGCAAAGATTATGGAAGTGTCACATCATGCATGTAATCTTTACCCAATTTGGAAATTTTTCAATATCAATCCATAATCATCTAAAAATGCTCAGTTTATCATGTAATAGAAAACCCCTAATCATTTTATTGATAACACTAACATGCATCAAGCCCTAGATTCAATAAAACTCCTAAATTAGACTTGATATCATCATCTATCTAATTATAACCTTTTATACTCCTAAACTATCATCAATAGCAGCCCTAGATCATGTTTCTAGCATTAGCACAGGAGCAAATCATTAAACAACACATAATATCACATAACACACAATTAACATATGTTTATTGATATGAAAACCTATGTTTAATGATAGGGTTTAGGTTTAGAAAGATGTTTAAAAGGTTTTTATTGATAAAAACTTCCTTAGAACAGATCTGGACATTTAGGGTTAGATAAAAACAAATTAAAAACTTGAAGAAGGTTTAGAATTAAGAACACACCTTGGATTCTTGATTAGATATTGTTGATAGGTTAGATTATGAAAAAGAAGAGCAAAAACTCCTTCCTTAGTGATTAAAAGCGTTTGAGAGTGTTTTGAGACGGTTAGGGTTTGTGAAATGGTGGAAAATGACAAAGTTTGGTATTTATACTAGTCCACATTCGCCCCTTCTACCTGGGCGAATGTACCCACATTCGCCCCTTTCACAGGGTCGAATGTGCATGTTCTGGTCGAATGAAACTTTTTCATTTCCACATTTCAGGTTCGCCCCTTTGCGAACCAAGATTATTTTCCATGTTCGCCCACTCGATGTGGTCGAACCAGAACTTATGTTTTTCTAGGTTTCCCATTTGTCGTGTTTAAAGCATTTTAACGCACCTTAACATATGAGTATGCAACCTTAGTCTATGTTTAACATATTTAAGCATGGATGATTATCTACACATCGTTTAAACACATCTATGCATATAATCCACCACACGACAATTAATCTACACATACACTTAATTAGTTTATGTAATTTCACCAACAACGGGACCTGGTACTAGTGTATTCCCAAAACGACTCCCAATGATCCTCCAGATCATTGAACCCTGGACAATCCTAACTTGACCCGACTCAACTAACCTAGTTAAGTCCATTTATAAATGTTTCCCGCTAAGGTAGACTTAGATGTTACTAAAAGGTTTAAGCCAAATATGTCGGGTGTCACATCATCCCCACGTTGAAAGAATTTTCGTCCCGTAAATTGTGCAAAGTCCGAAAATGAAAAAGACGGAAAGAATGAAACGAAAAGAAAAATTTACCGGAACATCATCCCCACGTTGAAAGGAATCTCGACTCGAGATTCATTCCGCTTCAGCAGTAACATGCCTAGATTCGAATGCGCATTTTGGAAAAAGATGAGGATGTTTAGCTTTCATCTGATCCTCCCATTCCCACGTGAACTCCGGTCCACGATTCGAGTTCCAACAAACTTTGACGATGCGGATTTTACTCCGACGAAGGCTACGAATCTTGTAGTCGAGAATCTCGACAGGTTCCTCCACAATGCGAAGACGATCATCAACCTTGATCTCTTCCAGTGGTACAATAAGAGATTCATCAGCCAAACACTTCTTCAAGTTAGACACATGGAAGACGTTGTGAACACTACCGATCTCCGCCGGTAAGTCAAGTCTGTATGCCACCGGCCCAATCCGTTCCGGGATTGCGAACGGTCCGACATAACGAGGGTTAAACTTGCCATGCTTTCCAAAGCGTATGACGCCCTTCCATGGTGAAACTTTTAGAAGTACCCTGTCCCCAACCTGGAACTCCAAAGGTTTGCGACGGCGATCGGCATAGCTCTTCTGACGATCCCGCACAGCAGCCAAACGGTTACGAATTTGTACGATTTTCTCTGAAGTTTCGTACACAAGTTCCGGACCAGTGAGCTGGCTCTCGCCCACCTCGGCCCAACAAAGAGGTGATCGACATTTCCGCCCGTAGAGAGTCTCGAACGGAGTTGCCTTGATACTAGAGTGATAGCTGTTGTTGTAGGAGAACTCCACCAACGGTAGGTGAATCTCCCAACTCTTGCCAAAATCGATTACACATGCCCGAAGCATGTCTTCCAAGGTTTGAATCATCCGCTCGCTCTGTCCATCAGTTTGCGGATGATATGTCGTACTCATATCCAACTGAGTACCTAGAGCCTTGTGCTGAGCCTTCCAGAAATGCGAAGCAAAACGAGAATCACGATCAGAAATAATAGAAATAGGTACCCCGTGCCGAGCAACCACCTCCTTAAGGTAAAGTCGAGCCAACCGCTCGAGTCCATCAGTTTCCTTAATAGATATGAAACATGCCGATTTTGTCAACCTGTCAACAATCATCCAGATCATATCATAACCACTTGGTGACCTTGGTAGCTTGGTGACAAAATCCATCGTGATTCGCTCCCACTTCCATTCTGGAACCTCTGGTTGTTGCAGGAGACCAGACGGCCTCTGATACTCCACCTTGACCTTGGCACAAGTCAAGCATTTGCTGACATAAGAAGCTATATCAGCCTTCATGTTTGGCCACCAATAAAGTATCTTCAAATCTTGATACATCTTATTGGAGCCAGGGTGAATAGAATACCGGGATTTGTGAGCTTCATCCAAGACAAGCTCGCGTAATCCCCCGAACAAGGGAACCCAAACACGTCCCGAAAAATAGTGTAAGCCATCGGTCCTGAGTTCAAGATGCTTGTTAGCACTGTGCATAGTTTCAGCTTTAAGGTTCTCCTCCTTCAAAGCTTCCAACTGTGCAGAACGGATTCAGTCAGGCAATGAGGAATGAATGGTGAGCTGTAAGGCTCGAACACGACGAGGATTTACAGACTCCTTCCTGCTCAAGGCGTCCGCCACAACGTTCGCCTTGCCAGGATGGTATTTGATAGCACAGTCATAGTCGTTCAGGAGTTCAACCCAGCGACGCTGCCGCATGTTTAACACCTTTTGGTCGAAAATATGTTGAAGACTCTTGTGATCGGTGTATACTTCACACTTGGTACCGTACAAGTAATGTCTCCAGATTTTCAATGCAAAGATCACCGCACCCAGTTCCAAGTCATGAGTAGTGTAGTTCTTCTCATGAACCTTGAGTTGACGAGAAGCATAGGCAATAACCTTCCCGCGTTGCATCAACACACAACCGAGACCACGAATAGAAGCGTCACAGTACACAACGAAGTCATCCGTACCCTCAGGTAAAGATAAGATAGGTGCTGAACAAAGTTTAAGCTTCAGCATCTGAAATGCTGATTCCTGTGGTTCACCCCAGTCGAACTTTCGGTCTTTCTGGGTAAGAGTGGTGAGGGGTTGAGCGATCTTCGAAAATCCCTCAATGAAACGACGATAGTAACCCGCAAGACCTAGGAATTGCCGCACCTCAGATGGCATCGTTGGTGTTTCCCAGTCTTTAATAGCTTCGATCTTAGCCGGATCGACATGAATTCCCAGTTCATTAACCACATGCCCTAGGAATTGAACTTCACGTAACCAAAAATCACACTTTGAGAACTTAGTATACAACTGCTCCTGTCTCAAAAGTTCCAAGACCAACCGTAGGTGTTCATCATGATCCGTCGTGTTCTTAGAATAAACCAGAATATCGTCAATAAACACGATGACGAACTTATCAAGGTAAGGTTTGCAAACGCGGTTCATCAAGTCCATGAACACCGCCGGTGCGTTAGTGAGACCAAAAGGCATGACCAAGAACTCAAAATGGCCATAACGAGTGCGAAAAGCAGTCTTCTGAATGTCAGCTTCCTAGACACGCAACTGGTGATAACCGGACCACAAATCAATCTTCGAGTAGTAACTAGAGCCCTGGAGCGGGTCAAAGAGATCATCAATGCGAGGGAGAGGATAACAGTTCTTGATGGTCACTTTGTTCATGTAACACCCCAACCGATGGCGGAAACATCGGGATGTCACGTATTGATGATTGTTCAGTAGCTCATGGTAAATAATAAATTTCAATAATTGATTTAATTACATTACATACAATTGTTCTGCAAGAATTTGTACATCAAAATGAATAATACTAAATACACATCTTCAAGCATTAACTCTAATCTTCAAGCAAGCTATAACCTGAAACATGTTAGGTTTGAAAATATTTCGGGTCAACAAAAGTTGGTGAGAATTACATAGGTTTGATAATTGAATAAAAACTTGTACAATTCGAGTGTCATGGCAAGTCTAGTCCATATGTGAAAACAAAACAATCGGGTAAATCGAGTGCATAATCAAACCTTGTGACTAGAATATTGTGGTCCATCCCATACGCTCATGGTTCACTCGATTATGTTATAAATTCGATAACAATCACCCACACTACCTATGTAGGAGGTACACGTATCCGGGTGAGATTGTCAGTCCAATAGATCTATCATTGTATATCGTCGGTTGATCAATGTTAATGATTATGCTAGAATAATGTGCTTACCCTAGTAATGTTTAAGACATAATGCAACATAGAATAACACATAGACACTTATGATTGAATTGTAAATTGAATGTCATAACATGTTTCACCCCAAAAAAAATAAAAAATGGGCTATGTAAAACTCACCTTAGGTGCTTAATGAGTTTGTGAGTTTTATTGAGCGTGCAAACACTTAATAATGCCTTGGAAAACTCGGAACTAGCTAGAGGAGATAATGATGGATGAAAACTTTAGTATGTGGGAGATGGGATAATAATGTTTTTTTTTTATTGAATGTTATAAAGAGTTGAATGGTAGGCTATTGTATTTATAGTGTAGAAATTGGAGTTGTAATTAGGGACTACTTTGACTAGGCTAGAATTTAGGAACAACTTTGACTTGACTAGAATACCATATTTACTAACACTTTGACTTGACTAGGAGACCATATTTACTAACACTTTGACTTGACTTGACTAAGAGACTACGTTTGACTTTTCAGGTTTGACTAAGGGACCTTGAAAGGGTTTAAGTTTAATTGGTTTTAATTAACATCACAAAACACCAAATGGTGTAGTGGTTTGTGTGGTGTGGTTAAGGTTTAGCCAGCCAGGGACTCGGGTTTGAATCCTGGCTCAGGCAAACATTTTTTTTAACGTTTTTAAATTAGAATTTTTAATAAAATCCAATTTAATATTGATTATAAGTCATTATTTAAACAAAAAAATTAATAAAATGGATGGGAAAGATAATGTAAACATGAATCGGATGAATAAACGAGGGAGTTCTATATATATAAAAAAAATTGTGTGATGTTACAGTTCAGCACACGGTAATCAATACACATGCGAAGACTTTCGTCCTTCTTCTTCACAAACAGAATAGGAGCTCCCCATGGGGAAGAACTCAGTCGGATGAAACCCTTTTCCAAGAGTTCCTGTAACTGGCTAGACAACTCTTGCATCTCGGGAGGTGCAAGACGATACGGAGCTCGGGCAATAGGAGCTGCACCCGGAGTAAGATCAATGCCAAACTCAACCTGACGATGGGGAGGGAGACCAGGTAAATCATCAGGAAACACATCGGGAAAATCACGAACCACCGGAATATCCTCGATCTTCTTCTCATCGTCAATCGAAACGTTAACAAGTGCCAGAATGGCCGAACAACCCTTCCGAAGGTACTTACGGGCTTTCATGCTAGAAATGATACTAGGCGGAGCACCGCTTTTCTCGCCATGAACCGAAAGAGTCTCTCCATCAGGGAGAGGGATCCGAATAATCTTATCGAAACAAACGATCTCCGCACGATACAACGATAACCAATCCATACCGACAACGAAATCAAAACTACCCAGGGGTACGGGCATAAGGTCAATGGGGAAAGACAAACCCGACAGTTCCAAGCGACATTCCCTAAGGGTGTGCGTCGCTTTGATTTTATTACCATCAGCCAATTCTATTAAATACTTAGCCTCTAAAGGTGTGGGTACTATATCTAGCAATTGACTAATGTCCATAGATACGAAACTCTTATCGGCACCAGAATCAAACAAGACAGAAACATAGCGATCATTAAGAAGGAACGTACCGGTAACTGTGTCTGGATCCTGCCTAGCCTCTGCAGATCCAATGACGAAAGCACGTGCAGTCCTGCCTCTGCCCCCGTTGTTCCCGTTACCGTTCCCGCCCCTCCCATTATCACCCTGCTTCAGCTTAAGACATTCACGCTTGAAATGTCCTGTGTCACCACATATAACACCCCTGCTTTCCTGGGGTCCCCTGAGCAGCAGGAGTAGGAGTAGCCGCAGGAGTCTGAGTCGAGGTAAGTGTCACCCTGCAATCCTTAGCATGATGCCCCAACTGATGGCACCGATGACAGCGAGCCCGATCACAATTCCCAGAGTGGTGATAACCACACTTGTTGCACTTGGGATGCTTCCCAACATACCCTCCCGACTTCTGTCCCGAAGAAGACCCAGACGAATCAAACTTCTTCGCCGGCTGAGATGGCGCCGGCACAGCACTTTTTCCCACATTATCCCACTTCCTCTTGTTCCCTTCCGGACCCTTCACAGCAGCACCCTTAGGAGGCAAAACACCTTCTGCCACCTTCAGGTTAGTCATCCGATGAGCTGATCGAACAACTTCAGCAAGAGTGGGAAGATTCCCAGCAGCCACCAACCCAACAATCTTCGGCACTAGCCCAGATACGTAGTGCTCAATCCTCCTTTACTCGGGTGTGTGCAAATCAGGGCACAACACCGCCAGCTCGTTCCTCCTCACGGTGTACTCCTCAATCTCGGACCCGACCATCTTGTAACTCCAGACTTCATGTTCCAACTTCTGTACCTCCTCCCTCGGACAGTACTCGCTCCTCAACAGATGCACAAAATCCGCCCAAGGCATAGCAATAGCCTCCCCCAATCCCATGTTTTGGGCAGTAGCATTCCACCACGACAATACAGGCCCCTCAAATGTCGCAGTAGCATACTTAACCCGGTCCCCAGCGGGACAGTTACACATGACGAACACAGATTCTACCTTCTCCAGCTATCGGAGAAGTCCCACCGCTCCCTCAGTCCCAGCGAAGTTATGGGGCTGACAGTCCCGAAACTTCTTATAAGAGCACTGAGGTGGAGGTGGATTGACAATGATACCTGAAACACGATACACGAATAAAATACAAACGAAAGAACAGGATACCCAAGAACGAGGCAAAGCTTACAGAAATCAACTCACCACCCATGGCATTAATCCCAGCCTGGAAATTAGCCATAGCCATGTTCACTTGCTGCTTTAACAAGTTATTCAGTTCAGCTTGGGTCATGTTGATGTTACCACAACCACCACCGCCAGCACGGCCACCGCCGCCACCACGACGTCCACCACCACGAGCACCAGACATGATCTAACAAATTAAGAAATCGAGGGATTCAGATTCACCTCTAGTGTCAACCACTAGAAATTTACAAGAGTTAACTTAGGGACAAATTCAGGACTATACATCTAAACTCAAAGTCCATTGGGATTTTCATGCATTTCAGTTTATTATTTCGTGTGCACCCGAAATGATAAACTGCTCTACATGGTCCTCCAAATGCACTCCTAGTCCAGAGTCCGGTCACCAAATATTGTCGCCTAGTAACGTGTTACGATAGGTGCAAGTGTAAGAAAGCATGTGTGTGCTAGAGTCAACCAATCAGCCCCTTCTTCTTCAATCCCGAAGAAGAAGACAAGAGTAGATAAGAACCCAAATAAAAGCGGATGATGTAACAAAGAAGTATGATGATGATGTAAGGACACCCTGACAAAGTTAGTACGTATCCCACTAATAGACTCAAAGTATGTGACCGTCTAGTGTGTGTGCGACTCAGCTATAGACCAGACTCTACATGCAGTCCTAGTTCACTATAACCATTGGCTCTCATACCAATCTGTCACACCCTCAAATTTCCACTTGCGGAGTTTTACCGCGAGGCGCATGACAAACCAGGATCCAAATCAACGGTCACAATAAACAACACTATATGAAATACGTAACTCAAAACTTGGTTATCAAACCATTAAAATATAGCGGAAGCATTTAAAGATTACAAACTGTGTTCCAAAATGTTCAAGACACTTATTTAAAATATGCCACTAAGCCAAGACGCCAATGCAGACCCGTGCGCCTAGTCCAACCGATGCTACCTTAGCGACCTGAGAAAAACATGCCAAAAAGACGTCAACATATATAATGCTGGTGAGTTCCCAGGTTTGTTCAATATATTACCAAAATAGTTACCAAAGCGTTACCATGTCCATACTATACCAATGTTACCAAGTACGCTAGCTAGGCGTAAGTTTTATTACTACTACGATTGGAAAACCATTACTAGACACGTTTAGCAATGTTTAGCAATGTTCAGCCCGAATGTTCAGCATGATACCAATGTTACCAGTTCGAGACAATATGCACCCGCCCGGCCCTCCAAGCCGACGAGTGGGGCAGGTCACGCCCAATAGATCTATCCACACTTCCCCCGTTGTGCATCCCCGCACATTCATGGTTTTCCCCCGGGACTTTAAATGATCGTATAGTAATGCAAGTTAAAACTATAGTATGACATATGTTACCAAAATAGTTTAGCGCATGTTTTCTCCCCCAAAAGTTAAAGCTATAAAAGTGTGGCCGTGAACTCACCTTAAATTGCGTTCCTCGGTGAATAATAATGCTAAGCCCTTGATAATCCCTCTACCGGAGATCTATCAAAATGTTCACATAAGTGTTCCGACTAATAACCATAAGGTTATCTAGTCCCCGATTGTCCAGATCGTAACCAAGTATGTTTTAAAACGTGTTTAAGTGTTTAGCCGACACACTAGACCGACCCGACATCCCGTTGGTGACTTATTACTCTAACTAATCAAGTACACATAGATTACACACAAGGTTCAAGCATAAAACACGTAGTTTGTATCAAAAATCTCATTTTTGAATCAGAAGGGTCGAACCAGGAAGACTGATCCTCCTTCGCCCGTTTTGACCCACCTTCGACCCTTTGGAAAGCCTCCTTGGACCGTTCTTCACAGATTCGACCAAACTGTCCAGGTTCGACCTTGGGATTCCACATTCGACCACTCGACCGGTCGAATGTGCCCAGGTTCGACCCTGACAGATTATTTTTCCCAAAACGCTTCAAAAACATCCGAAAACATCCCGAAACATCATCAAACACTATAGTCAAGCATGTATATCTTATCCCTACAAAACTCCACCAATTTTTCCCCAAAACCTATCCGTTTCAGCCCTTTCCCAAAATGGCAAAGATTATGGAAGTGTCACATCATGCATGTAATCTTTACCCAATTTGGAAATTTTTCAATATCAATCCATAATCATCTAAAAATGCTCAGTTTATCATGTAATAGAAAACCCCTAATCATTTTATTGATAACACTAACATGCATCAAGCCCTAGATTCAATAAAACTCCCAAATTAGACTTGATATCATCATCTATCTAATTATAACCTTTTATACTCCTAAACTATCATCAATAGCAGCCCTAGATCATGTTTCTAGCATTAGCACAGGAGCAAATCATTAAACAACACATAATATCACATAACACACAATTAACATATGTTTATTGATATGAAAACCTATGTTCATGTCACACCCTCAAAATCCACTTGCGGAGTTTTACCGCGAGGCGCATGACAAACTAGGATCCAAGTCAACGATCACAATAAACAAATCTAAATGAACATATGCAATTTCAAAAACATAGTTTAAAATCCCCAAATACAGCGGAAGTTTATTCTCAAAACATAATCCAAAAGTAAACCAAATTATTCAATGTTTGAAAACCATGCAATCCTAACTAGACGCTGTGCAGACGCGTGCGCCCTAGTTCCGTAGTGCTACCTTAGCGACCTGAGAAAACATGTAAGAGTTACGTCAGCACAAAAATGCTGGTGAGTTCACTGGTTTTGTTATCAAAACATCAAGTTCAACCTGTCCATACTATAACAATTTGTAAACCAAGTACGCTAGCTAGGCGTATGTTTTGTTACTACCACGATTGGAAAACCATTACTAACTCGTAAACCAGATGTCGTGCCCGAATAGTAAACCTGTTCCTGTTTGAGACAATATGCACTCGCCCGGCCCTCCAAGCCGACGAGCGGGGTTGGTCACTCCCAATAGATCTATTCACATTTCCCCGTTGTGCTAATCCGCACATTCATGGTTTCCCCCGGGACTTCCAAATATCGTATAGTAAACCATAGAAACCCATAGTATGACAGTTGTTACCAAAACATAAGTTTAACACATGTTTTCTCCCCCGAAAAGTGAAACCAGTTAAAAGAGGGGCCGTAAACTCACCTTAGGTTGCGTTACTTCGAAATACAAATAAGATCAGCAAGCTATGCTAGCCCCGTAAAGCGGCGACCTAACATATGACAGTTACAAGTACTTAGACTAATAACCCGTAGGTTAGTTAGTCCCTAGATGTCCAGACCATAACCAAGTTCGTTTGAAAACACCGTGACTGTTAAATTAACCCAATGTACAAGACTCGACATCCCATTGGTGACCCGAGACTCCCCGTGTTATACTTGCACACTCAAACATACAATCATGCAATCACACTTAACATACGTTAAAGTCCAACAAGTTATAGCACGTAGTTCAAGTATCACATAAATAAGTCCGAACACATGTTACCAAGTTACTAGGTATGTTACGGGGTTCCTAGCATGTTCCTAGGTGTCAAATCGGGTCCCGAAATGCTAAATTACACTTACAGCAGCAGTACATGCGATTAGGAAAAGTCAACTAGTGATTACGTGGGTCAACAGGCATTTAGGAATGCTAATCGCCTATACTTTAGGCGATTAGAGTCATGCGGTATGCAAATCATGAGTTTATAGGCGATTACGTCGTAAGGCATGCAATTCAGGGCTTAACTAGCATTTAGGATCGTAAATGCCTGAAGTAAAGGCAAATAGGCTCCTATTCGCCTATACTATAGGCGATTAGGGCTCCCCATCAGGCGAATAGCCTCCTAATCGCCTATAGTATAGGGGATTAGGGTTCCTATTCGCCTATAGCACAGCTGTTCCGGTTTTTCGCGCGTTTAACACTCCAAATCAGATCCAGAACGTGTGTAAACATCAAATATCAATCAAACAACCATACCAAACATATTACAATCAAAATCCTTCGTTTAACCTCGTTCTATCAGCCTTGCATGCAACCATGTAACCCAAAAACAATACACATAGCATGAAACATCACATTAACATGCATAACCGTAACCCTAATGAACAATTACTCAGATTTCATCAACATGCTATCATCATCAATCTGTAACTACCTTAATGTCATGCTAACAATCCTTCTTGAATCACAAAAACCCTATCTTTTAATCATAAACACACATACAACATGCATAATAGTTAGAATCCAATTAACAACGACTATTAACGAATTTCAGAAGACTCATACGTTTATAAACAGGACTGGACCATTAGGGATTTAATAAAAACGTTATTAAATATTGCATGAATGAAAACCACACCTTAGATTTATGATAGATTGATGTAATAGGCTTGAAATCTTGTGTTTTGATCCAAAATCGTGTTCCAGAGGTTGTGTGTGTGTTGGGACGAGTTGTGGGACGACTAGGGTTGTTATAATGAAGTTTAGGAGGTCAAGTATTGTATTTATAGGCGTTTTTAGTCGTCCAGCACGTTATAGGCGATTACGCAGCAGCATCAGGAGAATAGGGCTCCTAATCTCCCCTAGTATAGGCGATTAGGCCTATTCGCCCCTATTGGATCCCTATTCGTCCCTCCCTATAGGCGAATATAGATCCTATTCGCCTATAGGGTCTGGTTCAGCACATTTGGCGCGTTAAACTCCGTTTTAACATATGTTAACACCTTTTCACATACTGACAAGTCACATAATGATTGTAAACACATAATACTTGCAAACAAACACATTCACACTCGATCACCAATTCCCGGGACTCGAGACTTGTATGTTCCCTATGTTCTGACGATTCTACGAATCGTCACCCCTTGTACACTTCGTTAAGGATTGACATATAATGAGCTTTTAGACTAACATCTAATGATCCTCTATACCAAACTAACAGTTCCCGAACCGTAATACGACTTGACTAACCCAGTTAAGTATAATCTATGCGTGACTCGCTAAGGTAGACTTTCATCTAGACAGCGTTGTTAACCAGAATTTGCCGGGTGTCACATCATCCTCACGCTAAAAGAATTTTCGTCCCGAAAATTGCACAAGTACCAAAAGGAATAACAAAAGAAACAGACAAAAGATAGAAATCAAGAAAGAGATTTACCCGAGTTGTCACATCATCCCCATGTTAAAAAGGAATCTCGCCCCGAGATTCATTCAGCAGCAGTGGTAACATATCTCGATTCGAACGCTTCCTTAGGAAAGAGATGAGGATACTTAAACTTCATCTGATCCTACCGTTCCCAAGTGTACTCTGGTCCCCGGTTCGAGTTCCAGCGAACCTTAACAATGCGAATCTTGCTATGACGTAGGCTACGAATCTTGTAGTCAAGGATCTCAACGGGTTCCTCCACAATCCGAAGACGATCATCCACCTTGATCTCTTCCAGTGGAACAATAAGAGACTCGTCCGCCAGACACTTCTTTAAGTTGGACACATGGAAGACGTTATGTACGTTGCCGAGCTCCGTCGGTAAATCAAGACGATATGCCACCGGTCCAATCCGTTCCAGAATTGTAAATGGGCCGACATACCGAGGGTTGAGTTTGCCACGCTTCCCAAAGCGTATGACGCCCTTCCACTGTGAAACTTTCAGAAGTACCTTGTCATCAACTTGGAATTCCAATGGCTTGCGACGCTGATCGGCATAACTCTTTTGCCGATCCCGTGCCGTTGCCAACCGGTTACGAATCTGTACGATCTTTTCCGAAGTTTCGTACACTAGCTCAGGCCCAGTGAGTTGACTCTCACCCACCTCAGCCCAACAAAGAGGAGACCGGCATTTCCGCCCGTACAGTGCCTCGAACGGAGCTGCCTTGATGCTCGTGTGGTAACTGTTGTTGTAAGATAATTCTACTAACGGTAGGTGAGCTTCCCAACCTTTGCCAAAATCGATCACACATGCTCGCAGCATGTCTTCTAAGGTTTGAATCGTGCGTTCACTCTGACCGTCAGTCTGTGGGTGATAAGCTGTACTCATGTCCAGCTGAGTACCCAAAGCCTTGTGCAAAGACTTCCAGAAGTGAGAAGTAAAATGGGAGTCACGATCCGAAATGATAGAAACCGGCACCCCGTGCTTAGAAACAACTTCCTTCAGATAAAGACGAGCCAAACGACCCATGGTGTCGGTCTCCTTAATAGCGAGAAAATGGGCTGATTTCGTCAACCGATCAACAATCACCCATATTTTATCATTCCCGTTGGGTGACTTAGGTAGTTGCGTAACAAAATCCATTGTAATCCGTTCCCACTTCCACTCCGGAATTTCAAGTTGTTGCAAGATACCCGACGGTCTCTGGTATTCTACCTTGACTTTAGCACAGGTCAAGCATTTGCTCACGTATGAGGCTATATCCGACCTCATGTTTGGCCACCAGTAAAGCACCTTCAGATCTTGGTACATCTTATCCGAACCAGGATGAATAGAATACCGGGACTTGTGAGCCTCATCTAAAACAAGCTCCCGAAGTCCCCCGAATAAAGGAACCCATATGCGTTCTGCGAAGTAGTACAGGCCATCAGGCCTTCGCTCGAGGTGCTTGTCGGCTCCGTGCATAGTCTCAGCTTTAAGGTTTTCCTCCTTCAAAGCTTCTAACTGAGCAGAACGGAGTTGATCAGGTAGAGAGGAATGAATGGTGAGCTGCAACGCCCGAACGCGACGAGGATTAATTGATTCCTTCCTGCTCAAGGCGTCTGCTACTACATTCGCCTTGCCAGGATGGTACTTGATGGCGCAATCATAGTCGTTCAGGAGTTCAATCCAACAACGCTGTCGTATGTTCAAATGTTGTTGGTCGAAAATATGTTGAAGACTCTTGTGATCGGTGTAGATGGTGCATTTGGTACCGTATAAGTAATGTCTGCAAATTTTCAACGCGAAAACCACTGCACCCAACTCCAAGTCATGGGTGGTGTAGTTCTTTTCGTGCACCTTGAGTTGACGAGAAGCGTACGCAATCACTTTCTCGCGTTGCATCAACACGCAACCGAGACCATGAATAGAAGCATCACAGTAAACAACGAAATCATCAGGGCCTTCAGGCAAGGAAAAAATAGGAGCAGAACAAAGTTTAGACTTCAGTTCTTGAAATGCCGACTCTTGTGGTTCACCCCAGGCGAATTTGCTATCCTTCTGAGTAAAAGTGGTGAGGGGTTGAGCGATCTTCGAGAACCCCTTAATGAAACGACGATAATAGCCCACAAGGCCTAGAAATTGCCGCACCTCAGTTGGCGTCTTTGGTGCTCCCCAGTCCTTGATCGCTTCAATCTTAGCTGGATCGACATGAATTCCTAGTTCATTAACCACATGTCCTAGGAACTGAACTTCGCGTAACCAAAAGTCACACTTTGAGAACTTAGCGTAAAGTTGTTCCCGTCGCAAAAGTTCCAAAACCAAACGCAGGTGTTCCTCGTGTTCGGTCTTGTTCTTGGAGTAAATCAGGATGTCATCAATAAACACGATAACGAACTTGTCAAGATATGGTTTGCAAACGCGGTTCATCAAATCCAAGAAAACCGCTGGTGCGTTTGTGAGACTGAAAGGCATGACAAAGAATTCGAAATGGCCATAACGTGTACGAAAGGCAGTCTTTGCAACGTCAGCTTCCCTTACGCGCAACTGGTGATAACCGGACCTCAAATCAATCTTAGAGTAGTAAATAGAACCCTGGAGTTGGTCGAATAGATCATCAATACGTGGAAGAGGATAACGGTTCTTGATGGTCACCTTGTTCAATTCTCTGTAATCCACACACAATCGAAAACTTCCATCCTTCTTCTTAACGAACAGAATCGGGGCTCCCCAAGGGGAAGAACTTGGTCTGATGAAACCCTTGTCCAAGAGTTCCTGTAACTGACTGGACAATTCCTGCATCTCGGGAGGTGCAAGACGGTAAGGGGCCCGAGCAATAGGAGCAGCTCCCGGTACGAGATCAATACTGAACTCAACCTGACGATGGGGAGGAAGACCAGATAAATCATCGGGAAATACATCAGGAAACTCGTGTACAACAGGAATATCGTCGATCTTCTTCTCATCGGTAGAGGAAACAGATAAAAGTGCCAAAACGGCCGAATAACCCTTTCGAAGACACTTAAGGGCTTTCATGCTGGAGATGAGATTTAGCGGAGCACCGCCCTTGATACCGTACACAGAAAGGAATTCTCCATCAGGGAGGGGAATCCGAATAATCTTGTCGTAACAAACGATCTCAGCGCGATACAAAGACAACCAATCCATGCCTACAACAACGTCAAAACTACCCAAAGGTACCGGCATAAGGTCGATGGGGAACGACAAACCCGACAACGCTAGTTGACACTCCCGAAGAATACAAGTAGCTTCAATCTTTTTACCGTCAGCCAACTCAATTACATACTTAGCCTCTAATGGTACGGGTACTACATCTAGCAGTCGACTAACTTACATAGATATAAAACTTTTATCGGCACCGGAATCAAATAAAACACTAACAGAGCGATTATTGAGAAGGAACGTACCGGTAACTGTGTCAGGATCCTGCCTAGCCTCCGCGGCTCCAATGACGAAGGCACGTGCATTTCTGCCACCGCCCCCGTTGTTCCCGTTACCGTTTCTATCCGTCACATCCCCGCCCTGCTTCAGCTTCGGGCACTCCTTCTTGTAATGCCCAGTCTCCCCACAGTTGTAACATCCCTGTCTTCCCGTAGTTCCTTGAGTAGTAGGAGCCGAGTTAGTAGTTGGGGCCTGGGTCGATGGAAGTGTCGCCCGACAGTCTTTAGCAAAATGCCCCAGTCGCTGACAACGATGGCAACGATTACGGTCGCAGTCCCCCTGATGATGATGCCCACATTTGTTGCATTTAGGTAGTTTCCCCGCATAACCACCCTGTTTGGTACCAGAAGAAGAAGAACCCCCGCTATTGAACCTCTTACCCTGTTGTGCTGGCACAGATCCTTTCCCCTCATTATCCCATTTACGCTTGTTATTCTCCGGGGCCTTGACAGTCGAACCTTTAGCAGGCAAGATACCCTCATTCACCTTCAAGTTGGTCATCCTGTGAGCCGATCGGACCACCTCTGAGTATGTAGGAAGATTTCCCGCAGCCACCAACCCTGCGATCTCTGGTACTAGCCCCGAGATATAGTGTTCAATCCTCCTGTACTCTGGCACATGCAGATCAGGGCACAGCACCACCAACTCATTACGCCTTACCGTATACTTTTCAATCTCTGACCCGGTCATCTTGAGGTTCCATACCTCTTGCTCTAGCTTCTGAACTTCTTCCCTTGGACAGTACTCTCGCTTCAGTAGTTGAACAAAATTTTCCCAAGGCATAGCATACGCCTCCCCTATACCCATATTCTGGGTGATATTGTTCCACCAGGTCAAAGCAACATCCTGGAATAACGCAGCAGCGTACTTGACTCTATCCTCTGGGAGACAGTTACACATCAGAAACACCGACTCCACCTTTTCCAGCCACCTGAGCAAGCTCACCGCACCCTCAGTGCCAGAGAATTCCTGGGGCTTACAGTCCCGAAACATCTTGTAGGTACACATAGGTGGGGGTGGATTAACAGGATCACCTGAAATAAAAACGCATGAGAATCCACGAAGGATGTAAACAAGGTTCACCAATGAGGCAAAAATGGATAAATCAACTTACCACCACCATTGTGCCCTAACTGGAAGGCAGCTTGCAGTAAGTTGTTCAGATCTTCCTGTGATAGGTTTACACCTCCACGACCACCACCACGGCCACCACCACGCCCACCAGCGCGGCCAGCTCCACGTCCTCCTCGTACTCCAGACATGATTCTGACAGAAAGAACGAGAAAATTTAGTTTCACAGCTAATGGTAACCACTAGCATTCACAAGATCAAAGCTAGATCCAGCTCAGGACTATCCATTCAAACCCAGAGCTCACTAGGGCTTTCATGCATTTCGGTTTATGATTTTGTGTGCACCCAAAATGATAAACCGCTCTACATGGTCCTCCAAGTGTTCTCCTAGTTCAAAGTTCAAATCACCGAACATAGACTCTTAGCTATACACCGTAATGCTACGGTAATTTATGGCAAGTGTTTCTATTGGAGTATGAAAGAGAGATGTCCGAGCCTTGGACAAATCTCAAGAGTACACGATTTACCCCAATATACCACACTGCCTAGAAAGCAAGTAACCCGACATAAGATAGAACGGATGATGTAACATAGGAAGGTCAGATGATTTAGAGACACCCGACAAGACCATACGTAATCCACCATAATGTTTAGTACTATGTGATCGTCTAGTGTGTGCGACTCGGCTATAGACTAGACTCTACATGCAGTCCTAGTTCACTATAACCATTGGCTCTGATACCAATCTGTCATACCCTCAAAATCCACTTGCGGAGTTTTACCGCGAGGCGCATGACAAACCAGGATCCAAG
Organism: Ambrosia trifida; assembly: GCA_028751855.1. Classification (NCBI taxonomy): domain Eukaryota; kingdom Viridiplantae; phylum Streptophyta; class Magnoliopsida; order Asterales; family Asteraceae; genus Ambrosia; species Ambrosia trifida. Next base: position 39,601,564 of record CM054126.1, read on the forward strand.
TCAACGATCACAATAAACAAATCTAAATGAACATATGCAATTTCAAAAACATAGTTTAAAATCCCCAAATACAGCGGAAGTTTATTCTCAAAACATAATCCAAAGTAAACCAAATTATTCAATGTTTGAAAACCATGCAATCCTAACTAGACGTCGTGCAGACGCGTGCGCCCTAGTTCCGTAGTGCTACCTTAGCGACCTGAGAAAACATGTAAGAGTTACGTCAGCACAAAAATGCTGGTGAGTTCACAGGTTTTGTAATCAAAACATCAAGTTCAACCTGTCCATACTATATCAATTTGTAAACCAAGTACGCTAGCTAGGCGTATGTTTTGTTACTACCACGATTGGAAAACCATTACTAACTCATAAACCAGATGTCGTGCCCGAATAGTAAACCTGTTCCTGTTTGAGACAATATGCACTCGCCCGGCCCTCCAAGCCGACGAGCGGGGTTGGTCACTCCTAATAGATCTATTCACATTTCCCCGTTGTGCTAACCCGCACATTCATGGTTTCCCCCGGGACTTCCAAATATCGTATAGTAAACCATAGAAACCCATAGTATGACAGTTGTTACCAAAACATAAGTTTAACACATGTTTTCTCCCCCGAAAAGTGAAACCGCTTAAAAGAGGGGCTGTAAACTCACCTTAGGTTGCGTTACTTCGAAATACAAATAAGATCAGCAAGCTATGCTAGCCCCGTAAAGCGGCGACCTAACATATGACAGTTACAAGTACTTAGACTAATAACCCGTAGGTTAGTTAGTCCCTAGATGTCCAGACCATAACCAAGTTCGTTTGAAAACACCGTGACTGTTAAATTAACCCAATGTACAAGACTCGACATCCCATTGGTGACCCGAGACTCCCCGTGTTATACTTGCACACTCAAACATACAATCATGCAATCACACTTAACATACGTTAAAGTCCAACAAGTTATAGCACGTAGTTCAAGTATCACATAAATAAGTCTGAACACATGTTACCAAGTTACTAGGTATGTTACGGGGTTCCTAGCATGTTCCTAGGTGTCAAATCGGATCCCGAAATGCTAAATTACACTTACAGCAGCAGTACAGGCGATTAGGAAAAGTCAACTAGTGATTACGTGGGTCAACAGGCATTTAGGAATGCTAATCACCTATACTTTAGGCGATTAGAGTCATGCGGTATGCAAATCATGAGTTTATAGGCGATTACGTCGTAAGGCATGCAATTCAGGGCTTAACTAGCATTTAGGATCGTAAATGCCTGAAGTAAAGGCAAATAGGCTCCTATTCGCCTATACTATAGGCGATTAGGGCTCCCCATCAGGCGAATAGCCTCCTAATCGCCTATAGTATAGGGGATTAGGGTTCCTATTCGCCTATAGCACAGCTGTTCCGGTTTTTCGCGCGTTTAACACTCCAAATCAGATCCAGAACGTGTGTAAACATCAAATATCAATCAAACAACCATACCAAACATATTACAATCAAAATCCTTCGTTTAACCTCGTTCTATCAGCCCTGCATGCAACCATGTAACCCAAAAACAATACACATAGCATGAAACATCACATTAACATGCATAACCGTAACCCTAATGAACAATTACTCAGATTTCATCAACATGCTATCATCATCAATCTGTAACTACCTTAATGTCATGCTAACAATCCTTCTTGAATCACAAAAACCCTATCTTTTAATCATAAACACACATACAACATGCATAATAGTTAGAATCCAATTAACAACGATTATTAACGAATTTCAGAAGACTCATACGTTTATAAACAGGTCTGGACCATTAGGGATTTAATAAAAACGTTATTAAAGATTGCATGAATGAAAACCACACCTTAGATTTATGATAGATTGATGTAATAGGCTTGAAATCTTGTGTTTTGATCCAAAATCGTGTTCCAGAGGTTGTGTGTGTTGGGACGACTAGGGTTGTTATAATGAAGTTTAGGAGGTCAAGTATTGTATTTATAGGCGTTTTTAGTCGTCCAGCACGTTATAGGCGATTACGCAGCAGCATCAGGAGAATAGGGCTCCTAATCGCCCCTAGTATAGGCGATTAGGCCTATTCGCCCCTATTGGATCCCTATTCGCCCCTCCCTATAGGCGAATACAGATCCTATTCGCCTATAGGGTCTGGTTCAGCACATTTGGCGCGTTAAACTCCGTTTTAACATATGTTAACACCTTTTCACATACCGACAAGTCACATAATGATTGTAAACACATAATACTTGCAAACAAACACATTCACACTCGATCACCAATTCCCGGGACTCGAGACTTGTATGTTCCCTATGTTCTGACGATTCTACGAATCGTCACCCCTTGTACACTTCGTTAAGGATTGACATTTAATGAGCTTTTAGACTAACATCTAATGATCCTCTATACCAAACTAACAGTTCCCGAACCGTAATACGACTTGACTAACCCAGTTAAGTATAATCTACACGTGACTCGCTAAGGTAGACTTTCATCTAGACAGCGTTGTTAACCAGAATTTGCCGGGTGTCACAGTTTAATGATAGGGTTTAGGTTTAGAAAGATGTTTAAAAGGTTTTTATTGATAAAAACTTCCTTAGAACAGATCTGGACATTTAGGGTTAGATAAAAACGAATTAAAAACTTGAAGAAGGTTTAGAATTAAGAACACACCTTGGATTCTTGATTAGATATTGTTGATAGGTTAGATTATGAAAAAGAAGAGCAAAATCTCCTTCTTTAGTGATTAAAAGCGTTTGAGAGTGCTTTGAGACGGTTAGGGTTTGTGAAATGGTGGAAAATGACAAAGTTTGGTATTTATACTAGTCCACATTCGCCCCTTTTACCTGGGCGAATGTACCCACATTCGCCCCTTTCACAGGGTCGAATGTGCATGTTCTGGTCGAATGAAACTTTTTCATTTCCACATTTCAGGTTCGCCCCTTTGCTAAGGGTCGAACCAAGATTATTTTCCAGGTTCGCCCACTCGATGTGGTCGAACCAGAACTTATGTTTTTCTAGGTTTCCCATTTGTCGTGTTTAACGCATTTTAACGCACCTTAACATATGAGTATGCAACCTTAGTCTATGTTTAACATATTTAAGCATGGATGATTATCTACACATCGTTTAAACACATCTATGCATATAATCCACCACACGACAATTAATCTACACATACACTTAATTAGTTTATGTAATTTCACCAACAACGGGACCCGATACTAGTGTATTCCCAAAACGACTCCCAATGATCCTCCAGATAATTGAACCATGGACAATCCTAACTTGACCTGACTCAACTAACCTAGTTAAGTCCATTTATAAATGTTTCCATCTAAGGTAGACTTAGATATTACTAAAATGTTTAAGCCAAATATGTCGGGTGTCACAAAAACAGTTCAGGGTCTTCTGGATATATTTACCTTAAATTCTTGATGATAATACAGTTAAAATGCCAAATGTCTTTCTTTTCCTCACAAGAGTTTTTTTTTTTTTGGACAAATTTTACTGTTTTGTTATTCTAATGGTTCAGGAATCCTATATGTGGACATAAATTCTTTTCAAAGTTCCAAATCGTCTTGCCATATCAAACCGTGTTATAGAAGTTAAAATAATTTCAGGGAGTAACATTGGAATGCGAACTTTTATCCAAAGAATTAGGCTGTCCCCATCTGATAAGAAGATTCCTTTCAGATTTAACAGAAGACAATTCCCTCTTACTTTATGTTTCGCAATGACAATAAATAAGAGTCAAGGACAAACCCTATTTAGGATAGGTATGTATTTGAAAGATCATATTTTTACACATGGGCAATTGTATGTCGCTGCCAAGTGACAAGAGTAGAGATGGCCTGAACATACTAATATTGGATAAAGATGACAACGTTAATAATAAATAACAAATATTGTCTATAAAAAAATATTTTGAAGTTTGTGAATAAGTATGCGATCATAGTTTGCATAAATCGTTTTTTTTTTTTTATAATTTTTTGGTTGTGTGATTTGTTAAACTACATTTATTTACTTTGAATTTAATCTTTATTTGCATGCCGTTACAATAAATATATGTTTATTCATTTCATTATTTGTTTTTAAATCACGTCTAATCAAACATTTGTTGATTCATATATCGGTTATTGGGTAACATTAAACTTTTTTTTATGATAATTTACAATCAACCAAAATTCATATGAATTGTAATACGTAACTTTCAATAAATAAAATTTGCATACTGCGATCTTTATAGATTTTTTTTTCATTTGACATGAACATGTACCGCGTGTACACGCGGGGCTCTAACCTAATTACATTATAAAATATGTAAAAGTATTAAGTTAAAAAGGAATTAAAAATAAAAAACAAAAGATGGACACTAAAACCCATAATAAATCAACATAATTAAATATTATAGTTTTTTTTATCAGTTAATTTTTTTTTTTTTTTTTTTTTTTTTTTTTTTTTTGCTTCTTATGAGACTTAAACTCCCTACCTCACCTTTAGAACACCATCACATTTATCACCACACCACCACAAGGGGTGGAGCCAATTTTTATAGAGTCTCTCTCCGGATAAACCTAAAACCAATAAAACTTAGTACGACCCGTGTAGCATTAAGTACAACTAATATTACACGTAAAAAAGTTACAAAATAGTATTATATAAATTACTTTCAGAACTTAAAAAGCCATTATCCATTTGGATGATTATTATTTTGTATTTTTCAGTTTCATGGTACAACTATTTTTAAATATTTAATACAAAGAATTTTATCCTGATGCAAAAATGACAAGTTAAACCACATGGATCGCACACATCTTTATGTGTTCTGTTCATTGACCGTTTTCTTTTATTTTACAAAAAGTTGTTATAGGCAATTCACATAAATTGGTGATGATATTTTATTTATGTGGTTGTCTATAGAGCATGATAATATATTATTTGATCCCACACACTAATGGACAAATTTAGGAAGTCAAATAGAATTTGGGATCTTGGATAAAGGCTTTGAGTGTGAAGAATCTTGTATTTTTATTTGTTATTTGTTAAGTTTGGATATAATAAAAATATTTGATGGAACACATTTATGCATAGCTCGTAATTCTAAGTAATGAGCTTCGACCAACCCAACCAAGGACCATTGGTCCCCCATGATTCATGCCTCACTCCGGTGGGTAAAGCATCCAATATCAACGAGTCTCCGCAACTCAACTAAAGCACTACTCAACTACGATTTATATTTAGTCAGGATGTAATTGATTCCATAAGAATATAGTCGTTGTGTATCATAATATTATGTGTAGTTTGGTCACCAGGGGCGGATCTATAGTAATAGCAGGGGGTGCAGACGTTGCGGCTCAACTTCGCGCGCGTTGTGGAAAATTAGTGGAAATTTTTTTTTTATGAAATTTGAAAAACGTTGCTACTAAAATGAAAAAAATGAAAAACGTTACTACTGAAAAATGTTTCTAGATCCGCCACTGTTGGTCACAAAAACCCAGTCAATATACTAATGGTGGAAGGGAATGAGGGTTATACGCTTTGTTGCATTAACGAGAAGAGTCATTAAACTGGCCACTCTACAGGTTCGCTAGGCGAACTAGCTAGACTAAGTGGCAGACCAATAAACTTTTTCCATGTATGTCATACATTTTCAATGCTCGAATTTCTATCACTACATTTCATATTTTTTGGTTCGGGCAGCTCGGGTTGGGTTGTTCACAAATACAAGGATAAAAACCAAATAAATTATAAGAAACATAACATAAATATATCAATCCTAATTAGATAATACATTTTTTGATGGAACATAATTTGCACTTTGTAATCATTATTATGTATTACTCATTTTTTATCTCTCTATAATCTACAAACTGTTTTCTAATCGATGATCTTTTTAAGTTCCTAATGTACTTATTACAGTTTTGATTAATAACCTGAAAAAAAAAAAAAAAAAAAAAAAAAAAAAAAAAAAAATCTCTATTTGCAACTAAACTAAAGATCGCTAGATGATAAAAACAAAGGCCCAAAAACCTTTTAACTAAAAAGCTATGGCTTTAAGGCCCAGATAGTGAAAAACAGACTTTTTAAGCTTTTGTTTGTAAATGTGAATTTAAAGTTCAAAAAGGTTTTTAGTAGAAAAAAAATTAATACAATATAAAAGTAACACCTTTTTTAAAACAATTCATATAAGTTTTATACATAATTTACAAGAACCATATAAAAACATCCAAACACTATCCCTTAAGCCTAATTATATGATTTACGCTCGCTTGCGGTGTACACATATAATGTGTGTCTGTGTGCGGGAGGGGGAGGGGGCAGTGAAATTGTACTAATTTTAACATTATTTTACTAGCTTCGTGAAAATGCTAAAAGCAACGGATGGTTAATCATACATCATATAGTGGCGTTGATAGCCTAAAGACAAGTGTTACATGCACCAATTGGCTTTTGTCCTGAGTGTTATGTGCCTTAGGTCCAAGGCTCGATGCAAAAACTACTATCGAGCCGGGGGCTCACTAGAAGCAGTCTGTCTCTATTCCTACAGGGTAGAGGTACGATTATTTACATCTTACTCTTCTCAAACATACTGTAGTTTTGCTATTGACAGAATTTATTAAGTATCATGATAATGATGATGATATGATTATAAGTACATAATGTCATATAATCACTTTAAATAAACGAGGTCACACCTAGTAACAAGAATATAAATGAACCAAACAAATAAGAAGGGGGCTTTGTTTGTGTTCATTTATGCTTATATGTGAAGGGTTTAAATGAGAAAAAAAAAATATATAAATCAACATAAATGCTCTATTTAATATGTGTATTAAAATTATTGTAGATGTATATGGGTAAGTTTATAAAATTGATTAATTTATTGTATCCCCTTAAAATAGATAACAAAATTGAACCAGTAACTCCTTTTTTAAATATACCACTTTAAAACGAACTTAATTTATCGTTTTTTAACAAACAAGCGGACTTTTATTTAACACAAACATGAGTTACTAGCAAGACGCTAGAAAAGACGGAAAAACACCAAAACTCTAAAGTTTAAACTCAAAATAAAAAACCTAATTTATCGCGAAAGACAAATTTTGATATGTGTAGGATAATTATACTATAAATTCGATATGTGTACAATACATGAAGGATAAATTTCGATATGTGTAAGATAATTTTGAAACGTGTAGATAAAATGTTTTTGCCTAATTAATTAAAGAGAGATAATAAACGGAAGGAGTTTTAATCTATTTAATGTTTTACAATAATATGGGTTATTTTTTTCTCTTCTCACATTTAAGTTTTTCTCAAAAGATCTTTCTCCTCATTTGTATAACCTTGAAACTAATAAATAGACACAAGAGCGTAAACAAAATTCTTTTTCATGTTCGCTAGTTAAGAAAATGCATTTATCCACGCTCCTTTTATGTTCATTCATTAACATTCTAGAAAACAAAAACAAACATAATATAAATGAACGCGAACGGACAAATAAAATTATTATATAAATCCGATTTTTTTTAAACGGCGAATTTCTTGCTCCTTGTAAGACTTGAACTCAATACCTCACATTTAAGTGAGCTTAAAATGAAAATCAATAGAAGTAACTTCAAACTTTCTAAACTCAAATGGGTGAATTTTTCTCAAAATAGCTCCAACCAACTAAAGTAAACGAACCTCATGAGATGAACACAAATGAACGTTTTTCGTTCGTTCAAACGAATGATAAATATGTTCATATATGTACATTTAATGTACACAAATTCATTCATGTGCTTTCAGTTATTAAATAAACAAACATAAACAGACTTCCAATTTAATGATTCTCAAATAATTCTTTTTTTTTTTTTTTGAATGGCCGACTAAACAACGTCGGGTACTTCGTACGCGACCCCCAGTGGCAAAGACAGGGGCACAGCCCGGCCCACCCCGGACGCACAAAGCCCCTAGCCCGCTTCCAGGGAAAACCCGATCTACATACCCGCCCGAAGGCACGACAGTAGTGAACCGGTAAAACCTGGCGAGATCAGGACTCAAACTCATGACCATAGGCCATGAGTCATCCATCATTTCTCATTATGTCTTTCGTGGGAATCGAACCTGAGACCTCAAATAATTCGTTGAACGTTTGATTTGGTTACTGACCTATCGGTAATAAAAGCTAGATCAAAAGGGAGAGGGAAACATAAAACAAGGGTACTAAGGCGTACCTTATATATAAGTAATAAGAGTTTCACCAACAACTACCCCTTACATAAAAATATCAAATGTGGTTGACCTTCATGATCAAAATCTAAAATCCCCATATTTCCACAAATGAAGATGAAACAAATGCCATGATGAACAAATAAATATTGTTTATTTATTTTATCTTTAAATCGTATTCTTTTTAACTCATGGCATCATTAGCACGCTTTTAACGTAACTTAGAACCTTGTCAACGTTCACCGTCCACGCAACTGAAACTGGTTTATAGCCCGTCCATGGATTTTCAGAATTCCATCTGCATCACAATAAAAAGATATCATACATCATATAGTTAGAAGTGGCAAAATGGGCCAGGTCAGGTAACGGGTCATGCTTAGTATGGGTCAAACAAGCTAAGCCGTGTTGGGTTAACTTGCAAACACTTTTTTGTCCATTTTCTACGGATAATTAACATGTAACAAAAACAATATAGTACTAATAAAAATTTACAAAAAAAAAACTAATTAAGAGGTTGTATACATTAAAAAAAAAATAGACTAACGTGTTAACCTTTCCCGGTAGCTATTTTTTTTAATTAACAAACTAATTTACATAAATAAATATGTTTTTTTGCTACTTTAAACATGAATGATATAGCTTTATAGTAATTGAAATGTTTCAATGATGAATTTGTAACAGATTTCATGATAAATTTGGACTTCCAATATCAAAGTTTGACCTAAAGGTCAAACCTTGTCTATAATTTAGAAAGAGACTAAGGGAGTATGGTTATAATCTTAAAGAGTGATCAGGAAATGTACCTTTTCAACCCTTGGTCCATAAGGGTATGTCCCACACATAGACCTTGTGTTTCGACCCTAACAACCCCTTTCTTGAAGGTGAATAGATCGGGTCGAATAAGTGCCACAAAACTAACAGGGTCATGAAGAAAAATTCCTGAAAAATTAATAGAACAATGTATTATCCAGCGTTGCATGTTATAGATTTTCCTTTATATCATATGAAGGACGTCGATAAATCTACAGTTTAAAGACGTAGAAAAGAGCAAACTGCGCAAAAAAGAAACGAACTTTACACTTTTTTCCTGAGTTTAGAAACCAACTTTAAATTAAGTGTAAAATGCGAAACAACTTAAAATTTATTACTGATTTTAACAACCAACCTCGTTTAGTTAGGTGTAAATATGGCATTGGTTGATGCCATGTAAACAACCACATCACATATGCAAAAGAAATGTTTGTCAAAAAGGGGTAGCAACGCAACTTGTTGCCCGTTTACCTGCCGCTCACTTGTAATTATTGTTGGTTTTTATGAAGAACGTAATATTTTAGAAAAAAAAAAATTTGAAAGATTATTAAAATGTCACACCTGCAACTATTAAAAATCAGCAACTGGTAAAAAACATGTGTATCTGTCGCTAAAATCGATAATAAAATGTAAGTTTGTTTCTATTTTACACATAAATTGAAGTTGGTTACTAAAATCAGGAAAAAAGTGTAGTGTGTTTTTATTTCTTTGAGGTTGCCCCAAAGAAAATGAATTTTACCATAAACACTATCAGATTTCACATGCCAGTCGCGGTAAAATTTAATACTATCCCACAAAAACCGAGCATGCCTCCCCTTAGATTGCTTAAGTTCATCAAGATCCTCATCTGAGCCACAAATGTATGTCAATCCCTTGTATAACGAATGGGTATTTAATAAATTTAAATCAAGATCGGAGTAAAAAAGCTAAAGAGATGAAACAAACCTGACATTTTTACTTGTGTCGTGATGTTTATGCCTACGACGTCTATATTTGCACCAGAAGTGAATACAATATCTGCTGCCTCAGGGTCACCGTATATCTGTAATTACATATAAAAACGTTAGCTTTATTTTGGCTCTATCTGGTTCCCGTCAAAAGAAATGAAAGAAAATAGTTTTGATGAACGGTTTTTATATACGTTTGCTTCAGCGGCTGGATTAATGTTCCCAAGTGCAAAGAAAGCCCCACCGAGTATGACCACTCTTTTAACCTTGGTAACAAATGAAGAGTCCCTTTTAATTGCCTATATCAAGACGAGAACCAATTAGTATTGCAGGTAGTTACGCAAGATAATTATGAAGTGAAACTGGTCTAATGTACAGGTGGCCGTTTCAACCATTTACTTATGAATGGGTCACATTGTTGTTTTTTTTAACGTCGAACGTGTCAAATAAAAACGAAGTTTAGCTTAAAAACAAATGGATCAGAGTGGCTTAGTGGGTCAAATGGGTTGACACTGTGACATGCTAACCGTAGCCTTAAGGGCTATGGTTAAGAGCTATTGTTAACAAAATTATGTATGATAATATTGCTTTTGTAATCATACTTAATAGCCTACGTAACAAAAAAGTGTTTATGATTCAACCCAACAAGCAATGGCCGGTTACTCAACCGGACAGTGTTGCAGAAGGCGGCGCCTAGGCGCTAGGCTGAAGAAGAAATCGGAATAAGTGCACAGGCGATGATCTGGGCGTTTTGGCCATTAGGCGGTCCTAGGCGGTGGTTTTTTTATTTTATTTTTATTTTTTTTAATTTATAAGTATTTCTTAGTATTATGTGTATATATCTTAACATATTTTCAAAAAACACATAAATTTGTGTGTATATATATATATATATATATATATAAAATACGTATAAAATACCAAAACGCCTAATTCGGCCTAATTTTCGCCTAGTCCCGACTAGTCCCTAGGCTGGACCTCACCGCCCGCCTAGCGCCTTCTGCAACCGGATCCATCTTGCATTCTTGCCACCTCTAGTCTGATTAGTGGATCTTTACAGTCCTTCGTTGTGAGTTTAAGTCTCTCTTAACAAACATTCATTCGTCGGCTTGCTGAGACTTTTGAATGAAAAGGGTTATGCTAGATATTACTTTGGGTTATGCTATTATTATTAAAAAAAAAAAAAAAAAAAAAAAAAAAAAAAAAAAAAAAAAAAAACTTGCAACTTACCAAAGCCAAATTTGTTAGTGGGCCAAGTGCAAGTATAGATACTTCACCAGGATATTCTGAAACTTTATCAACTAAAAACTCAGATGCGGATTTCTCTACTTTCTTCGATTTAGGGGAGGGTAGATTTAGGTTTCCTAATCCATCCGATCCATGAATGAAATCTTGAATCTCCGGCTCTCCTCCCTATCATGGTCGAAAATATATAATTATTAAAAAACTTTAGCCAAAAAGATAAAAACCAAATTGAGGGGAAACATAATCGCATGGTGTACCTTTAGTGGTTCTGGACTACCCTCGGCAACAGGAACACTTGGACGTCCTGCAATCTCACACTATCCTTTTGCACATGAAAACGGGTAATGATCATGTAAAAAGTCCAAAAATGTATGTAAACTTAAAAATTTATGGAATGAGTTTTAGACAAATGTGTACCAGAAGCAAGGCATTTCGAGTTGCATCCTTTGTAGAAACATTACCAAATATTGTTGTCAATCCTAAGATCTCCAAATGTGATGTCTGAAAAGCCATCATGATCGCCATGCTATCATCTGTATAGATATGAATTCAGATTTTGTTTTGTTTTATTCAATTTGAATGATTAAATTATACGAAAGCATAGACAGACAGACAGACAACTTATTCCATTATACATACTTAATTCATGTACATAATCTTCATATAGTTTAACATCATTCGGCGGCCTATATGATATTCTACGTTTCTGGGCTGGTCAAGTTAAACTATTCCCTTTCTATCTACATTAAGTGCCATACTTGTTCCGTTCTTCGTATTTTTTACAATTAAACATCTTTAATTGATTGTTCCTCAAAATGAAAACCAAATCTATTCCATTATATATCTAGAAATGACCAGCCTACCAAGAAAGGTCATAAACTATATGGCTTATGAGGGTTCTAGTCTTCTAGGGGTGGCGCAGACGCGCAGTGGTAAGTGCCTAATTTCCTCTAAAAAAAGGTCTCAGGTTTGAATTTAGCTTCCACTGGATTTTTTCTCTATCCCCTTAAAGGTCACCTAACCCTAGTTGGGCCCGTGAGTTTTCTCGTAACAGATTCTCACGGTTAACAAAAAAAATATATAATTGGCAAACATGGTCAATTTCATAACTACACAAAAACAAAAATACAAAACAATAATCACTCTCTCAGTTACTTCCTCCCTTAAGTAAACTCGGGAACAAAATGGACGAGTGATTGAACTTAATATGATCCCATCTTACAATACAAGAAGTCCAAAGGGTATTTGGATGTATACTTAAACTTATTATTACAATTTTAAGTGTCCCAAAATAATTAAACTCTCTAGTTATTCATATTTGAAGATGCAAATCTGTTCTAACAAAATTAATATACATCTAGCATCCCTTAACATTTAACAACCATCCCTAACCTGTAATCAGGTATAACACACGGTTATACCTGTTAACTAAAAAGTACACTATACGATATTTTACTTTTTTTTTTAAATAAAAAAGGGGTGACGGCGCAGCTTGTTGCCCGCCTACCTACCATCCTTATGTAATTTACCCCTTTTTTATCAATGGAATTGTATTATTTTTAAGTGGGAAAATAAATAAATAAATAAATAAATAGAATTAAGAGGTTATAATCCATCATTTCTCTTTTAGTACATAAAACATATAACTGTGATATAAATATGCGATATAAAGTAGTTAAACGAGTCGTGTTCAAGGTTTGAACTTGTGTCGTTAGCGTCGTCTTATACATGTTAAAACATGATTTGGCAGCCCAAAACCTCATATGTCAACAAAATTACTTAAATACCCTTACTTTAATTCTAAGAAACATGCAAATTCCCAGAAAGTTAACTCCAACATTTAACTTCATTTATATATATATATATATAATAATAATAATAATAATAATAATAATAATAATAAATAAATAAATAAATAATAATACCGATGCCGGGATCAGTATCAATGATGATCTTTTGAGTGAGTCCAGAACCATTGGAGTCAAAGAAACCGCTGCAATTCAGCATAAGTGATGTGGGATCCATGAATGAATGAAGGAATTGGGTTGTTGATTCTTGTGTGTGAAAACTAAAGAGATGATGAATTGGCTTTGGCTTGGCTTGGGTGGTCCTTTGTTTGTAGGGTCGATTGGTGGAAATGGGATCACAAGAAAAGTGGAATCTATTATTATTATTTTATTATTGATTGTAGTGGTGGGGTGGATTATTTATTTATTAAAAAGTGTTTCAGATTCCAACGAAACCACCAAAAGGTAGGCTAACGAAAGTGAAACACACTTAGAACATGTAGTGGGGGCTTTATTTATAAAGCCCCCCTTTTTGATTGGTCCACGTGGCTGCTGAGTCAGCGTGGAGAGAGAAACTGAAAAAGGGGTGTAGTGGTGGGGCTTTATTTATAAAGCCCCTGATTGTGATTGGTTGATTTTTTTATTTTTTTTTTAATCTTTTAATTCAAAATAATTAAAATAAAATGCAAATAAATATAAAAAAATACAAATAATAATAAAAACACACAACTAATATTAATTAAATTAAAAAAACAAACAAGTTAAATAAACTACAATACCAAATTAAAAAAAAACAAACAACTTAAATAAACTACTGCAGGTTATATTTCGCAAGGATTTGTTGTCTGTGATGCATTGCGAGGAGTATGGCTTCTCCCTCGAGGTGGTCGATCGGTTTGGACAAAAACTCGATGTCCTTTTCCCTTTGCCTCGCCTCTTGAATGTCGACGAACCTCTTATTCTGGGCCACTCTCTGGTCCATAGTTTGTAGACGTCTTTGGCCGAGGTCTTGAAGATCCTGTAGTCGTCGATTCATTTCATCAAAACCACCTGCTATCGAAGACGACGACTCCGCCTTGCCACCCTTTTTTGATCGTCTACCGGGTGGTCTTGGCATATCAAACTCCTCCTCCTCCTCCTCATCCTCCAAGTCAACAGGATCATCTAAACTCACAAAGCGAGCATCGGATGTCGGTGTATCCGGATCTCGCGACGTGGAGGTGGTTTTGCTTCTTTTTGACGGTCCACCTCCTCCTGATCCTCTTCCTCTTCTAATCTTGCGCCCACTGCCCGACCCCATAGGCGAGACATCAGCCCACTTAGGACTATGTCTTAACATCTCCCATATCCTCAAATACGGGAACGGCCCGCGGGTCTCTCTCATCTCGTCCAACGCCCTGGCCAACACACCGTCATCACCTTCCCCGCTGGCCCTGTTGTCCTTGCAGCGTTGGTAGACCTCGGCAAACCCGTGACATTTGTTATTAATGTCCGACCACTTTCCAGATATCGAGTCGTTGTCTCGATGCTCCCCTCTACCCACCGCCTCAAAAAACAGTTCTCGAATCCGTTGCCAAAAAACCGGGGTATTTTGATAGTTTGCTGCAAAAAAAAAATAACACACGATTTAAAAAGTATATATATAAATGTAAACACAAAAAAATATATATATATATAAATGTAAACACAAAAAAAAAATACTAACCAACTTCCGGGTCCTCGGATATGTCGAGCCAGGCTCGCGCTAACTTGTACTCCTCATCTCTTTCCCAACGCTCCTGTTGCTTTTTTTGACGAGGAGCGTTCGGGTCTTTCCTTTTATGCGAGCGTTTCCCGCGCCCGCGCCCAGAACCCTCGGGTTCGTCTTGAGTTTCTGGTACCGATTCGGGCTCCTCTTGTGAAGGTTGGATATAGTTTGGTGGAGGAAAAAATTGAGCGGGCATGTTTGGGCCCGGATAAAATTGACCGGGCATGCCCAGAAGTTGCGCGTATTGCATTGTACTCGCGTCAAACTCGCCCCAATTGGGTGGCAGCGGAGTAGTAGTGTTTGGCCTCGTAATGTTTGGCCTAGCACCCGGTCGACCCGGGACCCCGAACGGTGAACCATATGGAAACATCTTTGGCGTTTTAGTTTGTGTGTGGTTTTTAGTTTGAAAGTATTATGTTTGTATGTGTGTTTGTATAAAATGGTTTGGTATATATGCACCTTTTAAAAAAATTTACCGTTCAAAAATTAAATGGACAACGGTCCATTTTTTGACCGTTCGAAAAAGAAGCCTGCCTCATCTCCACGTGGCTTGTAATCATTGGTCCTCACAAATTTGATCAAGCGCTATAAATATAAAGCCCTGCCTTCAAAAAGCAAAATAGCGCCCCCCTGTTCCGGTGTTGGGGGCGCTATTTTAGAAAAATCTTGAAAAACCACGCCCCACTACGGGTGGTCTTATAAAAAGACGTATCTTAGGGCTCAAGGGGTACTTCTAGAATAAACATTTTCTTTTACTGATTTTAATCAATTATGTACTGCCACATCACTTAACTAATTTATTTAATTGATTTCATTTTTTGTAGGCAGCACTCCACTGCTTCTTTTTTTTCCATTTAAATACAAATACAACACTTTTTTTTTAAATTCACACGGTTTATAAATTTTATCACCAAACCGTCAGACCGTGTTTATTTCTCAACCGTCTACACCAAACACGGTCAAAAAAAATTTAATCCCATTTAAATCGATCTTATCTAACCATCAGAGAAATTCAATTTTGGCATGTGATACGGTTGGGTTTTTTTGTATATAAACGACGGTGGTGAAAACACACTTGAACACCAACAACAACACTCACGCCTTCAAACCTTCAAAATGACTCGTTGGACCGAAAACGAAGAAATGGCTTTGGTTGTGTGCGTTAAGGACGCACAAAACGACCCAACGTTGCAACGCCAACCACGTAGGGACTCGGGGGCTCAGGAGGTCGCCAAACAAGCTTCTGGGACCGTGTCTTGGCTAACTTCAAACAACAAGTCGGCGAAAGCGACCGCACAATTGAGAGCCTACAGAGAAAGTGGACCGATCTAAACAACAAATGTGATCAGTGGACCACGTGTTACGAGCGTACCATGAGCCGGCACCCAGGCATTGTGCCGGAGTTGGCTGTGGAGTTGACCCAGACGAGCTATGCGGCTCGTTACCGCGGCAACTTTGAGCATCTCTAGGCCTGGCAACTCATGCGTCAACTCTAAGCTTTATATTTTATGTTTTTATGTATTTTTATTTATGTTTAATATTAATAAATATTGTCTTATGTTTTTATTTACTTGTGTTTTTATTTATTTTAAAAAAATAAACAAAATGTTGCTTTAAAATGGTTATAAATAAATAAAAACGAAATTAAAGTAAAATAAAAAAATAAGAAAAACACGGTTACCAGCCCGTTAACTACAACCAAAAAACGGTTCACGGGACCCCTACCAGCACAGGTGGCGGCAGTGTTACCGTGCTGGTAGTGGGGTACCCATGACCAAATCGCTAAGCGTCCCGTCCCCCCCTTATGCGGGCTAATTTCCCATTTAAGGCTAGTGGGGCTTTTCGGGCAATTTCTGTGTCGGTTAGCGCTGAGCTAATAACGTAAATGGGTAAAAGACTTTGAACTAATAAGATCATATGTAAGACTATAGGGAGTGGAGGGGGGGGAAGAGGGGGTGAAGCGTCATGTGGTACTTGTGGGACCCATGTGGGGGGGGGGGGAAATTGTGAGGAGTGGAAGGAGGAAAGATGGGGGTGAAAGGAATATTATTATTATTATTATTATTATTATTATTATTATTATTATTATTATTATTATTATTATTATTATTATTATTATTATTTGTGTGTTAGTTAAAAAAAACAAAAAAGAAAGAAACCAGCCAATCAAAACATGCCAACACATTCCACACTTGCCCCCACGCCCATTGAATCTTCCTCGCCATACACCCCCCCCCCCCCCCCACTCCTCCACGCCCGCAGGGGGCGGTGTTCCCCCCTATGAAGAGCCCTCCCGCCCCATTCCCTCTACTCTAATGGTATGTGAAATGACATTTGGTGCCCCCATTCACATGGGAACACCGCCCCCAGCCTTGTGAAATGGGTGTTAATGTGTCCCAATCGAAATATTTCGCGTAGGGTGAATGTTTTCTCAGCCAATCATCTTATTCCACTTCATTTTTATTTATTTATTTTTTAATTCAAATTTAACATCATTATATACACACACTCACACATCACACCACTACACCCCTTATAAATTTCAAGCCCCTTTCAAGCCCTTAATCTGTGTTCCCGAGTTAACTTAACGAAAGGAAATGAAAGGAAAAGAAAATTTGATTGTGTTCCCGAGTTTTATTTAAGGAATGAAAAGAAAGGAAAACAAAACAAGGTGTGTTCCCGAGTTTCATTTAAAGAAGAAAAAGAAAGGAAATGGAAGGAAAACTAGGCAAAATTCTTTAGTTTAGTTTTCCTTACGATTTAGAAGGAAACGGAAAGAAAGGATATTTATCCTTTCTTTTCCTTTCCCTTCCTTTCCTTTGGTTATTTTCCTTTCTTTTCCCTCTTTAAGTTAATTCGGGAACACAGCGTTAGTGACCCCACATGCCACATGTCAAAAAAATGTCTAACTAAGGGCTCCAAATTTCACCCACCACTACACATGGTCTAACTGCTAAGCTAGTGAGAGGACAACCTATGTGGTGGTGGTGGTGGGTTAAAAAGGTGATGCGTGAGTGGCCCGATGAGATTTATGAACACAAGTGAAGCGATAAAGGAGTAAACTTTTCATTTAGCATCATATTCAATCTTAATGGTAATGGGTAAAAAGTTTATTGCCTGAATCAGATGTATTATTGTTGAACTGAACACACTTATTATTGGTGGGATGAAAATTACAAGCTCCAAATTAAACACTCTCTAACCATCTTTGCATATTGATTATTGAGGGGACTTGCATACAATAATATTATAGTACATGATGTAGCCATTTGTTGTGTGTTTTAATTTAGAATTTTAACATATGATAAGTAAAGTAATGTTAATTACGTTACGTGCAAGTCACCTCACATATTTAAGATGGCAACGGAACTATGTTTAAAAGCTTTTCTAAATTAACATGATAAAGTTAGGTGACATTACACTTTTTCCTTAAAAAGGTGTTCATAACCCATGGGACATGAGTTTATATGATTAAACTTATTTTGCACATCAAAATATTTGTGGTGTGTTGTATTTTGAAGTATGTTATTTCATATGCTATTAAAATGTATGAAATGAAATTAAAATACTCATACACAACTCGACTTAACCTATTGAAGATTATAAAAAGATTATGATGAATTGAACACCATGAAACAAGATAAGATACTTGTAAGTTTTAACTCACGTGACAAGACCAAACTAAAATCTAACAAAATAATATTAGTCAACGAAAATAAAAATCAAAGAAGATAAAAATCAAAATCAAAGAAGAGAACAAACAAAAAAATAAAAGAAATAGTATACAAAGGCCAAATATGGATTTACTTGGATTATTAGTGATTTCGTTTGGAATTAGAGGTGCACAAATCAGGTTTTTTCAATACCCGGTTTCGGGTATGGAACCGATTTCGGGTAGGGTCGGGTATTACTTCGACCGGGTGTTGGATGAACCGGTTCCAGTTCCGGTTTCGGTTCCTAACATAAAAAACTATACCCGGTATACCGGTTCCGGTTTTTCAATACCCGGTTCCGGTTCTTTCAATACCTAGTTTCGGGTATGGAACCGGTTCTGGATATACCGGGTATTGAAAAAAAAAACGGGTACACTGGGTATTGAAAAAACCCGGCTATGCTGGATATTGAATTATTTTTATACAATCACGTCGAAGGTAGTGCGACTTAGATGATTATAACGCGATTATAGAATTCTTTGGATGAGACGGGTCAATCTTGGGTTGTCAAAGTGGTCAAATGGCAATCCTTCTTGAATCATGAAGTGACCCATTCCTTCCCGGACCGCCTCAACATCAAAATGCCAAATAGTCCCGTCGCTTGACATATACTTTTTTGGGTCATGAACCGGGTATTAGGAAAACCCGGTTCCGGGTATTAAAAAAACCAGGTACGGTTCCGGGTACGGTTTTTTTACATAAAAATCTATGCCCTATGCGTACCCAACGGTTAGGGTCGGTTCCAGTTTTTTTAATACCCAGTTCCGGATTTTTTTTTCCGGTTTCGGTTTTTTTTGCACCTCTATTTGGAATGATGCAAAAACTTTTTTTAAATATACAAAGATGTAAAATCTTTGAAAGTTTGTTAACTCATTGAAAGTTGAACGTGTTCAATTAACATTCATATGTGCATTTTTAAAATTCATATGTGCATTTTTAAAATTCATAGACCACAATACATTTCAAGTGTTTTTATGTATAACAGTATAAACTACAACATAAGGAATAGGAAGAACCAACAAACAAATATTGTTGTGTCTTTCATCATTTTTTTATTCTTCATTATAAGATTTCTTGTATAGCTTCACTCGATGGAACAAGATTCGCTAGGACGGAGTTGCTGTCAATTAAGGATTGGCCGAGGAGAGTGCCATAATGTAGCTGGGTACAAATAAGCCAGTGAAAGAGGAGTAGTCAGGGTACGACGAAGCACGCCTGGTACGTAAGCGAATATGGATCACGTGGGTTTGTACAAATAAGCCAGTGAAAGACGAGTAGTCAGGGTACGACGAAGCACGCCTGGTACGTAAGCGAATATGGATCACGTGGGTTTGTACTGATCCGCTTTCGAGCTGTCGAGTGACGATTGCCCCATCTATTAAGAAAGGATGCAGGGGCATGTCTTATAATAAGGGGTACCCTCTTCTCTGATGTGCACTATATTATTGTGTCATATTCCTGAAGGAGTGATCCGAGATTAAGCCACGTGGCGATACACGAAAAAGCAGATTGAATTTTTATTTTCTAGAAAAAGCGTGATTTGATTGATACAAATATTTTCCAGATAATCTATCCTAGAGTACAGCTTGACATGAGAAGTGTCAACCATACCAAGATTTGACCTCTTAACTTCAGCTTTATGCTACATGTCTCCGCTAAGGCTGGTGGGTGTGGAGGAGGTCCATCACTTGGGTTGACAATTCAGACATGCCAGCCCTCAAGGGGGTGGTGTTTTCAGGCCTTGCCGGCCCTCGACGCCCGAGGGACGTTCCTCACACCAAGTAGGCTAAGCAACCATCACGATTAACGTTGATTTGAAACTTGTCACCACTTTCAAGCATGCATAGTGTTACATTTGGAATAGCACAATACCATGTACTTGATGAAAGTATAAGTCTATAAGGATAGATAAGATAAGCGACTTGTGCAGCTAACTACTTGAAAGTTAGTTAATTGAATATACTTAAAAACAGTGGCCAGTTAATGAAATCGCTAACCAGTTTGTAGCTACTTCTTATCATTGTCCTCTCTATCTTAAATGTCTCATATAGTGTGTTCAGTGTGTAAGAGCATGAAGTAAATTAGGTACCAAGATCTCAAATAAATGAATTTTCAGTTTAATACGCGTAGTGTGACAACTTCACGAAAGTTGTTTGATTTACATGTTCTGATATGAACCTTTTATGCGAACGAATGGTATAAAAGTGTGTATAACTAACTATACATCAATTGATACCTTGTTCATGAACCAGTTGATACTGTGGGTTGGGGATCCCATTTTCAGGTTCTTGTGAAAGATTCGGATTCTTCTCCCTGATAGATCAACATTCATATGTTAATAGTAAAGCTAGCAGAATGTAAATTATTGCGCAAAATATGCTTACAAAGATTATATTCTTTTAGTAATAATCAAAATTTTGAAAAAAAAATTAATTAACATGTTTAATTCATTAAAATACGCTTTGGGCAACTTTCGATTCGCTCCATTGACTAACCTGTTTTTTTTTTTAGTTTTACTTATTAGAGTTAAGCACCGCCCAAATCAGCCCATTTATAAGTAAACGGGTCAAAATTGTCACCTTTGGTTACTAATTAAAGTTAAAACAAATCTTTACGCAAACAAGACTACAATCATGCCAAATAGGGGCTTACGTTTTCGAGTATATGAGAAGACCAACACCAACAACCGCGAATGATACATAGTACGACCACTCTACCTGCAGTAAGAGACTATTTAGCCATGGATGCGATTTGTGTACTACTAAAGGAAGAAATCAAGAGTCTTTACAAGAAAATTGTACCTGCTGTTGGTAGAAAAAAATGCGTATGACAACAGCCCACATATCGGTCGTGAGGAGTGACAGATTGAACAATGTGGCACCACTTGTCTGCATAAAGTTTAACAATATTATGTACTATCCTAACTCACGGGGCCACCAATACCCTGGTAACCAATCAGACCGTAAACCGCAACATAAGTTGGGCAAGTGGCCTTCAAGTGGTTAAGGCAGAACCAAGTGAAAGCGCTAACCACTGCGCCACCACTTGAAGGTTTCAAAATTTGTACAAATGTTAATAAGGTTGTCTAGAAGAAAAGGACCAACCTGTAGAATAAGAGGAGTTAAAGTGCTATACATTAAGAACGCCAGAGTGTAACCAACAAACGTTAGTATCTGCAGGAATAGAAAAAAGGACTGGACTATGAACGATCCATTCATCATGAAAGCATATATTGTCACACCCTTAATAAAGAAGCAGTATATCCACTTACAAGTTCAGCAGACCATGTCACTGCTTCCAGATTCTCCCTCTCGAATATGACACTAGAAATTTGTTACGGAAATGACAAAGCCATTGTGTAAGATGTCAATCGGATAGATATAGGGGCGTAAGCGAGCCGAGCCCAGTCAAGCTCCGTAAATGAAGCTTGAGCTCAAGCTCATTTATTAGATGAGCTCTGACTGAGGCTTAAGCCCGCGCTCGTTTAAGCTCAACTAGATTCGAGCTTTTGACAACCCGATCTCCCTATATAAAAATGTTTGGAAAAAGTAGTTGAAGATGTATTCGCAAAGTGTGGGGTGCCATAATAGGACAACTTTATAAGGTATATGATTATTGCGAAAGGGTATTTGGGTAATTTTGCACCCAAAAAGCTATAAGTTTATTTTTTTATAGCTACACTGGCTAGGTTATTTTTCAAAATCATAGCTAATGTTGTGTTATCCAAACAAGACTTTTTTTCAGTGGAGCTTTTTCGAAAGCAAAAGCTCAATCTCTTATAAGGCTTAAAGCTCCTATTAGCTTCATGCAAGCATATCCAAATATCCTATATCATAGAAAAGGATACATCTCAATTACACTAAACAGCACCCCAAACAGACCAAGCATTGCTAATACTTCAAGGCGACCGTTTTTCTTAACACAAAATTCCTGCAAAATGGATAGATATTTATAATATTCATATGGCTTAAAGTGGAACTTCGACCCAAATAGCTAGAAAGTATAACAAAGGTTGAACCAGTTTTCGCTGTCTCTTGGGCGGGTTAAGCTAAGGATTTAGCTTCAAACGAAACATCTGAAGCCTATTCAAATGCAAAAAGATATACTAAATTCCCTTTACTAAGAAAAATTAGATTAGTTTTGTAATAATATAGCTTTGTAATAAAGCAATTATGGTCCGACACTCGACAAAGCCTGAACCTACCTGTTTTGACACGCACTAAACATTACCCGTTTTCACCCGTCACCCAATCTGCCCATTTTACGGCCTCTAAATAGATGTACACTGTCTGACCTCACCAACATTGCTCAGTGCAAAGAAAATTGTTCCTCCGATGACGAGTGTGTCACCCAAAAGTGGATTTGAACCACCTGAAATGCAAAAATATTATCAATTTATCATTTACTCTATTTAGTATGAAAATTAAAAGTTTAAATGTTTATTTCAAACCATCACCTTCACCACCAACCCCAGCATCAGAAAGAACGACTAAACAAAGGCCTAATCCACAAAGAGCTGCACCAATGAGCTGCCATAGAGAATATTTTGTGCCCAAAAATAACCAAGTAAAAATTATGACCCATGCAACTGTCCAACAATCTAATAACGCCACACTTGTAATTGATGTGAAGTAATATGCTGAATTAACTGCAGTCAACATTAAAAAAGTCAATATCCTCAAATGAGAACCTAAAAGTTACCTAAGTACTAAATCACAATACAACCATAGATTCTAAGTTTGTAAGCCGATTCTTACTTGCCCATGATTAGAGATGACAAGGTCATTTTAAAGCAGGTCATTTTTGGTATATGTTGATAAAGGGTGGGGCGCGTTGGGTTAACCCACGCCACGGACACTTTTTTGTCCTATTTTCAGTTTTTATATAATAATGCACGGTTTAGGTGTGATTAGAAAAACAATAACTACAGTAACAATAATTTATATCCTTGAACAAATTGACAAGGGAGGTCATATGTATTGAAATTAGACTTTGTATAACATTTTCCGCGTTTGACGTGAACTTTTTAAATTGACCAATTTGACTTGTTTAAGACTAATACACAACCCAAATCAAACCCATTCAGAAGTAAATGGGTCGAGATTATCACCTCTATATGAATTCAATTTAGTCGCATGAAATTAGTTACATGAATATAGTCAAAAGTAAGAGATGAAGAGAAGCAAACCTACAAAGATAGTTGCCTTGGACATCAATAAATGCTAATAGAGCATACCAATACCATGGAATCTGCACAATTTCCCAGAACAGATTATATCATTCTAAAATCATAAAACAATGATCAAACACTAAAGCAAATTACTGATAACGTAACCAAGAATTAACACAAGATAAAGAAGATCGGAAATTTTGAGGCTTAATATAGTCACACAGAGAGATAACTTTCTGACTAGGTGTGAAGGAAGGTGACGTTACAATGAGTTCATGGCGTTGGTACAACATGATGCTTCCATTGACCACGGTCACAGCCAGATAGCCAAAAAGCGCCAGAGTAACTGGTGAATTAGCACCTATAGAGTAGAAACAACCCACCAAATAGTTCTAATCAACTAAAGAAACAGACTAGAACTAAAAAAATAAGACAAAAGAAAAGAAAAAAACAGACGACGTTATTGGATGTCAATTTGGGACTGCATTTCGACAATTAAACCAGGCATAGCTTTTGTTAGGAAATGAACAATAATTAAGTAGACATGGTTTCTTGTTTTCTTGATTCTTGTATATTCCAGGTTTATCCATCACACAAATTGTTAATTGTGAGTCGTGTATCAAGTCAGGTGGTTTAAGTCCTGGCAATGTATCTATCACACACACAAATGTCAAAAAGTATATGATATATGCATACCTATACATCTAGCCGCTGTGCATTGATGTTAAGAACTGTCCTATGCTTTTTAGATGCGAATAAGGAGGTGTTTGGGATCGCTTATTAACCATTTTAAACTGCTTATTTGATTTTTTGAATTAAACTTTTTGGAATAAGCAACTTCAAACTGCTTATTCAAGACAACTTATATCACTCACAAAAAAACAGATAAGTCACTTGAGCAATTTTCTACACGTTAACCCCTAATTCTTCCTGACTATATGTCTAATTATCTCCCTAATGATATGAATATGATTATTACAATTCTCATGATCTTAATAAATCATACAATAAATGCTTTAAAATCAAAAGATAACTTCAATGCTCTAAAACTACTTAACTCATAAACCATAAGTCAAGTGTCATACTAGAAACACTGATTAGGGGGATTTAACATTCTCTATTCAAATAAGACAGAGTTTTGTAAAAATAACAAGTGTCTATCCTAATTGAATAACTTGACAGATTTGTAACGCTAACCGCACATAAGTAAATTTAGCTTGCAAACTTCAATAAATCAATTCACGAGATTAGGTTAATTTTCGGGCTATGTATCATCCCAATTTGTTTTAATTTTACCATCATCTGATTCATTGACTCATTCTTTATCCTTGTGAGGAAAATTCTATCCGAATCAAATTTCGCCAATGTTATAAAGGATTTGCAACAAATACCCCAACCAGTTTCTCACAACATACGTTGATTAACATCAAACCTCACTCAACTATCTCAATCAACTAAAATCGATTCACATCCTCATCGACGGCAATCTAAATTTCTCGTTAATATATCGCAACCGGATAAAATCACTTAGGTTTACCGCTATCATCATCATCACATATCACAATTGCAGAATTCACAAAATCGAACGCGTAAGTAGCGAATTCAGCTACGAAAGCCAACGTTATTAAGGTTTTGCAACAAATACTCCAATCAGTTTCTCACAACATACGTCGATTAACATCAAACCTTACTCAATTATCTCAATCCACTAAACTTTATACATCACAATCGAATAAACTCACTTAGGGTTACGGTTATCATCATCATCATTACATACATTGATTAACACAAAACCTAATTTAATCCGATAATATTCCATTAACTATACGGAATAGCAAAATGAACAAAAATCGAATGCGTAATTTACGAATTCAGTTAGGAAAAGATTGAAAGAAAGGAATTAGTAAATGAATGATGATGCTGATTATTATTATTATTATTATTATTATTATTATTATTATTATTATTATTATTATTATTATTATTATGTAATGTATGTACCTAGGTTCGCAGATAGAGAAGAAGTGAAGTTCATGAGTGCTAATATGAAAGAGATGAGTTGTCCGAGTAATAATATATAAATAACCGTCGATAGCTCCGATCTCTGACATAAGTTCCACCTGCTGCTACTGTCGGAACTCATCTTATTGCTCTCAGATCATCGATTGTATTGTAGGTAAACTTGTTAGAATATCTGTGGTAATGGCGGGAGATAGATAAATATCTTTTTCTCCTACTTATTACATTGGCATTAGTGGTTTTTCACTAGTTGAAGTTGAGACACGTTGAGCGGATCTTTGCTTGTGTTTGGCTTGTTTACAAATTGAACTGAGCCGATTGGCTCGTTTACAACTGAGTGGAAGATTGACCGAGTATTTTCTGAGCGAGCGGCAAGCGAGTTACGAGCAATTTGAATAGCCTTAATTGGCAATTTAGGGCCTAGGGTTTATTTAGAAAGGTTTATTATTTTGGATAAAATTTAGGCTTATCTAAAGAAAAGAAAAGAGATGAAATGTGACATTTTCATAAAACGAGAGTTAGGATTTGAGAGTATGTTTGCAAATGACTTATTGACTTTGGCCGGTGGGTGTGGGGTCGTCCCCGGCCCGTCACGGCACGTGGGGATCGTCCCACACCGCCCCGCCCTTCCTGCCTCGTCCCTTGCCTCCCAGTATGGACGTTTGAGACGGTCCATTTGGTAAAAAAAAAATATGACCATTATTGATTTTGCAGTATTGGATGAATGCGGCAGTCACCTCAGCAATCTTGTTACCTCACCCAAGTTCACCCATAGGCCTAAAACCAATTGGTGTGGAATCGGCAAAAAGCCTCGGGGAAACGATGTGGCACTCAGCGGGTAGGGGAACACCTCCCTGGCTCCCCCCCCCCCCCCCCCCCCTAAATTTTTGGCCAACAGATTGTACCGAGTGATATTATTGGTGAAGGGAAGTGACGTACAAAGAGAGAGATAGAGGAGAAGGGGGAAATCATTTCCAAACTTTGGAGGAGTAAGGAGAAAAATAAGGTGGCGCTGATATGACACTTGAGTGAGTTGGGAGAAATGGCTACCACACCATATAGCCTAACTGGATTGAATTATTAACTTTCATTATCTTTTCTAACAAAAATAACTTTTATAAAGTTTATTATTAAAAAAATAATTATACTATAATATGACACTCTTTTTCTCTTTTTAATTTGATTAAACCATTGGTGAGCTGGTGTGACTAACTCACGATCGCCGAATGCATTTTGTCGCCAAGGCGCCAACCAATACAAGAGTGCGTCTAGTCATGGCTAAAATTTTATGATCTTCAATGGAACCATTAATGCATAGTGTGTTCAGTGTGTGTATGAAACAATAAGTAAATTAAGTTACAAGATCTCGCATAAATGGATTTTCAGTTTTGGTACACGCAGGCGTGACAAGTTCATGGAAGTTACGTTAGTTACACGTTAGGATATTACGATATTAATCTTTTACGCCAACATGAAAGGTATAAAAATGGTTACAACTATACATCAATCGATACTTGTTCATTAATCAGTTGGTATTGCGGGTTTGGGATCCCATTTTCAGGTTCTTGTGAAAGATTAGGACTCTTCTCGCTGCGAAATCAACAATTATATGTTAATAGTAGAGATAGCAACATGGGCGCGTCTTACAGATCAAACACGTTTAGGTTAGGTTGACCCGAAACACTTCTTTTTGTTTAACCCATGTTTTAGACCATTTATTAGTTAATGGGTCGAAATTCTCACCTCTGGTTACCAAGTAAAGTTAAATAAAACTTTACATTAAAAGAACATAATCAGGCGAAAACGAGACTTACGTTTTTGAATATATGAGAAGACCAACACCAACAACTGCAAACGATACGTAGTATAACCACTCGACCTGCAACAAAAAGACGTATTTGATCACAACTCGAGGGACTAAAAACCATCAAATTAAGAGTCGTTACATGAAACTTGTACCTGCTGTTGGTAGAAAAAGATGCGAATGACAACAGCCCACATATCGGACGTGAGGAGTGACAGGTTGAACAACGTGGCGCCACTTGCCTGCACATATTTCAATAATATAGCGTAACATAATAACCCCCCCCCCCCCCCCCTGCAACTTATGCTGGGCAGTGGCCTTCAAGGGGTTAAGGCAGAAACCCGTGGAAGCCGGATTCAAACCTCTGTTAGAGGGGAACTAGGCGTTACCACTGCGCTACCCCGCCTACCCTTTGAAGGTTTCGAAATTTGGGCAGACGTTAATAAGGTTGTTTAGAAGAAAATAACGAACCTGTAAAATAAGAGGTGTTAACGTGTAAAACAATAAAAACCCCGCTGTGTTACCAACAAACGTGAGTATCTGCAGGACAACAAAAAAAGACTGAAAAAATCCATTTATCAAGAAAGAATATATTGTCACACCCTTAAGAAAAGCGGTATATCGCTTACAAGTTCTGCAGACCATGTCACGGCTTCCAGATTCTTAATCTCGTATATGGCGCTAGATATTTGTTACGGAAATGAAAAAATTATTGTATTACATGTTGACTGCATAAGGGTAAGGGAGTAAACGGGTCAAGCCTAGTCAAGCTCGATAAATGAAGCTCAGGCTCAAGCTTGTTTATTAGATGAGCTCTGATTGAGGCTTGAGCCCGGGCTCATTTAAGCTCGACTAGATTTGAGCTTTTAGCGAGCTGACGTCCCTATATAGAGGTGTATAGCAAAAGTAGTTGTCGCTATCTACGAAAGTGTAAAATGCCATCAAACATATCCTATATCATATAAAAGGATACATCTCAATCATGCTAAAGAGCGTTCCAAAAAGACCAAGCATTGCTAATACTTCAAGACGACTAGTTTTCTTAACGCAAAATTCCTGCAAAATGGATACATATATACAATAATATTCATACGCCTTTATAATGATTTTAATTTAAAAAAAAAATATATGTAACAAATTGGTTATAAACTTGTTTTGACCAGTTACCCAACCCGCCTGTTTTACCGCCACTAATTAGATGCATATCGTCTAACCTCACCAACATTGCTCAGTGCATAGAATAGTGTCGCTGCAGTGACAAGTATATCACCCAAAAGTGGATTCGAACCACCTGAAATGCGAAAGAAATACCAATCTATAGTTCATTTTATTTGGTATGGATATATGATTTAAATGTTTATATGAAATCATCACCGCCGCCACCAACACCGACATCAGAAAGAACGACTAAACATAGGCCTAACCCACAAAGAGCTGCACCAAGGAGCTGCCATAAAGAATATTTTGTGCCCAAAAATATCCAAGTAAAAAGCATGACCCATGCAATGGTCCAACAATCTAATAAGGTCACACTTGTAACTGATGTGAAGTAATATGCTGAATTAACTGCAGTCAAAGGTCAACATTAAAAAAGTCAGCAAAAACGACCGTTCCTGTCTCCACTACATATGGTCTTAGAGGTGATAAGATGGTGGGTCGGGTTACACGTCAAAGCAGGGTCATTTTTAGTACATGTTGAGATAGGGTGGGACGGGTTGGGTTAAGCCGCAAACACTTTTTTTGTCGATGTCTTTTTATAAATAATGAATGTGTTGGTTATGACTACAAAAACCATAATTACAATAACAATAAGACTGTCCGTTGTGGAAGCGCGAGCAGCACGCGAACGAGGTTTAAGCGCCCATGCTCACCCCCAGCCACAACAGCCCCACGCGAACAATCCCGACGCGAGCACAAGCGATGGTGGTCGCGTGGGTTAACGGGAAAAAGTGACCTTTGGTCGCGCCGTTGCTCATCTCGGCCATTTTTTTATCATGTAAAGCATTAGTTATCTATCCATCCCTTTGATTTTTTCTATGTATTAGTATTACCCTTCTACGAACCCAATCTTGACCAATTTTGACCCAGAAGTCCTGAAGCGCCGCCTCAAAGCCTTGAGGCGTTTTCCTGATCGCCTCGAGTGCCTCACGCCTCAGGCGCTCCTAAGGCGCTATTTTTTAAACCAGGCCCCCTTATGGCTAAGTTTTTTAATTGACCAAAAATTTGACTTTTCTAAGAACAAAATAATCAATTCCGAAGTAAATGGGTTAAAATTATCACCTCTAAAAAATAATAATTTAGTCGCACAAGATTGAGTTACATAAATAAAGCGAAAAGTAAGCGATGAAGAGAAGCAAACCTACAAAGATAGTTGCCTTGGACATCAAAAAATGCTACAAGAGCATACCAATACCATGGAATCTGCACAATTTCGCAAAACAAAACATATCGTTGTTCATACATCGTAAAACAATGATCAAACTATAGAAGCAGTTTACTTAGATCCTAAGTACCTAACCAAGAAGTAAAAATATAAAAGACACATAACAAAATGAGGCTTTATACAGTCACACATAGATATATCTAAGTTTCTGACTAAGTGTGAAGGAAAACGACAGTACAACGAGTTCATGACGTCGGTACAACAAGATGCTTCCATAGACCACAGTCAAAGCCAGATAGCCAAAAAGTCCCAGAGTAACAGGCGAGTTAGCACCTATAGAGAAGAAACAACTAACTTATAAAACTAAACGAATAAGATAAAACGAAAGAAAAAAAAAACTGACGGTGTTTGGATGCCGAACGTTGGTTTTACACTTCAACATTCAACACAGACATAGCTGTTGTTTGGAAACTAACAATAATTAAGTATACACACACAAATGTCGAAAGTATGTACTCATACTATATATATCGAGCTGTTGTGCACGAACTTCGCATAAGTAGTTTGAGCAATACCAAACACTTTCAAAACAGCTTAATGTTGCATCAAAACACAGTAAGCATACTGAAAGTTTCGACAAGCAATTCCAAACACTTCTTAATTAAGACGTGCTATTTTATGCGATGCTGTTTCTAGTTTAAATCGCTACAACTACAAATTCGTTCATTTCCATAACAATATCTTCCTAATGATAAGATTATTACACTTCTCATGATCTTAATGCATCAAAAAATAAATGCTATAAAATGAAATGCTTACTTCAATGCTCTAAAATTAATAAGTCAGACATGATATATAAATTGTCATAAAGAAAGGTAACTAGGCATACTGATTAGTAGTTTTATGAGCCCCCCCCCCCCCCCCCCCCCCACAAAAAAAAAAACACACACACACACACACATTATGTTAGCCTCTGAACACTTTCACAAGACATAAATATGTAAAGATAACAACTGTCTAGCCTAATTGAATAACTTAACAGATTTATGATAATAGCCGCACATTAAGGCTCAAGCATTGTTTCTAACGCTCCAGCTCGACTCGTAGCTAGTTTTTCAAGCGCAGCTTGTTGCCCGTCTACCCGCGCCTCACTTGTAATTCTTGTTGCTTTTATTATGAAATGAAACAATGCAATATTCTTTGTTAAAAAAATAATCTATATTCCTTAATCATTTTAGTTATTTTTATAGAAACTTGCATTTGACATAATACACACACATATAAAATTAAATAAAATGTATAAATAATAGTCTCGCTTAGTCACTTAAGCTTGACTAACAAAGCCTGACTCGTTTACTAAACAAGCTTATTATAGGCTCGGGCGTGTTTAAGCAAGGTGCATTTCGAAATGGAATGTGTACCAAGATTGGCAGATAGAGAAGAAGTGAAGGTGAGAAGTGCAAGTATAAAGGACTGCAACTGTCCGAGTAACAAGACCGAAACAAGCGTCGAAAGCTCGGATGTCCGCCACCACGTGCCGCTAGCGTCGGAGCTCATCGATGTTGCTCTTAGCTAGCGGAAATCACATTTAGATGAATGTTGATTGTAGTTCATATGTTTCCAAATGAATTATCAGGTGTGTGTGGTAATTATGGGAGACCCATGTTTTTTTTGTCCTTTTGAAAGAGGATAACTTATTATTCACGTTGGATATTGTATGTTATAGTTAAAGTAGTGGATAATATTGAAGGTGACAAAGTCATATTCAGGCTGAAAAAACTGTGACCATTAGAACCCGTTGCGGAAAGCTCATGGGCCAACCAATACCCTGCTAACCCATTACATAAAGCTTATGGGCCAGGCAAACTGTAATCTGTGTTAAAAACTGGTTTCTAAACTGTACCGGACATGGCCCCACCGATTTTTAGCTCAGTATTGTAAATTCATCTTGTTTTATATAAAAAAAAATTGTATTTTTTTAGGCCAGCCCCCACCGATTTGGGAAAAAAATTGAGTCTTGTAACTTTCGGCCCCCACCATTCAAAAATTCAAGTTTCGCCACCGGTACCGGATAAGTGGTATTTGGTTGTACGGGAAGCTAATACTGGGTTGACTAGTTTTTATCATGTGATAAAAGAGGAAACCATTCTTATTAAATTATATCCATGCGCCGATAGAATTAACAGATTAAAATAAATAAATTCATCAACTATCTCTGAAGCACCGAAACGTCCAGAAGCATGTCGTTCCCGTTTTGAAACGGCT
The DNA here is from genome assembly GCA_028751855.1 of Ambrosia trifida. Taxonomy (NCBI): domain Eukaryota; kingdom Viridiplantae; phylum Streptophyta; class Magnoliopsida; order Asterales; family Asteraceae; genus Ambrosia; species Ambrosia trifida. The sequence continues at coordinate 39,633,669 of CM054126.1, forward strand.
AGGGAACTGATTCGCCAAGGAAACGCCCCCGAAATGTTTCCAAACCGTTTCTGTAATTGTCAAAATGTTTCCAACGAAGGTGAACGTGATAGGCGGAGCTTAACGACCGAATAAGATGAGAAGATGTGTCTTTGACAACTATTGACACAAAATTAGTTCCTCATAATTTGGCTAGGGAACGGATTCGCCAACGAATGAAATTAAAAAACAAAAAAAGCCTGATGTAATTTAAAAAAGTGGGAGTTCATTAGAACGAACCCAGATGGTTATTTGAGCCAAGGTTGCACCGGCCTGTTATCCTTATTGTCAAAATGTTTCCAACGAAGGTGAACGTGATAGGCAGAGCTTAACGACCGAATAAGATGAAGTGTCATTGACAACTATTGACACAAAATTAGTTCCTCATAATTTGGCTAGGGAACGGATTCGCCAACAAATGAAATAAAAAAAAAAAAAAACTGATGTAATTTAAAAAAGTGGGAGTTCATTAGAACAAACCCAGATGGTTAATTGAGCCAAGGTTGCACCGGCTTGTTATCCTTCCACTGTCTAGAGCGTGAGCTTTTCGCAGCTCTGTGAAACCAGCCTAACGCATTGCCCCCAACTCTAGGAGCCACGTGACCCAAAGCCTTCGCCTGAACCACATGACCCAACTCCAAACTTGGTCGGGCAGGCCAGATTTTGCAACAGCTTAACCCAACCATTCCGGGCTCATTCACAGTCCAGCCCACTTTAATGCCCTCACTTGAGTCACAGGCTCACGTTACCAAGCCCAGCGACAATCACATTCCATCTGCTGTTTATAAAAGGAAAAATGGAAATAAATAATCCCAACTATTGACTGTTGGCCAATAACAGTCCCAACTACGAAAATCACTAATATTGGTCCCAACTTTCGACATATTGGAAACCAACGGACCCAAACTAACGGAGGCTAACTCCGTTAGTGTGATGCTGACGTGGCATGCCACGTAGGATGCCACGTAGGATCATTTTTGCCACGTGGCATGCCACGTAGGATGCCACATAGGATTATTTTGCCACGTCAGCATCACACTAACGGAGTTAACCTCCGTTAGTTTGGGTCCGTTGGTTTCCAATATGTCGAAAGTTGGGACCAATATTGGTGATTTTCGTAGTTGGGACTGTTATTGGCCAATAGTCAATAGTTGGGATTATTTATTTCCATTTTTCCTTTATAAAAATATTAAAGTTTACTCATTCTTCCGATGTGGGATACCAACATGAGCTTCTGGTGCCGTGCACAGTCTTATTATATTATATATCTATGATCCCAAAAACTGTATGAATCAGTGATATTAATATACTATAAAATATAAAATGATAACCTTGCAAATTTAGGATTTTTTTTTTCTTCTCATTTCTTTGATTTATTTTTAAGCAAATAAAATTGTATTGTTTTAATGTATGTTGGGTAGGGGTGAGCAAAAGTCGATTCGGTTCGGTTTTTATATATAACCGAGACTAATAACCGAAGTTCGGTTTTAAGAAAACCCATAACCAAAACCGATCAGTTATGTCGGTTCGGTTAATTCGGTTATTATGTCGGTTATCGGTTCGGTTTCGGTTATTTTCGGTTAATATCCAAACACAAAACTTGTGCAAAATTATAAACTTAAAATAGTTAGTAAAGTGTTTGGATATTTTTCAAAAATACAAATATATATATATATATATATATCAAAACGCAAGAAAAATACATGAAATACACAAGTTACATAAAAGATATATTTCAAATACATAGATATACATGAAAGATACATGAAATATACGGGAAATACATGAAAATATGTTCCAAATACATGGATATATGTATGAAAAATACTTAAGTATATAACTATCGGTTCGGTTTCGGTTATTTCGGTTACGGAAGAAAGGAAAACCGTAACCAAATGGTTCGGTTTTGGCCATATGTTAACCGTAACCGATCGGTTAATTCGGTTTCGGTTATTTTCGGTTATCAGTTCGGTTTCGGTTTTTTTCGGTTATCGGTTTTCGTATGCTCACCCTAATGTCGAGTCATTCGTATTTGCATTATTTCTAATCTGGAGGTCGTGGGCTGAGCATCAGGATCATTTATCCGTTGATTGCTTAAAGAATGCTGCTCATGATCCGGATGCTCTCAGTTGTGTACAATTTCGCCCTGAGAATGTATGTAGTGCCACTTATAATATAGGCGGTGAAGTTGGGTAACGAGTCAAAATGGTATGCTTACTTTTAACATGAAACGGTTTTTATTATATTGGCTGTGAAAATAAACACAACCGGGTGTCAACTGCTAAATTGTTTCCTTACTGATGAGTACACATTCAAGTTGTCGGTTAAGTTGTGAGTTCAAGCCTTTGTGAGCCATTATGTCGGCCATGCTTGATCTTGATCGATATGATGAGAGTTGTCACACCCCAACCGATGGCGGAAACATCGAGGTGAGACTTGTGATAGATTGTTCAAAAACTTCATGACACTAGAATTCGTGACAATATGATTTAAATATAAAATTTCATTCATAGCATAATCATCGTCTAAAAAGATAACAGAATACAAAATGCTTTCATGAAAAGAGAAATACGACATCAAAATATAGAATTTAAACTAGCGTGAGTTTCTAGTCCAATCCTAAGTAGATTTCTTGAATAAACTTGCATTAAACATTTCCTGCAACATGTATAAAATATCCGTCAACACATAAAGCATTGGTGAGCATACTAGTTTTAGTTTACATACGTAGTATTTTAGAATGGTTTACTCAAATCTCATACTATAGCATTGCACATACCTATTATACAAAAGACATAACTCAAACCCGCGAGTACCACAGCGTATACCTAGCATATTCATGCTAGGCCGTTTAAATCTTAACAATGACCCATAAAGGGGGCGGTGTGCTAGTCCTATAGCGCTATACATGTTAAGTGGGCTAATAATAGTTAATGATTTATGTCTAAGTATCTAAGAATCATAAGCATGGCAAGTAGCATATAAGTATGTTTAATAGATTGAGCATGTGTGTTTATGAAAGCATTAGTGTGTTTTGCATATGATACATGTTTACACCCCAAAAGTGATAAAGAGTAAAAAGGGGACAAGTATGACTCACCTTTGGGTGCGTTTAGTAAGGCTCCAAAGACGAGTCTTGGGAGGTTAGTTCCTTAGCCTTGGTTAACTAGAATTAGAGAATAAAGGGTCTTAGGTTCGAGTTTAGATTATAGATTCACGAGAGTCATGCAAGCCTTTTAGGCAAACCAAGCACAAATTGCCTTTAGGGCAATCCGGATGGTCATGAGATTAAGTTAAACCAAGCACAAAACCATCATAGATGATTCGGATGGTATAAAGTTAGGAATGTGAATCCATTTGATAGGTTCATGTCATAACCACTTCGCTTATGGAATAAACGTGGGCTTTGGACACGGGATTTCCCCTTTCTAGTGTGGATAAATCCATAGCACAAGAAGGGTCAAGAGAGTTGGTAAGGTAGGGTGTAACCACAAACCTTCCAAGGATTAATAACAAGCTAGTAAGATAGAAACTTGAAAGTATATATTTATATTATTATATAATTCAGAAAACAACCACCTTTGGAACCTCTTTTAGGTGCTCTACCCTTATCACACTTCTGTGGATAAATATGGGGAAGATCCTAGAGGTTTCTCCAAAGAGTTTTAGATGAAAAAGAAGAAGAAAAATAGAATGAAAGTTGAAGTTTTAAGCCAAGAAACTTACTGATGCAAAACAGGAAGTTTGATTTGAAAACTTGAAGACTAGAGAGTTTTAGAGATGAGCAAAGGATTAAGGGGTGGAGAGGAGTGGTATTTATAAGTGGGTTGAGATGGTAGGGTATTAAATAGAGTTATTAGGGTGGTTAGAAGAAGATTAATGGGGGGTTAAAAGTTTAATTAAAATGGAGTGTGCTGATTGTTGTAATACTACTTACTGTACACAACAAAAAAAGAAAAAAAATATATAAATGCAATAGACGTGATTCTTGTCTTGAGAATTCTCAATTGAAACAAAGCCATAACTAATGACGTTTTCATTATTATTATTATTATTTTTGTTTATTTTTTTTAAAGAAAGTATTACAACAATAAAAAAATCTATATGTTTTATATAATATATATATATATATATATATATATATATATAGGGTTGGGTTATTTTGAGAACCTTGTTGAGTTGAGAGAACCATAAGAACCATTATCAGCCATTGATCTTGTGCAATGAAGGGTTGAGATCAAAAGTTTCTTGTTTTTGTCTTTTATGAGCCCACTTGGGTGTTAATGTATTTTTTTAATGAAGTAAAGTACAATTAGGGGTATTAGGGTAAATCCACCATGTGAGAGAAATATAAGTAATATAATATTAAATGAATTATTTATTCAATAATTAACAAAATCAGATTTTTTAATCTATATTTTATTTTTTAAACATATTTTTTACTATATTTTATTTTTTAAATCCTTTAATTTTTTTAACTTTAATTTATTTTTTAATTCATTTAGTTTTTTAACCAACTTAGTTTTTTAAAACAAAAAATCAATTTTAACATTCTGTCTTCTCTCTCGTGTTTACACTGGTGTAATTATTACACCAGTGTTTTTCACACACATATATAACCAGACGTATGCATTTTGTATGATTTACACTGATGTAAATAATTACACCAGTGTTTTTGCTCACATCTATACAACCAAAACATCTATCATTTTGTATACTTTACACTGGTGTAATTATTTACACCAGTGTTTACTAACATCTATATAAACCAACAGGTATAATATTTGTTATACAATTCGTATTACGGTGGTGTAAAATAACTATCGAACATCTATACATTCAGATTTACACTGGTGTAAACAGTGTTTACACCGGTGTTTTCTTACATTGAATTACTTTCCTAACTTCTAACAACTACTTGCCACATTGAATTACTTTCTTACATTGAATTACTTTTCAAACTTCATCTTCCGGCCACATTGAAGATAATACTTGAACCTCCATATCGTCAACCTCCATATCGTCAAATATAGCCATCCTTCATCTCGTGCACCATTTAAGAACACCTAAAAAAACCAAAAACCAAAATTTCGATCTACAATTATAAAACAATGATCAATAGAATTATCTATGGAGTCATATTTTTAAAAAAATAAATAACCACTACTCATAAGCCTTTTGTTTCAGTTTAAAAAAAAAAAAACAAACCCTTGAAACATAAAACTTTGTTTCAATTTAAAAAAAAACAAAAACCTTGAAACAAAAACAAACCACTTCTATAACCACCAAAGTGAAACCATATCTAGAACCACAATTTACACCAGTGTTTTTTTTTTTTTTTTGAAAGGAAAATAATAATAATAATAATAATAATAACAATAATAATAATAATAAAAATCTATATACACTTTCTGGTTTTGTTAAAACTTAAATAATAATAATAATAATAATAGCAATAATAATAATAATAATAATAACAGAAAAAATAACCTTGAAACAAAAACAAACCACTTCTATAACCACCAAAGTGAAACCATATCTAGAACCACAATTTACACCAGTGTTTTTTTTTTTTTTTTGAAAGAAAAATAATAATAATAACAATAATAATAATAATAAAAATCTATATACACTTTGTGGTTTTGTTAAGACTTAAATAATAATAATAATAATAATAACAATAATAATAATAATCCTAATAATAAAAATAATAACAATAATATTTCTAAAACAGTATTAATAATAATAATAATAATAATAAAAATAACAACAACATACCTGTTTTCGCCTCCACCAAAGAACCACCGTCCTCTGCCGCCCATCTGCCATCTCCTCCACCCCCTCCGCCCCTGCCCCACCACGAACCACCCCCTACACCTCCAGATCTGTGTTCAGAGACCAAACCCACCACCAAAACGGACCCCTACCTCCACCCCCTACCTCCACAGCCACATATCTGTTCATCCCACCTCCAACCACCGTCGACCACCACAGATCCACCGCCCCTTCGAAACCCCCACCACGAACCACCACCCGTCACCATCCAAAACCAACAACACCATCGTCTAAGATGAGATAGAGAGAGAGAGAAAGTAGAGAGAGATGAGTGTGTTTGAGAGAGAGTGTAGAGAGAGAAAGTAGAGAGAGGGGAGTGTGAGAGTGACAGAGAGAGAGAGAGAGAGAGAGAGAAGTGTTCTGTGTGTGTGTGTGTTTTAATTTAAAAAAAAAACAGAATTTCAATTATAAAAAAGGTGTGGAGTGGGTGTGGGTGGGGTAGGGGTGGGGGTAAATTACTCTTGTACCTTTAATAATATAATGATAAAGGGTATATGTGTCACCTTATCATTGGTCTAGAGGAGTTCTTAAGTTCTTGCAACTCAAAGGGGTTTTCATATGAACCCAATCCTATATATATATATATATATATATATATATATATATATATATATATATATATATATATATATATATATTGTAACACCCCAACCGATGGCGGAATCATCGAGGTGCCACGTAGTGACGATTGTTCAAAAGCTCATGGTACTAAAATGTGAATATTATTGAATAATCCAAAATTGTCTTACATGGAAATGGAAATTACATTGTCTAAATGAAATGTAAATATTGAAATAACTGAATTGAAATAAAACACTAAATGTTCCTTGCTAAAGCACTAGATCAAACTGCACCTGAAACATGTACAAATAGATTTGGTCAACATATGAAATGTTGGTGAGCATTCCTAGTTTTGATATATATATATATAGTAGATTAAAAGTTATACAATTCAAGTGCAAGCTACGGTGCTAATATGTAAACCATGTATCAAACAAATGAGCGAAATCAACCCTGTGACTGTATAATGTACTGTATGAACTGTAGTGTACTTATCCAACAAATGGATAATAACTTAACAATGGCCACGGATTCTCCGATGAAAAAGGGGGAGAATCAACCTAGGCGGATTGTCAATCCAAATAGCGCTATCCAATGTTAAGGTCGGCTTGTACCATGTTAATGATTTCACTAAGTACAAATGTAATCCACATGTATTGTCTAAGCATAAAGCACGTTGTAAGCAATGCACATAGTACTAGAATTGTATTGTGAAAATGTAAACTTGTATTTGAAATTGTAATAGTGTACATGTAACACCCCAAAAATGAATAAAAGCAAAAAGGGGATAGGAAGTACTCACTGTATACGTAATAGCTTGTAATTGAACTGGACAACGAAATGTGTGTTGGAAATATTCCAAAGAATCAACCTAAAGAATTTTAATAATGTGTAAGGAAAATAACTCTAGGATACATGTATTTCTAGGGCTTCGAATTTGGGGATAAATGCTTATTTGATTAATCAATGAATTGTTTATTAAATATATGAAATTTAATAAATAAATAAATAAAAGTCTCTTTGTAAAATCTTAAGTTGAATATAATCATAACATAAGGTTTTGAGTATGAAAATAATTTTTATAAAATTATTTTCTTGAAAATAGAATAATTAATCTATTTATTTCAAATTGTCAAAATATGACTTTAATATCTAAAAATATTAAAATCAAAGAATTTCTGAATTAAAAATTGTATTTCAGTTCCAGATAGTTAGAAATAATTTATGTAAAATTTTGGTGCAAAAATATTGTAAAATGAATTTATTATGAATTATTTATGATTAAAACTAACAAAAATTGATTAAAAATATTAAATAAATGATTTTTCTGAAATAAAAATCATTTCTCAAAAGCTTAATGTTATAAAAGCTTAGGATAATTTTTGTGGAAATTTATAAGATTGTTTTGATATATAAATGGATTTTTACAAATATAATAGTATAAAAATGATTTAATTATTATAAATATTAAATAAATGAAATTCAGAAAAATAAAAATTGTAGATAAAGCTTTTAACTCAGATTTAATAAATATAATTTTTTTAGAATTTATAAAATAGTTTTAATATTTATAAATGAATTTATAAGTTTAAAATGTAAAATATATACATGTTGGTTTGGTTGCTTATAAAAAAATAAAAAGAAACAGAAAAGAATGGTAGTAGCCGGACTCGAACCCGGGTACTCAGGGTTATAGCCTATGGTCACAACCACTTGGCCTAGGCCTGTGGTTGTGATAATCCCGTCTAATAATAATTATATACACAACATGAAATTGAGTTTATCCCCAAATTGCAAAGAACGAACCCTAGATATTTTAATCAAACAAACCACACACTTTGAACCCGATTATTGTTAGGGCTTTTGTTGTATGGTTGCCGACTATCAAAACCCACAAAGAAGATTAGACTTACAGTGTGGAATCGTGTACGATTGTCTGGTCAAAGACAAAAGTCAACTGATGATCGTATGAAGATGCACAGATTGAATTGAAGAAAATTGAGGTTTGAGAAGAGATTATGAGCGAGTTGTTATGCCTTGGGGACGATCAATTTATAGTGTGGGCGTCTCAATGATCAAATTGGTATGTTTGACTAAGCATTGAAGTCATACGCGTATAATTATTAATTGGTCAAAGATAATTGGTAATTAGCGTGTAATTGAGGTTGGATGAGGCCGATAATCGTGTATTCTTACCATACATGTGTGTGTGTGATTTGCTAGATCAAAGGAAAAAGAAAGAAGAGAAAAAAAAATGAAAATCATAATATCTGTTGCTGCGCGCTGCTGGTTCACGTACAGGGAAGAAAGAAGGAAAACGGAAATGTGTATTTATATAAATGGAGTTGGAATAATAAACAAGAAAGAGGCTTGGCCTAGTGGTGGACGCGTGTGTGTTGTGTGTGGGATGACCCCGGTTCGATACCCGGCGGGATCAACCTATTTTCTTTTTTTTTTTTTTAAGCAGAGTAAGGGGTTGGGCTAGGATCTAGTGGGCTCAGGTCTGATGCTGGGCTTCTGTACTGGGCTTCAGGAACAAGGGATATGGTTGGGTTGGGTTGGGTTGGGTTTACTAGTTCTAAATAATAAAATCTGAAATTTGTTATTTTTATTTTTATTATCATTATTTTTATTATTATTATTATTAAAAATATATATATATATATATATATATATATAAAAGTGACGGGTGTCACAGCATCCCCTACTTTTAGAAACTTCGTCCCGAAGTTATCAGAAACATAGGGTTATGGATGCTTGGGTAAGAATTTAAAATAACAGTGGTTTGGAAAGTTCGAATGATGAGGTTTGATTGGATTAGGTTCGTCTCGAATAGTAAAGAGAATAAGAATCTAGTAAATCAATAAATTTCAAGTTTTAGGAATCCTAAGATATATGTACGTGTTGATTGTCTACAGAAAGACTAAATAGACTACTAAATAACCAGAGTTTGTTCCTGGTCCAACTTCCAATCTCACTTTCAATGCATCATTAGTGCTTGTATACAGGGTGTACCGCAGCTAACCCACCACACCTTTGATACATTGAAAACGTACTGGACGCCTTTCCAAAAACTCTAATAGAATTTCACACTACCCTAATGTACCTGTAAATTCATGATTACGTTCCGGACCGGAATCATCAATTTACCTTACATTAGGGTTTTGTGTCCTTCTATGACCCCACCGATTGTTGAGCAGGTTCGATAGCCTCCACCAGCCGTGGAGTAGGTTGTAGGGCCTCTCCCGACTGTTTGAAAAGGCATAGCGACCTCTACCAATCGTTGAGTATGTTCAATAGCCTCTACCAGTCGTGGAGTAGGTTGTAGGGCCTCTCCCGACTGTTGAAAAAGGCATGATGACCTCTATTAAGTGCAGCAATTATTATTCACATAGATTGCAAATTGATAGCATGTTTATGCAAGCAAGTTTGTAAGTACTACAACCATTAAGTGTAAGTGTTATCTTGAATAATTAAATGTTTACGAGTATCATGAATAATTAGGTGTTTAATGCGTAGTCAAGTTAAGAGAAAAATCTAGTTTCATGTAATAACCAATGATGTTTTCTTAGAAAAGCATCTGTAAGATTAAGTATCAAGTCCAAACGTTTCAAATAAGGTAGAGTCTTGTATGATTAAAATAAACGTAATCAATATAATAAATTTCCAATCGGTGTTAATACACAATAATACGTAAGGAAATTTCTAGATGTTGTATGCTAATGAGTGCGACAAAGTTGGGTATAAAATGATAATAGAATCAAGAAAATGAAAACACGGGTATTGGATTTCTCGAGTCTTGGGAAGATTTCATCCATGGCTTAACCAGTGGGATTAACGTCATCCTGATCGTCTGCTTCGTTGATATTGTTATTGAAAGCTCGTCCATGTGCCACCAGGTTTACATTGTTCAATTTGGGACATTGAGGTAGCATGTGGTTAGGGTCTCTGCAATGATAACATGCCCGACCGTTAGTAATCTGTAGTGGTCCCTGGGCAGCTGTTTGATGATTACTCTGTGTTCCAATCATTACTCGGCAAGTGGTAACAAGGTGTCCAAACCTCCCACATCTAGTGCATTGACGGCATGGAAGATTTGCAGGATGATGATATTTGCAGGTGTTGCATTGAGGATGGATTCCCGTGTAGGCTTTCTTGATAGGAGGCTGAGCCACCGGATCAACAACGGCATGGTTCTGATTATCGCCCATTCGTTTCTTAGAGTTCGAAGCAGTAGTGGCGACTTTTGCTAAAACAATCTTAGGTTGTTCGACAACATTGGTGGTTTTCTCAGTAGGTGTCTTGGTGCCCTTCCTAACCAAGTTTCCTTTCCTTACGTGTTTGTCTGTTAATGTGGCTGCAAGTTGGATGGCTTCTTCTACCGTAGTGGCTTTGCCTCCAGTGACAACGTCTTGAATCAGGTCAGGTAATCCCTCGATATATTTTTCGATTGCTCGAGAGACTGGGGTGACCATGTGTGGAACCAGTATGCTAAGTTCGTGATATCGGGTATTATATGCAAGATTCTCACCACTGTCTTGTTTCAGTCCATGGAACTCTTCCTCTAGTTTCCTGACTTCGTTCCTAGGGCAGAATTTGGCGATCATGAGTTCCTTAACTTCAGCCCAAGATAATGATAAAGCAACATCCGCTCCTCGATTGCGTTTTTCGCCGTTCCACCAGGTTAGCGCTCCCTTTTGAAGGACACTAGTGGCATAGCGAACGCGGAGTTCATCAGGACATTCACTGTTCACAAAAGTACTCTCCATGCTTTCAAACCATTGGAGGAGGCCAGTAGCACCTTCCTCACCAGTGAATTTTGTGGGGTTGCAGGAGTTAAAGTGTTTGAAAGTGCACCGAAATTGAGTCGTACTCCCTGTGTTGGCACTGTTACTATTCTGGGTTATCTCACTGACAAGGTTTGGGATCACTGCAGCAATTTGCTCGGCAACTAAAGATGCGAGGCGACGATCAGAACGTCGTCCAGAAGCACGAACAGGGCGTTGGTTGGCATCACGGAGCATGCGGCGAGCAGACATCTATGAGGTAGTCAAATAATAATCATGAGATTAGAAAATGTAAGTGTATAATCGTACAGATAATTATGAAGATATGATCTTGTAAGCACTCATGATATGCAAAGTATTGTATATGAAATGAGAGGGTATTATTGGAAAAACTTGTACAAAATGCTTGGAGTGCCCTTGTCTAGCTGTAAAGCTCAACAAGAACGTTGACTTTTCAAAGGAATTGAACCCAATGGTGATCAAAGAAGACATGCTTTAGCCTATAAGTGGACACTCACTCCAGGAATCCCCAGGTAAGCATAACAGGTCCGTAAATGGATTTATGCGCTATGCTTGCCTATGCCAGAAAACCCAGTGTACAGGCGTCCACCCTTCCAGATTGCACGTGTCCTTATCACACTCATTAAAGTTCAACAACTTCGAAGGAGTAAAATAAGAGTAGGTATTATGTCTAAGAGTATCTTCATAAAAGGTACTGCTTCCGTTCTATGATGATGTAAACTTTCCACTCCCTGTAGGACACCATCTCTATGCACCATGATGAAAGATGAAAAGAATGGAGAAAGAGAAGAAGGGAAAGATGGAAGAAGGAAAGTAGAGGGAAATGAGGGGTAGGGTAGTTTAGGAAATATAATGCATGAAAGTTGAAGTTCGGTTATAGTCTAGGCCTTTTTATCTAATAACCTAGTTCCCTATAACCATGGCTCTGATACCAATCTGTAACACCCCAACCGATGGCGGAATCATCGAGGTGCCACGTAGTGACGATTGTTCAAAAGCTCATGGTACTAAAATGTGAATATTATTGAATAATCCAAAATTGTCTTACATGGAAATGGAAATTACATTGTCTAAATGAAATGTAAATATTGAAATAACTGAATTGAAATAAAACACTAAATGTTCCTTGCTAAAGCACTAGATCAAACTGCACCTGAAACATGTACAAATAGATTTGGTCAACATATGAAATGTTGGTGAGCATTCCTAGTTTTGATATATATATATATATATATAGTAGATTAAAAGTTATACAATTCAAGTGCAAGCTACGGTGCTAATATGTAAACCATGTATCAAACAAATGAGCGAAATCAACCCTGTGACTGTATAATGTACTGTATGAACTGTAGTGTACTTATCCAACAAATGGATAATAACTTAACAATGGCCACGGATTCTCCGATGAAAAAGGGGGAGAATCAACCTAGGCGGATTGTCAATCCAAATAGCGCTATCCAATGTTAAGGTCGGCTTGTACCATGTTAATGATTTCACTAAGTACAAATGTAATCCACATGTATTGTCTAAGCATAAAGCACGTTGTAAGCAATGCACATAGTACTAGAATTGTATTGTGAAAATGTAAACTTGTATTTGAAATTGTAATAGTGTACATGTAACACCCCAAAAATGAATAAAAGCAAAAAGGGGATAGGAAGTACTCACTGTATACGTAATAGCTTGTAATTGAACTGGACAACGAAATGTGTGTTGGAAATATTCCAAAGAATCAACCTAAAGAATTTTAATAATGTGTAAGGAAAATAACTCTAGGATACATGTATTTCTAGGGCTTCGAATTTGGGGATAAATGCTTATTTGATTAATCAATGAATTGTTTATTAAATATATGAAATTTAATAAATAAATAAATAAAAGTCTCTTTGTAAAATCTTAAGTTGAATATAATCATAACATAAGGTTTTGAGTATGAAAATAATTTTTATAAAATTATTTTCTTGAAAATAGAATAATTAATCTATTTATTTCAAATTGTCAAAATATGACTTTAATATCTAAAAATATTAAAATCAAAGAATTTCTGAATTAAAAATTGTATTTCAGTTCCAGATAGTTAGAAATAATTTATGTAAAATTTTGGTGCAAAAATATTGTAAAATGAATTTATTATGAATTATTTATGATTAAAACTAACAAAAATTGATTAAAAATATTAAATAAATGATTTTTCTGAAATAAAAATCATTTCTCAAAAGCTTAATGTTATAAAAGCTTAGGATAATTTTTGTGGAAATTTATAAGATTGTTTTGATATATAAATGGATTTTTACAAATATAATAGTATAAAAATGATTTAATTATTATAAATATTAAATAAATGAAATTCAGAAAAATAAAAATTGTAGATAAAGCTTTTAACTCAGATTTAATAAATATAATTTTTTTAGAATTTATAAAATAGTTTTAATATTTATAAATGAATTTATAAGTTTAAAATGTAAAATATATACATGTTGGTTTGGTTGCTTATAAAAAAATAAAAAGAAACAGAAAAGAATGGTAGTAGCCGGACTCGAACCCGGGTACTCAGGGTTATAGCCTATGGTCACAACCACTTGGCCTAGGCCTGTGGTTGTGATAATCCCGTCTAATAATAATTATATACACAACATGAAATTGAGTTTATCCCCAAATTGCAAAGAACGAACCCTAGATATTTTAATCAAACAAACCACACACTTTGAACCCGATTATTGTTAGGGCTTTTGTTGTATGGTTGCCGACTATCAAAACCCACAAAGAAGATTAGACTTACAGTGTGGAATCGTGTACGATTGTCTGGTCAAAGACAAAAGTCAACTGATGATCGTATGAAGATGCACAGATTGAATTGAAGAAAATTGAGGTTTGAGAAGAGATTATGAGCGAGTTGTTATGCCTTGGGGACGATCAATTTATAGTGTGGGCGTCTCAATGATCAAATTGGTATGTTTGACTAAGCATTGAAGTCATACGCGTATAATTATTAATTGGTCAAAGATAATTGGTAATTAGCGTGTAATTGAGGTTGGATGAGGCCGATAATCGTGTATTCTTACCATACATGTGTGTGTGTGATTTGCTAGATCAAAGGAAAAAGAAAGAAGAGAAAAAAAATGAAAATCATAATATCTGTTGCTGCGCGCTGCTGGTTCACGTACAGGGAAGAAAGAAGGAAAACGGAAATGTGTATTTATATAAATGGAGTTGGAATAATAAACAAGAAAGAGGCTTGGCCTAGTGGTGGACGCGTGTGTGTTGTGTGTGGGATGACCCCGGTTCGATACCCGGCGGGATCAACCTATTTTCTTTTTTTTTTTTTTAAGCAGAGTAAGGGGTTGGGCTGGGATCTAGTGGGCTCAGGTCTGATGCTGGGCTTCTGTACTGGGCTTCAGGAACAAGGGATATGGTTGGGTTGGGTTGGGTTGGGTTTACTAGTTCTAAATAATAAAATCTGAAATTTGTTATTTTTATTTTTATTATCATTATTTTTATTATTATTATTATTAAAAAAATATATATATATATATATATAAAAGTGACGGGTGTCACATATATATAGGGGAGGGTTATCTTGAGAACGCTAAATATTGTGAGAACCGTGAGAACAAGTAAAAAAATCAATAAAAATCAAATTTTTTAATACAAAACTCATTATAATCAAAATACAATATTAATAAATGAATTTTCTTTCCAAATAATTCATCTTTTCTTGCAAAAACACTTTCAAATTAACTTTTTATACATGTGTAAATGAAACAGTTTACACATGCATAAACAGTAAATTTACACATGTGTAAAAACAATTTATTTTCGTATACGTTTGAACTTTTACGCGTAAATTGTGTTTTTGAGATTGTATTTTAGTAATAAAGATAAGTGTAAAAAGAAATTTTGAATTGGAATGGTTTTAGATGCCGTTCTCACGGTTCGCACGAAATATAGGTGTTCTCAAATTAACTTTCCCCTATATATATATATATATATGAAAAAGATCAAATAGGAACCAAGGTACTAGTTAGGAACTTAGGAACCAATCTGAGCCCTTCATCTTTTAATCTTGATCTAGGGGTAGGATGGTAATTAAACAATTATGTTTTATATTTTAATTTAAAAAAAAGTTTTAAAAATGGAAGTTAATAACTACACGTTTGATTGCATTCATCTTTTTGTCTACGAATTCATAACTTCCTCCTAATATCATTCAATTGCCTTCCTCCAATCTCTTAACATCTTAATCACGTTCGATTTCAAAGAGAAATATAGAAAAACTGTCTGGCTTCCATCGATTAAGATATTCAAGTGATGGATAATAATCATATACATGAAAACATTCAATCAGTTTCTCACGATATTGAAGATCATGATACACAATCACAACCTTTTTTGCTAAATAGTGTTGAGAATCAAGGTATTTATGTATTTTTTTTTTAAGTTTTTTAATTGGTTTTTGTTCGAAATTCAAGTTTTTGTGATTTGTATTATGGATTTCAGTTTTGATTTTGCGAACTAGCGGTTTTGGATTGTCCAGTTCAGTTTTCGAAGTACACAAGAATTATACACTAGTGTATTTTTTGCGAAATAATTGTCTTGTATTATACAGTTCATCTTTTTTTACGTACAAAATTGGAATTATACACTGGTGTATTACTTATTGTTATTCGTTGAAGCACACAGATACAATAAGATTTCGTCTTAGTTTAATAGGTTGTTATACACCAGTGTATATTTGCTGAAGCTTACAGATACAATAAGCTTTTTTGAAGCGTACAGATACAATAACATTATCTGTACACAAGTGTAGATTAGTTTAGTGTTTGTTGTACACCAGTGTATATTTGCTTAAGCGTAATGATATAATAAGATTTTTTGAAGCGTACAGAAACAATAACATTAACTATACACAGGTGTATATTAATTATATAAAATGGAATGTCTAACTCTATTTTTTTAAAAAGTTTGGTTAATTAAGTTCTAATGTACATTTTTTTTATTGTAGGTTCCTCGTCCAGCAAAGTATATGAGTCTCCTGGTGGGACGAGATATTGGACGCCTGTTGTACCAGACAATGTTAAACCATTTGTAGGTGCCAAGTTTAGAACGTTGGACGAAGCTATCATAATGTATGAAAATTATGGAGAGGCAGCCGGATTTGGAACTCGTTTGTCTACACGAAAACAAGTAGATGGTGTGACTATAAATAGGTACATTTACGTATGATCTTCATTAACAATTCATTCTAACAATTTCTCATATGATCTTTCAATTATTTATATAAACTTTCATGGATTCTCATTCAACATAGTCGGTTAGAGTGGATGATCTAGATGACGGTTATCAGCCATCGAATAATACTAGTGCAGCAACATCGGATCAACCATCGAATAATAGGCCTTTGTATCTCACAAGTGTTGAGAATCAAGGTTCCTATATGTTATCGGAGAATCGGATCGCCCTTCGTATGAGCACGCCTATTGTTGTGTTTTTGTTTTTTTTTTAATTTTTAACGGATGTTAGTCATTAACGAAAATAATGGTTAAATTTCGTTTCTGTAACTAGTTCGTCTCATCATTCTATTAAGCATACTTAAGGTGTTTGGTTGATTTTTTGGTATAACTGGGTTGAAAGATTATAGTTTTAGAGTTGTACACCTGTGTATGCTACTCGAAAGTTGGTCATAAGATTGTGTTAATGCATGAAGGACGTATACACATGTGCATCTTTGGTGTTTTCCAAAGGAAACATTATTATATTCGGTATAATATGTGGTATTAAGAATTTATGTTCAAAAAACAAGTGTTCACATATGTATATGACTGAATTTTCTTGACAAAATCTTGAATACATTGTACAAACTGGGTTGAAAGATTATAGTTTTATAGTTGTACACATGTGTATAATTGATGTTTTCCAAATGTATTAGTTTGCTCTGGGATTATACAGTTCATCTTTTTTTACGTACAAAATTGGAATTATACACTTGTGTATTACTTATTGTTATTCGTTGAAGCTCACAGATACAATAAGATTTCTTCTTAGTTTAAAAGTTTGTTATACACCAGTGTATATTTGCGGAAGCTTACCGATACAATAAGCTTTTTGGAAGCGTACAGATACAATAACATTAACTATACACAGGTGTAGATTAGTTTAAAAGTTTGTTATACACAAGTGTATATATTGTTGGACTGTCGACGAAATCAATTTCACCACCTCCAATAACAAAGTCAACAAGATCTGCCTGCTCAAAACACAATTGGGTCGTCGTCACCTCATTGTTTGGTTTACCAGAAACGTTCGAACCACCTGAATACACATAATATAACGCCAAACAAAAGTTATACATCATTGTATAAAAAACATATAATTAGATACATACAATATACATCAGTGTATAATCCAATTGCTGCTATAGAATAGTGTTTAGTATCGTCATATTCAAACAGTTATACATTAGTGTATAGTCCAATCATTGCTACAAAAACATTGTAATGTACCATAATATTCAATAACTATACGTCAGTGTATAGTCCACTTTGCTGCTATAGAACTGTGTATAGTATCGTCATATTTCAACAATTATACATCAGTGTATAGTTCAATTAGTGCTACAAAAACATTTTACTGTACCATAATATTCAACAAGTATACGTCAGTGTATAGTACCATCAAATTCAACAGTATACATCAGTGTATATTATGTTTAATTATATTTAGCAGTGTATAAAATATATGAAATTCAACATATATACATCATAGTATATTACGTAGCTTTATGATAAACATCGTTTGTCATCATAAAATTCAACCAACTATTCATCAGTGCATAATGTGTATAACATTGTATTATACATATTGTAACATTACGCATTTAAAACTTGTACGTACACGTTCGTCATTAATAAAAACGTCAAGTTTTATCTTATACGTTGCATTTATTATTTTTGTCGCATTTGTGGAACCCTAATACTATATATATATATATTATATATATTATAACATTGAAATAATATCAAAAAAATATTATGTCTTGGCCGGGAATCGAACCCGCGCCAAGACCGGGTCACACAAACACCACCATCCAACCAACTGGGCTAGCCATTCACTTGTTATAAACCCGGATGCATTATAATTATAAACGCGTTTTAAAACCTTCACAGTTGACAAAGAAAGTCAACTGTGGGTTAGCGTGTGGATCAATCCAAGGAATTAACTCGTGATTGTTTTATAATTGGCAAACTTAGGTGATTTCCGGCCCAGTATGACTCGATTACACGTTGATTTTAACCAATTGTTAACCTAATTTGAAAACCCTACGCGTATGACAATTAAACGTGGTCAACTTTCCAATTAACCAAACCCTTTGATCCTCAGTATAAATAGACCACCTACGATCCTTGGAAACTCGCTCACAACTCTCTCTCAACCTCCAATTATTCTCTAACACAGATAATTAGCTCCTTTGATCAAACAGTTGACTTTATCTTTGACCCGGCTATTATACTCGAATCAACACTGTGAGTTCTTGTTCTTTTGTGGGTTTTGTTAGTCGGCAATCAAACAACAAAAGCCCCAACACCAATCGGGCTCAGTATGTCTGAATTGTCCAATTGTTAAATCTAGGGTTCGTAATATTAATTTGGGGATAAACTGAGTTGATCTTGTGT
Organism: Ambrosia trifida; assembly: GCA_028751855.1. Classification (NCBI taxonomy): domain Eukaryota; kingdom Viridiplantae; phylum Streptophyta; class Magnoliopsida; order Asterales; family Asteraceae; genus Ambrosia; species Ambrosia trifida. The sequence goes on from CM054126.1 coordinate 39,652,561, forward strand.
ATTTATTTTATGTTAAACGGCTTTCATCACAACCACTGGCCTAGGCCAAGTGGTTGTGACCAAGGCTTGCCACAGTAGTCACCCGGGTTCGAGTCCCGGCTCTGACTTCCTTTTTTCTTTTCTTTTCTTTTTTTAAAACAACATATATATATATATATATATATATATATATATATATAAAACTTATAAATTCATTTTTAAATACCAAAACTATTTTATAAATTCTAAAAAAATTATATTTATTAAATCTGAGTTAAAAGTGTTATTCACAATTTTTATTTTTCAGAAATTCATTTATTTAATATTTATAATAATTAAATCAATTTTATACTATTATATTTATAAAAATCCATTTATATATCAAAACAATTTTATTAAATTCTCCAAAAATTATCCTGACTTTTTATAAAGTTAAACTTTACTGAAATAATTTTTAATTCAGTAAAATCATTTATTTCATATTTTTAATCAATTTTTGTTAGATTTAATCATAATTAAATCATAATAAATCCAATTTTCATCATTTTTGCACCAAAATTTTATACAAAATATTTTTAATTATTTAGAACAGAAATATGATTTTTAAAATAGAAATTCTTTAATTTTAGTATTTTTGAATATTAAAGTTAATTGTTGGCAATTTATAATAAATAGATTTAAAAATCTATTTTAAATGAAATAATTTTATAAAAATTATTTTTATACCTCAAACACTTTAAAGTGTACATTCAAAATTCAAATTTTATAAAAAGACTTTCTTTTATTAATTATCAAATTTTCCTTTATTAATTAACATTTTAATTTAAATTCAACAATTGGATATCCCCAAATCGAAACCCTAGGATACACTTATAAGTTAATTAGACTTAGACTTATTATATATTACCTTATTATAGGGTGATATTTGGAATCAGTTTGGGCAACACTATTATTTCATCTTTTCAACAAGTTTAACATTTGCTAAGGTGAGTTTTACATAGCCCCTTTTATTATCACCATTTTTGGGGTGAAACATGTTATAACATTATCATTGCAATTCAATCATCAATGTGTCTATGTGTTTTCTATGTTGCATTATGTCTTGAGCATGATTAGAGTAAGCACCATTCTAGCATAATCATTAACTCCGTACAAGCCGACGGTATACATTGATAGATCTATTGGATTGACAATCCCACCCGGATACGTGCCTCCTACAAAGGTTACGTGGGTGTTTGTTATCGCATAACATATTCAATTGGACCATGAGTGTATGGTATGTATCATTTTATAACAGTCATCAGGGTTGATTATGCACTCGATTTATTTCTAGTATGTTCTCACATATGGGCTAGATTGACATGACACATGAATTGCACAACATTTTTATTCATTTTATTATCAAAAACCTATGTAATTCTCACCAACTTATGTTGACCCAAAATACTTTCAAAATTAACATGTTTCAGGTAACAATGAAGCTGAGGCTTGAGTTAGCATGAGGATTTTTCTTGAAGTTTTATTTGAAGTTATTGAAGTTTGTTATTTGATATCATGTATTTGAATTCTTAGACATCATTTCATATTTTGGATATTTTGTTTGAATAAATTATTTAAAATTTATATTATACCATGTGCTACTGAAAACAATCATCAATACGTGGCACCCCGATGTTTCCGCCATCGGTTGGGGTGTTACAGATTGGTATCAGAGCCTTGGTTATAGGGAATTAGGTTATTAGAAATAATCTAGACTATAACCTTAGGGACTTAAACAGTACTTGCTTCTCCTACTTGTAACCCTAATTGCTTCCCTAATCCTATCCTAATCCTATGCCTTATAACCCTAAACCTACATGTGACTACTCTTATTCGTCTGCTGCAATCCTGATCCACCATTAGATTTATAGGACAAAATCCTCAGGTTTAACCTGAACCCCCTTGAGATCTCATCGAAGTTCTAGATTTTAATAACGAACACGTGCAATCTGGAAGGGTGAACGCCTGTATTCTGAGTCTTCTGTCTAGGCTGGCATTGCGCATATATCCCAATCAGACGAGGGACCCGGATGCCTACCTGGGAATTCTCGGGATGAGTGTTCACTTATAGGCTAAAGCATGTCTTCATATGTTATTAGAATTTAGAATCTTTGATAAGTCAACGTTTTCGTTTATTCGTTTTAATTAATGAATAAATGATTACATTCCTTATATAAACTCTCATTCATTTCATTGTGTCTATTACAGATCATGCCTCCTCGTCGCAGCACTCGCAACAACAATGGTGAGAACCACGAAGAAGGTGGTGATAACCATAACCACAACCATGACCAAGTTCCTAACCACAACAACAATGGGGTCGATGCTCAACTGGCTGCGATCATTTCTCAACAAATGGCGCAGCAAATCGCAACTCTGGTTCCCAATTTACTCGCTCAGGTCATCCAATTGAACGGCAACGGGAATGGTCACAACAACGGGAATGGGAACGGTAATGGCAATGGAAATGGACCCCAAGCCTGCACCCTTAAGCATTTCAACTCTTGTAACCCTCCAAAGTTCAGTGGTGAAGAAGGAGCTACTGGACTCCTCCAATGGTTTGAGGGTATTGAGAACACCTTCATCAACAGTGAGTGCCCCAACAACTTCAAGGTTCGTTACGCCATGAGTGTTCTCCATAAACGAGCACTCACATGGTGGAATGAAGAAAAGCGTACTCGTGGGGCCGAGGTTTCTCTTGCTATGACATGGGACCAAGTCAAGGAGGTCATGAAGGAAGAGTTTTGTCCTCGCAATGAAGTTAAGAAACTTGAGGATGAGTTCCACACCTTAGCTCAAGATAGTGGGGAAAACCTTGCCTACAACACCCGCTTTCATGAGCTTAGCTTATTGTTGCCCCACAAAGTTACTCCTCTGCCGGTAGCCATCGAGAAGTACATTGGTGGTCTGCCCATGCAAATCCAGGACACCGTTTGGGGTAGAAATCCTGCAACTTTGGAAGAGGCCAAACGTCTAGCGGCCACTCTTACTGATAATCACGTGAAGAACGGTACTCTCTTCCGCAAAGGCACTAAGAAGACGGTTGCCAAAGACACTCCACAGCCTGCAATTGAAGTCAAGCCTGAGACCTCAAGCAACAAAAAGCGCAAGGCTAGAAACTATATGATTGCTGCTACTCCACCTGCTGCCCAAAACCCAGCCAAGAAACCATACACCGGACCTCACCCTTTGTGCAACACTTGCAAGTACCATCATCCAACACAGGTGCCATGTCGATTTTGTACTAAGTGTCAACGATATGGTCACCTGGTGAACGTCTGTCGATCTCCTACTACCCAAGACAACAATAACCCAGCTCCCAACCAACAAAACAACAGGACTACTCGTGGTCAATGCTACGAGTGTGGCAACCCTAATCACTACATCAACAACTGCCCTAATCGTAACCGTAACCAAAACCAAAATCAGAACCAAAACCAAAACCAGAACCGCAACCAGAACCAAGGTGCTCGAGGTCGCGCCTACAATCTCAACGCTAACCAGGCTCGTGACAACAACGAAGTGGTGAATGGTACGTTTCTCATTAATAACCACTATGCATCCATATTATTTGATTCAGGAGCTGATAAGTCATTCGTGTCACTGAAGTTTGAACCTTTACTTAACTTACCCCACACTAATCTAGAAGAACCTTTCGTGGTAGAGGTAGCTAACGGGAAGTCTATTTCGATCGACTCTATTATTCGTAACTGCTTGTTGAACCTCGACGATCATACCTTCCCTATCGATCTCATCCCTATGCATCTTGGTAGTTTTGATGTTATAGTAGGCATGGACTGGTTGTCAACTCATCGTGCCGAAATTCTGTGCTTCGAGAAAGTCATACGCATTCCTCTCGAATCTGGTGAGATTTTGAAGATTTATGGTGAGAAACCCTGTGGTGAGCTTAAGCTGATGTCTTGTACTACTGCCCAAAAGTACTTACGAAAGGGGTATACAGCCTTCTTAGCTAACGTGATAGAGAAGAAGGACAAAGGCAAAAGTATCCAAGACATCCCTATTATTCGGGACTATCCTGAAGTCTTTCCAGAGGATTTACCTGGTTTGCCTCCTGCTCGACAAGTGGAGTTTCGTATTGATCTTGTTCCTGGTGCTAATCCTATCGCTAAAGCTCCTTATCGTCTTGCACCCTCTGAGATGCAAGAACTTGCCAGTCAATTACAGGAACTTTCTGATAAAGGGTTCATTCGCCCTAGTTCTTCTCCATGGGGAGCCCCTGTCTTGTTCGTTAAAAAGAAGGATGGTTCTCTTAGGATGTGTATTGACTACCGTGAACTCAACAAACTCACCATCAAGAATCGTTATCCACTTCCTAGGATTGACGATCTCTTCGATCAACTTCAAGGAGCAACCCACTTCTCGAAGATTGATCTCCGTTCTGGTTATCATCAGCTTAGAGTCCACGAAGAAGATATTCCCAAGACAGCTTTTCGCACTCGCTACGGTCACTATGAATTCATGGTTATGCCTTTTGGGTTGACCAATGCTCCCGCAGTATTTATGGATTTGATGAATCGGGTTTGTAGACCCTATCTCGACAAATTCGTGATCGTATTCATCGATGATATTTTGATTTACTCTAAATCAAAATCCGATCACGAGCAACATCTTCACTCTATCTTGAATCTCCTAAAGAAAGAACAACTGTACGCCAAGTTCTCAAAATGCGAATTTTGGCTTAAGGAAGTTCAATTTTTGGGACATGTCATTGATATGAACGGAATTCATGTTGATCCTGCAAAAATCGAAGCTGTGAAGAATTGGAGTGTTCCTACCACTCCAACGGAAGTCCGTTCTTTTCTTGGGTTGGCTGGTTATTATCGTCGATTCATCGCCAATTTCTCCAAGATCGCTGTTCCTCTCACTACCTTAACTCACAAGGGTAAACCCTATGAGTGGGGACCTAAGCAAGAGGAAGCATTTGAAACTCTTAAGCTGAAACTCTGTGAAGCTCCTATCTTGTCTCTACCTGATGGTAATGATGATTTCGTGGTCTACTGTGATGCATCGAACCAAGGTCTTGGTTGTGTCCTCATGCAACGAGGAAAGGTTATTGCTTATGCGTCTCGACAACTCAAGACTCACGAAAAGAATTATACCACCCATGATCTTGAATTGGGCGCTGTTGTCTTTGCACTCAAGATTTGGAGACATTATCTTTATGGGACCAAATGTGTGGTGTTCACGGACCACAAAAGTCTCCAACATGTCTTCGATCAAAAGAATCTTAACATGAGGCAACGACGTTGGGTTGAATTACTTAACGACTATGATTACGAAATTCGCTACCATCCTGGCAAGGCGAATGTTGTGGCCGACGCACTTAGTCGTAAAGAGCGTGTCAAACTCCAATGTGCGAGAGTTTGTACTGATCTTCAGGATCGCATTCTCCAGGCTCAACACACATCAGTCACCCAAGGTAACATGTACGATGAAATGTCTTGTGGTGCTGAAACTCAACTTGAAACCAAACCCGATGGTCTTCTTTATTTCCTTAATCGACTGTGGATTCCCGACCGTGATGATCTTCGTACTTTTCTCATGAACGAGGCTCATAAGTCTCGTTATTCTATTCATCCTGGAGCTGACAAGATGTACCAAGATCTTCGTTATTCTTATTGGTGGCCTGGTATGAAGAAAGACATTGCTCTTTTCGTTGCAAAATGCCTCACTTGTTCCAAGGTTAAGGCTGAACATCAACGACCATCTGGTATGCTTGAACAACCAGAGATTCCTGTCTGGAAATGGGAGAACATAGCCATGGATTTCATCACCAAACTCCCTCGTACACCCAAAGGTTTCGACAGTATTTGGGTAATTGTCGATCGTTTGACCAAATCAGCTCACTTCCTACCTATTCGTGAGAAGTATTCTGTGGAAAGGTTGGCAAGGATGTACGTAAGTGAAATCGTATGTCGTCACGGTATACCTTTGGACATTATTTCTGATCGCGATGGTCGTTTCACCTCTCACTTTTGGGAATCTCTACAAGATGCTTTGGGTACCAAGTTGAACCTGAGCACTTCTTATCACCCTCAAACGGATGGTCAGACTGAACGAACCATCCAGACACTTGAGGACATGCTCAGGGCATGTGTCATTGATTTTGGTGGCGCATGGGATTCTCATCTTCCTTTGGTTGAGTTTTCATACAACAACAGTTATCACGCCAGCATTAACATGGCTCCTTTTGAAGCACTCTATGGTCGGAAATGTCGTTCACCTGTCTGTTGGACTGAGGTTGGTGAAGCTCGTATTACTGGACCCGAACTAATCCAGGAAACCACAGACAAAATTCAGCTTATTCAGGATAATCTTCTCAAGGCTAGAAGTCGCCAAAAGAGTTATGCTGATAAACGTCGTAAACCCTTGGAATTTCAAGTTGGGGACCTTGTACTACTTAAGGTATCCCCTTGGAAAGGAGTTATTCGTTTCGGTAGAAAGGGAAAGCTAGCTCCTCGATACGTAGGCCCCTTCAAAATTCTTGACAGAGTTGGAAAAGTGGCTTACAAACTTGATCTTCCACCTGAGCTAAGCAATGTTCATCCGACCTTCCATGTTTCGAATCTCAAGAAATGCTTAGCAGATGAGAACCTTCATGTTCCTCTTGAGGATGTGCAAATCGATGAAAGCATGCACATTATCGAGAAACCCGTCGAGATTGTTGACACTGGAGTCAAGAAACTCAAGCGCAGTCGTATTCCGATCGTTAAGGTTCGTTGGGAATCTAAACGAGGCCCAGAGTTCACTTGGGAACGTAAAGACCAGATGAAGTCGAAGTATCCACATCTTTTCCCACCAGACTCTCCAACTCCAACTTCGGGACGAAGTTCCTAAAAGTAGGGGAGACTGTAACATTACGCATTTAAAACTTGTACGTACACGTTCGTCATTAATAAAAACGTCAAGTTTTATCTTATACGTTGCATTTATTATTTTTGTCGCATTTGTGGAACCCTAATACTATATATATATATATATATATTATATATATTATAACATTGAAATAATATCAAAAAAATATTATGTCTTGGCCGGGAATCGAACCCGCGCCAAGACCGGGTCACACAAACACCACCATCCAACCAACTGGGCTAGCCATTCACTTGTTATAAACCCGGATGCATTATAATTATAAACGCGTTTTAAAACCTTCACAGTTGACAAAGAAAGTCAACTGTGGGTTAGCGTGTGGATCAATCCAAGGAATTAACTCGTGATTGTTTTATAATTGGCAAACTTAGGTGATTTCCGGCCCAGTATGACTCGATTACACGTTGATTTTAACCAATTGTTAACCTAATTTGAAAACCCTACGCGTATGACAATTAAACGTGGTCAACTTTCCAATTAACCAAACCCTTTGATCCTCAGTATAAATAGACCACCTACGATCCTTGGAAACTCGCTCACAACTCTCTCTCAACCTCCAATTATTCTCTAACACAGATAATTAGCTCCTTTGATCAAACAGTTGACTTTATCTTTGACCCGGCTATTATACTCGAATCAACACTGTGAGTTCTTGTTCTTTTGTGGGTTTTGTTAGTCGGCAATCAAACAACAAAAGCCCCAACACCAATCGGGCTCAGTATGTCTGAATTGTCCAATTGTTAAATCTAGGGTTCGTAATATTAATTTGGGGATAAACTGAGTTGATCTTGTGTATTTATTTTATGTTAAACGGCTTTCATCACAACCACTGGCCTAGGCCAAGTGGTTGTGACCAAGGCTTGCCACAGTAGTCACCCGGGTTCGAGTCCCGGCTCTGACTTCCTTTTTTCTTTTCTTTTCTTTTTTTAAAACAACATATATATATATATATATATATATAAAACTTATAAATTCATTTTTAAATACCAAAACTATTTTATAAATTCTAAAAAAATTATATTTATTAAATCTGAGTTAAAAGTGTTATTCACAATTTTTATTTTTCAGAAATTCATTTATTTAATATTTATAATAATTAAATCAATTTTATACTATTATATTTATAAAAATCCATTTATATATCAAAACAATTTTATTAAATTCTCCAAAAATTATCCTGACTTTTTATAAAGTTAAACTTTACTGAAATAATTTTTAATTCAGTAAAATCATTTATTTCATATTTTTAATCAATTTTTGTTAGATTTAATCATAATTAAATCATAATAAATCCAATTTTCATCATTTTTGCACCAAAATTTTATACAAAATATTTTTAATTATTTAGAACAGAAATATGATTTTTAAAATAGAAATTCTTTAATTTTAGTATTTTTGAATATTAAAGTTAATTGTTGGCAATTTATAATAAATAGATTTAAAAATCTATTTTAAATGAAATAATTTTATAAAAATTATTTTTATACCTCAAACACTTTAAAGTGTACATTCAAAATTCAAATTTTATAAAAAGACTTTCTTTTATTAATTATCAAATTTTCCTTTATTAATTAACATTTTAATTTAAATTCAACAATTGGATATCCCCAAATCGAAACCCTAGGATACACTTATAAGTTAATTAGACTTAGACTTATTATATATTACCTTATTATAGGGTGATATTTGGAATCAGTTTGGGCAACACTATTATTTCATCTTTTCAACAAGTTTAACATTTGCTAAGGTGAGTTTTACATAGCCCCTTTTATTATCACCATTTTTGGGGTGAAACATGTTATAACATTATCATTGCAATTCAATCATCAATGTGTCTATGTGTTTTCTATGTTGCATTATGTCTTGAGCATGATTAGAGTAAGCACCATTCTAGCATAATCATTAACTCCGTACAAGCCGACGGTATACATTGATAGATCTATTGGATTGACAATCCCACCCGGATACGTGCCTCCTACAAAGGTTACGTGGGTGTTTGTTATCGCATAACATATTCAATTGGACCATGAGTGTATGGTATGTATCATTTTATAACAGTCATCAGGGTTGATTATGCACTCGATTTATTTCTAGTATGTTCTCACATATGGGCTAGATTGACATGACACATGAATTGCACAACATTTTTATTCATTTTATTATCAAAAACCTATGTAATTCTCACCAACTTATGTTGACCCAAAATACTTTCAAAATTAACATGTTTCAGGTAACAATGAAGCTGAGGCTTGAGTTAGCATGAGGATTTTTCTTGAAGTTTTATTTGAAGTTATTGAAGTTTGTTATTTGATATCATGTATTTGAATTCTTAGACATCATTTCATATTTTGGATATTTTGTTTGAATAAATTATTTAAAATTTATATTATACCATGTGCTACTGAAAAAAATCATCAATACGTGGCACCCCGATGTTTCCGCCATCGGTTGGGGTGTTACACATATGGTACCCCTGTGTATATTAGTTATACACTAGTGTATACTCAAAATTAACATGTTGTTATTCATATGTTACCTTGTATACATCAACGTATAGTTACCACAAATCCTACATCCGTGTATATTGTGTATACACGGGTGTATATTCAAAATATACACCTAAAATCGAATCTCGATCATCCTGAAAATATTATACTAGGGTTTCAAATACCCATTTTTTTTAAATCAACAACAATGTATGCTTTGAACCTATTTATGAAAGCAATTGGAAAAACAATAACTTTTTACGTATCAACCAACATATTTGGATCATATTTATCAAATCATCAGAATAAATTGATAAAACTTGAATCTTCAAACGAAATGGTTATGAAAACAAAAAAAAATGTTTAAATATAAACGACGATTGATTAAGAATAACAAAGAAATATCGCATCTTCATACGTACATGCATATGATTTGTTGCTCTTCATTCGATTTCTGCACATTTGTTTACGTATGATGAAGTATACAGATCGCACAATATGATATTGTTGTGGTGTTTTGTCAGTTACAATGGATAATAAATAACCTATTAATAATCAAATACCAAAAGACAATATTACCCCTTGATTTGATTAAAAAGTTAATTAATGTTTAACATATTTACAATCAAGCCATTGAAGATGGATGGATGAGATTGGTTCCTAAAGTTCCTAACTAAGGGTTGGTTCCTATTTGAACCCTACCATATATATATATATATATATATATATATATTAAGATATTAACTAAATGAGTTTCTAAATTGATTAGGATAAATTATATTGACGACTCGTCAAGAGGTGGTAGGAATAACATAAGATAAACGAATAAAGGCGAACTTAGAATTTGTTTAAGTATAGAATTTAGAATACAAGAAAAATTAAAAATCACGCGACGTTACATAAAGTTTGCGTCACGTAGAATTTATAGAATAAAAGAAATAGATTAAGATTAAATGCAATTGATAAAATACTTTTCCATTGATCATAAGCTCGGGATTACAAGGATACAAAATGGAAAGATACAAGAATATAAGGACTAGAACAGAAAATACGAAAAATACGAATGTTACAAGAGTGTTGATTCATTTTATTATTGTTTTATGCACGGGCGAAGGATATTAAGGGCCAGTGGTGGCCCTGGCCTCTCCCGTTTTTTGGCGCAATGGTAGAAATTTGCGATTTTTATAGGTAAATTGAGTCCGGCCCCCGCCGATTTGCCACTACCGATCGAAAAAAATTAAGTCTGGCCCCTCTCGATTCAAAAACCAAGTTTCGCCACTGGTTTTATGTTTAAACTCTAAATCATCTTTAGTGTTATGTGAGGATACTAGTTGATGAGTAACTTGATTAATAATAATAATAATAAGTTTTAAAAATGCCCCTTAAGTTTTTGTTTTTATATGTTGTCCACATAAAAGTTTTGGTTTTTACATTTTGGCCACAAAGACTAACCAGGTTAGACCTTCGTTAGTTTGGGGGTGATGGAACAAACTAAGTTGAAAGTTGGGAGTGCTATTGGCCAAAGTGAAAGTTTGGAGTGATATCCGCCAATAGGCTATAGTTTGGGGTAATTAAATCCATTTTCCCTTAAACAAAACAAGTATGGGTAATAAAAATGGTAATCTTTTGCTAGAATAAATGTAATTTTGTTTGCTAGAACATTTAATCGCCTAACATGACAATGTATAACGAACCCCGAACCAAAAACACATCTCAAGACCCTGAAATGCCAAATCAAAGTGGATATCATATCAATATGTTAGTAATCGCCGACACAATTTATAAACCTTTGGTGTTACCAACGGTGAAATTCTTTTAGTTTGATCACATTATAAGAACTCTTATAATAAAAATTTTAGTTTGATCACATTATAAGAACTGTTATAATAAAAATATAATTTTCGTTTGAAATTTGGTCAATAAAACAGGTAAAACCACCGTAGCCAATGTCTTTTTTTCATCGGCATCAAAGTTTAAGAGTGAAAGCAATAGTAATTTGAAAACAATTCATTTAAGCATGTTGTAATTCACTTAGTGACTTAGGGCACATGGGGTGGTAATGCTTTTATCACACCCATCACACTATCACACCTAATCAGATTCTGCCACCTCATTTTATCACATTCCACCACTAAACCCATGTGGCGGTGTTCACATTCCATCACTAATTTTTTTTTTAAATAAACTAAAAACATTACATTTTTATTAATAAAAAATATTTAAATATTTAAAAAAAATTATTTAAATATTTATTCTCCGTAGTGGGTGATTTAGGTTTAATTATCTATGTTTAGGATTTGTAATGTTAATTTAATTTGGTCAAAAGTGACCGTTGCCAGCCAACCAACGGTTGTGATGTACATCACGAGATTTAATGTTCGCGGCCATGATTGAATGGGCTGGCCGGTGTTTCGCGGTATCACGCCAACCACGGGGTGGCTATCACAGACCACCTTGTCTACCCTTATATATCAACAAGTGGCCATCTATCATGCAGCTATCACCATTAACAAAACTTGATAGTTGTTATATACTAGATGGTTGCCGTAAGCCGCGAGTTGCGGCGGCGACGCTTTAGTCATCTATAGGTGGCGGCACATCATGTGATTCGTTAACTAGATGAAATGTATAGGAACTCGATTTTATATCGAATGAAAATATTTTTTATTTGAGTCGACTCGTTTTCGAACACAGTTTAAGCCAAAGACGTAGGTAACTCGAATTTATACCGCCAAATAAAAAATGTTTTATATTTGAGCCGACTCGTTTCCGAGCATAGTTTATGTCAGAATCGTAAGTAACACGAATTTATACCGTCAAATGAAACATTTTATATTTGAGATGACTCATGTCCGAACCCAATTTATGTTAGAAACGTGGACCAATCGAAATTGCACGTAAAAATAAGCATGAAAACATACTATATTAGAATAAGGCTGAAACCTTACAAACCTAATGAGGTCAAAGTGACATTTACAAAGTTAGATGGCTACCTTTGACGTTACAACCAAGTTTGGTGTAGAATGTGTTACATGCCAAAAGTTTGAGGCCAGAAGAGAAGTTATGAAGTATATTGGTTTTTTTGTCCAAGTTAGAAAGTAGGAGTGCCATTTTTATAAAGTTAAAAACTTAGTTTTTATTTAATTTAGAAATTTGGGTGAAGTTTGTCAATTTATAAAAGTTAGGGGGTCTATATTAAAATGCATGGTCCACCCCACTGACCATGCATTTTAATATATATATATATATATATATATATATATATATATATATATAGGGTTAGGATCGTGTGATAACCAAATAACCAAGATGAAGATAAAACACAATGATATGAATAAAAAACCAAAACTCCAAAGAACATCATAAAAAAAAAAGAATATACAGGTATGAATGGCTTACATCATGTGAAAAAACATCTATCAAAAACACATTTAAAACACCATTCCAGTCATGAATCATAACGCAATCGTTGCAGATGTTAAAACACCATGACGCGAATGGTAACTCAAAGATTCCAGACGTTAAAACACTTTGACTCCATTCTTGTTTCTGTGAAAATCGTGATTACATAGAAGTTTAAACCTCATACTTTTTTCCGATTTTCCTAATCTGATTTAGAAGTTTGATGATAAATTGTTTTGATGATTTAGTTTTTAATAAGAGAGGGAGAGAGTGAGGAGAGAGTATTAATTGGAGGAGTAAATGAGTGAGAGAAAGAGAGATTAATTTCTTTATCTAAAAATAACCAATTACTCATTTACCCTTCCCCTTCATGTTTTTAAAAACAATATTTACAGTTTTGCCACTATTAAATCTTAACCATCCAAATAACCAATCTAATGGCCCAAAACTCTTCTTACACTTCTCACAAAACTTGTCATTTGTACAGGATCCTAAACCTATATATATATATATATATATATATATATATATATATTGCAAAGCTAATAATCTTACATGTCATAATATTATACAATCTCTCCTTTGAGAGATGTCACATAGGATGTGATGTGGCAACTCTAGACCAATTAAAAAAAAGAAATAAATATGGTTTAACCTAATATATTAAACTAGCTGATTACCCCGGGACCCTCCCGGGGTTAAAAAATCTAATTTTACGTGATAACCTATTGCAAATGACTCAAGTTAACTAACCACAAAATCTCTCAATCATTGCATGTTCATGGTATTCTAATCAGTAATAACTCATATTCTCTAATCTAAAATCTAATCAATAATCATATAAAGAATCACTTATGTAAGCTGCAACTATTCAAAAACCATCACATCTCTCTAATTTCTCACATTCTAATGGTTCTTATAATTCCTAACCTAATCAACTAAACAAACACTTAAGTTGGAAGTTGTAACCATTGCATCTCATTATGCCACGTGGCATAATCAAGAGATGGTTGAGGCCACCATTGAACGCCACGCCAGCAACTATCAATTCTTCCCGGGAGCGTACCGGGGTTGAAAAATATAATCATTCTAATAATACTAATACTAATAGTAATAATTATTACTCTTGTAATTAAATAAATAAAAAAAAATAACATTGCTATAAGCTGACACCATGTGTTGCAGTGTTGCGCGATTCTTTCTCCGAGCTTCTCTGGATGAAGTATACCTAGTAAAATTCCAATGATAACATGGCGATTGGGCTGATTTTCAACATCGTAGATAAGAACATGGTTTAAAAGAAAAAAACATGATTAATGAATAACATGAACACTTCGTGTGTTTTTTTCCTGTATGAACGAAACCCCACAAAAAAATAGTCGATTATTTCTCCGTTTTTATATAGCACTATGGTACTCGTTGGAAAGATAATAAAACGCTCGTTATTTTAGTGTAATTTTTTTCTTTAAAAAATCCCGTATATAAAAGATATAAACGTTTAAAAATTATGGGAGGAAATATGAGAGAGAAAATTTTAAATTTATTTTTAAATTGTTTTTCCTAAAATAACTCAATTTAATTAAAAAAGGAAATAATTCAAAAACATTAAAATCTTTCAATTATGATGCCACGTGGCAGTTTCATGGAGAGATTGAAGGCACCATTACACGCCACGTCAGCAATGTTCAATTCTTTTATATATATTAACTAGCTGATTACCCCGGGAGGGTCCCGGGGTTGAAAAATCTAATTTTACGTGATAATCTATTGCAAATGGCTCAAGTTAACTAACCACAAAATCTCTCAATCATTGCATGTTCATAGTATTCTAATCAGTAATAACTCATATTCTCTAATCTAAAACCTAATCAGTAATCATCTAAAGAATCACTTATGTAAGCTGCAACTATTAAAAAACTCATCACATCTCTCTAATTTTTCACATTCTAATGGCTCTTATAATTCCTAACCTAATCAACTAAACAAACACTTAAGTTGGAAGTTGTAACCATTGCATCTCATTATGCCACGTGGCACGTCAGCAACTATCAATTCTTCCCGGGGTTGAAAAATATAACCATTCTAATAATACTAATACTAATAGTAATAATTATTACTCTTGTAATTAAATAAATAAAAAAATAACCTTGCTATAAGCTGACACCATGTGTTGCAGTGTTGCGCGATTCTTTCTCATAGCTTCTCTTGATGAAGTATACCTAGTAAAATTCCAATGATAACATGGCGATTGGGCTGATTTTCAACATCGTAGATAAGAACCTGGTTTAAAAGAAAAAACATGATTAATGAATAACATGAACACTTTGTGTGTTTTTTTTCTGTCTGAACGAAACCCACAAAAAATAGTCGATTTTTTCTCCGTTTTTTATATAGCACTATGGTACTCGTTGTAAAGATAATAAAACGCTCGTTAATTTGGTGTAATTTTTTTTCTTTAAAAAATCCCGTATATAAAAGATATAAACGTTTAAAAATTATGGGAGGAAATATGAGAGAGAAAATTTTAAATTTATTTTTAAATTCTTTTTTCCTAAAATAACTCAATTTAATTAAAAAAGGAAATAATTCAAACACACTAAAATCTTTCAATTATGATGCCACGTGTCAGTTTCATGGAGAGGTTGAAGGCACCATTGCACGCCACGTCAGCAATGTTCAATTCTTTTATATATATTAATAGATACCTAATCTACTAAATGTAAATATTAAACTTTTATTATTTTCTCTCTCATGTTTCCTCCCATAACTTTTAAACGTTAATATCTTTTATATACGTGATTTTTTAAAGAAAAAAATTACACCAAATTAACGAGTGTTTTATTATCTTTCCAACGAGTACCATAGTGCTATATAAAAAACGGAGAAAAAAAACGACTATTTTTTGTGACCCGATAGGTATTGTGTCAGGTTTGGGATTAGTTTAAAAAAACAATTGTGGGTTTGGGTCGGGCCTGGGATTAGGTGATACCCGACCCAATTACCCAAAACCACATACCCAAATACCCGAACTATATACCCGATCATATACCCTTGAATTTTTTAGCGTATCACATAACCCTTAGACTAATGCGTTCGATATTTCAATAAATAACTTTTTTTTCGTATTTCATGTTAGTTCTTTTTAGAATGATCGATTACAAACTTCCGAATTCATTTGACATTATATAATATTTTGTAATGGCACTAGATTTATACCCCTGCGCAGAAATTCGTTTTTTTATTAGAATATGATAACTTATGGCAGAGATTTGTTTAAAATAAATAATAATAATAATAATAATAATAATATTCATTAATCATATATTGGCAAGTCATTAATTATGTTGTCATATTAGATATTTTATTATGTTAGATTAGATATTTCAATCCGGGACGCTCCCGGGATAAAAACTAGTATATATATATATATATATATATATATATATATATATATATATATATATATATATATATAATATACACAAGTCTAGACAAAGATGGTTATCATTAGAGGTGCAAAACGATTTGCAGTATGTTGTCAAATTAAAAACATCATTTAAAAGTAAATTAGACAGATGATCTATGTGTCATATGGTTGTGGGCTGAGTACGAATTTAGTCCTTAAAATAAAAGTTTATAAATCCTCAAGCATGGCTAGTCGGGACAATTTGGTCGATCTAGATACGGAAATAACGAACACTTTATACTTTGTCATGATAACATGAAAAATTAGATTAAGAAAAAAAACCACAAAATAATCACTAATCAGCTCTTTTTTTTTTTTAATTACATGTTTTCAACACAAACAATGATTATATTTATATGTAACCCACTTTTAACGTTACAATGACACCTCACATTCAATCAATCGACAATGTAGATATTTAAAGTTGCACTTCAAATCTTAATTGACATAATTACCCTCCACTTTCTCCATATCCTACCCTCACAAGATACCCATTTTCGTCATTTCACTTCCATACTTTTCATTTTTGTACTCTTCCCTCCCTATTTCCCATCATATAACCCACAAACCCATTCACATTGAAAAAAAATATATATCGTCAGGGCCGACTCAACCATTTTAGCGGTCTAAAACAAATTATAAAAATTCAAAACCATGCGGTCGAGTAATCATCTGATCGGTTTACTAAACTTCTTCACCTTCCTACTATCAATTCCTATTCTCGGGGGCGGAATATGGCTAAGCACGCGCGCAAACAACACCGACTGCATGCAATTCCTCCAATGGCCATTAATCGTTATCGGGGTCGCGATCATGGTGGTGTCACTAGCGGGGTTCGCGGGCGCGTGTTACCGAAACACCTTACTCATGTACCTTTACCTATGGGTCATGTTTTTCATACTAGTTGTGCTTATTGGGTTTGTCATATTTGCCTATGTTGTTACGGATAAAGGGTCGGGTCGACCCGCCCCGAACCGGGCTTATCAGGATTATTATTTACCCGACTATTCGGGTTGGTTGAAGGACCGGGTTGCTAGTGATGGATATTGGAGGAAGATAAGTTCGTGTGTTCGTGATTCGGGTACTTGTAGAAAAACGGGTCGGGTTGTGGGTGGGTATCCGGAGTCTGCTGATATGTATTACCGACGCAAGCTTAATCCTATTGAGGTCAGTGGCTTTAAGTTATAGAATTTTGGATATTGTTTTTTTTTTTTTTTGGTTATATTTAATAATTTAATAAATAGATAATTTAAAAATAAAAAATAAAAGAGAACAGTGACACATGTAAGTGCCAAGAGATATGACCGTTTGGTACAACGCGTTATTCATGAATAGGTGGATTTCATTAAATATTTAATATCTAATGTTTTTGTTTTATATATTTTTATTCGATATTACATAGGATAGTTGGGGGCGGGGGCACCGCTGTTTTTTTCTATAGTGTAAATTTACGTGTTTTCGTCCTAAAATTTTATACGTATTGGGTCTGGCCCTTACCATTTTAAGGGTCCCGTGACTTTCGGCCCTCAAAAAAGGTCCATTACAAGAAATGATAAAAACATTTTTTGTGATTTGTGTAATGAATATAGAGAGAGATATATTTCATGTTAATATGTTATTTTATTCGTTTGTAGTTAATAAATGTTTAAAAAATACACATGATTTAGAAGTTGTATGGTTTTTGTCCTTGTAAAATTGGTGTTGGTTTAAGTTTTTGTAAATGCAGAG
Organism: Ambrosia trifida; assembly: GCA_028751855.1. Taxonomy (NCBI): domain Eukaryota; kingdom Viridiplantae; phylum Streptophyta; class Magnoliopsida; order Asterales; family Asteraceae; genus Ambrosia; species Ambrosia trifida. The sequence goes on from CM054126.1 coordinate 39,670,555, forward strand.
TTATTGTGACATTTAGGTGTAAAAACCTGGCTAATTTTTTTTTTATTTAAATTGTGCAAACAAGAATTCGTTCCGGAAGTGGGAGAACTGTTGAAACTACGTGAAACCCTGACAAGGGTTTATGTTATTTAACTTGTTTTTTTTTAAAAAAATAAAATAAAGTAGGTAGTGAAAATTGGACTACTTTTTGCGTGTGTAAAAAAAAAGAGTTATGTATAACGTAAAATAATTTCTTGTGTTTCACTAATATAAAAGGTTAAAGTTATATACTTAATTTGGTTATAAGTAAAAACCAAATAAACTGTTTTAATTACCCATCCAAACACCCCCTAATCTTTCACTGAAAACACTTGCTTATTGTTTAAACCAAACAAGTTTTAATACTCTCTTTTACTATTATATACTTTTCAATTGGTTGCTTGGTCAAATACTCAATCAAGATATCCCAAATCTCAACTGTTTCCTTGTACTTCACTTATTGGACTTTGTATGCTGGCCTTTCTCCCTCCTTAAAGCCATATATGATATACCTCATGTACAACTTGCTCATTTGCTTTTTTAGTACACTTCTACAATTCTACTCAACATGTTGAAACTCTTTATCCGGTTATTGATCGCGCACGAATGCGTGATCTTTTTATCGCCTGATCTAAGGTGGGGATAAGCTCTTTTGAGAGTTGATTGGGAGTCATAGTCCAATTTGTTTATCTAATTTTTGTGAGTGAAATAAGTTGTTATGAATAATATAATTAGTTTAAAGTTGTTTTACCCAAGTGAATAAACATATACAACAAATTTCATTTCATTCTGTCAAACAAACATAACAAATTTCAAAATCAAATTATAATTCCCGCACGAATTCCAATTCCATTAAAATCAATGAAACGAGAGCTACCTTAGTTTCAACAAGCAACCCTAAGCATACGACGATTAATTTTTGGCATGTTTAATCCGGAAGTTAATCCACAACATCATTTGGGGTCACCCAAATAGCCATTTTGACCACTTTTTATTGCTCTATTCACAAAAATTTTCGGTTATAAAACAAACTATTCACCAAAATCTCGACAAAAACGTTAAGATTGTAAACACATCCATTAAAACGAAACAAATGTGTCTAGAACTAAAAAAGGTGTCACGCCCTCAATATGTCAACACACAACGTGCTCTTGGACTCTTGGTAGTCAAGTTGTATCTCTTTCGAACGAATTACTAACAATATTGAAAAGTGTTCAACCTTGATGATTTTGTGTAGATTTGGTTGTTACATCAAAAACCATACATAGTGAAATTTAACACATAGAAAAGTTATTGATAGAGTCAAAGTTCTTAATTATATATCACACACTTATTTAGCATGGTTGGTTTTGGTGATTTTTCATTATTTAAATTTAGACCTTATCCATCATATAGGCTTTCTGTTTCTCATTGTAGCCTTGCAATCAAGATTGTAGGGGTCATCAAATGATATCATTTTGATTTCAATTATGAAGTGGTTGATGTTGAATTATTTGCTTTATTGTAGCTGGTAAAGTATCATGTGGTGTGGTCAGTGGTGGGGCTAGAGGTGTATAAATGCGGGTTTTTTTTTAACCGGTTGGTGAAAAAGAACCGTTTGTAAAAACCTGGTTCCAGCTATAAACCAACCGGTTTAGAAGGGAAAATATTCGAACCTATCAAATTGATTGGGTCGGGTTCAAACCGGTTTGGGACAGAAAAAGAAAAAAACTTTTCTTAACATGTTTTCCAAATTGGTTCTGGTCCAAACCGGTTTCAGGGAACGAGACTACGAACTGACATGTATCGGGTCCAAACCGTTTGGACCAGCCACTCTTTTTGGTAAAATTGGTCGGGTTATGAGCCGTCTTGGCAGATCCAAACCAGTTTTTTTTACACCTATGGGTAAAATGAGGGTAAATGGGTCATTTAAGCACCTGAACAACCTAACTTTTAATGATTATTTGCAGTCGGGATGTTGCAAGCCACCAACAGAATGTGGGTTCACGTACGTGAACGAGACAACCTGGAACCCTATAAATTCCGCTGTAGCAGGTAACAACTACGACTGCAACCGGTGGAGCAACGACCAAGAACAATTGTGTTACAACTGCAACTCATGCAAGGCCGGTGTGCTCGCTAGTTTAAGAAAGAGTTGGAGAAAGGTGTCTATTATCAACATCGTTGTTCTCATCCTCTTAGTCATTGCCTATGTCGTTGCCTGTGCAGCTTTTAGAAACAACAGGAGAATGGATAACGATGAACCGTATGGAGAGACCCGCATGGAGAAATCCCGACCTAGTTGGATACAGTTTTAGTTTGTCTAGCAATTTCTTCTTGGTTACAGGTCGAAACTCAGGCATATATGGTTAGCAAATTTCTTTGTGATGTTTTGCTTATGTATAGAGCTTTTGGTACCATAGAACCGATCATAAACGAGTGATAAGATTAATAAATGTGACAACATATTCGGTCATACCGAAATTTGCAGCGATACAAACAAAAGACAGGGATTTTGCTTTATTTGTGTATGCTAAAAGGAAAAAAGGAATGGATTCACATACGGAAACCGGCAATCAATAGCCCCAATAATCATTTCTGATCTCATCATCAAATTTCTGCTTCAATTCTGGGTGCTTCTCAAAGTACTCATCAGCAGTCATGGTGCTAAGTTTTTTCTGTTATAACAAAACATAATTTTTTAAAAACGAAAATATTAAAAATCAAAGGGGTACCGGACCTGTTGAACCAAGAACCTGCCTCAACCGGTTTGGTCACCATGCATTAGACCACTTTGAACTGGACCATTGTGTGAACTTGGATAAAGGATTAATGGTTGAACAGGTTTTCGTTTTTTAAAAAGAAAAACAAAGCATCTTTCCATAATCATGCAGAAGCGGTAATTTTAGATTTTTGACCTTTCACATTGACATCCGACTTTTAAAAGCAGTTTAATTTGTAGAGCGGCCAGAGCTGGACCATTTTTAAAACACAGTGAAAATGGGGGAGACTAAAGTGACAAGTTTGAACCGTTTTAAAAACGGGTCACATTTTATCTCAAAATGGGTTAATCAAAGAAGTGACATTACAAAAATAACACGTCCAAAGTGCATTTTTAATGCATATAATCTCCAAGATTTCTATATTCCAGGCTTTTATGAACAGGCGTAATAATATGCTTTTTGTCATCCTATATTACACTAAAAGTATATCCGTTTAACCCAACCAACCCGCGGCTCGTTTTGACCCATATAACAATAGAGTATAATTGTTACCTTCAGCTCTTGGACTTCAGCAATTTCTTTCTCAAGTCTTTCAGATTCCTTGAGAGATTTCTGCTCAGCCTCTTTCAGTTCCACCAACTGCCATTTCAAGATTACAAAATTTAAAAAAAAAAAAAAAAAAAGTATGTGTAGTTTAAAGAGCCCACAACAGTAGAAGTTATAACAATTTGACTATTTCTTTTTGTCAAACATAGTACACGGTTCCATCTGTAACAGGGTATTAGGAAACAGGAAAAGCATACGACTTCTTACCAATGCATCAAACTTGGGTTTGTACTCTGGAGTCGTCTTATCAACAAACTTAGGAATTTCAACACCTGTAAAAGAAAAGGGTCATGAATGTAAATATTAAATATTAAATTAATTTAGAATCAGAAATACAATAACTATTAAATGCTAGCAAAGTATTAAATAACAGCTCCTAATAGCAAAGTATTAATCAACAAACTTAGGAATTTCAACACCTGTAAAAGAAAAGGGTCATTAATGTAAATATTATGACATTTTATGTACATATACAGCTCCTAATAGCATATAGATTGCCACACAGAACTGTATTAATATCAAAAAATAAGTCTCGAAATTCATAGTTAAAAGCAATAGGTAATAGTGTTTATGCAGTTCTCACCTTTATACTTATAAATGGATAACCGGCTATTACAGAATATCTTTTGACTTTACCATGTTCCATTCCATAAAAAAAAATATGGAATACACAGAGACCTGCGTAAATCCTTTCTGAAGTTCCCACTTGTACTATGTAATAATGGCACAAACAGACACATATATTTATAGACTACATTAGCATTTTAAGTGAACCAACATTATGCCATGTATATATTTATAATGCATAAACCAGTGCCTACAGCAACTAAATATTTTTTTTTCTGCAACTCCTGGAAAGAGAAAAATAACAAAAGAAAGAGGGGAAATATCGCTCTAGAACATCTTAAAGCCAATCATATGTAAAATTCATTCCTTCACCATTAGTGCTAGAAACTAATCCATCTATTTTTGCCTTTAAATATATATAAATATAAAGGCGTCACCTAATTACAGGATCTATTATCTCAAGCAGGCACTCGAGACCATATTACCTAGACGCATATTTTTGTTATTAAATAAATATATATGTGCAAAACTGAAAATAGGGTGCTAGATCTCATGATATCTCATAAGACAAAACTCAATACAATTGTGAAACTCTGGTCAATATAACACACCAAAGAATCCACTCTGTTATTTATGAGTTGGAACTGTTGCATAAGTCTGAAACATTCTCAATGAAAGGAAGTGTACATGATTAATTTTGGCAAAGTAAGACATACTGTCATAATATTCTTTGTAAGAATCAACGATGCGAGATCCAAGCCCTTTTCTGTAGTACTCCCAATCAATAGGTTCTGGTTCCTGCATTATCCAATTAAAAAAAAGATCATTCTGATTACAATATAAACATATAATGACATTAGTCATAAAGATAAGAGTCTTTGGGATGTCACAAATAAAAAAAACCATACAACGTATCAAATCTATTGAGGTGCAGAATAGCGCTTATTTTCATAAAGGTTGCATGAAAAAACAAAATATCCAGTTCCAGAATTGCATCAAGTCATCACCGATAAGATCAAGATACTCTTGTATTATCCACAGAATCACAGATATAAATAAAAACGCCCAATATAACATCATCATCTCATTTTATGCTTTTGATTCATAGAAACCTTTACTGTCTAACCAAACAAGGATCTGTATCATTCGACACACTAACATTAATCGCATTAGACAGTCCAGTCCAATAATATCACCAGCTTCTTCATCTTATGCACGAAAATAGATCATCATCTCATCACATGCTATTGATTCATAGAAACCCTTGCTATCTAAACAAGCCTTGCTATCTAAACAAGCATGGATCCATATCACTAAAAACACTAACATTAATTGCTTTAGGCAGTCCAAGACAACAATACACCAGCTGATAAACATACATCAAATTATCAGCAGGGGTCCAGATTCTTCGTCTTATGAACAGAAATAGATCATCATCTCATTATATGCTTTTAACTTATAGAAAGCCTTACTATCTAACCAAACATGCATCCGCATCACTATACACATTAACGTCAATTGCTACTGGTGGCCGAAGGAAACGATATTGCCAGCTCTAGAAGGCTATTACATACATCAAATTTTACTATCTAATCATACATGGATGATGGATCAGTATCACTAAACACACTAACATTAATTACTTTAGACAGTCCAAAGCAACAATACACCAGCTCATAAACATGCATCAAATTATCAACAAGAGTTCAAATTCTTCGTCTTATGCACAAAAATATCATTTCTTTCATTACATGCTTTTGATTCATAAAAACTCTTACTATCTAACCAAACACACATCAGTATCACTATCACTAAACTCATTAACTAATTGCTTTAGGACGTCCAATGCAGCTATACACCAGCTCAAGAACACACATCAAATCATCGTATTATGCACAAAAATAGATCATCATTTCATTACATGCTTTAAATTCACATAAACCCTTACTATCTACTCCAAACATAAATCCGAATCACTCGTGACTCAACAAAATCAACATTAATTGCTTTAGTCAGTCCAAGACAACAATACCACCAGCTTGTTACGAACTTAATCGTTAAACAATTGATCCAAGAAAATAGATAGAAGCTTGAAAGAAAATTAGATGGAAACAAGACTTTTACTCATTCATTTCTTGATAGCATTCATAAAGCTTAAGGCCTTTTAAAGGCTTACAAATATCATGAAAAGAAACGAACGTGGACAATATGCATGAATTAACTACCCACTTATCTAATTAGTGAACTAAATAACTTAAAGAAACAAATAACATACTAATATTTGCATGGATCATGGGATCGTGGTGCATGACAGAAGTAGAATGTGTGAATGTTGACTAAATATTGTGGCACATATCACAGCTCTGTAAAACATACATCAAATTATCGTCTTACGCACAAAAATAGATCATCATCTCATAACTAATCATAATTCATAACGAGCGTACACCAAACCTAAACAAATAAAACATCATTTCAGCATCAAACCTAATCCAAACAATTTCAACTATAGTCTTACGCACGAAAATAGATCATCATCTCATAACTAATCATAATTCATAACGCGCGTACACCAAACGTAAACAAATAAAACATCATTTCAGCATCAAACCACCAGCTCTATAACATACATCAAATTATCGTCTTACGCACGAAAATATATCATCATCTCATAACTAATCAATTTACCAAAACCCTAACTACCAGATCAAGCTCAGATCCGTATCACTCAAAACATCAACATTAACCGCTTTAGCCAGTCCAAGTCAACAACAACAACAACAACAACAATAATAATAATAATAATACCTGACTGAATTTGGTCTGGAGAGTGGAGTTGACTTCATCAAAAGCACGACGGAGAGAAGAGAACTCTTTACGAGCTTCTTCACTGACGATCATCTTGGCCATACCATCCCAATCGATCGATTTCGATGCCTTGAATGCTACATCTGTTACTTTCTTTCCTACACCACTCATCTTCTCTTTCTCTCTCGATTCGATGAGTAGCTTCGAATGACTGCGATTGATTGATTGATTATGAATGAGGTTGTTTTGAACTAGGGTTTTGAAGTGAAGTGACTTTGGTTAAAAATAAGAAAGTAACAATGGGTAAATTTGGTTTTTTTCCCTCACATAAATCTTTCCTTTCATTACGTTCTACATGAGCAAGAAATATGTTCGTTTACTTAATTGAATGAACATGAACAAAGGTCTCGTTGCTTGAACTGTATTCGTGAGCTTTCGATAATGTGTTTATAAGCGTTGATTTATTTATGTACGTTCAGGTTAATTTGTTTATGTTGTTCAAGAAATATTTTTATACATATATTCTTTAGTTTATTACCCTACTAATTAAATATTCATATTCTCACTTTGATTTTGCACCATTCCCTACTCTTCCTCGTTATTTACATCAATGAATACATCAAACTCTGGTTCACTATTAGGACTTCAAGTTCTGACGCTGCTCCTTTTGCCATCCATTTATAGCCTCTGCCCCGGTGATTTTATTTGTGTTCATGAACATATTCATTTCCTTAATGAACAACCACGGATAAAAAATCTCGTTTGGTAACTATGCATGAACCATTTGTGAAAACATTATTTCCTTAACAAACGAACATAGACAAGGCGTCGTCCCCCACCCCCTTTTGCGCACTATCATTGAACAACTATTGCATCTCGGTTTTAAGTGTGTGGACCACCATCAACATTTCATTGCATGTACCACCTTCATAACATTATCATCATTTCATTCTTCTCCTACATCCTAAGCGGCTTTTCATTATGCCAGTTATTTATTAGCCCTTCGCTCTTATCCTCTATAATCTTGTCAATTGCCACTTGAGTCTTATCGATGTTTAGTTTGTAATTAAACTTTTGAAGGTCAATGAAACAAGTTTCGTAGTCAGTTTAGTCATTGTTAAATAAGTATAATTTGGTTTACTTATTAGTTTATGTTATTTGAGTTATGACTTAACGATTTTTGTTTGTTAGATGTTATAATACAATTGCTTGGGTGCGTTAGAACTTTTAATTGAAACAACAAAAACATATTAAAGCATTATCAAAGCTCTTGCAACATTTACATTGATGCATGTGCGAATTTGAAGGACAAATATAGGTGTACTAGAAATCGACTAAACCACTATGGTTTATGGTAAGGTTGAAATCCTTAGACCATCACAAAAGTGAAGATAGAATTATCTCCTTAGTTCTCACTAAATCAAGATATAAGCAACGATATAGTGTTAACTTATCAACACTCCAATCTTCAAGCTTCCAAAGTTCCTTCATTGACATAAAAGTCTTGCATGGTGGAATAAGAAAATGAAAACACCCTTTGATAACTTCAAGTCTACCAAGAGCTTGTAGAAACAACTATGAAACATGAAGATCGTAAATTTGTTTCTGTGTGGTTATTGGAAAGGTCGTGTTGGTTTGTAGAAAATGCCATCAAAGGACCATTTCTAAGACAGTCTATGTACATGATGGTCCCTATAAAGACTAGTTGGAAATTATGATAGTTATCAATATCATAGTTAGTGGCGGAGCTTTAACTTTTAAATTGTGGGGGCCAAAAGTCACGAAATCCAACTTTTTGTTTCAAACCGGTGGGGGTTGAACCCAATATATACACAATTTTTGGACGAAAACAATAAAATTTACATCACTGAGCCAAAAATCGTGGTGCCTTGACCCTACATAAGCTTTGCCCCTGATCATAGTTAGTGAGAAGGCTAAGCACCAATCACTACCAAGGTTAATAAGAACTAAGAAGAGATAACCAAAATTAATGAAAAGATAATAAGTGATCAATGTCGTATTATTGAGATGGTATAAATGTGACATCTACCGTATTAAAGAGCTAATTGTAACGAAGACAAACTATAAATTAAAAGTAACGAATATAAGCTGAACTACTTAACATTACTATATATCATAAGAAACTAAAAACAAGATATTCATCCTCGATGTTCTTACATAATTACTATTCTAAAAGACTACATCGAAGAAAACATAAGTGAACAAACAATGGTCTAACCTTCGATTATGGAGGCTAAACCACGTTGCTACAAGTTTAATCCTTCACTAGATGAATGACACATCGAACTGTGAGAGCGGTGAACCTGACAAACACAATAATCTGATGTGGGGCGACCACCTCGAATCCCAATAGATTCTACTTAGCAGACACAAAAACGTAGTCGGCCTTATGCGTGTTCTTCAGGGTTTTCTGAATGGCCTATCCAAGGAGGTAAAGTCCTCCTTAAATAGGTTCCACCCGGGCCTCATCATTCACCCTTAACTTACCTAATGGGCCGAGGCCCAGTTAAGGGCTTGCCTCCACATCGGTTCAAGATTAGCCCAATATAATATAATGTGTAATATTATATAAATCATGGAGAGAGAACGTACCGTTGGTCCTACGTGGCATCCGCCTGCTGGTTGCAGGTCTGATGCAGTGTGATTGGCTAATCCTCCTTGCCGAGTGTACTATTGTCCCCTCTATAGGGACACGTTAGTGGAGATCATCGCTGAGGTGGCCTCATGTGACCTAATTGGCTAACGCGGGCGTGAGACGTACTTGTCTCCTGCGGTGGCTACGCGGACACGTGTAACGTCCTGATTAGCTGGTCATGCAACATGATCTTTGCCACACGTCCTGATGCTGTGATTGGGTCGTACAGGTTTGTACGGTTGTACCAACATCTGCCACGTGTTCGTCAGCAGATCTTCATGAAAGACCTGGCGGATGTTGCGAGTGATGCACACCCGTCCAGATCTTGCATCCGCTTAGGAGGCTGTGACCGCCAAACTAGAACCGCTATACTTGTGTCCGATTGGATGCATCCGCCAGGCGATTGCCATATTGGGCCAGGCTTAGTCTGGGCCTGTTTTGGGGTATAGGCCGACTTTGCCTTTGATGGAGTTTTGGGCCCCTACCCCTTCAATAAGAATTATTTACTTTCAAGGTTCTTACGCAATCACTATTCTACAAGATATTAAAACCACCTAATGAAATACGGAGAAACATAAAAATACCTAGCATGAGCAAGTCAAAACCTAAGGCATGATATCTCAATGTCGTTGTCGCCATCACCTTCATCTCTTTGACAAAAAAATCATCATTATTGATTACGAGAAGTAGGGTTAACAAGGTTTAACATAAAGACACGAATGTCATAGGTTTGTGTATTAAGAGAGTGGTGTGCAACCCCAAACTACCTTAGGTGGATGATGATGCTTAGGACCATCACCGTACACTATATGCTAACAATATGAGAACGACAATGATGATGGTGTGGACCAGACCTTGTAATGATGATGTGGAAAATACAACACATTTGAACACGACTTATGATAACTTTTATCTCTATTTATTTATTTAAGTTGTCAACAAAATATAGCGTAAGAATCAAATACAAAGCTTGAACTACTAAATATGAGAAATGAAGGAATTATTTTTTATCTATTTAAACATAGTTTTTAGATGAAAAATATAAAAAGAAATTATTATCAGAGTAATCATGATTTTTTTTTTAAATTCTAGGGGTTAAAATACATATTTATTAAGTTGAGAAAAAAGATTTTTTTTTTATCGACGTAGTTCGCCTGGGTAAGTCGCTAGCCAACGAACCTACCCACCGTGATTCGATCCCCCGTGTATACAGGCTTTTCAACCCCTTGCCCGAAGGCTTCACATGTTTTACATATCCTATGGATCGAACTTAAAACCTCTCAGACAAATCCTGATCATGTGGCCTAATGGTAAAAGGGCCGGTTCTCTCTTTAGGGGAGTCGGGTTCGATTCCCACGGGAGGCATGTGATGGATACCCACACCTTTGTGGTGGGGTAGGTGGTTGGGAAGTGATGGAGAGACCCTTGACCCTTGTGGTCATGGGTTCGACTCTTGATCCTTCCAGGTTTTACCGGTTCACTACCGTCATGCCTTCGGGCGAGTTTGTGGGCCGGGTTTTCCGAGGAACAGGAGACGGGTGGGCCGAAGGGCTCTGTCCATACGGACTAGAGGCCGTCTGGGCCCCTTTCGGCCATTGGGGGCCGCGTACAGAGTACCCGGCAATACTTTTGATCGTTCAAAAAAAAAAAAAAAACCTGTCAGACAGAAATCCAACTATTATGAGTAAACCTTTCCGCCTTCATTTCAACCACTGTGCTACAAGATCGTTGGCGAGAAAAAAGATTTAAAAAGAAAAATCTCTCGTACACTCCTCATAAAATATAAGATGACTTGATTAAGGAAAATCCTTTGTATCACTCATCTTCTTACAAAAACCGATAAAAATAAAATAAAACCAATCAACACACACATACATCTCTGTGATCTCCTTCCATTTGTGACAACAATAGCCAATCAACCTCTAAATCAACACCTAAATCATGCATCTGTAACCCTAATTCCATTACAATCGACACAACCAAATCGCTCACCATCACCAACAATCATCTCGCCGTCGATATCACCACCACCGGCCACTCTAGATTCATCCACCAGTAGTCAGTCTCCTTTCACATATTATTATTATTATTATTATTATTATTATTATTATTATTATTATTAAACTTATATTCCCTAACGATATGAACTCATCATCATCATCATCGAATTCGAATCCCGGTTTATTTAACTCGAATGCACGTTACGAACCGAATCCGGTTCTAGGGTTTAGTTCGACCCCTGTAGGTTCAAATGTGTCACGTCCACGGTTAATGAAGATGAGAAGACACAGTTCTCAAAACCCTAGGTCTAGTTCCGTCTCCGGTGTTACTGCGTTTAATCCGTTTCGCACTGATTCCGGTTCGAGTAATGTTTCGTTTTCGTTTGGAGCTAGTAATAGTAATAATAATAGTAACAGTTATGTTTCGAATTTGGGAGTTTCTAATGGAGTTGTTGATGATTTGGCGAAATTGAAAATTGACGGGGCAAATGCTGCGGTTCGGTTTAATGAGTTTGGAAACGAGAATAAGAGCGGTTTTAGTCAGACTGTCGCTGATCAGTTACCGAATGAAATTAACAAATTGAGTATAGGGGAGTCTGGTAATGTTCGAGATGGGAATCCGTTTAAGAGTCAGTTTGGCGAATTGCAAAACGAAATGCATAAGTTGAATATTGGTAATCGCGGAAGTGTTGGGATAGACGGGAATAATAGAAAAGGATTTGTGTTTGGGAGTTCAGAGCATGTAAATCATGATAAGCAGCGTAATAATATTAAAGATGATGATTTGAAAAGTAGTAAGCGTAATGAGGAGCATGTGAAGGCTGATGTAATAACGGATAGGTTGCGGGAATTGAAAGTAGGTGGAGCGGGAGAAGAGTTTGTGTTTGGTCAAAATGTTAAACCGGAGGTTTATGAAGCCACAACGTCTGATGCTAATTATATAAGTAGGCCTGAAAAGAATGTTGCGTTTACTTTCTCTAGCAAATTGGATGATTTACGATCTCCTAATGTTGAGTTTAGAACACCTGATACTAGGGGCGGTTTGTTTTCTAGTGCGAAAAGCGTATCCGAAGCTAGGTTAAAGAAAAAGAAAGGAAAATTTAGGAAGCCTGAGATTAGTCAAGTGCAGCCTAAACAAGGTTTTGTGTTTGAGCAAAGTTCACAACCTCAGGTTTCCGACGGTTCTGGAGCTTACTCACCGATGGATATGTCTCCGTATCAAGAAACGTTAGCTGATAATTACTCTAGAGGAGTTTCTGTGGCATCTGATGATGCTACTTCGGAAATAAATGACCAACATAGCGTGTCGAGTGAATCGCATCATGTTAATACGAATATGACTACAGATGAGGATTTAGTTATTGCTACACAACGGTTACATGTTAATGACGGTGATTTGAAATGTGAAGTTTCCGAGGCTGAAACATTTAAATCAGCGATGGAAAACTTGGAGTTTAGTAGTGATACTTTTGCTACAGCGTTGGATTCTGAATTGAGCTCCACTGCAACTTCTGTGAACAAAGAAAAATCAGGCGGTCGGTTGTTTGAGTTTGGTTCAAACTTAGAGAATATAAGCAGGGAGAATTTCACTTTTGCTGCTTCTACATCTGGTCAAAGTCAAATGTCACCTGAGGCACGTAAGCATAAAAAGAAACATCGGTTGAAAACTGGTCAAGATTCTTACAGTCCAACATCAGATACAAAAAACGCGTATGCATCATCTTCTTCTTCGATTTTGTCTCCTGGGAATAGCCAAAAAGTTGATATGTCTACACTGTCAAGTAAAAATAAGGATAGTTTTAAACCAGTAAATGATCAAGATTCAAAGCATGAAGCTTTATCAACCACATCAATCAGCATCGCGGCAGAGGAAGCATGTGAGAAATGGCGATTGAGGTGTTATATCTTTCCTTTTCTTTTGGAGGGCAAGGTTTTTTCTTATACTGTGATAGAACTTAACTTGTGTTGTTAGTTAACTAGAGGTGGCAAATTCTATTTGTTTGATCATAATGGGTTGATTTGGGTTATGTTTTGTTTTAACAGGTCGAAAGTAATCCGAAGCGTAGTTTAATTGCATAAAGTCTCATCAATCAATATATCGAAATTCAAAATAATATAGGCTGGTATTCAATAAAAGAGTAACAAACTTTGGTCGAATTTCTATTCGGGATAACACACTTTTTTTTCACCAACAAAAAACTTTTTTTGTTTCCTTTACTTTAACTAACAAAGGCTTAAATTTTCAGAAATTTAATTGAGTGTAATCTGAGTTACCTGATCAAAATGTTGATGCCACATCTGATCGCTGACGTGTTGGTAAATAGATCGTACTAACATTTTTTTACCTTGAAGTGGTGCCTTGTACAAATGGTTAACTTACAAGATTACCTTCAGTGAAAACCTTTCTAAAAATTGAGCCTTTTCGTGGGTGCAATTGTGCAAAGAAAACATGCTACCCTAAACGAAAGCCGACCAAAGTATGTTACCTTTTAATGCAATTTTCCCTTGTAATAATATACTTTTAACCACACTTAACAAGCTAGTTATCAATATAAAGACAAAAAAGTTGGGCAAAAAAGTTTTTCCAGGTCACAATTAGCTTATCCATTTTGACCTTGAACCGTTACACTACCCTCCCATTTATCACCTCTACAGTTAATGATTCCTTGTTTATTCTAAGAATGATTTTGAATTATATCAGGGGAAACCAAGCTTATGGTAATGGAGATCTTGCTAAAGCAGAGGATTATTACACACAGGGATTAAATTCGGTTTCTCAAACTGAGAAATCTAAAGGTTGCCTTAGGGCTATGATGCTATGCTATAGCAACCGTGCAGCAACTAGGATTTCTCTTGGAAGGATGAAAGATGCTTTAAAAGATTGTCTGATGGCTGCAGCAATAGATCCTAATTTTCTCAAGGTTCAAGTTCGTGCTGCACAGTAAGAATCACTTTTGTTAGATTCCTGTAGATTTAATTGATTTGTAGGGTCATTTGGTTGGATCTTTTTGTGTGAAAATGCATGCCGGATTAAGTAGTTAACTTACTGGCTGCTAGGGTACTGTGAAAAGTTAAAGACTCTACTGTTAAAACACATTTTGCGGGTCAAACGGGCTGGCTAACAGGTTAAATAACGAAACTTGTCAGGTTGAACTGACCCCAAATACCTTGCATGTGTGTGTGCTTGCGGGCGCACCCTTATTGTATGTTTACATAGACTTATGCACATATATTATGGACCTTTCTGCTTGACCAGTCATGGGGGATTGGGGTCAATGCAAGGTGTTCCCTCCAAATGGATTAGCACATTTTGGGCTTTCCCTTCTAAGGGATTGGTCCGTAAGGAGGTGCTAGTACCGAAGCTGGATTCAAACATTTAGTTATTGATACTTTAATCAATAAAAGCTTTTTCTTAATTTTTATATCTTTTTTTTTTGTATATCTGTCCACAAAATAATAATTTTTGTGTATTCAGTTGTTACCTTGCTATTGGAGAAGTTGAAAATGCAACTCTTCAGTATATGAAATGCTTGCAGTCTGGGAGTGATGTCTGTGTGGATAGAAAATTGTTAGTAGATGCCTCTGAGGGTTTAGAAAAGGCACAGGTATTTCACGTTTTTTAACCTTTATATTGTGTTTATTCTTTATTATTAACAGTTTTAATTTTACACAGCTGCACACATAATCTACACTCTGTTTATTTTTTTCAATTATTTTTTTCTATAAATGTTTGGATTTTCAGAAAGTGACACAATGCCTTAAGCAATATACTGAACTTCCACGAAGAACACCAGAAGATTTAGAATATGGTTTGAAAGTTATTGATGAAGCTTTGCAAATAAGCAGTTATTCAGAGCAATTGCTTCAGATGAAAGCAGATACCCTACTCAAGGTTTGTATTACAGTCAATACAAATGTTCAATTATATTTGCCACGTAAAAATGTTTGTGTACCGGCTAAATTCCGGCTAAATATCTAATTTGTCCTCTAATGACAAAATATAGTACAAGTTACAAACTAGTAATGATTAGTGACTGGTAGAGGGGGGCGAGTTCAACCCATTTATACAAAGTGTGTTTCCAACGCATAACCTCCTAAATTGATTTATTTAAAGCTTTAGATTATTGTGTTTTATAATATTGTATTATCGTGTTTTTGTGTCAAGTGTCAACTGGACCTGTTTCCAAACATTCCGAAATGGTATATTTTGAATTGTTACTCAATCCACCTATCTTGCCATCTCTACTAAATACTAATAGGAAGAAAGGCAAATATGGATTGAGAACATACCAAAAAGGGAATGTTGTCTTTTTTTTTTTCCATGGAACCACCAGACTAGAAAAGTAGTTTGACTTTATGAATTTTGTTAATTATTGTTGATAACTTAGGTCTGAATTCGATAATCGTGTCTGGTTTTGCAGTTACAGCGATATGAACAAATTATCCAGATGTGTGAGCAGACTCCGAGTTCTACTGGGTCAGACTCATGGAGATCAAACCTGATTGTTAAATCCTATTTTTATTTAGGAAAGCTTGAAGAAGCTCATGAATTTATTAAGAAACAAGAGAATTCTGGGATTATTACTGACAGGTATCTATTAAAAAACATGAACATCTTGTGAGAAAAGTGAATATGTCAAATGGGCTAGGCGGAGTCAAGCAGGTTGAAAGTCACTTGAAATGTATTTTCAAATGCATACAGTATGACTCTCCTTATTCGAAGATTCAGATTTAGTTTCAAATGCATTAGCTTTATATTAAGAAATGGTGAAAAGTTGTTTCTGGTCAACACATACATGTTTTGACCCGTTTTTCAACCCATCTGATATCCGCACACATCATGCAACATCATTTTGTAAATTTCTGTTTTTTTTTTTCTCCACCTATTTTTTGTATTTTGGTGGACTGAAAGCTGACAGTATGAAATTTTCACATATTTGTCTTATTAATCTCCAGGTTAGAAAGCATGAGCTTGGAGTCAATGATACCTTTAGCTGACACGATAAGTGAGCTTTTATCTCGCAAGGTAGGGAAATACTTACATTTTTACTTCATACTTTAAATAAAGTTAAACAAAACTCTTCTGATTTCAAGTAATTGAAATGAGAAGTTACCCCATGGGATCTGGCATAATATAATCTAGTTCTCTTTTTTTGTAGGCAGCAGGAAATGAAGCATATAAATCCGGAAGGTATTCTGAAGCAGTTGAAAGTTACACTTCTGCACTATCATGCAGTGTTGAATCACGCCCTTTTGCAGCCATATGTTTTTGCAACCGGGCTGCAGCATACAGGGCTTTGGGCCAAATTTCAGATGCCATTGCAGATTGCAGCTTAGCTATAGCTCTTGATCCAAGCTATCTCAAGGTTTGCTAACTTACGCCAATTTTGGCAGTGTTAATATAGTCTTGAATTTTAGGCAACAAATCAGGGGTATGATTGAGGAACATAAAAAGTTCTTGCCAATTGAAATAATCATTGCATATCTTTGCATATCTTCTGATCATCTAAAAAAAAGTTCACACATAGTTTAACAAAAAAAAATGACTAATCATATCCATGGGGAAGGCCTGATGGTATATTACTAGGAATTGGCATCTCATCAATATAGGTGACAACATGAGTGGGGTTCGAGCTGCGGAGGTTTGGTGTTGGGGACAAAATAGGTTTGGGTTAAAACATGTAATTGCTTTTGTACAAGTTGGAAAGGGTGGAGTCCGTTTGATCCGAAACACTTACTTTTTTTTTTCCCAATAATTTTTGTATGTTCTTTCAGCCCTCAGGGGGCAAAAGTAAAGTTGCACTAATTTTAACGTTATTTTACTAATTTCGTGAAAATAACGTTAAAAATGACGGACGGTTAATCATGCATCAGGTGGTGATGTTGATAGCCAAAAGACAAGGGGGTACATGCACCAATCGGGTTTGTCCCGGTTGCTAAGTGTTATGTGCCTTATGTCCAAGGCTTGATACAAAACCACTATAGAGTCGGGGGTCTCATTGGAAGCAGTCTCTCTATTCCCACGGGGTAGAGGTAAGGCTGTCTATATCTTACCCTCCTCAGACCCTACCTTAGCTTTTGCTATTGGTGGGATTAACTGAGTACGATGATCATGATGATGATGATGAATTTTTGTATGTTCTTTATAAATAATTTATTTATCAACTATGATTACGAAAGTTATATGATGTGGTTCCAACGGTTTCCCTTGGCCAAAAGAAAATAGAAGGAAACCAGAAAGCAATTTAGAGACTTGACATTTTTCATTCATAAAATTTAATGTACATACTTACTCGATTAAATAGGAAATCATAATGTTAACAATCTAACCCGCTACTCCACTGACTCAACTAATAACTAATAAAAGATGCATAAAAAAAGGAAATCATGTAGAGACATAAGAAAGTGGTGATGACCCACTAGCATAGAGATGTGGCACATAACATTATACTTATTTATACTTCTATTAAAATGTTTTAGGAGGTCCTATGCATTAAAAATACATGTTCGGTAACTTATGAGATATTTCATAACCTGAACTGACCTGTTAGATGTATAACATAACCCGAAATGTGACTCATTTCAGGCTATTTCTAGACGGGCCAACTTATATGAGATGATTAGAGATTATGGAGAAGCGGCTAAAGATCTTAGGAGATTGGTGTCTTCCTTGACATCACAAAAGGATAAATGGAACGAGCTAAGACAAACTCAGTTCCAGCTTTATAATATTGAAGAAGAATCCAAAAAAGAAATCCCCTTAAACATGTATCTCATACTGTAAGTTCTACAAACAGTCAAGATTTTAGCTGAAAGGGCAAAGAACCTTTTTTTTGTATCAAGTAGTGATACGGTTTTCGAACTTTACAGGGGAGTTGAATCAACTGCTACCGCATCAGAAGTCAAGAAAGCATATCGGAAAGCTGCACTAAAGCATCATCCTGATAAGGTTGCCATTTTGTTGAAACGGGTTGGGTTCGGGTCTAACACTGGCATTTTTTACATGTTAAAACGGACCAGGTTAGAGAGTGACCCGAAACTCTGTTAAAAAAAGAAAAAACAAAGATTCGTGAAAACTAAATGTTTTGAATGAATAATCTACGTTTTGGGTCAAGACGGGAATACCTGTACATGTTGAGACGGACCAGGTCAGACTGACCCAAAACTCCTGTCACAAAAAAAAAAAAAAAGAATTATGAAAACTTAATGTTTTGAATTTTATTACAAAGCTTATATTATTATAATAATTAGTAATCTAAGTTTTATGAAAAAAAAATGACATAGGAGGTGTTATGCATAAAACACTGCATAAGTAAATATGGTTGAAACGGGCAATGTGAGACTGACCCGAAACCCTTATTGTGCAGATTTTAATATGTGCTTATCCAGTTGAATGTTTTTTACAAACCTTGTATTATTTCAATTTAAATGTTAGGTATTTAATAAAATAATTTAGAAGGTTTTATGCATAAAAACACACTTTTGGGTTGCATTAAAATCAATTGACCTGGTTTCCCTTAAGCCATTATTTTGTTTTACCTGTTTTGACACCGTGAGAGAAAAATAACTGAATAGACCCGTTTATAAGTAATGGTTTGAAACCTTTACCTGTATTTAAAATGGTTATATTTTTTTTTGCTGATGTAGGCGGCGTTGGTGTGTAGAAGTGATAATGGAGATGATAGATTGTGGAAGGAAATATGGGAAAATGTTCGCAGAGATGCTGATCGGCTTTTCAAAATGATTGGAGAAGCCTATGCTGTACTTTCAAATCCTTCCAAGGTGATTTAATTCAATCCGCATTTTAAATAAGATTAATTTAATGCTAAATTGAAAATATAAATTAACAAAACTCTTTAAATAACATTTCGTTGCTAACTCACCTCTCTCCTAAAGACAAGACGACTGTTATCTAAAGGTGCGCTAAATGGCCGGGTTTGGTAACAGGCATAAACACGTCCTTTTTCTATGGATTGGAATGGGTCGGGTTGGATTGACTTGTTTTTTTTTCCAAACGCCGTTTGATTATGAACGGTCTCATATACGTTTATCCATTTGATTGTTCCTTCTTAGATAACTCAAGTTTACAAGTTGACCCATTAGAGATAAAACAGTTACCAATCGACCCCTTCATAATTTGACATTTTTTTTCAGAGGTCACAATATGATATGGATGAAGAAATGAGAAATGAAATCAACAGATTTACAAGAAGCAGTTCCGGACGAATGTCTGCAGATGTCCAAAGCCCTATATTTGAGAGAAGCAGAAGCAGGCGATTCCAAGAGTCTTGGAGATCGTCTGCCTATTCCCAATCCAATGGTCAAGAACGGTGGCAATACACAAGGCATTCTTGATGTATTATCTGTTTAGGCAATCTGTCGTCAAAGAGTGCAAAAGTTGCACGAGAGCATGCAAAACATGCAATGATCAAGCAATTTACTGTACAAATCTAGCATTCGCGGATGGGAATGAAGTTTTGGAAGCGCATGAGCACCTCGGAATTGGTACAATCCTGAAAGCGGCGTGTGTACATGAGGTGTTGCCCTGTTTTTATTTTCTTGTATAGTGATTGTTTTATTGACCGCAAACAAGGCATGAATGGGGTTGAAAAGTTTTTTTATTTTTAATGTTACTATTTTCATGTATCAAAAACCCAGAAATGGTTGCCAATGGCTAATCTATTTGTCATAGAATATAATACATTATTTATTTGTTTAGTTTGGAATAAGTTACATGCATGATGCTAGTATGTTAATTTTATAGTTTTTGGTTCCTGTAGTTATTTATTTCTCTGAACAGCGTCGTTCATTCTGATGTTCTATGGCGAACAGCCACGACTCGTGTCCCTACCCTGTCTCCCACTGTACTTATTTATACGGTCTCTATATGCAGAACGAAAAAAACACTAAATCTTTTGACGAGGCCTTGAGATGACCGAAAATGATGTCATAGAAAATGCCCAATTTGAAATTTCGCAACTTACAATGCCCTATGGTGATTAATTTGTATCACTGAAACTTAAGACCATTGTTTAGTGGTTTACGCCTAGCGCGTGGTCACCATCACATGTTGGAGCCACCTTCATCTCTGCTCTTCATGCATGGTTAGAACCACGCCTGCTTCCTCCATCCCCAGCTGATGCAGTGTGCACCCCAATTCCACGCCCAACTGCAGCAAAAGCTACGCCATGTCGTTGATGAATGGAAGTTAAAGGGGATGAATTGTATCGATGTTTATTATTCTAATAAAATAGCGTCGTGGTATTCTACAAATTATGGGTTATTGACTTTTTTGCTCAGAGTGTGTGTGTTGAAACAAGACAATACAATGGGTTCAAAACTCTGATCGAATTATTCTAATAAAATAACGTCTTGCTATTCTACAAGTTATGGGTTTTTGACATGTATGTTCATTGTGTGTTGAAACGAGCCAATAACGCTACCTAAGAGCATACCATGGGTTCAAAGGGCTGAGCGGGTAATCGCAGCAGCAGGCAAGCAAGAATCGGCTGATCATAGCAAGAATCTCATTAGGCTGGGATGGGAGATAGATAGAAAGAAGGGAATGGCAATGGGGTCGGTTCGGTTCTTGAATCCATGGTTTAGAAGCAAGAAACATCAACAAGATCATAGAAAGCAGTAGCAAGTACACAAGATCAAAAACTAGATTTTCTAGTTTAAAGAAAGGAAACAAGCAAAGGAAGAATCAAGAATGATCATGACGCATGACGCTTGTGGGGAATTTCTTAAGTACAAATTATTGCTAGTCAACTAAACAAAGTTTGGATTATTAAAATCCAATTCCCTCGAATGTGGAAGTTAAAAGAGGGTTAATCATATCTAATCTTTGCAAGTTTATTATTCTAATAAAAGAAAATAATATAGTGTCGTGGTGTTCCACAAGTTATGGGATTTCGTCTTTGTATTTATAAAAAATCGTGTGTGAGTGAGTGTGTGTTGAAACAAGGCCAACATAAATAAGTCTATCTTGGAACATTTTGTGATTTAGGCTCGCATACTATTAGATGGCGATGGTAGCGAAGCTTGACCCGAAACTTCGGGGGGTCGGAAGTCACCGGGGGTCAGAAATCACTAGTTTCGGGGGGGGGGGGGGGGGTCGAAACCGTATATACCAAAAAATTTCTATACGAATAATATATAATCGGAACTTCTGAGCAAAACTTCGAAGGGTGGGGGGGGGGGGGGGAGTCGGCCGCCCCTTACGAGCTACGCCCATGGATGGTGGGGAGGGAACCAAGAGGTGTTTTTTTTTAATTATAGCTTATATACCAACTAAATCTATCCCTATATCTACATCAATATCTGTCATGGGACTAAAACAATTAACCACTTAGGAAGAAACACTTTTCTTACACTTCTTAATATCGTTAGGCTACAAGCTCTTTAGTGTAGGAGGTGTTTGTGTACTTTTAAGATGGAAAATATTATTTCTAATATATAAGCACATAATTCAAAATTTGAACAAAGTCTATGGATCATTTGTGTAACTTTTTCCTATATATGTTTAGATCTCAAAGAAAAATTTCACAAATCCTAAGTAATGGCACCAAAGCTTCACTACTCGTTTTAAACCTTCTCATAGTCAAAGGTTTGCTCTCTTTGGGTTTTCATCAAAAATATTATTTATGTTTGTATTCATATGTGTATACATTCACTAGTTGTAAGTTTGTAAAATAAAGATAATTAACATTTTTGTAAATGTTTGAATATAGATGCACAAGCTGTAGGCGTGTGCTACGGCCGAATCGGAGATGGTTTGCCCTTGGAACGCGACGTGGTAAGCCTTTACCCAAGAAATGGTATAACCAAGATGCGGATCTATGATCCGCATCAACCTACACTTGAAGCCCTCAGAGGAACCAATATCGAGCTCATGATAATAGAATTTCTAAGCACAAAACAACTTACCAATGCTTGCCAATATCTACCCTTACTTTAGTGACTCGGGTTCAAATCTCCCATACGCGTTGTTCACCGCAACACAAACACAACCAGTGGTGCGCGACAACAATAATGGTTTTGAGTATTCCAACCTTTTGACCCCATCTTAGACGCTTATTATGCGGCTCAAGCGCGCCTTGGTGGTGAGAATGCGGAGATTGTTGTGTAGGAAAGCGTGTGGTCTTAGGCCGAAAGCTGCGGTCGCAACGGTGGATAACGCGGGAACTTATTATAGGAATTTGATTGAACATGTTAGCTGAGCTTCAATTAGCATCAATCGATCAACATTTATGAAAATATCAAGGATATACAATAAAATCTCAAGTGTTTTTATCACTTTAAATAAATTGAAAATGGAATAATAAAAGGTTGGTTTGCAACTTTTATATGTTAGCAAAATTAAATGTAACGTGTGATGATAATTTTATAACCTTCATTAAGTAAAGAAAAAATAATAATAATATGAATAGTGAATAATCTAGGTAGCTATGCTATCTTTCAAAAAAAAAAAAAAAAAAAAAAAAAAAAAAAAGAAGAAGAAGAAGAAGAAGAAGAAGAAGCAGCAGCTATGCTAAGTAGAATATGGTATCTATGAAAACCATGCGTTTAGTATTATATGTTTTGTTTGATTATAAAAGTAAAATTCAAAGAGTTGGTTACGGATTGAATTAAACACCTGGCTAAACTAGTAAAGTTGCGTTAAAATTGAGAAACACGATTGTAAAAGAGAGTTTACGAAGATGAGAAATAAGCAATCACTTCCATTTTTTTAGTTGAAAAATTTATGATGATGTTTAATCGGTTGTATAAACATAATTTATCTGCATCCTATGATTTACCTAAGAGTACAATTAGGGCTGTTTACGAGCCGAACCAAACCGCACGGACCTTTGCTCATGCTTGGCTCATTTACAAACCGAACCGAGCCGATTGGCTCTTTTACAGCCGAGCTAGCATTTTCGAGCGCACATTTTTTCGAGCGAGCGACGAGCGGTGAGTTTTTCAGAAAACCAAAAATTTGGGATGTTTCCTTGAATGTTCTCGCTGCCTAGTGATGAGTGAGGTTCGACCGTCCGAGGATGACACAAGTCAAGACACTTTCGTGTTAGACATATCATGATTTGTGAGCCTTCATGCATGGAGTGATTTGTTCGTTCACAACAAAATCTAGTCAATCATTTAAATAGAAGGTTAGCAAGAGACTTGGTGCATAGGTCAATTATCGGGATGGGTTGAATCCATCAAAAATCTCTTTGGTAAGATATTCAGTTTCCTTCTAATACACTCCTAGAAGCTGAATCCAAAATAAATTACATTTAGAGGTTGTAACATATGTTATATATCGTTTTAAGGTATATGTTTAGGCAGTTGTGCCAACCGGTTTAACCATCAACTACCATACTCTTTCGTAAAGCAATGTGTGTTGAAACCGTTGTAATAGTTCCCAAACTATAAAACAAAAGTCTTTGGTCTACTCATGGGTACACAATTTCATTTAAAAATAAAAATAAATACTCATTATTTCTAGATTATCTTTTTTTTTAAAGGCTAGTTCAATGGTGAAATCCTAGTTCTAACAACATCCGGGTCACAAGTTTGAATCCTCCCACACATAGGACCCTTTCAACCTTAATGGGTATAATTTTTCATGGACAAGAATCGAACCTGTGACCAACCCCGGGCGGAAACCCTCTGAAGAGGTAAACCTTCCCACCTCAAACAGCTGGGCTGGAGATCATTAAGACTATATAATCAATATATCATTATTATATGTACATAATTAATTGTCAAAAATCATGATATCAAACCTCAAAATACGATTTATTACTTCCCAAACCAAAATGATTATTCCAAATGCATACAAGACTCTTAACATACAAGGATAACAACCCTAACACCTAAATAAACCAGACACTTAGACACAAACCCAATTAATACACGATTTCACACCCTAAGATTACTCAAAACTAAGAACAACTTAACAACACAAAAATGATCAATGAAAATAAGAGAAAACCCTAGATGAAATCAAGACTGAGAGAATAATCTGGAAGGTGTGTGTGAGAAACGAGAGAGTTTTGAGATATGTGAGAAGGAAAACCCATCTAAATTATATCATAACTAGTTTTTATCCCGGGAGCGTCCCGGGTTGAAATATCTAATATGACATAATAAAATATATTATTATTATTATTTTAAACAAATCTCTGCCATAAGTTATCATATTCAAATATAAAAAAACGAATCTCTGCGTCGGGGTATAAATCTAGTGCCATTACAAATGAATTCAGAAGTTTGTAATCGATCATTTTAAAAAGAACTAACATGAAATAAGAAAAAAAAAGTTAATTATTGAAATATCGAACGCATTAGTCTAAGGGTTATGTGATGCGTTAAAAAATTCATGGGTATATGATCGGGTATATAGTTCGGGTATTTGGGTATGTTGTTTCGGGTAATCGGGTCGGGTATCACCTAATCCCAGACCCGACCCAAACCCACAATTTTTTTAAAACTAATCTCAAATCCGACACAATACCTGTCGGATTCCAAAAAAATAGTCATTTTTTTCTCCGTTTTTTATATAGCACTATGGTACTCGTTGGAAAGATAATAAAACGCTCGTTAATTTGGTGTAATTTTTTTCTTTAAAAAATCTCGTATATAAAAGATATTAACGTTTAAAAGTTATGAGAGGAAAAATGAGATAAAAAATAGTAAAGTTTTAATATTTAGATTTATAGATTAGGTATTTAATAGATTAGGTTAAAAATTATAATAGCTTAGGTTAAATCATATTTATTCCTTTTTTTTAATTGGTTTACACTTGCCACATCACGTCCTATGTGGCATCTCTCAAAGAAGAGATTGCATAAGAGTATGACATGTAGGATTAATCCCTTTGCAATATATATATATATATACTAGTTTTTATCCCGGGAGCGTCCCGGGTTGAAATATCTAATATAACATAATAAAATATATTATTATTATTATTATTATTATTATTTTAAACAAATCTCTGCCATATTCAAATATAAAAAAAAACGAATCTCTGCGCCGGGGTATAAATCTGGTGCCATTATAAATGAATTTGGAAGTTTGTAATCGATCATTCTAAAAAGAACTAACATGAAATAAGAAAAAAAAAGTTAATTATTGAAATATAGAACGCATTAGCCTAAGGGTTATGTGATGCGTTAAAAAATTCATGGGTAGATGATCGGGTATGTAGTTCAGGTATTTGGGTATGTTGTTTCGGGTAATCGGGTTGGGTATCACCTAATCCCAGACCCTACCCAAACCCACAATTTTTTTTAAACTAATCCCAAACCCGACACAATACCTGTCGGGTTACAAAAATAGTCATTTTTTCTTCGATTTTTATATAGCACTATGGTACTCGTTGGACAGATAATAAAACGCTCGTTAATTTGGTGTAATTTTTTTCTTTAAAAAATCTCGTATATAAAAGATATTAACGTTTAAAAGTTATGGGAGGAAACACGAGAGATAAAATAATAAAGTTTTAATATTTAAATTTAGTAGATTAGGTATTTAATAGATTAGGTTAAATCATATTTATTTCTTTTTTTTAATTGGTTTAGAGTTGCCACATCACATCCTATGTGGCATCTCTCAAAGGAGAGATTGCATAAGAGTATGACATGTAGAATTAATCCCTTTACAATATATATATATATATATATAGATATAGATATAGATATAGATATAGATATAGATATATAGAAGATAGATATAGATTTTGTCACTTCTTTCTCGTATTAAATAATAAAATCATAACATTTCCGTTTCTCTCTTGTTTATTTAATATTTTTTCTTAATTATTTCCTTTATATTTTTCACTTATTAATAACTTATTCAATATTTCATTGATCCAATCCCGATATATGAAAATAAAGATACTTTAATAATTTTTTTACACTAGAATTCATTAACTTATTTGTTTATTTTGCCATCGGAAGCTTGAAAATTCAAATTTAGGTACGGATAATTGTTGGTATGTAGTCTATATCAAGAGCGACAAATTATAAATTTAGGCAGGGTCCAAACGAGTATTTTGTCTGTGTGTCACATACATAGTATGAGAAAATTTGTCACTTGGCATGTGGAATGAGAACAAGTCAACACAAGACTAAAAGAAGGGAAAATGGCGAAAATGGTCATTGACCAAAACTATTTACGAAACTAGCCACCTCGGACGCCTTTGGAGAGACGGTTCCACGGTTCCCGAGTCTCTCAGCCGACTTCTGATTCTCTTTTTCCTACGGACCAATGAAACCCCGCCACGTGTCCGACAACCTGCGAGACGACTTAAAGTCGTCTCACTCGTCCCATTTCCCGAACGACTTTGAGACTTCCCTCAGCCCGAGACGACTTAAAGACGGCCCTTCCATTTCCCGAGACGACTTTAAGTCGTCTTGCAGGTTGTCGGACACGTGTCGGAGTTTAATTGGTCCGTAGTAAGACAAAATCAAAAGACGATTGAGACGCCTCGGGAACTGGTAACCGTCTTTCCGAATACGGCTGAGGGGGCTAGTTTGGTAAATCCACTCGGTCAATGGCTAGTTTCGCCATTTTCCCCTAAAAGAAGACCTTATTTATATATTATTATTTTTTCTTATATTTACAAGATGTTACTAGATCTGCAAATGTTACTATGGTAAATTTTTTTGATAGATGAACCTTTGTTAGTAAGAACATGTTATTGGAAAACTCATTGGGACATATTAACACCCATCCAATAAAATCAGAAATGACTTGTTCGCTTACTATTATTTCACCTTGAAAAAATTATTACTTTAGGTTCATATTTCAATGGAAAAGAAAGTTGAAGTTGGAGAAATAACTAATCCATTATGTGGAAAATAATCGATCGCATGTTTGAGTTTTACCAAAGTTTTAGAAAATTTTTACAATTTTTGTAATATATTTTGAAGTCAAAGAAAACATTTTAATTTCTTTAACAAAGTATTCAAAACACTCGTTTATTAATTTATAAAAGATTGTATAAAACTGAAATTGATTACAAGTCATAAGATTTATCTTATTCTTATAGGACAGTGTTAATTATCATATTTACTGGGTAGTTATATGTTTTAATTAGAAAAAAAAATATGAGTATGTTTAGAATGGATTTTGCTAGTTTTAGTTTCACTAGTCGGTTGCCCACACGTTGCGACGGGGACCACAAAACTTCGGTTGGTGTTTTAGGGTGTGCACAAGTTGTTATTTGTTCAATTTGGTTATGAGCCATAACCATAACTTTCGATTGAGGTATTTCAAAAACCGTTAGGTTTTAATTATTTCAACTTGGTAAATCGGTTATGAATTGGGTCCAGTCAGTTGTTGACTAATAATCGAAAATTTAACTTGAGATGAAAATTATCATAATATCATCTAACCTCATGAACCAGTGGAAATTTTGTGAGCGTTGTTTTATTCCAAGCCTTGCTAGAGTTTTGGTTAGCTTCTCTTTGCAACAACATGATGCTTGCATGATTTTGGTATTGTTTGTTGAACTAATAGAAATGGAGCACAACATATTAAATGCCATGCTTGCAAACCATTTGCGAAGTTGTGGTTATCTATGATGTTACTCTTGCTTAAGTCATTTGGTTTCTGTATTAACTGTAGCAATATAAACCAAAGTTTGAAGTAGTGTTTTTTTTTTAATTATGTCTATTTTTTTTTTTGAACAATTACTTTCATTAAAAAACAAGGCCAACCCCCAAACCGGGGACCGCCACTTAGTTACAAACATACAAAGCGAATTTCTCCCGGTCTTTCCAAACCAACACATTAAATTTAGATTTATTTTTAAGCCATAAAAACACTCTAGATTTAATTTCGGCTACTATCTCTTTCGATTGTCTCGACTTGTCTTGAAACACCTTATCATTTCTATTCTTCCAAATCGTCCAAACCGTTATCATAACAATGCCCCTTATAATCTTTTTACGCCACTTCCCGCCATGCACGCTCTTGTAAAGCATAAGAAGATCTTCAAAGTCATAAGCGAAAAACGGCACTAACCTGCACCAAGAAGTAATCCTGCTCCAAACCTCATACGAAAAAAAACAATTCACGAACAAGTGATTAACATCTTCGTCAGCCTCACTGCATAATGGGCATTTCGCATCCGGAACCCCGACATTCCGTTTAATCAAAGCCGTTTTGGTTGGAATTCTATTAAATTCCGCTCTCCAACTCAATAAATTAACTTTACTCGGGACCCACTTTTCCCATTTCATCTTGTTTTCCCGCCTATTATTTTGACTAACTTTCAGCAACGCCTTCACATTAGAAACCGAAAAAGAGTCGTGCAGCCCATCATCCCAAACCCATTTATCGCTGATATCAGCAGCCGAAAAAGACATCAGCAGCCATTCGAGATCCTGTAATTCAGAAAGTTCACTAACCGTATCCGGGTATTTACGCCAAAGCCCTTGAAAGCGAAAACCTTCTGAAGTTTGCGTCACTCTATCTATAATTCTGCAACTTTTATCCCTCTCCAGCTTGAATAAATTGGGCCATCTCTTCTTAACAACCGTCGAACCAAGCCATATGTCCGACCAGAAACTGACTTGGTCGCCTTTACCCACCATACATCGAATAAACTGGTGTAATCTTTTCCCCTGCAGAGATAACGATTCAAGAAAAACAACCAACGCTTTCCAGCAGCCTGGTAAGGATCTCTTTATCGGGAGTAAGTCCCAACAGCCTTTACCCCCATGAAGCAAATCAATAACCGATCTCCATAAAGACTTCCTCTCGTTTTTGAAACGCCACGCCCATTTGCCTAGCAAAGCCGTATTAACATCTTCTAGTTTAGCGACACCCAAACCACCGTCTTTCTTATCCAAACAAATAACCTCCCACGCCACCCAATGCATCTTTTTTTCTTCACTCGTCCCGGCCCACAAAAAATTCCTCATTATCGCCTCTATCATATTCAACACTTTCACCGGCGCTTTGTATAACAAAAGATAATAAATAGGAATACTCGAAAGAACCGATTTCACGAGAGTCAATCTACCCCCCATTGAAAGAGTGTTTGCCTTCCATGAAGCTAAACGATTTTTAACCGAAAGCAAAACCGGGTCCCAATTACAAATCCTCTTCATATTTTCCCCTACACGAATCCCCAAGTAATCGAAAGGTAACGAACCAACCCTACAACCAAGAATATTCGCCATACCCTACACTTCCTCATCCGAAACCCCTATACCAAACAAATGCGACTTATGAATATTGATCTTCAACCCAGAGCAAATATGAAAAACCCGAAGAATCCTCGCCACTTTACTAACATTATCTTCGGACCAAACACCCATTATCAAGGCGTCATCTGCGTAAAACATATGAGAAATAGATGCCGTATTATCATTAAAACTAACTCCCTTAAATTCGTCCAATTCCACCGCTTTCGAAATAAGACAATGAAGCGCTTCCATCACTATAAGAAATAGAAAAGGTGATAGTGGATCACCTTGACGAACCCCTTTCTCGCATTGAAATTCAAAAGTGGGGGCTCCATTAACTAACACACTTTGAATTTAAAGTTTTAACTTGTTGCATGGAGAAACTTTATTAATTTTTTTTTTTTTGAGAATATGCAAAATTTAAATACATGTGTATAAAAGCACAAATATCAATCCAAAAAATAGTCCACCTTGAATTTGAAAGTTCTACACATATGTGTCATCTTTTAAGTTTCCAATTCAACATATATGTTTATAGTTCCGTGTCTTTAAAGTGTCTTTTAAAGATTTTGTTATAACGATATTAAGTTTAAACCGTATGTCAAACTTACTTTATCAAAGCAAACAACATAAATTTTGTTTGGTTTCACTGATTAATTGACCGAATCTAGATAAAGAATACGTAAAAAAAAAAGCTAAAATAGATATAGTTAAATTTTTAAAAAAGTACTCAAATTATTATATTGTTAAACATAATCCATTAATATAAACAATACAACTTAAATAAATAAAACCACACTGCAATGTAAGAAGTACATAGCCTAAACATTTTCAAACATTAAAAGTAAACCAAACCATTTGGTACGATATGAAATATCCTAAACCGAAGGACATAGCAAGAATCGAGACAATTCTTATAAATGATCAAGACCATTTTATGGGTTTTAATATTTAAGATTATTTCATTTAACAATGCTTAAAATAAAACACGCACCCGAGTGTGAAAATCTTCCCCGCTATTGATCATCATTGGTGGGGTTGGCACTTTCATCGATGGCTTATGCATAGCTTGTTCAATATTCTTTTGTTCAAATAAAAAGAAATATGTTAAATCATTTATACTAACCTAGTTGAGTAATTGCAAAACCTATAAAGACAATGCATAAAAGCAAAAATATAAAAAAGTAAACACACAACTGAAAATGAAAGCCATCACTGCTATTGATCATTGATGGGTTCTCCATAAGGTCTTCGTGTTTCTTTCATTTAATGCAAAAAAAAAAAAATATATCAAACATACGAATTAGAACCAAATACTGAAAAACCTATCTTTGATCTAATGGGATTCTGGGGATGTCTAAAGATGGTGAACAAAGAAGCTTGTCATTTTCCCTTTTATACACACAACTCACAAATGTTATAGTAATTTAAAGAGACATAAATTCAACTTTTCAAATTCTTATCTGAGTTTTGAAACCCACCTTTAAATTATCACAGATGTTATAGTAATTTAAAGAGTATAAAAAAGACAACTTTGCCCCCTAAACTAACTTCATTTACTATTGTATCATAAGCATAAACACTTGTAAGTACTTAAATTTTACGATCATCCTTCTTAGATACTATATAATATAGTACAGATATATATATATATCTAATTGTAAAATGGTGTTTTATTTACCTTGGGTAATTTATGATTAATTTTTTTTAAGGCGAATTTTCTATGTTGCGGCAGAGATCATCATAACCCTCAAAAGGGGATCCCCTAGCCACTCTACAACAGTCAGACTATGTTGTCTTAACCGGGCCCACGCCGACGCGAGAGTGGTCGGCCCACAAGCGAGTCGAGGTTGCGCATAAGGGGCACTAAGGCTTCTACCCGGAAAATTTCACGCCACCTGCCACTTGACAGATGTTGCACCCTCCACAAGAGGCAAACCTCGCTGGAGTAAATGCACGGTGGTAATAGAAAACCGGGGGGCCATCAGAATCGAACCTGGCACCTACAAGTAGGCTAGTTTCGACCATCACTTGGCAATACCTACATCTGCCTTCCATGGGATTCGAACCTAGCTCCTCCAAAGAGAAAGCCGGTTCTACCACCACTGGGCTACACATGTGGGAGCTATCATGTTCACGAGCTCCCTTTAGGCATTAAGTGTTTCGTTTATGAAATTATGAGCAAAAAGATTACTCTTCGGGTTACCATTACTTAGAATATTCAAGTATAATTCTATCAATTTTGAAGTATACAAACTTTAAATACCATTCATCTATTCTATTAATATATATAAAAGAATTGAACATTGCTGACGTGGCGTGCAATGGTGCCTTCAATCTCTCCATGAAACTGCCACGTGGCATCGTAATTGCAAGATTTTAGTGTTTTTGAATTATTTCCTTTTTTAATTAAAAATTCTCAATTACTAAAATTAAATTGAGTTATTTTAGGAAAAAATAATTTAAAAATAAATTTAAAATTATCTCTCTCATGTTTTCTCCCATAATTTTTAAACGTTTATATCTTTTATATACGGGTCTTTTTGTAGAAAAAAATTACACCAAATTAACAAGCGTTTTATTATCTTTCCAACGAGTACCATAGTGCTATATAAAAAACAGAGAAAAAATCGACTATTTTTTTGTGGGGTTTCGTTCATACAGGAAAAAAAAACACACAAAGTGTTCATATTATTCATTAATCATGTTTTTTCTTTTAAACCAGGTTCTTATCTACGATGTTGAAAATCAGCCCAATCGCCATGTTATCATTGGAATTTTACTAGATATACTTCATCAAGAGAAGCTAGGAGAAAGAATCGCGCAACACTGCAACACATGGTGTCACCTTATAGCAAGGTTATTTTTTTATTTATTTAATTACAAGAGTAATAATTATTACTATTGGTATTAGTATTATTAGAATGGTTATATTTTTCAACCCCGAAACGCTCCCGGGAAGAATTGATAGTTGCTGACGTGGCGTTCAATTGTGGCCTCAACCATCTCTTGATTATGCCACGTGGCATAATGAGATGCAATGGTTACAAGTTCCAACTTAAGTGTTTGTTTAGTTGATTATGTTAGGAATTATAAGAGCCATTAGAATGTGAGAAATTAGAGAGATGTGATGAATTTTTAAATAGTTGCAGCTTACATAAGTGATTTTTTAGATGATTACTGATTAGGTTTTAGATTAGGGAATATGAGTTATTATTGATTAGAATACTATGAACATGCAATGATTGAGAGATTTTGTGGTTAGTTAACTTGAGCCATTTACAATAAGTTATCACGTAAAATTAGATTTTTTAACCCGGGACCCTCCCGGGGTAATCAGCTAGTTATACTATAAAGATTTTATATAATATAGCAATATGTGGTTTCAAAGTTTCTATATACAACACAAGAAAGGTTTCAAATATTTTTGCGCGTCACTTAATAAGTTAATATCATATTTGCCTCAGCGCAACACGTATGTAATAACCTCTCTCATACTAATTACTAAGGGGGATATTTGGTTGATTAAGTGCTGAATCATTAAGGGGTCTGAATTGTTAAAATATCTGAATGGTTAAGTGCTGAATCATTAAGTTGGACCTCTTAATGGTTAATATTCTTGTCTCATATTGGTAGGAGAGCCTCATTAAGATTCAGTCTAGTTCAGTACTTAATGGTTCAGCAACATCTCAAGTCTTAATGGTTCAGCCTTAACCATTCCATTCAGAAGCTGAAACAAACGCGCTGAATGCTGAATCATTCAGAGCCTCATTAAGAGGCTTACCAAACAGCACCTAAGTGTCATACTCAAATACCAAGCTCATAAGTTTTAGTTTTCTAGTTAGCTTCAATCTTTATTAATCCCTATTTTTAACGGTCAAAGACGACAAATGATTCTCTTATCTAACTATGGTATCCCTTCTCTCCCACTTCTAATTGTCTTAGTAACCCACTATTATGCAAAGACTACAAACATATATGTTACAAAACCCAAATTTTAATATATAAAAAGTTGATATATAGTAGATTCAGTTTCATTCAACAGTAGTTCATCGTATGTTTACGATGAACCAATAACTTAGTTAATGCCATATACGTGTATGCAAATATAGTGGCTAGTAACACATAGTATATTTTTTTCTAATAGCACTTCTCATATGATGAATAGTGAATATATATATCACATCTTTCACTATGCAAAATTTGAACTCCCTGATACATGACTTACAATCAGGATGATCGATTAAGTAGTTTCTTTTGTGTGTGGTGAAGGTGCAAGGATGTTGTGCACCTAAGACACCTATTAGATTTTTGTGTTGTGTACTTATAAAGATGTTACATACACCCCTCTTTATTGTCATCTGAAAAAAGGTTTTGTAAACACAACTAGGGTTTCGTAATTTGTTTCCTATCTAATATTTCGTATTTTTAACCTTAATAAAAAAATCATTTGAAAATAATATTTGATGTTAGACATCAGAAGCAATTGTTTTTAATTCTTTCTTTTAGCAATCTTATATTATGATAAGAAAACCAGTATTTCGTATTTTCATTTTCATATTGCAAGATGGCGGTGGAGCTGTTACTGCCTACCTATTTATTTTGATGTAATTCTCACATTTATGAAACGAAATACAAGCCTTTAAAAAAATATTGCAAATGAAGCTAGACAAGTACACAAGCCTATTTATAGAGGTGTCAACAAACTCAAAAAATAGAAAATACTTTTTCGAACAGTAATAGAAAATACATTTGGATAACAATATACAGTTACACCGATACATAAATTATAACAACATGCTAACTTCTCTACAATATCTTTACAAAAAGTTTATTCTAATTCAGTAATATGTTTACCTACGTATCACTTGTAATTGGTTGTCTTTGGTTTAATATAATCACAAAGGATATGTTTTTTTTTGGAACCAAAATTTCATTAAAAACAAGGGCTAATCCTCAAGCTGAGGATCGCCAAAAAACCTTACAAACAATCCAAGGGGTAGTTAAACCAAACGTTCCAACCCACATCTTTGTTTCTAGTTCTATACTTAAACCAAAAATAAGACAAAGACTTGATCGACGCCACAATCTCTACACCCCGAGTGTTCGCATTATTAAACACTTTGTTATTTCGCTCTTTCCAATATGTTTATGAAATGAAATGGAATGGAATGTATATTTGTTTAAAAAAAATATAATAATATATTTCTTATCAAACAATATCTTTATTCTTCCAAAAAAAAACATTAATCAATCATAACGTTAAATACGGCCTGAAATTAATTCATCAAAGTTGACTCATAGACTTTTCAATGACGAAAGTGACTCATAATGAGACGGCTTAAAAGAACTCTTATGTGGAAAATATCCCATGGCTTCTTTGAAAGGTAATTAATTTATCTTAATGTCATTGGGGTTGGTGGTCCAGTGGTAGAAGCAAAGCTTCTAGGAACACCTAAAGGGGAGGTCACGGGTTCAAGTCCCATAAGGAGAAGAAATTTGCCGTTCAAAAAAAATTAATTTATCTTAATCATTATTTTTCATATAATAATAAGTTAATGAATATATAAATGATTTTTGACCAGTATGGCCATATCTATTAAAAACAAAATTACATGAAATTGCACAGTTGACCCTAAAGATTGCATGAGCACCTTTTATGCATTCACGAATGTGATAATACAATTAATGTCAATAGCTAATATTACATATAAAAAAAATCCCCAAAACATGCCTAAAGACGCATCAAACACACCCACACGAAACACAAACCAACCCGCTAGTCGCCAAAGTCCAAACCACTTGTCGTCCTCTCCACCCACTAAGCATTGTCTTTGCTGTCATCGTTACTTCTATCCTCCCAATCTCTCTACTCTTCCCCCTTGCCTACGTTCATCGAAGGGGAAGGGTGAACAATAGGCGGTGAGCTTTTGGGGTGACAAAACAATGGTTATAGTCGTCGGAGTATGCATGCATGGGAAGAGAAGAAAGGAAAATATTGCATATGGGTTTAGGGATTTTCCTCTTATAATTATTGTTTTTATATATAAAAAAGTAAACTTGTTATTTAGCGTTCGTTATTAAAACTTTTGGGAAGAAAGGAAAAATAAAAATACTTAAAGGACAAAACTCCAAATCTAAATAAATAATATGTACCATTTATGTAAATCGTTCAACTATATATTTGCTTACATCCCAAAGAGAATTTCATATACCAAAAGTTATGGCAACCAAACTTCTACTACTTGGTCTACTTATAAGTTTTCTCATAGTCAAAGGTTAGCTAGCTCTCTTATGCTTATATTCATGTTTGTGCACTTGTTATAAGTTTGTACACTAAATTAAGTAACATTTTCCTAAATTTATTTATACTTATTTGAATATAGATGCACAAGCCGTAGGAGTGTGCTATGGACGAATAGGAGGCGGCTTACCTTCCGAACGAGACGTGGTAAGTCTTTACCAAAGAAACGGCATAAACAGGATGCGGATCTATGATCCGCATCAACCTACTCTAGAAGCCCTAAGAGGAACAAATATCGAGCTCATGATTGGTGTCCCAAATGACGCCCTACAATCGCTCAACGATCAAAATGCCGCAAACACATGGGTTAGAGACAACATCCAAAGGTACTCTAATGTGAGATTTCGATACATAGCCGTCGGAAATGAAGTCGATCCTAATAACGGGAACAGTAGATTCGTACCATTTGTACTCCCAGCCATGCGAAACATTCTTACGGCCGTTAGAAATGCCGGTTTAGGTAACCAAATTAAGGTGTCAACCGCAACCTATAGTGGTCTTCTAGGAGCCTCGTTTCCACCAAGCAGGGGCGCGTTTCGCGACAACGTGCGAGGGTTTATTGAGCCGATAATAAGGTTTCTAGCACAAAACAACCAGCCTATGCTTGCCAATATCTACCCCTACTTTAGCAACCCGGGTTCGAATCTCCCATACGCGTTGTTCACCGCACCGGGGACAGTGGTGCGAGACGATGGCAATGGTCTGCAGTATTCCAACCTTTTCGACGCTATCTTAGATGCTCATTACGCGGCTCAAGCACGCCTAGGTGGCCCGAATGTGGAGATTGTTGTGTCGGAGAGCGGGTGGGCTTCGAGTGGCGGTTCGGTAGCTACGGTACAAAATGCTGGAACATATTATAGGAATTTGATTGCACATGTTAGAGGGACAAATGGAACACCATTGAAGCGTGGAAGATCTATAGAAACATATTTGTTTGCAATGTTTGATGAAAACAACAAACCTGGGAACGAGGAAGAGAGACATTTTGGGCTCTTTACCCCAAATCAGCAACCTAAGTATGGTCAACTGAGCTTCAACTAGAAGTTTAACACCATTCAGCATTTCTAAGATATCAAAGATATGAAATAAAGAATCTTAAAGGGTTTTATAGCTATGTAATAAAGTGAAAATGGATTAATAAAAGGGTTGATTGCTTACATGCATCAATACAAACTTTAGTAAAAGTGTTTTATGGCAATTTCATATTTGAAGTTTGATTAGCTTTGTGAATTTCAAAGGGTAAGTTTAACTATTACTGGCATGAACCCGTGCGTTGCGGTGAGACTGCACGTTTGGTTGTTGCGTCTTTATTTTGAAAAAATTGTTTAAAAGTGAAAGTAATAGTATTTTAAACACAATTTACTTAAGCATGTTGTAATTCACTTAAAAGTAAAAGTAACAGTATCTTAAACACAATATTAGTATAATATTAATAAATATAAATATAAATATAAAAATAAAAATAAAAAAATAATATAATTTTCATTTCATCAATAAAACAGGTTCAACCACCATCATCGTCCAATTTGTTTTTTTTGTCCACCGGCAAACACAATTCACATAAGCATGTTGTAATTCAATTAGACACGTTGTAATCTTTTGTCATCTGTTTTGAGAATGTTGACCAATTGAAGCCTTGTTTTTCCATCAAATCTTAAATACTATTAATACGGTTCTAGATAAAGGTGGTTATCATTAGAGGTGTAGACAATTTGAGCTAAGTTGTCAAAACTAAAAATATCATTTAATAATAAATTATTTATAATACAGTGATGGTCTATATGTTATATGGCTTACGACAAATTACGAATTTAGTCCATCTACCTGTTTTAATGTAATTTGGCAGTCATAAAATGAAGAATTTAGTCCTTAAACAAATCAATAAAGTTTATAGGTCCTCCAACATGGTTCCTGAGTTTATGAGTCAGTTTCTCGAACAATTTGGTCAATTTAGATACGGTAATGATGAATTTTATACTTTGTCTTGATAGCATGAAAAACTTGATTAAGAAAAAAAAATAAGCACAAAATAATCAACGTTTTCTCATTTTTCCCTTTCACAACACAAACGATAGTTAAAAAAACATGACAAAAGGCCACAAGGACCAAAACTTTTTATTGTAAAGCCACTCCTCGTCTCCTGCCTCTTCTTCCATAGCTATCATCACTTCTTTTCTACACCCCGCCGCTCTCTCTTTTTCTCTTTAAAATCTCTACTAATTTCTTCTCTTTTTCTTCAACCCCATCATCAACTCTATTCCCCAAATTAACTCACAATCAAAAGTTGAAGCATTACTGAAAGCTACAGTATGAGGTGGCGGTCGACGGTGTGGCTACATCCCGTTTACAATTCGACAAGAATACGGTACAACCGGGCGGTAAGTGTGTGCGGTGGTGGTGACATGAGGTGTAGTCGCATGTTGTTATGGTGGGTTTCGTCTTGCCGGATTTCGGCCCGAAAACATAAAGAAAGAAAGAGAGCCGAGAGGTATGAAGCTTGTTTGGTGGTGTGAGTGTTGGGTTTTAAGCTCAATTGTTTCCTATCGATTACATAATGATTCAATTGTAATAATTGTGTTGAGTGAATTGTAATAATTGTCATATTCATTTCATCCGAAAAGACTCTTGAATTATGTCCCGTGTTGGTAGTTTGTTTATATAGACTTATTATGCTACATAGGATGCGAAACAAATAAAAGAAAATATGTACGTTTTACTTGAAATAATATTATACATAGAAACACCATATACAAACGTTATTTCCAACCACATAGAAAACCTTTAAAATTGATAGCAGCTATGTTTCTTATCTTTTAAGATGATGATGAAAACTGATTTTATTTGATATGATGCTCCATAACTTAGGGGGTGTTTGGGATTGATTATTCAAAATAGATTATGCGTTTTGGAAAAGCAGGGGTGAAACTGCTTATAGATTATTGCGTTTTGGTAGACTAAAAAACTGATTATCTGCTTTTTCAAAATGCAATCCCAAACACTAAAAACTGATTATATACGTTTTCAAAACGCAATAATCTAAAAATTAGATTCAAAACGCAATCCCAAACACCCTCTTAATTGGTATTAGTTAAAAATATGGAAAACTTCATGAACTCAAATTAGTATCATAGATGAAGTGAATTTATTATTAATCAATCAACTAAGCATTTAATTGTTGTATTAATTTTATCTTGCCAATTTAGTAAAATTACAATTTTACCCATGTAAATGAATATGAAATGACTAATGTGTCCATCCAAAACCCATAATATTATAGTATAGATTAACACTTGGTTACATGATAAATATTATTATGTATCTAGCTATAATAAAAATACTATCTAATATGTATTATATATGTTATATTTAGTATTCTATAGTCCAAATATGTTACAAATAACTTAGCTCAAAAATACATAATAATAAACAAGATGATCCTGAATTAGGGTTGTTCACGATTCGAGCCGATCCGAGCGGAGCTTTGCTCGTGCTTGGATCGTTTACAAACCAAACCGAGCGGAGTGGCTCGTTTACAATCGAGCCAAAAACCGAACGAGCATTCTTCGAGCGCAAATTTTTCGAGCGAGCGCCGAGCGAGAATCAAGCGTAAAGTAACATGGACGATCTCAGTGTCGGGTGACAACTAAGGTCGAAATGTCCGATGATAACACTAATATTGAGATCCTAGTGTCCAAGGATGAGGCTTAGATTGAGACTGGTGATGTGATGAGCATACGTCAGAGAACAGTTGTTGCGTTGTGACGTGAGTGTGATATCAAGCGACAATTAGCGATGGATGACTAATAACATAAAGAAATCAAGACTGTCTTCTCATAACTTATGGTTTTACCATTAAATCTAGTGTTAAATTTTTTTTATTGAGTTAAGTGGGCTAGTTATATTTTGTTTGCATATACTAAGTCAAATCCAATAGAATGTTATATATAAAGTCATAAATTTATCTGTAAATTGTGTGTATATTTAGGATTAAATAAACAAAAAATTATTTGAGCCGAACCGAGCCGAGCGTACCTTTGCTCGTGCTTGGCTCATTTACAAACCGAACTGAGCCGATCAGCTCATATACAACCGAGCAGAAGATCGAGCGAGCATTTTTCGAGCATTTTTCGAACGAGCGACGAGCGAGCCACGAGCGGCGAGCGATTTGAACAGCCCTAGCCTGAATCAAACTCCATCGTATAAAATTACCCGTAAGTGAAATAATGAAACTTTATTTATATGTAGGGTTCATTTTACAATGAAAAAGAGCTAATTACTGGGATTTTGAACTATCCAGATGATACTTTGTGAAATGGTTCATGCATGTTTGTTGCCATGGGCGACAAGATCTAGGTTATAAGGATTACACCATTCCGTATAAATAGGCTATTCTATTTCTATAGATATATATTGTAGAGTGGCACATTCAATCCTTGCTTGTATTTTAGTTTTCAGTTGTTTCTTTGGCGCGGGGTATAGCAGTTTGGTAGCTTGCAAGGCCCATAAATAGGGAAAGTTCTATTGGGAGAAATCAGGTTCCCAGGAACCCGTTCACTTTGAAATTTTTAGTATTATTATATATAGAAAATAGTATAGGAACCCCAATTATATTATAAAGGACCCATAACCAAATGAAGTGAGTGTCCCAATGGTATTTTCCTCCCCTTCTAACATCCCAAGTTTAAATCCTGTCATGCCCACACCAATGTTTTTTATGCATGTTAGGCAGTGTTTCCTTAGAGTTTTGATGTATTTTTATTGTATTGTATTGAAGGAGAATGAACCCAAACAAATGAGCCATTCGCCTGGAACATCAGGACTGCTAATGGCATATGGGTATGCATTATAAATACCTATACTTATCCATTCCCCTTGTAACCTTTTGCTCTCAAAATTTTCCTTGTAACCAATTGGTGCTGAATTTTTGTTAGAAATAAATTGTGTTTAAAGAGCATCTTGTGGCATTTCTAACATCTACTAGACAACTCGTGTCTTGTTTCCGCCATTACAAGGGTCATACACTATTCACAAAATTCTTGTGCAAGGTTTATGTGAGAAATCTTTACTACAATGGCAAATAGCTTGTACAAAGTATAGCAACCTGTCTCTACCTCACTGCCATTTACAACCTTGTGATAATCCTAACTAAAAATTATGTCCTAAACAATTCCAGTGAGACGAGATTTTTAGTTATGGCCATCTTCATTACCTTTTTTCTATGTTTAATTTATTTTTGGTCTATTTTTCCCTTTCTTTCTTCTGTATGCAATTTCTTCACTTAATAACCTCACGAGAACGAACAAGATGAAGTTTTGCAAACTTTCGGTCTCTAGAAATCTTTTTAAAATCTACTATTCTCTTTTTAACTTTAAACACCCAATAAGGTCGATGTCCAAATATCACGGACACTCGGGATTATATAACACATATACTATAAAACTTTCATGTGTGTGGCCAACCCTTTTAAGACCTAATAGGTTAGCCTATGGTGATGTCGCGTTTCATAAATCTGAAAACTTATGGGTCTTCATACACTTAATTAGTAGTTTTTAGAGATACATAAATAATGACAACAATGGTAAATCAAATTTATTATTGTAATGAAACATTGATTATCAAGTAAAATGTGATGTATATATAGTCATATCCATGTCTTCATACCAACCACTAATTGGGCCATCGTTCCCATCTTCGTCGCTCAATTAATCCTTTTGTTGATCACTTTGTGAGCTTTTATGAAACGAG
The DNA here is from genome assembly GCA_028751855.1 of Ambrosia trifida. Lineage (NCBI taxonomy): Eukaryota > Viridiplantae > Streptophyta > Magnoliopsida > Asterales > Asteraceae > Ambrosia > Ambrosia trifida. The sequence goes on from CM054126.1 coordinate 39,712,149, forward strand.
AAGTAAACATGTAGTTCATCACCTACGACTTCCTTAAGTTGGAATACAAGCGTATCATTGGCCTTTAACTTACAACCTTTCACAACTTTAGTGAACTTTTCAAACAAATAGTATTGGCCCAGCGGTGTCTTGTTGTCTTTTTGGAATTTTTTATCTAAAGATCTAGGGTTTTGTTACCTAGATCTGGTGTCAACATTTGTTGGCTTGGATCTGGAAGGTTTCAAGTAAGTGTTGGTGTTTCTAGAAGCCGTGCAACCAGTAAGTCTTTTTGTTTCTCTATCTGATATTGTTGTTTTGTCTATTGCTTGGTTGCTGGAGTATATTGTAAGTTTTCTTATCCTTTGGTTTTATTGTTGGTTGTTAAATGTTGTTGTTGACCGGGTTAGTCTACTTGACTGGTTAGTAGCAGGGAGAGCCACACCCTGCGTAATACATGTTAGGGTTGTTGTGATTGTGTATTCTTTACCTGTGTAAGGATCTGCGTGGGCACCTATGAGTGATGAGCCCATGATCTGAACACTTACACAGTTTCATCGTCTAGGTGTTTGTCTGTCCTTTGTTGGTTGATTGTTAGTTTTTTGCTAATTTTTTTATGGTACTTATGTGTCTTTGACTGTCTGTTTCTTGTTCCTTTTGTGAGTCTAGTAGCATATTCTTGTTGTCATGGCTGATAACTTACCAGCAAGCTACAATCACATTAATGAATAGAATTGTTATGGTTAATATATATAAAGAAATATAAGATTTTAAAATGAGACCTTATTATTTTGGTGGCCCTAGGCCCATGCCTCACCCAACTACCTTTATGGGCCGGACTCTGATATATATGTGTGTATTTTGTAAAAAAGATACTAGAATATACAAGAAATGAGTTTTTGGATATTCTAGTAGTTCAAATAAAATATATTGAAGTTTGTTCGTGGTTGATAATGAATAAGATAAGTTTGTTTGGTACTTTTGTCTTCTTTAACATTCATTTACTTGTTAAAGCATGCCTTAAAGTCTAAACACCTATGCTCATTTTTTTTTGTTTTCTTAAGTTACATGATGAATGTTGGTCATTGGTGAGGGTTCTTAAAAACGTTTGAAAATTATATTAAGTATTTTCATTGCATTTTAAATAATTTTGAAAACTTGTATACAATCGGTATTGAGTCCTTGCATTTTAAAGAGAAGACAAAGCAATGGAAACTCAAACACGCCACAAATATAACTTTAGATAATTTTGTCTCTCACGTTGTTTTTTGTTGAACGTTGAATTTCATTAAAAAAACGCGATTCCTCAAAGCGAGGACCGCAAACACCAAACTACATCATCTCTGTCACGCTGTGTTGGCTCACAAAAGTCGATTAAAAAACGCTTCATTAATTTCCATCGTATTCTATCTTGGACATATGTTCGTTAGATTGACTCAATGAGGTGCTCTATTAACTAATAAATCGTAAGCTACATGCAACTTCATAGATGTAAGACACGTATTTCTAAGAGACACTAGTTTCTTTCGTATTCTCGGTCTTGTATTAAACAAACATGATTACATGAAATGTACATAATAAACAAATCTAGAAGAAAAGTTGAAAGCCACCGCATGATAAAAAAAAAATTATTCAGGAGTAGCCAATACATAAAACGAATGAAGAAAACAAAAATTGCAATAAAAATGAACTTTACCAAGAAATTTGAAGGGTAGAGCAGACTACCCGACTATCCCTCAGCCTCCTAGTTCCACCCATGGTACATATGATCGTACCCCCACAAGTTTATAGATAGTTATTGTTTAATTAGCTGGCATCATTGATTAAATCATCTCAAATCAATTATGATTTTAACTGTATCACATGAATTATATGCTAACTAAAGAGGGTTTGAAATAAGGCTGTACACGAGCCGAGTCGAGCCGAGCCAGGCCCAGCTCGAGCTCGAGCTCGAACTTAAACCGAGCCAGCTCGGCTCGGCTCGTTTTTCTGGTCGAGCTGAAAAGTCGAGCTCGAGCTCGGCTCGTAAATGTTCGAGCCGAGCTCGAGCTGGCTCGAGCCAGCTCGTTATACTTTTTTTAATTTTTTTTTTATTTTTTACAAATATTTATTAAATAAAAAACAATAAAATTACACATAATCATGTATATATTTTTTTTATTTTTTTAAGTTATGGTTTATTTATTATGAAAAGATGGGGTAGATAGGTAGTATTAACGGGATTTTCAAATTTTGAATTTTAGAATTGGGTTTGGAGCCAAAATATATTATTTTCATCTATATATATTAATTACACATACACAGGCCTAAGTCGAGCCATATGTCGAGCCATCGAGCCGAGCCACGAGTCGAGCCATCGAGCCGAGCCATATGTCGAGCCATCAAGCCGAGCCACGAGCTGAACACCCCTGGCTCAAGCTCGGCTCGATTATAAAACGAGCCAGCTCGGCTCGGCTCGAAAACAAAACGAGCCTCTTCGAGCCGAGCTTTTTTCGAGCGAGTTTCGAGCCTCGAGCCGCGAGCTTTTTGTACACCCCTAGTTTGAAATCACTTAGGGGTTGTTTGTTTTTTTTGCTCAGAAACACTTGTGACATCTTTTGTCGGCGCTATGCAGATGCGCGTAGACGTTTGGGGTCTGCAGATTGTTTGTTTTTTGGAAGATCTTTCATTCAAAAAGGTCTTCCTGACCTCTTCATGGTGCAGACTTGTTCCAATGTCTTCTAAGGTCTTCTCCTCTTCCCTTCTTCTCACCCACCACAACCGTCCACCACCACCACCACGGTTCACCACCAGACTGCTGTGAAAAATTAGTTTATTTAAATTTCAGTTTATTTCAGCAGCCTGTAGACGTTAACAAACAAACAGTCTTCTTCTTACAAACTGCAGACTTTTGGTCCACCTCTTCTCCCGCAGACCTTTTCCTGCAGAAAAAACAAACAACACTTTAGTTAAGCAAGGTGAAGCTGCTGGAGAGCTACTCTGTTGAATTGGTAAAAAGCTCGAATCAGTCGAGTCTTAACAAGCCTAAGCTTGAGTCTGAAATATGAGTTGGTTATTTATCGAGCCTGAGCTCGGGCTTTACATATAAAGCTTGTTTATTCTCACGATCTTAAACGAGCCCAAACAAATTTTATATTATATACACACACACACACACACACACTATACCTAGTAGTTAAAATTGGCGAGTCGAGTTTGAGCTGAGCTTTGCTTTGGGTTGTTTAAGCCAACGAAGTGAACTCGAACCAAGTGGCTAAAATAATGTTCGGAGCTTTTTGTGACGTTCCGGATCGGGTCACGAGTAGTCTCATGATACCCGAATTTCCAATGGGGCAGTTATATAACCCGAGGACGACACGTTCGAGGGTCCGGTGACCGTAGAGATCGGCTCGGAAGACGGATACAAGGGGCCGAAAGAAGCTCCCTGGGCCACCTTCAACGTTGTTTAACATGATTCGATACGCGACAAAATGTTAAAAAAGGCAATTTTACCAACTATATTATGAAAGTAGTCAAACTATACAATCTTCCGAGTTGAAAATATATACAAATGACAGTTACAAAACAATCTGTATCCGAGAACACCAACTCCAAATTTATAAAGGTAACCCTAACTATGGTGCATGTCAACATTTTCCAATTCCAATTCCAATGGTCATGGGAGGGCCTTGGAAGTTACCCTATCAAATACAATAAGGGCATGAGCCACCATGATCTCCGGCCTACATTAATTAACTCTCCATGACATTGATCCCAGAGACACATCACCTATCCAATATCATTAACTCTCCATGCAGATGTAACATCAATCCAATGAAGCTTTTTCCGAGAACACCAAATCCAACTTTATAAGGGAAACACCGGCGCAAATCTAAGGAGAGGTTGATGAGATGTTGGAGCTGCAATGCTCAAAACAAAATATATTTTCGGACACCAACATCCACCAGCAACTGTATCATTAACTCTCCATGCAGATGTAGCATCGATCCAATGAAGCTTTTTCCGAGAACACCAAATCCAACTTTATAAGGGAAACACTGATGCAAATCTTAGGAGAGGTTGATGAGATGTTGGAGCCGCAATGCTCAAAACAAAATATATTTTTGGACTCCAATATCCACCAGCAACTGTAAAAGATCAACGAAGAATCCACACTCTCCACGATATGACAGAAGAAACACAACGCCCTTGCAATTTTTCCTATCAACAAAATAAAGGGCGTCGCTAACCATGATCTCCGCCAACAAAATCTAGCCGCATGGCCCTAGATTGATAACGTCGACCTCTTCGCCAGGCATAGGTGCCAGCCCCACCCATGTCAATTACCATTCTTCAACAAAACTTAATATTGAAGGGGCGAAACTTGAATGAGGTTGATCACCTAAGCAAACCACCACTTCCATATTATAAACTACCATACCAAGGTTGCATTCTACACGTGTTACTCCACGTGTAGATGTAACATCAATCAAAGTAGTTTCATGCAGATGTAACACCGATCCAAAAATAAGAGGAACCCAGCCCGCAATTTTTTCATTGTTAGCGAAGTTGCAGGATTATGCATACTCCCTTAATAAATAAGCACAAAGGCGAGTCTCAGGTCCATGTCATGACAAAAATTGGTAAAAAATCCACTTGACATGCCATGCTGGAAGACCACCCCAACCACCACTATCGAAGAAATAGTTGGGGGTTGCAAAGAAGTAGCTGGATGCATTCTTCTACAACCTTTGGATTCTCCAGCATTAATATATTTCAAATCACATGACCAGACTGCCATTCTACACGTGTTACTCTACGTGCAGATGTACATCGATCCAAGTGATTTCATGCAGATGTAACACTGATCCAACAACACTAAAAAACCATAACCTCCAACACGACTTTCATTTCAAACTTATGAAACGCCACGATTTTTTTTCTTCATATACACCCGTATAATATCAAAATCACGTATTTGTAACATTTCTAACTTGTGAACACTTGAGTTTTCTACCATACAAGGCTTGCATTGAATGGAAAATAAACAGGTTGCATGGAAAAGGGTTGGGGGCAAATTTTTTGGTGTGAATGGCAACATTCATCAGACATTTGCCATAAATACACACGACCAACATGAATTCAAGGAAGGTCTCAGTACCATTCAACGATCTTCTTTGAACAGTAAAGACTCAATCAGCGACCTATGAAGGTCGCTTATTCAATGTGGGATCTTGGTTGAAGGTCGCTTATTCAATGTGAGACCTTGAAATTCTTTTGTTGAAGGTAGCAGATCGAGTCAGCGACCGACCTACTTTCATAATTTTTTTCATGCAACACCTAAAAACACTCTTCCATCTTGATTTTTACCTACCATTGAAAAAAATTCGTACTATTTAGATTATGCAGGTCGCGAACATATGTTGATTTGTGAACTTGCTTAATATAGACTATAATTGATATATTTGTGTCAAGAGTCTTAAAGTCATGTTCTTACCAACAGTTGACGTATTTTGAATATGCATCTTCAAGTATTGATCCTGATGCACACTTAGGCACACTTAGGCATGGTGTCAATCACTACTAGAAAAGTGTCTCTTTTGCTATAAAAATTTTTTACGGAAAAAAATGTGTGACAAATTTGGTATTGGGACTTGACACTTTTATCCTTTAATGTAAAATTTTATGTAGTGTTTGTTTGATATTAGTTGCCCCCTTAGCCGGGGCGTGACAACATTCTTATTCGTCATTATAGCGGGTTTTTTATATATATTTTCTTTCCAATAAAACTTATAATACCTAAAGGTCGATTTTCAAAATACAAACAAACCATATGGACCATTGATGTAACTTTTTCCAATATATATATGGTTAGATCTTATCATAGGAAAATTTTATATACCAAAAGGCAAAAGATATGGCAAAAAAGCTTCTGCTACTCGGTCTACTTTTAAATCTTTTCATAGTCAAAGGTTTCCTAGCTCTCTTATTTTTATATTTATGTTTATGTTTGTATGTGTTTGTTATAAGTTTGTACACTAATGTTGATAACATTTTGCTGATTTTATTTGTACTTGTTTGAATTTAGATGCACAAGCGGTAGGCGTGTGCTACGGTCGAAACGGTGACAACTTACCCTCCGAACGCGACGTGGTAAGCCTTTATCAAGGAAACAGCATAACCAAGATGCGGATCTATGATCCACATCAACCTACTCTTGAAGCACTCAGAGGAACCAATATCGAGCTCATGATTGGGGTCCCAAATGACGCCCTACAATCGCTCAACGATCAAAATGCCGCAGACACATGGGTTAGAGACAACATCCAAAGCTACTCCAATGTGAGATTCCGATACATAGCCGTCGGAAATGAAGTCGATCCTAATAACGAGAATAGTCAATACGTATCGTTCGTACTCCCGGCCATGCAAAACATTCTTACGGCCGTTAGAAATGCCGGTTTAGGTAACCAAATTAAGGTGTCAACCGCAACCTACAGCGGTCTTCTAGGAGCCTCGTCTCCACCAAGCAGTGGCGCGTTTCGCGACAACGTGCTAGGGTTTATCGAGCCCATAATACAATTTCTAGCACAAAACAACCAACCTATGCTTGCCAATATCTACCCCTACTTTAGTGACCCGGGTTTAAATCTCCCGTACGCGTTGTTCACCGCCTCGCAACCAGTGGTGCGAGACGATGGCAACGGTCTGCAGTATTCTAACCTTTTTGACGCCATCTTAGACGCTCATTACGCAGCTCAAGCGCGCCTAGGTGGCCCGGATGTGGAGATTGTCGTGTCGGAGAGCGGGTGGGCTTCGAGTGGCGGTTCGGTAGCGACGGTACAAAATGCTGGAACGTATTATAGGAACTTGATTGCACATGTTAGAGGGACAAATGGAACACCGTTGAAGCCTGGAAGATCTATAGAAACATATTTGTTTGCAATGTTTGATGAAAACATGAAAACTGGGAACGAGGAAGAGAGACATTTTGGGCTCTTTACTCCGAATCAACAACCTAAGTACGGTCAAATCAACTTCAATTAGCATTTCTTAAATGTCAAGGATTTAAAATAAGAAAAGTATAAGGGTTTTATAGCTATGTAATAAACTTATAAATTGAATAAAAGGGTGCATTGCATATATGTATCAATACAAACTCTATAATAAAAGTGTTTACTTAAACTTGATTTAATTATATCTCTCACTCTATTCTTCTTGTAATACTTTGCTTGTATTCTAGTAATTATATAACACATGATAAACACGAATTACTTTTTGAGTTAGATCATATTGTTTTAAAGTAAACCTTAACAATTTCTAGTTAATTTGTTGGCATGATGTTGAATTATGAATAATTTTCAAATTGTTGGTGAAAAATACGGGTGGATCTATGTAGCCAACACAACATACATTGCTAACATATATTGCTTTTAGTGCTTGATCCTAAAAGGTGACACATTACAGCAACATTATGTATTTAAATACACAATTTAGTTGTGTTCAAGCCGAAAATTATAGTTTGTTTGTAATATATTGTCAACTATTTGCAGAAATTTTATTTTAGAGAAATAATTACATTATGTACGTCTCTCTCTATATATAGGGTGGGGTCCGGCCAGTGGCGGATCTAGATCGAAATCTTAGGGGTAACGTTTATACTTTTTTTACCGTATTTTCATACAATGTATAAAAAATCAATAATCTCTTTCAGTATTTGTGGAGTCGTTAACTTATTATTATTATTTTTTGCACCATAATGTATACATTTTGGTCTCAATACCCGTATCGGAAATTAAATGTACCCGATTTATACCCGAAACTTGAAACCGGTTATACGCTATACCCGCCCGGTTATACCCTATACCAATTTTTTTTAATACTTGGTATAATACCCGAATTTTTAAGTATAATTATGTGTACTACGCCGGTAAGGTTTTGGGGTAGCGGGTGCTACCCCTAATTACAATATATGTCCGCCACTGGGTCCGGCTACAAAGTCCAAATTTCCTAAAAAGTGACAAAGTAAGAGTATGGTAAAACATCATCATAAAGCACTCAAAATCCATAGATAATAGAGTGGAACTTATTAAAACATCATATTCAAACCCTAACAGTCCATAAAAACTTCAAAACACAACATGTAATCAACATAAAACACCATATTGTCAGATAAAACACAATACGGTTATATATTCGATCAATAGAGCCTCATCATCCAAAAATCAAACAAAACCCACAAATAAGAGTGTTGATTACTAAAACATCATATCGGAACCCTGAGAGTTCATAAACTAATCTAAAAGCCCATATGACTTTGTTTTAATAAGAAGAAAATAAAAAAAGCCTAAGAAATGCAAAAAAAAAAAATAAATAAAATAAAATCTGCAAAAAATAATTTATTTGTTTGAATGGCTTCTACAAGTGTTTATATGTAATAGCTCTGAAAAAATATGTAAAGAGTTTTATTCTATTCAAAATACCGACATCAATAACGTTATACTTATTATTATTGGAACTGACACCAATATTAATTTTTATGGTTTACAATGTAAAACACGTTCTTTTGGACATATTGATCATGACTTTACACCACTTCCGGTACCATACAATACATAACAACGGAATTTCACTGCATAACAAAACGATCTGATACCGACTGACTACCCGTCGCATTGTGGGGGCAAATCTACTAGTAACGCTCATAACGGTACATGAATAGACATGTATTATTTTAAGGTAATTGAAAAAACTGTAATTTATAAATATTGTATTTTCTTATACATAATCTTTTTAGGGGTGTTCAAAATCGGATAATCCGAATTTCGGATATCCGAATTTCGGATAATCCGAAATTTCGGATATCCGAAATTCAGATATCCGAAATTTCGGATTCGGATTCGGATCATCCAACGGATAATCCGAAACTTAAAAAAAATTAAAAAAATAATAAAAAAAACTATAAAAAACGTTCTCCTTTATGCCTAAAACATGAACCTATTAAAAAAACAAAAATCGAACTTAGATAAACGAAATTTGAACAACAAATATATAAAAAAAAACTTATTATTTTGATGGAAGGGGGCTGTGGAGGTCGGATACGAGGTGGACGGGGGCTGTTATAGAGGAGAGAAGAGAGAGCAACAGCTATGGATTAGAGGAGTATGGACTTAGAGTTAGAAGGATTAAGGATTTAAGATTGTGTATTGTGTTATGTAGTGTATATAATATTATATATTTATATATATATTTTTAATATTCGGATTCGGATAATCCGATTATCCGAAAATTTTCAAAATCAGGATCCGAATCCGAATCCGAAATTTCGGATAATCCGATTTTCGGATATCCGAAAATCGGATTATCCAAAATTTCGGATAATTCGGATTCGGATTTTCGGATTTTTCGGATTCGAATTTTGGATTATCCGATTTTGAACAGCCCTAAATCTTTTATACCAAAGTACTTGTAGCCTATATATGTGTATACAGTATATATATAATGGTGTTCTTTCTCAAATAGTCCAGAGTTCTTGCATTATGGTACACAAAGATGTAGATTTAGGAGTAAGATTATTAGGTGTATGATTTAGAAGTTAAAAAAAAAAATGTTACACATATACCTTTATGGTGATATACAAACTACAAAGGGTGTAGATTCATAAGTATAATTAAGGGGTGGTGAGTTACCTATTATATATATACTTAAAATGCATGGTCGGTGCACCATGCATTTTAATATACACCGCATGACTTTTATAAATTAACGAATCTCACCCTTAAATTTCTATTTTAATAAAAACTAAGTTCTTAACTTCATAAAAATTATACTCTACTTTCTAATTTGACAAAAAGCTCATACACTTTATAACTTCAAACTTTTAACATGTAATACATTCTACCCCAAACTTTGCTATAATATCAAAGATAACCCTCTAACTTTGTAAATGTCACTTTGACCCCCTTTAGGTTTCTAAGGTTTCGGCCTTATCGTAGAACTATTTTCTTATGTTTTTATTTTTTTGGATGTGTCGGTATAAATCCGAGTTCGTCTACGCTTTAACTTTTTTTTTTTTAAACGAGCTAGGTCAATTATAAAATGTTACATTTTGATGTAAATTTTGTTTGGAAACAAATCCGGTGAAACGTAAAGTCAACTCAAATATAAAACGTTTTCATTCGACGGTGTAAATTCGTGTTACCTACGTTTCTGACATAAACTGTGTTTGGAAACGAGTTGGCTAAAATATAAAACAGTTTTTTTTTGACGGCATAGATCCGAGTTACATACGTCTTTGATTTAAACTGTGTTCGGAAACGTGACGACTCAAATATAAACGTTTTCATTTGATAGTATAACTTAATATGCATGGTCGGTAGCACATGCCACCCACAAAAAGACAAAAAAAAATAATAATTAAACTTCTAGAAATGACAACAATAGCCCTTATACTTGTAAAGTTTACATTTACATTTCTTCATTTTTTTAAAAAAAGTTTAAATAAATGTTATTTTCATCCCTTCAGTTTCAACTTTTCAAACTTACATCCCATACTTATATTCTTTAGCTTCAAAGAAAAAAAATATTTTCTCACTTAGTTATTTTTATCTATGTGTCAATATAAGTTCACGTTTCGACGTAAATTTCTTTAGAAGCGAAATGGGCCAAATATAATGTGTTTCAATGCTTATTTTTATGTACGTTTTTAGTTGGTCTACATTTTAACGTTTTAATTTATGTGTCGGTATAAATTCACGTTTTGATATAAATTCTTTTTCATAAACAAGTCTGGTCAAATAAGATTGTTTTTTTGTTTGTCTACGTTTTAATTTAAACAGTGTTTGGAAACAAGTCAGGTCAAATATAATACGTTTTCATTCGACGGCATAAATTCGAGTTATTGTATATTTTGATGCCACTAAGTTTTGATGCAAAGGTACGGGTTGTGTAGTGTTAGGTGGACCCATCACTAAACGGACCAACCCGAGTTCGATTCCATTTCTTCGGTAACCACAACACGTGTTTTCGTATGGTTAACACATCACATAACGTGACACTGTTTAAAGCGTCGCCGCTGCAACGCGCGGCCATAATCTAGTTTTAAAAAAGTATGCTCATCAACATGATATTTAGCAGGGGCCATGCAAAGTTTATGGCATATCAAAAAGAGGTGATGAATGAGTTGACTATATAATTTTCAATGGATTTTGTGTGTACGTTGGATTGGCCTATTTTTCTTTGTTTACCGATTAATTCCCTTTAAATACTCGTCTGACTTTAGGTTTTTATAAGTGGGATGAATGAGATGGAGTTGAAAAATAACGAGTATGAGAATAATTTTATAGAGAGTGTTTTTAAGATTACAAGTGTTTATAAAAAATGCACTACAAAAAAATGTCATTTAGTGGCACACATTTTTATTGGCATTTAGTGTATGTGACACTAATAAGGATTTTAGGGACACTTGCTTAACACATACTTTTAGTGGCATTTAAATGTCATGCCACTAATTTTGTTTTTAGTGACACTTTAGGTGTGCCGTAATTGTTTATTATGCACTTTAGTGGAATTTATTTTTGTGCCACTAATATCATTTTGTTAAAGGTACTACTAGGTGCGACAAATGTTGACACGAACCGTACTCGACATGAAAAAAAGGTTTTGGGTCGACAAATACAACCCGTTTAAAAAATAGGTTGGATTCAGGTTGACTCGTATAAAAGCAATCCATTCTTTCCTACTACAAGAAGTTAAGACATATGAAGAAAGAAGAATGATTGATTGAACATCAACAAATAGGCTGCGTCCATAAAAGCATTAGGCTAGTTCTTCTGCCCGTTCTACGTCGACGGACGAAGACCACGTCAGACACGCTGACGCTGGTCCTTCCACACGTTCTACGTGAGCGGAGCAACCTGCGTCTGCGACAATGACGCCAATCAACTCGCCCGTTCTACGTCAGCGCCAAGCCTGACACGAAACGAAGCTTCCTTGACACAAAACGTAGAAGCTTCGTCGACACAGCTGAAAGATACCTTTCAGGGCAGCATCGAGACACACACCCCAGGGCATGTCTACTGTTCCTGACACAACAGGCTGCCCGTCAGAGTCTGCGACCAATCAAAGGCTGCGCCTGGTCTGACTACCATAAAGGACGACGATGTGGCAGCTCTCCAGCCAAGACATCTCTGACAGAAGACTTTATCAACCTCCACTTGTCTCCATGTTCTAGAAGAAGAGATGATTAGCGCCCCAATAAGCCAACGGGTGGACGCCACGTGTCCGTCGACCCTCTGCGTCCACTCAATGGACGCCACGTGGATTTTTGACAGGACGGTAACATCCCCCCTTTCCCTTTTTCACACAAACCACTTGCACCAAATAGGGCTTATGAATTTGTGCCGGAGACTAAGAGACCCTTTTATTGGTATCGTTTCTCCCACGATAACTCCTACTGAAAAGCCTAGGAGCACATCGTACTTTTCCAATCCTTGTTTTTATTTCCAACGTTTAGAGGCTCAGCTCTTCTAACCGGTTGTCTCTTTACTTCCTTGGTCTTATTCATAGACCCACATTTTCAAATATACACTTTCTAAACTAAACCAACTATTTACCCTGTGGATTCACTACTTAGATCTAGGGATGAGCTCGGGACGGTATCGGTACCGAACCGATACCGATCCCGACAATACCGATACCAAAAAGTCCAAAAAACCAATACCGATACCGATTATACCGGTACGGTATCTGTATCAGTTCGGTATCGGTACGGTACCGGTGTGGTATCGGTATTTTACCTTAAAATACCGATACCGTACCTGTAACACCCCAACCGATGGCGGAAACATCGAGGTGTCACGTATTGATGATTGTTCAGTAGCTCATGGTGAATAATAAATTTCATTAAATGAATTAAATAAATTACATGCAATTGTTCTACAAGAATTCGTACATCAAACTGAATAATACTATGCACACATCTTCAAGCATTAATTCAAATCTTCAAGCAAGTAGAACCTGAAACATGTTAAGTTGAAAATATTTTTGGGTCAACAAAAGTTGGTGAGAATTACATAGGTTTTGATAATCGAATAAAAATGTTGTGCAATTCAAGTGTCATGGCAAGTCTAGTCCATATGTGAAAACATACTAGAAGTAAATCGAGTGCATAATCAACCCTTGTGACTGTTGTATTGTGGTACATCCCATACGCTCATGGTTCACTCGAATATGTTATGCGATAACAAACACCCACGCTACCTTTGTAGGAGGCACGTATCCGGGTGGGATTGTCAGTCCAATAGATCTATCAATGTATACCGTCGGCTGATCAATGTTAATGATTATGCTAGAATTGTGCTTACCCTAGTCATGTTCAAGACATAATGCAACATAGAAAAACACATAGACACTTTGATGATTGAATTGCATATAGAATGTTGTAACATGTTTCACCCCAAAAACGGTGATAAATAGAAAAATGGCTATGTAAAACTCACCTTAGCAAAATGTTATATCTCTTGAAAAATAGAATAGTGTGTTGCCCAAATATGCCAAGTATTACCCTATAAATAAGGTAATAAATATGTCTAAGTCTATCTAGTCTACAAATATATATTCTAGGGCTTCGAATTGGGGATAAGTGCTCGTTTGATTAATAATTAAAATGTTTGATAATTGAGAGAAATTTAATAAATAAATAAACAAAAATCTTTTTATAAAATTTGAATCAAAGATGGTCACAATAATGAGTTTAAAGTATAAAAATAATTTTTATAAAATTATTTTCTTTAAAATAGAATATTAAATCTATTTATTTCAAATTGTCAAAATTTAACTTTAATATTTAAAAATACTAAAATTACAGAATTATTAGATTAAAAATTATATTTCTGTTCCAAATAATCAGAGACAATTCATATAAAATTTTGGTGCAAAAATATTAAAAATTAAATTTATTATGATTTATTTATGATTAAAACTAACAAAAATGGATTAAAAATATTAAATAAATGATTTTTCAGAAATAAAAATCATTTCAGAAAAGTTTATTATTATAACAACTCAGAATAATTTTTGTGGAAATTAATAAAATTGTTTTGACATTTTTATAGAATTTTATAAATTAAATAGAATAAACTTGATTTATTTATTATATATATTAAATAAATAAATTTTTGAAAACTAAAAATTGTGTGTTAAACTTTTTCACTAGATTAACATAATATAATTTTTGTAGAATTTTTAAAAGAGTTTTGGTATTTTAAAATGAATTTAAAAGTATAAAGGAATATATATATATATATATATATAAGTTTAAATAAAAAGAAAGGTTTTGTTGATGCCATGGTTCGAACCCGGGCCCTTGGCCGGTTCGTGTGTTTTAAATCACAAGCCCAGACCAACTGGTCTGGACCCTGAGAACGATTTGTTTCAGATTATAATGATTATATAATATAAGAGAATTTGATTTATAATTGTTTTAAAAAAAAGAAAGTTCAAAACCGTTTCAGTGGGACTCGAACGCGCGTGACCTTGATTAACATCATCAGACACAACCACTTGATCTAGATCAGTGGTTGTGTTTGATTCTTGTTTCTTTAAATTATAACACATATACAGAACTGTTCTTCCCCAAATATAAGGTTCGAGCCCTAGATTTTGCAATCGAAAGATTCACACAACAATAACCCAAACATTCATAGGGTTATTGTTGTCTGATTGCCGAAGATCAAAACCCATCAAAAATAAGAGACTTAAAAACACGATTTGGATAAGAATTGGTCAGTCAATGCTCGAAGTCAAAATACGATTAAAAACACAAGAACAACAGATTCAAACAAGAAATTGGTTATTGTGGGAGGGTATTCGGCGAGTGTAGTAGAGATTGTGGTGTTCAATTTATAGTGATAGGGTCTAGATTGTATAATTGGAATGTTTGACCTCGGTTTGAATGTATACGTGTATAATCGGCTATAATTGGAATGAATTGATGATAATTATTCATGGGTTGTACGCGTATGAGGCCGGACATCATGCAATCTTGCCAAATTGGGGTTAATAACGTGTTAATTGGCTTGATTATGGTTGATTGATGATTCAGTTGACTATTCTAAGTCAACTGTCATAATGCGGGTTACTATATATTTAAAATAGGTAGGATTAATAACACCAAAGTCGTGTAGATCAGATGGTAATGTGTTGTGTGTTGGGTGACCCGGCTGAGGACTCGGGTTCGAACCCCGGCCTCAGCATATAATTTTTTTGACAATTTATTATATATATATATATATTAGGTTCCTGTACAAAAGACATATTTCGCGAGAAGTGTGAGAAGGATTAAGAATTGACATGTAGGCATCATGTTTTGGATTTAGGAATGATGTTTTAGGTTGTTTTAACTTGAAAAACACCAAACACAACAATCTAAAACACAATCCAATGTAATATAGTCATTAAATTTAAAAAACAGCTATAACACACTACTTAACACTTAAAACACACTGTTTAATGTTCTTAGCATGGTGTTTTATGTTTTAAGCCTAAAATACAATGTTTTTGGTTCTTAATTGTTATGTTTGGTGTTTTTCTAGGCAAAATAATCCAAAACATCATGACTAAGTTCAAAAAATGATGCCTACATATCAATTTTTAATCCTTCTCACACTTCTCACGAAAAATGGTTTTTGTACAGGAACCTCACCCTATATATATATATATATATATATATATATATATATATATATATATATATATATCAATAATATAATATTAGGGTTCCAAATGCTTTGCAATAATATTTTTAAAAAAGGTAAATAATGATGAGAAACTTGACGTTTTTATTCAAAACGATGGTAACGTACAAGTATAAATGCGTAATGTTACAGTACCGATACCGATAATATCGAAACTGAAAACCTCTAAATGTGGGTACCTCGGTTCGGTACAGGATCGGTATTTTTTGGTTCGGGATAGGTTTTCGGGACCGTATGCTCATCCCTACTTGGATCAGCCCTGACCCGGTGATCTAGGATTCGTGTTTCTTCAATAATACATTTTTATATGTTTTAGGCTTGTTGAGGGCTAGTTTAGGATGTTTCCTCATGTGCTTTTGAAATCATGGATTTATATAGGTAGTTTTGATAAAGATCTTATTGTTTAGAATTGAAAGTTGAAATCTATCTTTATGATGCCAATTTTGAGGAAATAATAGCATGCTTTGCAAATTTGGGTGTTGAATGAGATAAATGTTGAAAGTTGGGTTTATGCATTTTAGGATGGTGAAAGATGATTAAGTTCAGTGTGTAAAGGGAGATCCAATGTTTTTGATGTGAGTAGGCACATATATCATGTATATGCCCATATAATATGAGGGAATTAGGGGGTTACAACAAGTATATAGTGGGTGCATTTAGCCAAAAACTTCAAAGTGTTGTGGTTTAAAATCATCACACGTGTCAGGAATGTCTAATAAATTAAAAAACACACATCAAAATAAAATAGTTGACCTAAAAAGTCAAAAACACACACAAAAAAAAGCACATCAAAAACAGCCTAAACCACCTGAGGCACACTTGAGGCGCACGTTTTCTTAGCGCCTTGGCCCTTAGAGGCATATGTACAATCTGAACCCCATGAGGCGCGCCTCAGATTCGTTTTCTTAGCTTTTCGCCTTGAGGCGCGCCTCGAGGCGCACACCTCACCCGTTTTTTTAACCATTGTTGTTCTTGTCAGATTGGTATTACCTTTGTGCAGTTTCTTGATAAAGTTCTTATTAACTTCTGTTATAAACTATATAGTTCAAAGGGCCAAACAACGCTTCCTAGTTTTTTTGCTTACAATGCTTGGAAGATTTCATTTCAACAAAAAGGGGCAAATTACATAAGAATAGCATGTAGGCGGGCAACAAGCTGCGCCGCCACCCCCTTCTGGATAGAGAACCCTAATCTAGATAAAACAAATCCTCGTCCCTGGGGAGTCGAGAAGTTGATGTGGACCACCCGTTGGACTCTCGTCAGAAACCTGATCGCTTCCGGCGCCAATGAGCCAAAAGTGTCAAAGGCCAAAGGGACAAAAGCATGTTGGTTATCCTCGCACGCTTTAGCGTGCTTTGCCACCTTGTTCGACTCTGCTCTAAGTATCGGTTGCCCCGGCACGAACCCACTCTCCCTGAAACCCGCTAAAGGGGACACACCCATAAGGTCCACGCATGCGTGTTTCCCACCTTCCCAACCAAACACTAACAGGTCAGCTGGACGTAAAGTAGACCTCCCTTCTGCCGGGTCTGTAAGAAAGTTAACCGGGGCCTCTTTCTTTGCCGAGATCCCTGCTCGTCTAAGAATATCCATTAAAACGTCGCGAACGAAATCGTGCCTGTATTTAAACCCCGGTAGCTCTCTACAATGGAGGGCATGCTCCCCATATTTATCCAAACACGCTTTACGGCAAACCGGGCATGTTTCGTCATCCGAAAAAATGGGAATCATCAAACGATATTTAAGGATTGATCTATATTCCACCGCTGACATTCGTTGCCCCAGTCCTTCGATAGGGATAACTGTTAGGAAATCTTGGGCGTGGGGCCTCTGTAAGCATTCCATTACGGCTTTCTGGCGTGGGGTCAAGCAAAAATCCTCCCCCAGACTTCCTAGTTATTTACCAGTTTCCGTTTGAACCTCTCTATGCATAACTATATAGTTTATCTTATTAATATAATGTGAAATATGTATTATACAGGGGTATGCACTGATTGAATATGAAAACTATGAGGAAGCAGTGAAAGCTATAACTACAATGGATGGAGGTGAACTGCTGACCCAGACAGTCAATGTTGATTGGGCATTCAGCAAAGGTCCCTTTAAAAGGATAAATAATAGGAGAAGGTATGTTTTCTATCATTATTGACCCAGCCCAAGTTTGACAACGGGTCAAAACGGGCACTCTTGTAAAATATGTTAACCTAAATTGGGTCCCACCGACCACCACCCTCATGCCACCACCACTGCCTCCAACATCTCTACTACTACTGACAATACCTCCACAGTCCACCCACCACTATCACTTTCGACAGTCTGACACCACCTCATCATCGTTGTGGTCACCACTACCCCCTTGGCTTCACTAGCCGACATAAAAGATACAACGTGGAACTTTTTGTGGTATTATTTTCGAAACAACTTATTTCAACAGTATTCCATTTAGGACATGGCCTGTTTTGACTAGGTTTCGCTTAGAACCTGTTTGACACGTCACCTGAATCTGGCGACCCTTCTCGGTTTGCCAGGCTTACGTTAAATGAAACATTTGACCTATTTTAGAGCATTCACAATAGAGACCCTATTTTTATTGGGTGACAAAACCCTATAAATTTTTTGGGGGTTGGAAGTGGTTGTGAGTGAAGAAAATAGGGAATCTACAGTGTGTTGGTATATATTGGGTTCTTTGGGAATCTTTTAGGGAAAACAGGAAAACTGTATTTATTTTTTAATATTTGTTGAAAGTGGTTGTGAGTGGAGGAGAGAGAAACTTTAATAGGGTTTAATATAATATGTAGTTGTGATTGGTTGTGTGTGGATGAGGGATGAGGATTCTATTGTGAATGCTCTTAAAAGTTCTCTATTTTGGACATGAAGTGCTTCTGGCACGTCGCTCAACCCACCCATCCGGCCACCTCTAGTATTTTTATCATGTTTATTAATAATATTGTTTGGGTCCTATCCATAGCCCTTGGTGTTTCGTGATCATATTTATAATTTGTTTACATTACTCTATTTGCACAGATATCCCCATGGCCGTCGATCAAGAAGTCCAAGGAGGAGATTTTGATTCGGTTGGCCCCAAATCAACAGTGTGCGCTTTGGTTACATTTATGTTTAGAACTTTAGATTGACAGCGAGTACACTTAACTTGTTTAATTGTTCCTTTAGTGTCATTTTGATCTGCTTTTTTCTTCAATATATTTTTCTTGACTATTTTTTCATTGCTTTTGAACTTCTGATGTATCTTCTTGGACATAGTTCATTTGTTCTGGACCCATCACCATCGGCGACACAAAATATCAAAAATCAACTGTAATAAACACAACGTCACCAGTATCCTTGTACTTTACATACAAAGGCTAAAGTTAGTGAGGGCCAGGGCCCACCGTTTTTTAGCTCAGTGGTGGAATTTTGCGATTTTCATTTGTAATTTTTATATGGATTGAGTTTGGCCACCACCGATTTGATCTTCTGGCCCTTATTGATACGTAAAAATTTAAGTCCGGCCCCTGCCGATTTAATCTTCAAGCTTCACCTTTACATACACATCAATAAACATAGAGAAAATTGTTTCATCTGCATGTTTCGAAATCGTTTGCTTTAGGGTAACCATTAATTAATGTTCCATATGTGACTGCATCTAGCTCAAACCTACCTTGTTACATTTCTTTTTAAGCATTTCCTGAAAATGTCTCGTAAAACCGAAAAAGTTTCAAATTTGGTCCATGGCCTAATAACCATGGTTCGTAGAGAAAGAAAACGTTATTTGAGCGGACGGTTATGAACGTATATATCCAGGAAGTGACTCTTGGTAAAAACATGTAGTGTCAAATTTGGTAGTGTAGTGTTAAGCATGCTTATTTGTTTAGTTTGGTATATAACATACGAGTTAGAGACCTATGTGTTAGAAAGCATATGTTAAGAGATTTTCTACCTTGCAATGAATTGGAAGGAATTGATTCTCGGATACGAAGACTTGCTTCTAGTGAGACATTCTTGATCACCATAAAGATGATGGTTGGTCTTAAGGCTAATCTGGAAGTGTCATCTCAGTTATGAGAGCGTACTTCGAAGTGACATCCTAGACAGACATAGATTGTTGGTAAGACTCCATGAGTTGGGGCATATATTAGTATTTCTCGAAATGGAGAATTCGATACCCTAATGTTGATTAGGAAGATTTGGTTGCATTCAAAGAACGCCGCATACAATATCCTGCAGTTTAACTTGGTAGGTTGACCATTTTGCATTCAAAGAACGCCGCTTTAATTACATGGTACATAATTTGTAGACGAGCTCAAATTAGTGCAAGATAGGTTAGAACATATGTGCAATTAGTTTAATAGCGCGCATCGTTTACAATTATGCACAAGTTGAATATGTTGAAGAATTCGCTATAAACTGGCTAACGAATATTTACACTCAACCGAAGTTAAGATTTGGGTGAGATTATAACCAGAGATTTGAAATTTTAGTTCATCTAGTACAATGCTTGGAAACCTATTTATTTGTATTATTGATTGTAAACAAGAGTATCACTATCTTGTTAACAAATTCCATTTTAATTAAGTTCTATTAATTGAACACAAGAGTAGTTAAGCCAAGCAGCTCGTATAGAACAGGCCGGCAAGGCCTATATAGAAATGACGTGAATTAGAGGTCAACAAATCGGTTTTTTTTGAGGAACTGGTTCCGGTTTGGAACCGGCCCGCTACAGTGTCGGTTCCGTTCGGAACCGGTTCCGGTTCCGTCGGTTCCAAAGACCGGTTCCGATTCGGTTTGGTTCCGGTTTTGGTTCCGTAATCGGTTCTTGCGCGCACAATTAAAAAAAAATAAGCCGATGGCAAAAAAAAAAAAATAAACATAAAATTACAACTTTTGTTATTTTTTTTAGGATTTCGAAACAAGAAACATGGAAAATGAAATTAAAACTTTCTACAACGTGTTTTTTTTTTCGCCATTCGACATAAGACACAAGTCGAAATAACCATTTTCACCAAAAAGTTCGGCGTTCCGTGTCGTCTCGAAAATTTAAACGGTAGGCTCGTTTGTGGAACCGGTTTGGGATGGGTTTGAAGATGAAGCCACGGAATGATGTAATAAAAGCAAAGAGAACACAATATTAAGTGTATACGATAGCGGTTTTTGCGTTTTCGGGTTGCTTCTTTTTGCGTTTTTGAGTGTTGTGATCAACCAAAACATCCAAAACCTATTTATACTAAATAAGGGTGGCAAAATGGTGACTTTGGGTGAAAAAACGGCTAGTTAACGACTATAAACGAACCCAACGATCAAAAAAATGAATTTGGCCTATTCTAACGGTGGAACCGGTTCTGGGACCGGTTCTTGAGATCGGTTCCGGTTCCGAACCGTTTTTGGCTAAAATAGTGGAACCGGTGCTGGAACGGAACCGGTTCCACTGTATACCGGTTTGGAACCGGAACCGGTTTTTTTGTTCACCTCTAACGTGAATAGCTAATTGAGTCGTGATAACATGTCCTATAAAGGCTGAAGACATGGACAAGTAGGCTGAGGCTAAATCAGCCTGCAACATGACAAGTCGAAACCAGTTGGTTCTCATGTGGTCCTAACCACTGATTCCATGATGTTTAGTGCTAAAGGCGGAGGCTAATCCCTTAGCCGTTTCAGCATGTTTGCGGTACTTGCCAGCATTCTATTCTAGTGATCCTCACAAATCTGAAATACCAATTATGCTATAACTTATTTAAGAAACCTAAAAAACCGGTTTAGAATCACCATCAAACTTATCTTATTTAAGAAATCCGGAAAACCGATTTAGAATTTTAAAACCTTAACGTTCACATTAGTACATTACTAACGGTAAGTAAATAACGAGTGCCCAACCCAAGGTCATATTTTTTTGGAAGATAACCCAAGGTCGTATAGTCTGATAAAAAGAAAGTACTTAAATCCATAGGGACTAAATCTGACAAAACCAATACTACAGGGACCATTCTTGCCACATAAAAAACATTTATAACTTATTTCTAGGCGGGAAACCCTTAATAATATTTAACCCGATCCCTCACATACCTTATTATTCTCATTCTCACACGCAATACGCTCTCTCGCTCTAGGTTTTCTTCTCTCTCTAGAAACCATGAACGAAAACGGTCTGAAATCTGAACCGGAGGTTCAATTTGCTCGGAATAAGCTTCGTTCGTGTTGGGAGTTAGCCTCTGTTCTCAATTTCCTGCAGGTAGTTATTATTATTATTGGGGTTTTGGATTTGTAATATTTAGGTTTTGTTTCGTTAGTGTGAAAGTGTTGTTTTTGGTTATCGGTATGGACTGTTTATTATGTTTATGTGAATAGTTAGCGGTAATTAATAAAATTTAGTGTAAGTTGATTGTCTGTGAAAACCTAGAGCTTTCTGTGGGTGAGAGCGTAGAGAAATAGGGGAAATGATGGAAATGTTTGGTTTTTAGGATTGGTAAGCAATGACATATTAACATGAGTATTTAATGCATCTAGGGCTTAGAAGGCACGTAAAGGTGTAAGGTGGTATGTACGTCGAGAGAGAGAGAGAAAGAGAGAGAAAAGGTGGGAGGGGGGGGGGGGGGGGTTATTTTGAAGTTTTGATGGTTATTTGAAGGTTGAAATGAGAAATGATACTAAACTATGTAATGTATTTAGTTAAGTTTAATATAAACTAAAATGATATTACTTGGTGTGAAAGTTGGACATGTGATGAATAAAATTGTGGATCTTTTGTTCTTTTAGTTACTATGTGTGTATTTAATAAATTTTGGTATAAGTCGAATGCTTGTGAAAATCTAGAAATTTGTGTCGTTGAGAGATTAGGGAAATAGAGGAAATGATGGAAATTTTTTGATATTTACAATTGGTAGGCAATAATGCATGTAAACAGTAGAATAGACTACGGGAGAGAGAAGAGGGGGGGGGGGGGGGATTTTTAAGATGGTCATTTGAAGCATGGTTTAAAAAAACGTTTGAGGCGCGCGCCTCGAGGCGCGCCTCAAGGCGATTTGGTCTGAAAACGCTTCTGAGGCGGCGCCTCAGGTGTTTGAACAGTGGTATGCGCCTCACCGGACTGAGGCGTTATGAAAAGTTGCGCCTTAGATGCGCCTCAGGGGGTTTTCAGGTATATTTTTTATGTTTTCGACTTTTTGTGACATTTTATGTCTTTTTTATGTGTGTTTTTGATGTTTTTGATGAATTTGATGATGAAATTAGTTAGCCTTTTATTTTTTGAAAGATATATAATTATTTATTTAATTTTTTAATTCCGCCTCGGGCTTACGCCTCGGTTCGCCTCGAGGCTTACGCCTCGTGAGGCGAAGGGAAAACGCCTCGAGGCGCGTTTCCGTTCTTTTAAACTTTGATTTGAAGCTTGAAATCTGAAAGGATACCGAACTATGTGATGGTTTTGACACGCCACTAAGTGTGGATCTAATGGATTTAGGTAAGTTTATTATAAACTAAAATGATGTTACTTGGTGTAGAAATTGGACATGTGAAGAATTAAATTGTAGATCTTTTGTTGTTTTAGTTATTATGTGTGTATGTGGGTGTTTTGATGAGTTCAAAGAATTAGCATATGTGCGTGTTTTTAATCATAATATGGTGTTTTATGCAGGTGTTTGAGCCTATAATAGGCAGTGAGTTGAAGATTGATGCAGAAGAAATTGAGCAAGCACTGATTTTACCTGACAAACGTCTTCGTCTGCTTCACATTGCGCTCTTGAAGGTTCTTTCTTTTTTCTGTACTGCTTACTACATTGTCACTCGTTTTGTTATTTGTAATTTTTGTTGTGGATGATAAAATTGCCTTTTTCCAATGATGTTTTCCACTTTGCAAGTGGAATCTTAAAGCATTTAGTTTTTTCCTTATCAGTTAATTGCTGGCAATTGTGCTAAGCTCTGTGTTTTATCATGTTTATTGTTTCATCCTTTATTCCTCCAGCATTTTTCTTTTCACAATTGTTTAGCTTTAACAAACTTGTAGATATATCTACCGGGAAAAATCATATTATTTGTTGTGAAACTGGACTAGGTTGATTGGTTTGAGCTATAAACACCTTAAATATGGCGGAATCGATTACAATCCTGTTTCATATGAACACGGTCAGATTGCTCAATTATGAAATTTGCATTAATGAACACGGTCGCAAAGTATTCTGATATTTATGGATCAGTAAATGAGCTCAATGTCTAATGCTACTTGCATGGCTTGATGGTATGGAAATATCAACGTAATGATGTATGATGCTATGGACACTGAAATATTATTGAAGTTATATTTTTCTATGTTATTTGTTTATGTATGATATACAAGCTTCGTTTATCACTCAAAGTTTGTTTATTAATATGTTTTTATATCTTCTTAATGTTTTTATATCTAAGACCCTTGTTGCTTGTGCTAACAATTTTTAATTTCATCCTTATAATACTTAATCTCCTATAATTCTGAATACTTAGGGAATTCCTCCTGTTAGTAGAAACCTACGAGACCCTGATGCTTGGGTTGGGATACTCTCTAAAAAGCTCTTCATGTGGTGGCCATGGGTAAGTGGCTATATATTTATAATTACAACAACCTCAATGTTTTTAGATTCGTTAGCAAAGTAATGGCAAACTGTTACAACTTTCAGGTAGCTAAGGGGGAGTTTCCATTAACTGCAGCTAAAGGGTATTTTATCTGTTTGTATTGTTCATGAAGCTAAATAATCATTAAATAAAATAAAATAAAATAAGATAGTAATTTAACTAACAAATTTCTTTTGTGCTTTGGTGTTATACAGGGCGGAGATGGAAACATACAAAAACCTAGATCCTACAGTTCGTCTTGTTATTCTTAAAGCTCTCTGCGAGATTCGAGCTGATGTATTACATCCAGTCCTTTTATTTCTTTTCTTATTGCAGTCTATGCAAATTTTATTATTCTTGAGTTCTATTATGTTCTTACTTTTCTGGGCACATGGATTTAACAAAGACACCACTTATAAAAACTTCATGCATGTGAATTTTCATCTGAACAGAAGGACATAGGAGACGGTTTACAATGTCTTTTAACCACATTAAATGCTTGAGACACCAAATTTGGAAATGCTCCTATATTTTGTGCATGGCAAGCTTTATCTATCTGTTAACAAGGCTGTCATATGTTTCTTTAACAAATGATCTAAAGTAGATTTCTTTCTTTCTTTCTTTTTTTGTTGTGAATAAGGAATTAAGATTCTAGTAATAAAATTGCTCGTGATTGGTTTGTATATTTTGTCCAGCTTGCTATATTATTAGTATTTAATTAACTATTTATACCTAGTTTCAGAGCCATATGTGTGGATTTACATTAATGCAAGTTTCTTGGGGATAAGCATTGTTTGACTGTTTAACTTTTATTCTGTTAATGATAGTTTTTCCCTGTTTCTCATGTAATGTGTTGTGTTTCTAATCACAGCAACATGATGTGATTGCACACATCAACGATGCAGTGAAAGCTAAGAAGGAGATTTCTGTTTTCCGTAAAAATAACATTGGGGAAGATGGAAAAGGGACTTCATATTGGTAAGTTCTTAAAGCTAATGCTGCTCTAGTAAAAGTGATAAAACATTAATGTGAATGATAACTCATGTTTGTGTTTGGCACATTAACAGGTTGGATGGAAATGAAATTATTGGTCTGAGATTGTATAAGGAAGTAATCACTTCGAAAAAAAATGAAGCACCAACTATGAGTTGTCAATGGGAAACCCTTGCAACCAATCTAGAGGAGTTCCAGAAAGTTGTGGTAAGTGAGTATTTAAATCATTTGTAGAGGTGGGAATTTTGATCCATTTACTTAAGAAGGGCTGGATTTAAGTTATATTTTCTCTAACGGGTAGTCAATATTAGCCTAATAGGAAATTGTTTTGATAGGTCAAGTTTGACTAAATGTTGTTATTGCATAAAACCTTTTGTGTTACTTTACTAAAAATTAGATTGTTAATAAAACAACATAAATATTTGACACCCAACAAATGTCTAAAAAGCCTATTGATTTTTTCTTAACTCACACATGACAGACACATCAGTCCCTGCATTTTTTTTGCATGATTAATTCCCGTTAACCTATAACATAAAATGATACACATCTTTCTTTTAACACAGAACTCCATTTTGCATAATAAAAATACTAGGACTTGTTAAAATTTAGACAAGTTTTTTTTTTTTTCATGATCATGTCCGTAAACACTGGTAAAAAGACCATTTTGTTATGTTATAAAGTCAGGGGAGTTTCATGCAATATTAAAGTTCAGTGGCTTATGTGTGGATTTGTACAAAAAAAGGACAAAGGTTTTTTAGGTCAACTGACTCAAACAGTTTTAATACACACCAAAACTAGCCATTTTAACCCGTTGCCCAATGTATCTGGCCCAGCCGACTAGCCCATTTGACCCCTCAAATCATTTGTCAATTCCATGTTGTGAAATAGAGGCATATCATACCTTTTTTTTTCTTGTCTTTTTCTGCTAATTGCAGGATGAATATTCATCTAGTAAATCAAAACTGGAAGTTGCTGTTAGTGCTGCTGTTGGAACTGAAGCAATTCCTATTCTTAATAAAATGTTTAAGGTTTGTGTCTTAACGGTGTTTCTAAACCATGATAGTATGATACAATAAGTTATCATGTGTATAATGTCAATTACTGGTGTCTTTACAGAAGAAGCAAAGAGAATTAGAGAAAAAATTGAAAGAAGAGAGGATTATGAATAATTTCTCTAGATCTGGAATCACACGTTCGTGCCGTAATCGCAATCCTATCAGATACACCTTTGGTATGTAATAGGTTTTCTTGTTTATCTATATGTTTTATGACAGATAAATTACTGCCATGAATACAAATGTATAGACCTGTGAATCATCCAAATTGTATAAGTTCATTAGTAAAGGCAGAAGCTTTATTAGTAAATTACATGAGGTAGGAGTGGTGATTCACTCTTTAGGTTTCCTTTAAACAAACAGGTGATTTATGAATGTCTATATGGTATATATGTTTAATTCTATTTAAAGCTAAATTTGTGTATTTCCTCTGGATCACAAGCTAACTGAAAACATCCCAGTTCAGTATAATAAATGTCTGTCTTTGAGGTTAATGCGTGTGTAACTGTTGTGTGTTGTACCATTTGCAGTTGATATTGTACTCTGGTGCGTGAAGTAATTTGAATGGTGTATAAAAACCTCCTTTTTATGGGCCACTACAAATTTTCAGTTTTATATTTTACATAGTAAGCAATTTGTTGACATGGATGAATTAGATGATAGAAATTTGGGATTGATGGATATGGTCATAATTTTTAGCATGTGTTTGCTTAGTAAATGTATTGGTATTTATTGCTTTGATAGGGAAAAGAAATAAAACCCTTGGTAGCTTGCTGCAAAATTTAGATTTCAATGGAAGATTTGTTAATGTGAGATTGTTCTGTTACGTTAACTTTTACAGATGAATATGACAAAGTCATTAGCGAGGCCATACGAGATAGCAAGTAAGCTGCATTTATTTCAGCACCGTCCCTTTCTTATGCTTGTATCTTTTATCGTCCTCCAACTCACTTGAATTCAATTTGAAATCCAAATTTGGATCTCTACGAATCTCACATAGTTTTTTTTTTTTTTTCCGTAAATATTTCTCTGGCAGTAAGATGAAAATTAGAGACGAACAAAAGAGCATGAAAAAGGAAACTGTAGCAAAAGAGCAAGCTGGTGAGGGCGAGTCTGCCGAATCCGATAAAAATGCTGGTTCTGAAGACTCTGGTCAAGAATCAGATAAAAATGCTGTTTCAAAAGACTCTGGTGATGAATCAGATGAAAATGTTGTTTCCAAAGAGTCTGGTGAAGAATCAGATGAAAATTATGTTTCTGAAGACTCTGGTGAAGAATCAGATGAAAATGCTGCTTCTGAAGCCTCTGGTGAAGAATTGGATGAAAATGTTGTTTCGGAAGCTTCTGGTGACGAATCAGATGAAAATGTCGTTTCTGAAGCATCTGGTGAAGAATCAGATGATAATGTTGTTCCGGATACCTCTAGTGACGAATCAGATGAAAATGAGAAAGAAAAAATGAACCTTAACGGCAGCAAAGACAGGTGAGTTCTAAATTCTCAAAAATCTTTGAGATTGTAGCGTTATCAACACAATGATTAATATAATAATCATATGATTGTAGGACTAATATTGTTACAAAAATGATTCAAATCTTTTTAAGAAATATGATTTAGGGGTGTTTGGGATTAACTTATTAGCTTATTGCATTTTTCTGTAAGAAGATAAGCATTTTTTGGTGTTACTTTTCATAAATCTGTTTGAGATTGCTTATATCAAACTGATTACTTTTGGCGGATTCAAAATTACAATTTTAACCTTCATGTGTAATAAGTTCATTTTTTAATAATCTGATTATTTGCTTCTGCTTATAAGCGTAAACTTATTTGCTTATTGCATATTCTAAAAGCGTATAAGCATTTTTGTAGCGTTTTGAATTAGCAATCTGAGATTGCTTGTACTAAACTCTAATTGTTTTTGGTGGATTCAAAGTTACAAGTTTGCTCTTTATGTGTATTATTCAAACAATCTAATTATTTAGCATCATCATCATCATCATCATCATACTCAGTTAATCCCACCTATAGCAAAGCTAAGGTAGGGTCTGAGGAGGGTAAGATATAGACAACCTTACCTCTACCCCTAAGAATAGAGAGGATGCTTCCAGTGAGACCCCCGGCTCGATGTGGTTTGGTATCAAGCCTTGGACATAAGGCACAGAACACTTAGCAATCGGGACAAACCCGATCGGTGCATGTACCCCTTTGTCTTTTGGCTATCCACGCCACCACATGATGCATGATTAACCGTCTGTCGTTTTTAACGTTATTTTCACGAAATTAGTAAAATAACATTAAAACTAGTGCAACTTTACTTTAGCCCCCAAGGGCCACACATATATACTTAAATTTATACGCCTTTAGGAGGCTTTATGCATGAATATAGTTTGGATGACTTTCATTCTGTTTGTTCATATTTATTTGATATACTATTGATTTACTGAAGCAGCACTTGTTCTTATTTATTGGATCTGTTTTTCAGGAAGATGAAATTTAGAGACCAACAACGAATTAAGAAAAAAGAAACCGAAGAAAGTGAAGAAGATGGCGAGTCAGCTGGATCTGACTCGGACTTCAAGAGCAGCAAGCTTAAAACCAAAGATATTTCTAAAAACGATGATAACAAAGAGAACACACATAATATCAGCAAAAAAAATGCGGACAATGGTGATCGTTTAATTCAACAAAAGCAACACTTTGGTACCAAGAAGCGTTTAATTCAAAGGCCTAACCGCAATACAGCACTTGAGTCTGCAATTGTTCCTGATTCAGAGGATGAAGCTTTTTCAGAAAACAGTGATGACTAAATTAGCAGTCCGAGGTATTATTTAGGAATTGGATTTTGTCTGTCTGTTAGTTGGAACAGTTAGTGGGGGCTGTTTTGCCAGAATGGTGGTTGTATCTTTTTGACCATATTGGATGGTTTTTCTTATACAAGAGAAATCATCCCTGTATACACCAACTGCCATAATTTTGGTATTTACATAAATAGTTTTGTTTAAACCAGGTTGTGGATTTTGACTAGCCAACCATAAGTTGTAAAATGGGCGGATTGGATGGGTGGTGAAGGGATAGGGTCCCAAATCCTCGCGCAGACGAGGATAACCCTATCCCATAAAACAACTCAAGGTGTCAAGCCTGTGCGGCATCTTCCATGCGCAAGAGCATTCTACTGCACAACCTACATTCAATGCGAGTGAGCCACACGTGCGGGATAAACATGCAACATCGCATGCAAGTACAAGGATGTACGGAAGATCCTGGCGCATGCTCAGGGAATATGAATAAACAATGAATGGACAATTAGGACTAATAAAATAATTTTTGGATAGTGAATAGTAGATTAAAAGGTTTAAAACATATAACACTTTTAAACGTAAATAAATAGCTCTATGAAAAATAAAAATAAAAAATCTAAATATTTAATTTTAAGTTCTAACACGTTTCTATCTCTAAAATTTAGAAATTAACTTATATAAAAAATGTTAAAACGTGCTAACAAGTCAACCCACTTTTTTTAACCGCATATCGTGTCCACATTGGCCGATATTTTAAATGGGTCATTTCAGGTTGATCTGTTTTAGACAACGGGTCGTGTTACCTAACCCAAAACCTGTTATTTCGTGTCGGGTTCAGGTCAAGTTTCGGGTCATGTCAGAAAGGTTTTTTTTTTTTTTTTTTGAATACTTAAGTCTTATATATGGTTATTGATGATAGACACTCACTTTGTGAATTAATAATTGTTTTTTCTCTTTTCTCATATTTAGTTTATCTTTCATATATATGTCTTAGGCCACAAGGGGTGGTAACAAAATCATCACATTCATCACACTATTACACTCAATCACCTTGCGCCATCTCATTTCATCACTAAACCCATGTGGCGGTGTTCACAATTATCACTAAAACCTAGGGAGGGCAAAAAAATCCAAGCCGACGGGTATACCCGAAACCCGAAGCATTTGGGACGGGTATGCTCGATACCCAACGGGTATGGGACGGGTTTAGGATTGGAAAAAAAATATTTCGCGGGTATGAGACGGGTATAGTATTAGGCGATACCCGACCCGATTACCCGAAACTAAATATCCGTTTACCCTTCTTCACTTAATGTTCATTTTAAAAGATTCATTATTAAACAATTTATATTTTAATAACATTATTATTTATATTTATATGATACAAAATATAAAAATATTTCTTGAGATACATATTATGATATATATTTTTATTCTAAATATTTCAAATATCAGTATGGTGATGATCATACGTATGTTATTGATTACAATTTAATATATTATAGATTTCTAAAACATAAAACACCAAAAAAAAAAGTAAAAATATATATACATGAAAATCCCAACGGGCATACCCGAAACCCGCAGGTATGCTTTATACCCGACGGGTAATACCTGCCAAAAACCCGACGGGTATGGGTATGGTATTAGCCAAACCCGACCCATACCCGACCCGTTGCCATCCCTACTAAAACCATCACACTCAATCACCTTGTGACACCTCATTTCATTACACCATTACTATTTTTTAATAATAAAACAAAGAAAATGGAGACCACCACCTTTGTCTTTTCTTCTTTGACTTTGGCTGGGACCACCAACCACCAACCTTTCATTGGCTGCTTTTTTCTTTGGACCACCAGTAGGGCTGTAAACGAACCAAACAAACACGAACAAGGCCATTCGTGTTCGTTTGTTAAGGAATTAACGTGTTCACGAACTGTTCACGAACACTTATCAAACGAGATTTTTTGTTCGTGTCCGTTTGTTAAGAAAATAACGTGTTCACGAACTGTTCATGACCACTTACCGAACAAGATTTTTGTTCGTGTTCGCTTGTATTTATTTGCTAAATTTAGGTGTCAGACAAAAATGAACACAAACAAATACAAATGAATGTAAACGAACACAAATAGGCATTACTGAACAAAATCGAGCACAAACTAACACATTAAATTCTAAAGATTCGCATTTTTCATCGCTAACATTGTCCGCCTAGAATATACTAATCCAATTACTTAAATATACGTGACATAATCTTGATCACATAATGTCTTATAAAAACACAGAGGTATCATATTAAACTTGAAATCCTCGTTTAGTCCACCAAAAATAACAGTTAATCAAAATAGTTAAAGTAATATTAACATGTGATACACTAATATATGTTAAATAATCTACCACGGGGAAATTTGAAATCCTTAAATTAAATATAAAAAATTAAAAACCCTAATGAATTATCGAACAAAAATTAACATACACGAACACGTTACCGAACGTTCACGAACGAACACGGCCTCTGTTCATGTTCGTTTGTTTAGCTAAACAAACAGAATTTTTTGTTTGTGTTCGTTCCTTTATTAAACGAACGAACACAAACGAACTTCCCGACAAACAGTTCACACACTGTTCGCCGAACGTTTGGTTTGTTTACAGCCCTAACCACCAGCCGCCAACTTTTTCATGTGATAAATTGTATCACAATCGTGATGGCCATCGCGGAAATTTGCTTCGTGGCCGTGATAATTTCATGGGGGGGGGGGGGGTTGTGATCACCACGCCATCAGGGGTGGTCATCACGGATCACCCCGGCTAACCTTAGATGTTGCTATTGAATCGTTATTTATTTCATTAAGCATTATCAACACAAATTTCTTTAGGATGTATTGTAATAAGGTATGTGCTTACCTTTTCAAATTAAATTGTCTTGAATACCTTTACGTGAACCGTATTTTAACAGTATTGTAGTTATTACAATTTCGCTCAACTTGAGATGTATTATCAGTGTTCTAGACTTCTTGTTTTCATCTAACACATGTAAAGATTTCATTTCGTTTTTTATTATATTATTTCATTTAACATTTAGTTTAACTTTTATGTCAAGGACGTTCCGGCTGCCAAAACGTCTTTTCAGCTACGCGCCCTGAGAGTTTAGATGTGTGCATTAATTAGTGACGTGCGCGAGTCACCCACTTGGATGACATTGCGCACCGACGCAATAAACCAAAATAAGAGCACAAAAAGCCCCCGCATTAACACCTTTTACACATTAAGTCCAGCGTCTCGCACGCTACGCATTAACACACTGGACTAGGGGGACTTGAAGAGATATGTACCTGCGCGTGCGCAGGGCCACAAACTCACATGCACGTTAATAAAAAACGCTGACATGGACTTCTAGAAGCCGGCGCACGTTACCTAGTACGTAACACGTATCACCCGACAACGACAGTGATATACAGCCAATCAGAGGTGTTTATTCCCTGTCACACAATCTCCTGCAGGTACGAGGTATAGAAAAGGACAGTAAGGACATATACAGGACATGTGGACCAACCACAGAGCGACAACGACAGTGACAGCAACGGTCTGATCGTACAGGCCAGCTGTCATTCCTCTTGCAACCAATCATGCGCCACCTCAGGGCCTATAAATACCAACCTCCGTCACAAGAAGAAGGGATCCAATCCGCGAGAGAGAATTCATAACATATAGCTGTGAAAGATAGATTATAGTCGAAACTCTGTAATAATCTATATAAGAGTCTTGTATTTGTCCTGTTATATATATGAATAAGAATCATGTCCTTTCTTGTGCTCACATACATGTGCTGTTATATATAGATTGTTAAATTGGTGTTTCTTCATTTTCTCTAATAACTTATGCTTGTTAGAATTTTTTAAAAAGGTAAAAAAAAAAACTAAATACATGACCTTGTTAGTTAATAAGGTTATAAGCTAGGTGTTGTGGTTCATGTGGGAAGAAATGTATAAATCACATAGCGACCATAGTTTTTGACCATTTTTGTGACTGAAATGTTTTTCTCACCGACTTTAGCGACCATAGTTTCCGCTAGTGGTGGTTATCTTATATTATTTTCTAGCCTCTCGAGCTGAGACCAAGGATGTGACAACATGAATAACCCGTTAAAAGGTCCACGAATACAAGGCTCTATAGACCATGACGATTAAGGAGGTGTTTGGGATTGATTATTCAAAACAGATTATGCGTTTTGGAAAAGCAGGTGTGGAGCTGCTTATAGATTATTGCGTTTTGGTAGCCTAAAAAACCGATTATCTGCGTTTTCTAAACGCAATCCCAAACACTAAAAACTGATTATTTGCGTTTTCAAAACGCAATAATCTAAAAATCAGATTTAAAACGCAATCCCAAACACCCTCTAAGTTGGTATTTTCCATGAGCTCACTAACATCATATGTATATGACATAAAGAGTTAAATAGAAGATTAGAAGGCTCCAGAAAAGGTAAAGAGTATGAACCCCTTTCGAAGTGGGTTGTTGGGCCCCTTTTTATATGAATAGATGACTTGAACCCTAATGGTCCAACAAGAAATATACATAGCTCGTTATTTTTTCAAGAGCCCATTCTCGGTAACCATCTAGCTTGGGTACAACTGTCCAAATCGCAACTAAACTAGGACTTCTTAATTAAATTACAACAAGAACAAGCGTACCCAGTAAATCCCATAGGCAGTAAAGCTATTAGTAGAGTCTGGGCAGGACGAAATGCAAACAAGTCTTACCTCTAACGCTAAGAACAGGTAACTTCTTTATTAAATTATAAACTTAAAAAGATTTGTTTTAGGTTCATATATTTCATATATTTCAAACTAAAATTTAACACTTCAAGTAACTAAGAAAAGACATTTATTTTTAACTTTACAAAGACTCATTAACCATAGTTTAACAATACCTTAATAAGTAGTCTAACTATTCAACCTTATTGATTCTTGAAATAAACACATACTCACACACTGTGTTATATGTTTTTTCTGCTCACATTGTTATTATCATTATTATTAATATGGAACCCAAACAACATGATCTTTCGGTAAGAAATGGCAAATAGGAACACTTCCTGGTTTCACTTTAAGTACTTGAAACGCCAAATGTTTAGGGTTCCATTTCGCGGTGTCACTATGACAAACCGCCACTGCTTTCACTTTCATACCATCCACACCCACCATAGAAACCGCATACGCTTGAGTACCAACGGTTTTATGGCAATAAAAGACCGCATACGGGTAGTTTTGCTTATGACAAACCACGCCTTTAGTTCCACCTAGCTTTTTAACAAGCTCGATTTTGTACTTCTGTAACGGGGTTCTTTCCTTAGCATTTACCTCAGTAGAAACCGCCTTCACCTTTTTACCTACTTTTGTAGTAATGAAATCAACCATAGATTCTAACGAAGTCGCACAATATTTTTCTTCGCCTTCTATGCCTTTGTTCTCGCATTCATTAAGCGTTTGCTTCATGTCTTGACCTTCCAACGAGTCAGGTTTAACCGATAAACGCTTGTAGATTTGTGGAAGCTCGTTTGATGAAAAGGGTATCGAATTCACAACTTTTCGTGGTAAAAACATCGATTGTTGGTCGTTTTTCGTGAAATGTAGGTTCATTTCTTTACCTTGATGCAAGTCTTTTTCCAAGAAAAACAATGCTACATTTGGATCATCTTTTAGCTGATCTTTAGATGCAGCATAGTTGTATACAAATGGATTTTTACCAGGACGTACCCCTACAGAACCTGGACTCCTTCTGTTGTGGTAGTGCACTCCTATACCAGTACCATATCCGACACCAACATCCGGCCCTTGCATTTGTTTTCCGGCAATGGTAGCCACATCTTCTTTTCCGATCCTGGCCGGGGTGACCTTTTTATCGTTTCGTTCTGTAAAACATCAAATATTTTTGGAAAATTAGATTTTAATAATCCAAACTATGCACGTACTAGTAAATTAGACTATAATCTATCTATATAATAATTGAGGTCACTTGGGTTGAATCAAGGGCTTAGAGAGGGTTTGAGGTATCCATATTGAATATGGAGCTCCAAGTTAGTCCCTATAAATACTCTTTTCTATATTTTAATTATGCACAATCTTCCATCACACTCTCAATTTCTCACTAACAAATCTTCCAACCAACATTCATCACTTTTCTTTTTATGCATTCTTGCTTCTAGGTATGTATCTTCTTCACTGAGATCGATGGAACTGCATCCATTATAATATGTTCCGATTCATAAACTTTTAAAATGGCCATATCATATGTTCCGATTTGAGTGAAACTTTTATGTTATCGCTAATCAATAAAATACATCCATATGATAAATTCGATTCAATATTCAGTTTATAAATCGTGGTTTATAAAAGTTATTTATAATCTGGAACTATTTCAGATTTGAATATTTGGATGTTTTTTCATTTGAATACTAGAATACCATCCGAAGACAAAGATTCGATTATGGCTTATCACAAGGGTGAGCAATTCTTCAAGGTCATGCATGACCCTTCAGCAAGAGTTTTGGTATTAATCTTATTTTCATCTTGATATTGGTCTTTGTTTACTTTACAAAACTGATTATTACTTATGTTAATGTTGTTTTTAATGTGTTAATCCAGACATTGCCGACAGTTACTAAGGTGCGTAGATTTATTTTTATGGAATCGTGATTACTTTTGGTCTTTGGTGTTTGTTTTCGGTTTATGGAATATTACCGAGTTTAGTCCGTAATGGATGACTGTTTTGGATTAAGATGTTGGAAGGTGTTCTTGATGTTTGGTGTTGATCAAGTATGAATCGGTTATTTATGAAGAGCTGGGTTATGTTTGTCGGTTCGTTATTAAATGGGGTTATGTTGATGTTAGATTAGATGAATGTTCTTGAGGGATGATAGATGCTCATAAGGATTATTGTTAAATGAAAGTTTTATCAGGTCCTAATTTTTTATTGACTTTCCTCAATTATCTCCTAATTTTTATGGAAAGTTAGTAATTACATTTGAATGCATTTATGGTGGGTTGAAATATTGAGGATTTGATGGGATTGAGGGAAAGTTAGCTATTATTGGTATTGCCTGCAATTAATGAATTTATTCATTTTTTAATGATATTTATTATGAGTTTTAATGACATTAATAATAATTAACCGAATTAATTTACGAATATATTATTAAGACTAATACTAATATTATGATTTTTAATTTTAATCTCATTTATTTTTTATTGATCGTATCAAATTACGAATACTAAAACTAATATTACGATTTTTAATTTTAATCCCATTTATATCTTATTGACCGAATTAACATTTTCTATTACTATTTTTACAAATATATTATTAACTATTAATAATTACTAATACTAACTAATCCTAATACTAATATTACGATTTTAGTTTTACTATTCGTAAAAATAGTATTGTTGACCAAATATATTATTAATACTAATTGAGATTAATAATAATTGACCGAATTAAATGTTATTTATTACGATTTTTTAATCTCAATTATTTATATTAATATTACTACGAACTTATGTTTAATCTATCTTTATTAATATTACTACGATTTTTTATGTTTGTAATTTAATTTATTTGAATTATTGATTACGATTTTGAGGTTATTTATTAAGATTTATAATCTCATTTATTTATATTACTATGTTTACGAATTATGATTAGTCTTGATTGCAATTAATAAAATTTATTATTTTTTATGTTATTTATTAAGATGTTTAATATTATTTATTGACATTAATAATAATTGGCAACATTCAATGTTATTTATTAAAATTTTTAATCTCATTTATTTATATTACTTTTTTCGAATTATATTTAATAAGATTTAATCATTTTTAATGTATTTTTAGTATGTTACAGTTAGTATTATTTATTGACATTAATAATAATGACCGAATTCAATGTTATTTATTAAAATTTTTAATCTCATTTATTTATATTACTTTTTTTCGAATTTATGTTTAATAAGATTTAATCATTTTTAATGTATTTTTAGTATGTTACAATTAATGTTATTTATTGACATTAATAATAATTGACCGAAATAAGTGTTATTGATTACATTTCTTTAATATCATTTATTTATATTAATATTACTACGATATTATGTTTAATCTATCTTTATGAAATTATGATTAATATTATTTATATTACTATTCGTTCGAAATATTATTGGTTTTGCCTGCAATTAATAGGATTTATTCATTTTTAATGATATTTATTATGAGTTTAATGACATTAATAATAATTGACCAAATTTAATGTTATATATTACGATTTTTAAGCTCATTTATTTATTATTAACCGAATTAACCGAATTAATTTAAGAATATATTATTAATACTAATACTAATATTATGAATTTTAATTTTAATTTTAATCTCATGTATTTCGTATTGACCGAATTAAATTACGAATATTATTGAGCGAATTAAAATTTTCTATTACTATTTTTACGAATATATTAGTAATTACTAATACTAACTAATACTAATATTATGATTTTAGTTTGCTTCGATCAGAAGATATTTCCATTGGCGAGTATTGTTTCTTTAAGTGGTTTTCAATTCAGCACAAGTTGTTTGTTATTAAGGTTCCACCACAAAAAGTCATTGATTTTCAAATTTAAATTACGATTTTTTATGTTTGTAATTTAATTTATTTGAATTATTGATTACGATTTTGAGATTATTTATTAGAATTTATAATCTCATTTATTTATATTACTATGTTTACGAATTATGATTAGTCTTGATTGCAATTAATAAGATATATTATTTTTTATGTTATTTATTAAGATGTTTAATATTATTTATTGACATTAATAAAAATTGACCACGTTCAATGTTATTTATTAAAAATTTTAATCTCATTTATTTATATTACTTTTTTTCGAATTTATGTTTAATAAGATTTAATCATTTTTAATGTATTTTTAGTATGTTAAAAATAATATTATTTATTGACATTAATAATAATTGACCGAATTCAATGTTATTTATTAAAATTTTTAATTTCATATATTTATATTACTTTTTTCGAATTTATGTTTAATAAGATTTAATCATTTTTAATGTATTTTTAGTATGTTACAATTAATGTTATTTATTGACATTAATAATAATTGACCGAATTAAATGTTATTTACATTTTTTAATCTCATTTATTTATATTAATATTACTACGAAATTAAGTTTAATCTATCTTGATGAAATTATATTTAATATTAATTATATTACTATTCGTTCGAATTATTATTGGTCTTGCCTGCAATTAATAGGATTTATTCATTTTTAATGATATTTATTATGAGTTTAATGACATTAATAATAATTGACCGAATTTAATGTTATATATTACGATTTTTAAGCTCATTTATTTATTATTCACCGAATTGACCGAAATAATTTAAGAATATATTATTAATACTAATACCAATATTATGAATTTTAATTTTAATTTTAATCTCATTTATTTCGTATTGACCGAATTAAATTACGAATATATTACTAATACTAAAACTATTATTTCGATTTTTAATTTTAATCCCATTTATATTTTATTGACCGATTTAACATTTTCTATTACTATTTTTTCGAATATATTACTAATTACTAATAATTACGATTTTAGTTTTACTATTCGTAAAAATAGTAATGTTGACCGAATATATTTCTAATACTAATTGACATTAATAATAATTGACCTAATTGAATGTTATTTATTACGATTTTTTAATCTCATTTATTTATATTAATATTACTACGAATTTATGTTTAATCTATCTTTATGAATTATTATTGGTCTTGCCTGCAATTATTAATAGGATTTCTTCATTTTTAATGTTATTTTTTATTAGTTTTAATGACATTAATAATAATTGACTAATTTAATGTTATATATTACGATTTTTAAGCTCATTTATTTATTATTGACCGAATTAAATTACGAATATATTACTAATACTAAAACTAATATTACTATTTTTAATTTTAATCCCATTTATATCTTATTGACCGAATTAAATTTTTCTATTATTATTTTTACGAATATATTACTAATTACTAATAATTACTAATACTAACTAAAACTAATACTAATATTACGTGCAGAAATTATTTCTCAAGTCGCTAGGTTTGTTATTTGCATATTCAACATTTTTGCTTACAATATTCTTATTTTATAATTAGTTACACATTCTAAATTTTCTATATATAATGCTTTTATAAAGGTTTATTGTGATTGGATGACCTGTTTTGCTTTAATCAGAAGATACTTCCATTGGCGAATATTGTGTCTTCAAATAGTGTTCAATCCAGGACAAAATGTTTGTTACTAAAGTTGCACCACAAGATGTCATTGAATTTGAAATTTAAATTATGATTTTGATGTTATTTATAGAGAGTTTTACTGTTATTTATGATGATTTTAATTTCATTGATTTGAATGATTGATTATGATTTGGTTGTTATTTATTAAAAATTTTAATCTTATTTATTGATATTACTAATATTTCGAAATTCATTTTATATTGTTGACCGACTTTAATTTTGATATTACAACTTTCCTTTAATCAATTGTCATGAAACGATTCTTTTAAACATATACGACTTTCTTTCAAACATTTATTTAAATCTATTTAACAATGTTAAATTTATTTAACAGTTTATAATTTAAATATAATCCAAATATAACAATGTACATTTATTTTCCTACACTTTTATTATTCTGTTAATAATAAATATAATTTAAATATATTTAATAGTTTCCTAAAATATATAATGTATTCAAAATAAATTTCAATGCTATTACTAATATTACGACCTTTATTTTAATATTGTTGACCGAATCTGAGTAAAAACTTTTTACGTTTTTGTTAAATTGATGGACGTCAATTCTTTGACTATATGTCTTTGAGTTTAATTGTGCTAATTTTAAGTATTGTTGACCAATTCACGTCAATTACCAATCCTTCCATTTTTTATAATTCAAAGACTTTCCTTTAATCAATTGTAATGAAGCGATATTCTTTTAAACATATACGACTTTCCTTTAAACATTTATTTAAATCTATTTAACAGTTTATAATTTAAATATAATCCGAAGATAGGAGTGTACATTTATTTTCATACACTTTTATTATTCTTTTAATAATAAATATAATTTAAATCTATTTAACAATTTCCTAAAATATATAATGTATTGAAGATAATTTTCATTGCTATTACTAATATTACGACCTTAATTTTAATATTGTTGACCCAATCTGAGTAAATTTTTTTTACGTTTTTGTTAATTTGATGGAGGTCAATTCTTTGACTTTATGTCTTTGAGTTTGATTGTACTAATTTTAAGCGTTGTTGACCAATTCACGTCAATTACCAATCTTTCCATTTTTTATAATTCAAATATATAAACAAATATTCCTACTCAATCACGTCAATCGAGGCACACTATTTCCGATTTTGCAGAATTGTTTGAGACACAACAATACTATACAAACCTTAACAAATAATAAAATCATTTAATCGTCATACCAATTTTAACAACGAAATTAAATGATAATATAAATTTTCAAAATTTTACTTTCTGTTAAAGAATTATATTATTTCAATCACAACTAATAATGATTATTAAAGATGTCAATAATAATTTGTATATAATGGGTAATGCAAATTGAGACGCGGATGATTTTAATGTCATTTATTTGAATGATTGATTATGATTTTGATGTTATTTATTAAGATTTTTAATCTTATTTATTGATGTTACTAATATTACGAATTTCATTTTAACATTGTTGACCGACTTTCATTTTGATATTACTACTTTCTGTTAATCAATTGTCACTAAACGATAATCATCATCTTGATTTCAATAAGTGTGCTAATTTTAAGATGTCAATAATAATTTGTATATAATGGGTAAGGCAATTTCAGACGCGGATTATTTTAATGTCATTGATTTAAATGATTGATTATGATTTTGATGTTATTTATTAAGATTTTTAATTGTTAAGTACTATATTTACACAGTTTAAATAATGACGTTTTTTTGGCGGCATTTTGTAACATGTCAAAAGTTTCCTAAAGTGTGTGTACAATGAGTCCTTTTGGCTACATGTTCAAATAGGTTTGGGGTTGATCCTTTTGGTGTCAATTTTTTAATAAAATATAGGAAATTTATGTTACAACATGTGACATTAGACTCATTTTCTTATTAGTTGTTGTTTAGCTATGTAATCGGTTTGAACAATTGGAGAGATAACATGTAAAATTTAAGCTACCCATTCAAGTAAGTGGGTTAAGGATTGTTTCTTGATTTACTTATCACCGTATCCATATCTTTACAACAACTATATTTTATGTAGAACACAAATATGGAATACAATGGTGGAGGTTTTCATAAATTATTGTAAATGAGCTGCACTCCGAGGATCGTGATGACAATGATAACAACTTCGAAGGTGAAAAATCAGCTATCAATGAGCAAGACTTGGAAGATTTTGATTGAAGTAAAGAAAATAGACCATTGGTTGAAGTTCGTTAAGCCCCAACTAAATGATAAGTGTTCTATGCTTAAGCTTAGTTATGATTAGAATATATATATTACCCAAATGATGTAATCTGTGATATTGGTTGAAGTTCGTTAAGCCCCAACTAAATGATAAGTGTTCTATGCTTAAGCTTAGTTATGATTAGAATATAAATATTAACCAAATAATGTAATGTGTGATATTGTGATAGTATGCTATGTAGTTTGCAGTCGTCAAATTAAACTTTACTTACTCAATATATCCATCATTTCGTTACATTAAACTGTTAGATGACATTTTGCATTTAACATCAAAATTCATACATATTGCAATATCAAACATTTAGTAACCAAAACAATTTGCATAATACAATTCTTATTTTCCTATTTTTTTTTTTCATTTTGCTTTGGGGTGAACCGTGGGTCCCCACGGGACTCTAACCTAGTAATCTATACTTGACGTTTGGCTGATGGTGCTCTTAACTTGAATTTTTATCATAAATAGGCAAAAATCAAGTTGGAAAACTGTTTCTAGGTGGTACATGAATTTTTTATTTATATATATATATATATATATATATATATATATATATATATATTGTGAACTAGCGACCTTGAATCTTTGATTTTGAAGGTTGCTTAACCAACTAGCGACCCTCAAAATCAACTAGCGACATACCTATTTTCACAAAAAAAAAAATCCATGTACCACCTAGAAACACTCTCCTAACTTAATTTTTGCCTATTTATGAAAGAAAATTCTCTTAACTTTCACTTTCATTGCTAACAACAATCCCAATAGCCTAATGATCGTAG
Organism: Ambrosia trifida; assembly: GCA_028751855.1. Taxonomy (NCBI): domain Eukaryota; kingdom Viridiplantae; phylum Streptophyta; class Magnoliopsida; order Asterales; family Asteraceae; genus Ambrosia; species Ambrosia trifida. Next base: position 39,754,675 of record CM054126.1, read on the forward strand.
ATTTATACTCCATCTAACTCGATTTTTCTTACAATGATGATTATGAACAACATAGAGAAACATAAAACGAAATCAAGGATAAATTAAATGTAAATCAAGTGTAAATCATGATGTTTATGATACACTAGGATTGCCCTCGATAACAGGAGTGAGAGTTGGAAGTGTTATTGATCAAAGTGTAGTTATGGATTATTATCGGTCATAGTTTGAATTACTAAAATTTAGTTTTACAATATGTTTTCATATATTTGTACTCACACCATTTTTCTAAAGACGATCATCAATATCACCAGGTCACTCGGTCATGGGGGCGTGTAACCTTTTATCTAGTATCGCTTATTATCGATATAGTTTTTTTTTTTAACTAATGTAGTTAAAAAAAGTTTGTTTTAATTTATATATAAATGTATTTTCGTTTACAAAAATACTTACATTTATTTTATTAAAGTGTTTAATAAAGTTTTCATAACTTTTTATACAAATATATATTTTTCGATTGATAAAATAACATATTCGATCATCTAATTTCTTAATATCCTTATGAATTTTATCCAAATATTATCTATCTATCTATCTATCTATCTATCTATCTATCTATCTATCTATCTATCTATACATATAATAAACCAAAGCCATTTTAATGACATGGCACTCAAAGAGGCATTCTCTTCCTTGAGTGTGCCATGTGTCATCTCATGTGGCATTGAGATATTTTAGGGAAAAAAATAAATTAAAAACAAAATTGGATTTTTCACCCTCATGTTTCCTCCCATAATTTTTGAACGTTAATATCTTTAATATACGAGATCTTTTAAAGAAAAAAATTACACCAAATTAACGAGCGTTTTATTACCTTTCCAACGAGTACCGTATTGCTATATAAAAAACAGAGAATTTTTTTTGTGAGATTTTGTTCATACAGGAAAAAAACACAAAGTGTTCAGGTAAATCATTAATCATGTATAGGGAAGTCACTATTTATGTTCAAATCAGTAAATATGAAAAAAAAAATTCAACTAGAGCCGAATAGGTTAATAGAGTTATACGTTGTTTTAAGTTAGGTATCAATATTAGTATGTTAGAGTTGTACATTTGTTTAGTCTTTAGAATAGGTGTTAATATTATAGTTACATTAAAGTTATACATTCTTTTAGGTTAGGTGTTAACATTGGAGTTGTACATTGTTAATTTGTTTTAGGTTAGATATTAATATTAGAGTTATACATCAGTCTATTTCATATGTAAAATTGATGTATCATATTAAATTTCTCAACCCGGGACGCTCCCGGGTATAATCTAGTGAATAACATAAACACTTTGTGTGTTTTTTTCCTGTATGAACGAAACCCCACAAAAAATAGTCGATTTTTCTCCGTTTTTTATATAAGACTATGGTACTCGTATATAATAAACCAAAACATTTTTAATGACATGTCATAATATTATGTAATCTCTCTTTTGAGAGATGCCACATAGGATGTGATGTGGCAACTCTAGACCAATTAAAAAAAGGAATAAATATTGTTTAAATATGATTTAACATAATCTATTAAATACCTAATCTACTAAATGTAAATATTAAAACTTTATTATATTATCTTTCATGTTTCATTTCATAACTTTTAAATGTTAATATCTTTTATATACGAGATTTTTTAAATAAAAAAATACACCAAATTAACGAGCGTTTTATTATCTTTCCAACGAGTACCATAGTGCTATATAAAAAACGGAGAAAAAAACGACTATTTTTTGTAACCCAACAGGTATTGTGTCAGGTTTGGAATTAGTTTAAAAAAATTGTGGGTTTGGGTCGGGCCTGGGATTAGGTGATACCCGACCCAATTACCCTTTTTTTATATTAGAATATGATAACTTATGTCAGATATTTGTTTAAAATAATAATAATAATAATAATAATAATATTCATTAATCATATATTGGCAGATGTCATTTTTATAGTTTAGATACTTCTAATTTTATTCACTTTACTTAGATTTCTCAACCCGGGACACTCCCGGGGTATAAACTAGTTAATTTATATCTGAAAAATACTTTATGTGATGGGAAAGATCCATTAGATAATGAATGATTGGTTCCATAAGTCATATGTGGCGATTAATCAACAAGGGTTAGGATCAAATACATAGTGAAAGAAAAATAGGAAGTCATAGGAAGGGTATCAAACGGACTCCGATTGTACTCATTCAAGCGTCATTGGAACCGTTTTATCGAACCCTACAACGTGAGTTTTTAGGTCTTTGTTTTTTTGAGGTTTTAGCTTGTGTTTTTTAGAATATGCGTTATATCATTGTGTCTTTCATGTACCATTGTGTCTTTTTCTTATTTTCATCATTGTGTCATTTTTTCAATCATTGTGTCTTTTTTCTTCAGCATTGTGTTATATTTTTTGGCACTGTGTTATATTTTGTGGCTCATTGTGTCATATTTCATGATCTATTGTGTTTTTTGTATCCTTCTCACCCTTCTCATTTTTATTACCTTGTGTAGAATAACTTGACCCTAATCAACAATTCAAAGTGATTTTTTTCGTGAGTTTTTCAAAAAAACCAATGTTTATATATATATATATATATATATATATATATATATATATATATATATATTGAGTAAATATACCCTTTTGGCATTTTTTTTCATTTGTAAATAATTCTTGATGTGAAAACACATAGACAAAAGTTTGAGTTTTAAATAGGAAAAAGATTGGATCTGCAAGGTTCCAAATGAATTGGCTTATTCGAAAATAAGGGCTTGGTTCTTTCGAATTTCGTTGATCTATCTTGTGTCTGGTAAAGCTCCCGAAGGAATCTCCAAAATGGATTATCTAATGTGGCGATGAGCTCGCTTTATAAAATAAGAGATATGAGATTAATATAACGCATGGCCTAGTACTTGTTTAATAAAATTGCCCATGTTACATGAGATGATTATATATTTTTTTTGAAGGCTTAGTTCAGTGGAAATCTTTGTACGACCCTAACCTAGCGGTCCCAAGTTTGAATCCCTACCCACACACCGGTGTCCTCCTTGCCTAAGCTCAAACCGTCACGAGAATTTTTTTGTGGTGTCCATGGATCGAACCTGTGACCTAGCTGCCCCTAGGATGGGAACCCTAAGGGAAAACTCATCCTACCTCAAACCAGCGGGGCTGGAGATCATTTGCCATGAGATGATTATATAGGAGTGAAATTAACTTATATATATTCATTTATTCCAAAAATAACAATCAAACTCATCTCTTAAACGAATTAATAACAAGAATTAAACAATAATAATTAAGAATAAATTAGATAAATAACCTGTAGTGTATAGAAGGTCCTCGACTGCTTTGGGCATAGGACTGTTTGGCAACATAGACTTCCAATACGCTTCACCTGTAGTTGCATGACTTCCTACAAGTGCTACCTTATAACCAAATCATAATTTTGGTTAATCATATATAGGGCATAATTACTCTTGCATTTTCACACTTTTAAGTGTGTTCAGTCACTTGAGTATATATATAAATTGATCCTTTTTTTTTTTGCCACAGTGTAAGTATATATATATGTATAAACTCTCTGACGGCCAAAGTTAAAGGTTTTATTTTTAAAAGATTAAGTTTTGCTATTTAAAAGGAGGTAGCGGTGCAGCTTGTTGCCCGTTTACCAGCTACTCACTTGTAAAAATTGTTAATGAACTTGGTTATCTTTTTCAGAAAAATAAAATAAAAACATAAGTTAAACAGTTTTTCCAATCATCTTGAGACCGTTTTGATTTTAGTCGAAAATCATCATCATCATCATACTCAGTTAATCCCACCTATAGCAAAGCTAAGGTAGGGTCTGAGGAAGGTAAGATGTAGACAGCCTTACCTCTACCCCTAACAATAGAGATGCTGCTTCCAGTGAGACCCCCGGCTCGATGTGGTTTGGTATCAAGCCTTGGACATAAGGCACAAAACACTTGGCAATCGGGACAAACCCGATCGGTGCATGTACCCCTTTGTCTTTTGGCTATCAACGCCACCACTTGATGCATGATTAACCGTCCGTCGTTTTTAACGTTATTTTCACAAAATTAGTAAAATAACATTAAAACTAGCGCAACTTTACTTTTGCCCCCCGATGGCCACACATATATACATTATATGTGCACACCGTAAGCGGGGCGTAGATTTTAGTCGAAAATGCTAGGGGAATATTGGTTCTAAGATAGATTATGGATCGTTGAGATTTTGGCTAGCTTTACATGATAACATCCTTTGATCCAAACGTTGCAACATGTTGCGAATTTGGAATTCAAAACCATAAGAAAAATAGAGATATGCATGTATGTATGTAAACAATATACTTACTGAAAAAAGTATAAACAAAAAGTGTAGAAGAGTGAACTTCATTGGAGAGAAACTGAAACTGAACTGAATCTATTGTTAGATGGTGCTTGATGAATGATGAGTAATTGCCGATGAAGAATTTATATAGTAGGACATGGAATAATAATTCATTAATAAAAACTGCATCACTCACCAAAAACGACCACTAGCTTCAATAACGGCAGAAAAGTTAATATTTATGGCAGCACTCACCTATGAAACAAAACAATGTGTATACGAATTATAGTTTAGATTCGTAAACATCCAACAAGACATGAAACAAATTTGGAAAATTATATATAAAAAAATTTAAGGGACGGGGTGGGGTGTTGTTTCACTAGTACATGTTCACTAGACTACCATGATTTTTCACAAAATCACTTCACTAACATGCAAATTTAAAAGCAACACTTCACTTATTCATTTATTTATTTTTAATAAAAAATAAATTTTAATAAAAAATAAACGGTTTTAAAACTGTAGTCAAACACACAAGAATAGTTCACGGGCCCACTACCAGCACCATCGATGACCCTATTGTCCTTGGGTGGTGGGGTTACCGTGAGGTACCAACGTCTTTCATGGTGAGCACCCCGTCCTCCCTTAGATGGGTGCATGTGAACCTAACAAATTTGGAAACGACATGTTTTGCTTGTAGATTATTTATATAATTAGCTTTAACATTAACCCAAACTCACAAATTTCATAATTATATAAGATTTGAATACCACTAGTTTCAGTAATGTAACTTAGTATACATGCTAAGACGCATCATGTATTTATCTATAAGATCCAAAAAAATGTATATAACTTTATGTAACTTAAACCAACTTATAAACGCATGAGAAGACCCATTATTGTACTTTTATTAAACCAAACACATTTTTTTATCACCAAAATGACTTGTTTTGACCTATGTCGATGTTTAGTAACCAAGAATAACTCATTAACACAAGATAAAAGACCCATCAGTGTACGAATATCATACACACAAATATTATTTATCATAACCGTATGTGACTTTATATAACTTAAAAAACTCACTAATTTTAGTATAATTTAGTATGATTATTCAAGTTATTATTATCATCATCAGTATTAGGTTTTGCGTAAGTGTGTTACAACTTTTGGATATATAGACGATAGGATATTTATTAAACTCATGTAAGATTGTGTGTTGTGAAATAACAAAGGGGTTTAGTTATTAGCAAAAAAGTGTTGCGAGGCAGCGTGCCAATAACTAAACTCTCCAATACCTAGCACTTGTGGAAGAACTACCCTACAATTATTTTTGTGTTTTTTTTCCCAGTTTTAGTATAATTTTTTATATGTAAATAAATAAAATTACATTAATATTAAAATTAAAATACGAAAATTAAAATAAACATTAAAATAGACATAAATAAAAGTTACATTAAAATTAAAAAAAAAAAGACATAAAACTAAACAAAGTAGACAAAACAAAAACTAATCAAAATTGTGTTGCGGAGGCGTGCACGAATTTGTTGTTTCCTTTCACTACTAGAAAAATGGCATTTTGCTACAAAATTTTCTTACGGAAAAAAATTTGTCACAAATTTTAACAAAGTTGCTACTCATTTGTGACGAAAAAAAAAACTACAATTTTTTTAGTAAATTTGTGACACAATATATCTACAAATTCTTAGGAAATTGCGTAGGAAATGCGTCACAAATTTCCTACACCATGTTTTCGTCACAAATGCGTTGAAAATTGTGTTACAAATGTGTAGTAATAGGTTTGCGACAAGGGTTTTTCTAACATCAAGGTTTTGTTGAAAATGCGTCACAAATCTTGCATTTTCTTGATTTGTGACGCATTTTCAACAAAACCTTGATGTTAGAAAAACCCTCGTCGCAAACCAATTACTACACATTTGTAACACAAATTTCAACGCATTTGTGACAAAAACATGGTGTAGGAAATTTGTGACGCATTTCCTACGTAATTTCCTAAGAAATTTGTAGATATATTGTGTCACAAATTTGCTAAAAAAATATAGATTTTTTTTCGTCACAAATGAGTAGCAACTTTTTTAAGATTTGTGACGCATTTTTTTCCGTAAGAAAATTTTGTAGCAAAATGCCAATTTTCTAGTAGTTTTTATTCGAAAAATACATGTATGTTACTCCAGTAAACCCGAGTAGTCTTTTTGAAGAAAAGCAAGATCATTGAAGATGCGTTCTTCTTCTCTAAACAATAATAGACGGGCTATTTTATGGTTCATATTTTCGACTACGGCAACTTTATCGGATTTAGGTGTAGTAATTTTGGAGGATGATGCTCGAAATTTATTGCGCATTAACGAACGTTAATGGGTTGGCGAGGAACCCATTAACGGCCTCCGATAACGAGCCGGCACGGTGTAGAGCTTCTTGAACGTCCGACAACGCAAAGTCTAATGAAAATGCTAGATTTATAGCACTTACGTTTTTCAATTACCGTAAAGTAATACATTTCTTTTTGTTTTGGTAACTTGCAAGATGTTTGATCAACTACAAAGTGAAAAATATGCCAACATCAATTCTAGCGCTACACCTAGTGATGGCTCCCAACTGTGGGAGCAAAGAAATAAAGGCTAGAAGAAGGGTAGAATCATCAATTTTAGGACCACCTACAATCCCTAGTCCCTACTATGTCATTCCATAGGGTGTGGTTACTATCCTAGTCACCATTACTATCAATTACGTCATTGTCACATCATTTCACCCTCTATCACTACCCTTCATCATCAACCTAAGGGTGTGATCACTATCCTAGCCCACTACCCTCCATAACATTCCAATAAAAAATAAAAATAAATAATTGACCCGTGACCATCATGATCTCGTTACAGTCATCACATAAGGGAGCAGGGGGCGGTGCCCCCGTGAGCTCACGTCCTCGCGTCCCTCTCACGACCCTCTCACTAGCCCCATGCCTGTTGGCCTTACTTGTGATTGTCATACCATCCAAGGGCGTAGCATTTAAGGGGCGGCCGACCCCCTCGAATTTTCGCTCAGAAGTTTTGAGTATATAGTCTTCATATAATTTTTTTTGGTATATACCCCGTTTAAAAAAGTTATATAAACCAAAACTTTAACCCAACCCGAACTTCATTTATCAAGCTCGCCGAGCCTTAGCATAATATTAGGTTTATTAATATTTACCCACTCATTTAAGCTTGTTTACTATACGAGTCTGAGCCCACTTACGGTGTGCGCATATAATGTATATATGTGTGGCCATTGGGGGGCAAAAGTAAAGTTGCACTAGGTTTAACGTTATTTTACTAATTTCGTGAAAATAACGTTAAAAACGACGAACGGTTAATCATGCATCATGTGGTAGCGTGGATAGCCAAAAGACAAAGGGGTACATGCACCGATCGGGTTTGTCTTGATTGCTAAGTGTTGTGTGCCTTATGTCCAAGGCTTGATACCAAACCACATCGACCTGGGGGTCTCACTGGAAGCGGCCTCTCTATTCTTAGAGGCAGAGGTAAGGCTGTCTACATCTTACCCTCCTCAGACCCTACCTTAGCTTTGCTATAGGTGGGATTAACTGAGTATGATGATGATGATGATGATGATGATGATGATGATTTAAAATATTAACTAATAGGTAGTAAACGATCCGAGCTCGAGCTCTTATAAGTTTTTCGAGCTCGAGCCTGGGATTAGCTCGGCTCGTTTACACCCTATCCATAATTGAAGAATTCAAAAATCTTAAAAGTCGACGGGGCGAACTGTGATTCTTCATCCAGATACTCTTTGTCTCCTTTTTCATGTTTTAGTGTGTTTTTTCAATTGTTTGTTAAACAATGCTTAAAACTTTGATATTTATTGTATTTAATGTTTGACTCGACCCGAACATATCACCTAAACCATAGCTACAGAAAAAATAAATTTAGGTCCCATCTCGTGACCGCTGACTTTCGACCCCCAGTCCATATTCTCAAGCTTCAAGCTTCGGCACGAATACCACCTTTTCATAATTTAGTTATTATTTATTGTTAACATATTACTCACCTTATGAGAACAACTAAAGGTGATGCATAGAGGTTCAAAAGGCATGGGACGCGAGATGCCTCATGAGTTTCAATAACTGCCCTTACAAACAACCTTACAACCATGTAAGAAGTGTTACTTCGACATCATCCGAAACTACTTTATTTATATATTTTTTTAATACAAAATGCCACTAAACAGAGATGTCGCTGGTAATCCATCAAAATATTTTGTTAGTGATCCGCCAGCAGAATCATTGCTGGCCATACTAACAAGCAATTTTTTGCGTTATCGCAGTGATACTATCCGTTGGTATTCTCCGACTCAGTCAGTAACTAAATTCTTTACCCAAGACATAGTTTCTGACAAAGTATGGCTAACAAAATACCCACGGGACCGCTTAATCTCTTCATTATAGTTTTTTTTTTCAATCTCATCCGTTTTGTTCTTAAACCATTAAAATGGATTCTCACCATCACTGTTGGGGATTTACAGTAATAACAAACGAACAACTAACTAATATAAATCTTTGAAGGCACGTAATCGCTTTCAGATTGAATCAATTCGACGGTTCAATTGAAATATTCAATCGGATACAATCAGAGATTGAGAATTTTCTGTATGAATTTGATTGAGAGCAGAGCCAGAACCAGAGAGATTTTTAACCAAGATTATGAAATTCGTTGTGAATGAAAGGCCCATTAACTACCTTTTAGGCAGTTTTTGCCAGAGGCTGCTGCCTCTATGTTCATAATAAATTCAAATAGGCTGCACTCCACATCACCATACCTATATGATGCCTTATTATGAAGATATTGGTCAAACATTTAATCCAATTATACTAAAATATCCAACAAATACAAACCATTTTTAATTAATACGATAAATAGAAGAGGGAGGAGATTGAGGATGAAAAGCATAACCAGCCTCGTTGGGATGTTTGTGTGTTATTATTACCCAATTGAAATAGCACTTTTTAGTAGGGCTATGCAAAGGATCAGGAATCGACCCGATCTGACCTGACCTGGACCCATTAGAATCATATATCCTTTTATTGTTGAAATTAGGAACCATGAACCGACCCTTAAAAGGCTATGTGGTTTCGGGTCCTAAAGGTTCTCATGAGTCGAATAAAGGGTCTGTCCCTCTGGAACCTTTTAATGTAATAGGCTTTTAGAGGGTTATATATTTTTATTCTTTTACCATGCTCTCAAAAGTATTCCTCCATATGGTTCTAACAATAGCTCATGAGTTGCATTTTTTTTAATCATTTTTCGTTTCTTAACGTATGTTTTGGTATCAATTTTGTCATTCTTAATTATCACTCGAAGCATTATGTGAATTTGTTATGTATGCATCACAAATACACACATACATCAAAGCGACATGCATAAATATTTACTTCAATTTTGGATATAATATATATATATATATATATATATATATAGGTATAGGTTCTTGTACAAAGTACATTTTTCGTACAAAGTGTGAGAAGTCTATATAGTCATTGTGTTTTAAAGTTTGGCTATAATGTTTTTTATTCCTCTTGCATTGATTTATATAGAAAAGCATCAAAAGTTACAAATTAAAACACAGTCGAATGTATTTTAGACATTAAATTTAAAACACACTGATTACTTTCTTCGTAGGGTGTTTTAGATTGTATGTCAAGAATACATTAATTAGTGTTTTAAATTGTTAATTTTTGTGTTTTTCTATATAATACTATGCCAAAGGAACATAAAACATCATGCCTAAAATTTATAACACAATGCCTATATACACTTCTCACACTTTGTACGAAAAATGCACTTTGTACAGGAACCCCACCCTATATATATATATATATATATATATATATATATATATATATATATATATATATATATATATATATATATATATATATATATATAGGGGAGAGATAAAATGAAAACCCTCTTAAGTTGAGAAAACCTTTGAAAACCCATGTAAAAAACCAATATTTTTTTTTGAAAAAAAAATAACCAATGTAAAATGCATGTTTTTAAACATTTTGGGCAAAAAAATAACAAAAGCGCCGATAGGATATTTTTTAAAAAAATAAACAAAGTTGCTAAAAAACACATGTTTTCAGCAACTTTGTTTATTTTTTTAAAAAAAATATCATCGGCGCTTTTTTTTATTTTTTTTGGCCCAAAACGCTTACAAACATGTATTTTACATTTGTTATTTTTTCAAAGAAAAATAATGTTTTTTTACTTGGGTTTTCGAAGGTTTTTTCAACTCAAGCGGGTTTTCATTTTTTACTTGACCTATATATATATATATATATATATATATATATATATATATATATATATATATATATATATATATAATATCACATCTATGCATATGCATCAAGCCGAAAATTTTTTCAAGAAAAATACATTGTTATTTTTATAAATAATATTTTTTTAATATTGTATTAACATTACGTGAAATCGATTACAATAAGACGTAAAAAAGAATAATGAAAAGACTAAAAAAGAGTACTGTTTTATTTTTCCGTTAACAATACATATCTGTTAGATCATTTTTATAAGTTATAGTTTTTTCATACATTATCAATCTATTAATAAGTCATGTTCTAATTAAAATACAAACAGTTCTTGTGGTTTTTTATATTAGAATCGTGGGTTTGGAACCGACCCGACCCAGAACCGATAATTCATATAAATCTAGAACCGCGAACCGACCCATATATTTAAAAAAGGTTCGGGTCCAAGGTTCTCGCGAGTCGGGTCTAAGGTTCTCGTAGGTCCGAACCACGAAATGCTCACCCCTACTTTTTAGCAATACTTTTGAACAACAATTTTTTATGTCTATGTATTTATTTGTAACGATTTGAACTATCACTTTTTTTTTTTTTTTTTTTTTTTGTAAATGGCAAGTATCATACCTTACAAAAGATACACATTGTTATTTATTAACTTGTTCATTAATTACCAATGAAAATTAAATGACTAATCAACAACTCTTCATTGTAGCCGTGTTATAGAAGCAATAAACCAACCAGTTATTTATTAATATTAATTGTAATTGAAGGACTTCTAATACTGAGGGCTACAACTCTTGCTTTATCTAATGTTGAGGGCTACAACCTACGGGTGTGATTTTACCCATACCCGATCAAGCTTTATCGGATCATCAAACCCAAACAGTTAATAGAACCGGACCAGACTTGTAATGTACGTCTCAATAGTTGGCTCTTAGGGAGAATCATTAAGGGTTTTTTTTTTTTTTTTTTTTTTTTTTTTTTTTTTTTTATATCGACTTTTTCTAGATGTTTGTAACTAATACGACTTTTTCATATACCATTAGTTCTCACCTCTATTGCTTCTTTTAAGGCTTTAAGCATGGTGTACACTATCACTAGGCGTCCTTCACCGACCGGTCCCACAACCAATATAAGAGAGGTAAATCACGTGTCCCAGAGTAATCGGGTGATGCTGGGATCCCTAGACCTTTACAACAGATTCTCACTTCCTTAACAGTGTGGCACTATCGAGAAAACAGTTCAAGACTTCAAGTACGTTTCAAGAGCTCATGCGATAGTGCCAAGAAGGTTTGATCACAAAATCACAGTGCTTCAAATCATTCTGTAACAGTTAATTGACAAAATCCAAGTGTCAAGTCCATTAGCAAGATTCTAAATATGAATTTTGGTAGCCCATCCATGTAGTCTGTGCTTAGTCCAAGTCTCTATTGGCCCAATTGATTTTAGCAGCCCATTTACTAACCCAAATACTACACTAACCTGACCACTAAAAACACATTACTGCATTCTTTGATACCACCAGCCATAAACGGGTTCGGTACTTGAAACTTTACTTTTTTTTTTTTTTTTTTTTTTTTAACAAACCAAGGGAGCCATATCATAAAACAAGCCAAACCTATTAGTGAGACGCTAGAAGGCAGGCAAAAACAATGAACACCACTACATCTCAAAATGAATTAGAAAATATTTACATCAAATTTATACCACCTATCTAGGGTCAAAGCCTTCCAACACGCTCGAACCTTTAAGTAAAGGTAAGTAGTTTCTTTTATCTCTTCGATCAAGCCAGTGGCAATGACCAAGCGCTTCTCAAAAACCCTTTTGTTTCTATCACATAAGATTAGCCACAAAGTCGTCAAAATGATCATTGAGATAGCTCACTTCCTTTTTCTCAACATTGTGCTATCACGGACAACCCTTATCAAATCCGAAATAGAGCTACACAGAGCCACTGCCGGAATTTCAATCCAAACTCCCACGGCCCACCATATATGTTTTGCAACAACGCAATTCACCATCAAATGTTCAACTGTTTCCTCTGCGCATCCACATCTAGCACATCTCTAGTTCCCTGTTTGGATGCCTCTTCGGTTCAGTTGAGTAGTTGTAGAAATTCTACCTGCCATAGCCTTCCAAACAACAAATTAGCCTTCGGTAGCACCCAATTACACCAGCGCATACCACTGGCCATGGGTTGTTCGTGCCTGCAATACAGAAGTCGTTCCTGACAGTTCTAACCTAAAAAAATATTGTTATTGTTCGAACCCAAACCTCATAATGTCAAAAAATTCTTGCCATTAAGTTGGTGATCTTGGATGACCAATCAATTTCCAAGATCAGTTTGTTCTAGTCTCTACAATAACAACCATACCCAGTAAAATCCCATAAATAATGTAACTATTGGTTCGTCTCCAAGCCATTTTGTACATATTAGTTAAACTTTCGCATAGAGGAGTCACCCCCACCCATCTATCAACCCAAAATCTAATCATATCTCATTTTCCCAACATAGGGACCAACACCCGGTTTGGGTCAATGCTTAGCTTACGACAATCATTCCCAATAGAGGCTATTTTTTCCATACACCAGTAACTGACTTTTCACTGGGATAACTTCAATAGACCATTTCCTTCTATGAATGGCGAAAACCACCCAAGCCTATAAATAATCACCACTTTCTCCGACTCTCCACCACTATTTGGGAAGTAAGGCCAAGTTAGCCTCTTTTAAGCTCCATATACCTAAACCCTGAAGTTTCTTAGCCAAAATCATTTTGTCCTAACTTACCCATTTAATCTTATTTTTCATTAACGAGCCGCCCCACAAACAATTCCTACGGATTCCTTCCTAAGATGGTAAGGTGAAGTGTGATTGTGAAATCCATAGATGGTTATGAAATGAGATTGATTTAAGCTGTAAAATTTTGAGATTTTAGAGCTTAGTTTAAGGAAAGTGAGTGTAATCATTTATTCATTAATTAAAACGAATAAACGAAAACGTTGACTTATCAAAGAT